>OU342491.1:2400000-3600000 GCA_910589525.2 Ennomos quercinarius
AGGCAATGATGGCTGTGAAGTCTCACCTACCTACAGCGAATTCCATGAATAATATCGGGTCAGTCATCAAGTTTCAAGGTTATGTGTCATCTACGCCATCCCGCACTTGGCCAGTGTAACGAAAAAATTCTAGGTCTGTGAGTGTAAAGCATTATGGAATACACTTTCTCCCAGTGAAAAACTCCCATGGTCCCATTAGGTTTGGGCAGAGGATACCTATGATAAAATATGACTGATCTGAAGTTCGTTTTTCCGCACTCTCAGGGCAGCCCGTTCCAATGCCACGCACGCGTGGGCCAGTCCCACTCGGGACAGTTCCACTGCTGCGCCTTCTGTTCCTCGGGCGGCAAGCGGGACGCCACCTGCGGCTGTGGCGCCACCATGCCAGGCGGGTATAAAGGTGAGAAGGTTATTTACCCAAGACCATGCAAAGTACCTATATAAAGGTAGGTACTAACTATAGCATTTTTTCTCACAGTGGTTTCAATGGAATGGAACCGTAACCGTAGATTAATTAGTTTGGTATAATACCTATATTCCTAATCATTGACAGCGACATTACCTAACCTCTGTATTCCTCCGAGGAGGGATACCTACTAACAGATGAATTATCAAAACTCATGAACTGATAACTCAAACAACTTATCGCAGATAGGCTAATTTTAGCATCTTTACAAGTTAAAATATCAATAAACTTTAGGGTTTACCACACCAATCGATCGGCCGTTGAATGAGATCAGTCGACGTCGATCGACACTCGACAGTTCCTACCACAATCGTTCGGTTCGATTGGTGACGTATATCGATTCATACCATCGATCAGCCAAGTGACCCCTTTCACAGATTACAGAAAAAAACAATTGACTATAACCCCTTTACAGTGACGTCATTTCTTTTATAAGGTTGTGTATTAGAAATCAGAAAATATAGTTAGAATGTCCTGAATATGGAAGTTATCGCTGACACCGTAGGTAGGTTTTTACCTGTCTTTTAGTTATGATTTCCAATACAATAGAATACATTACCTAACGTACACACGGTGTGCAGGGTGCGGGCACGGGCACGCGGGCTGGCCGGGCGCGCGGCACTGGTCGTGCTGCGGCGACACGCGCCGGCACGCAGCCTGCACGCGCAACAAGCCGCGCTCCAAGCTCTACCACTTCTCACTGTAGCACCACACTACACCACTCGTCTCCACATACGTTATCATAATATTATACCTTCTATATAAGTACTTATAATAGATATGCTACATTTTTGGAAAGATAATATGAATAATAAAATTAATTATTGGAACTTACATTGCTGTCACATTTTTAATTTCCATTTTTAGTTCTATTCCATCTTTAGTTTACTAGGTGGTAGGGCTTTTCTGTAAAGTTCGTCTAGGTAGGTACCACCGCTTTGCCGGTTATTTTGCCGCCAAGCAGTAGTGTGCAAGCAGGAAGCAAGCACTACGATACTGCGTTCCGGTTTGAAAGGCATTGTAGCTAGTGAAATTACTAGGCAAATGAGACTCTATGATCTGATCGCACAGTCTAGTAATCTTATTACTATACTGTGTTAAGTCTCAGGGTGACGTGCGCAGTGCAGTGTCACGCGAAACTATATAATTTGTTAACTTAGAGTTCCGAGTGATACTGCAATCTGTTATGGGCAGTCGTGACGCTTAACATCAGGCGACCGACTAGCCCGTCACGTCATTCATTTACACAAAAAAGTTCTTGTAATAACTACACTATTTTTAAATTATGATTTAATTTTGTGATAAGATCTAATTTAATTTGTCATAAGTAGAATTAAAAATTATTTCCTGTGCCTATTGTTACTCTATGTGAATAAATGACGGTGATTTGGGGTTAGAGCCACTCTAATTCTACCCTTGACGTTGAAGCAATGATGCTATTGAGTTACATAAGCTATTGTGGATAATTTTTGGCGGCGAAAGGCTGCAACTTGATACGGCGCAAGCCGGACATTGTGAAATGGCGATGCCATTGGATTACGCTCTAGAGGCCAACGCTTCAAGAAATTGAAATTAAACTTTATACAGCATAAATAGAAAAAATAAGGCACTCAATTATATTAATTTAAATAAAAGAAAAACCATGATAATATCGAAATTTTTATTTATTATTAAATTACATACTATATTATTGCTTAGGTCTGTACATTCATAATATTAGGACATTCAGATATTTTTACCTACTAGATAAATATTTCACACTTTCATGACAACGTCTCACATAACAATGTACTAATGGGAAGAGGTGAACAAAATGTAGACCTGGACCCGTACTGTGAGCTCTTCGCGCGATTCAAAACAGACCCTATACTGGATCGCTTGTCAAAATTCTCATATGAAAAAAAACAAAGCGATCCAATATAGGCTCTGTTTTGAATCGCGCAGTACGGCCCCAGGTACTTTAGTAGACCCATTATCAAAAAAAGCATGTACATATTTATACAATTATTCAATAAATATTACATAGTTATATACAAATGGAAGTTTTTTTGTTAACAGTATAAATAAACGTACCTATCTACTTTAGAGCCATCATCACAAAAAAAAACGAATTATTTCACAAAACCACAATAAACATTAACCTTAATAATAATAATAAACTCTATATATACATAAGCATACATTACTCGATAATGAGGTGTCACACGAAAAGGAGACGAATTTTTATACACAAAATAGGTACCTACCAGGGTAGGGTAGAATATCTACCTAGCTTATAGAGGGAGGTCATTCCACCATACGTCTATTCTCAGTAGTTCAATTAACAGTTCAATTGGTTGAACTACTGGTACTCATCTATTCACAGTAGTTCAATTTACATTTAATTGACTGCAACTACTGAGACTTTTTATTCTCACTAGTTTAATGAAATATTTTGATTGAACTACTGGTGCTTGAACTACTGATACTCATCTATTCACATCAGTCCAATTAACAGTTCAATTGACTGAACTACTGAGATTTTTTGTTCTTAATAATTCAATGAAATATTTTGATTGAACTACTGGTACTCATCCATTCACAGAACCATAAATAATTCGGAATAATATATACAACTCACGGTCTTTGCTCTTAGGTCTCACTTAGACCCAATACTATTTATTACCAACTCCTAGCGCCCCTAAAAGGGTTGGTAATGTTGATATCTACAGAAATAGTAGAAACGTCAATTCCTCAGTATAAGAAAGAAAGATATTTCAATGATGACAACAATAAATAAATCGGTGAGCAGTTTTTAAAATAACAAATACCTACACAACGATTGCCAGTTACCACGAATCGGTCCCAACTCCCAGAACAGCATTATGCTGGTCGTACGATCAGCGCTCATCTTCCGTTGGGGCCGTTTCGGTGTCGTTGCGGCTGGC
Source organism: Ennomos quercinarius (assembly GCA_910589525.2). Classification (NCBI taxonomy): domain Eukaryota; kingdom Metazoa; phylum Arthropoda; class Insecta; order Lepidoptera; family Geometridae; genus Ennomos; species Ennomos quercinarius. Next base: position 2,403,394 of record OU342491.1, read on the forward strand.
TCAGTTCACTAACTACGAAAAATACCAAATTATGATTATAAAATAATGAAGTTATAAATTATAAAATAATAAAGTATTATAAAGCGCGCCACTAGAAAAAAGATACGGACGAAAGCTAGAGAAAATTATTTTCCCACCTCCACAGTTGTATGTCGAAAGTTTGTGGGTGTGAGACGGCCATAGAAATATGCCCTTTGCGGATCGTTTCTCTAATGGCGCGTGTAATACTACAGCTTCATGGTAGGTACTATGCCAGTTGATTACCGACATAATATAGATCTATGAATGGCAAAATACGGAAGTATATTTTTTACATTCTAAAATTATAAAAATAGTAGTGTGTTTGCTTGTACGCAGCAACGGAACAACCACAGACCGACGGGTTTTTGTTTGCATATGGAAACAATTTAAAGGCCGGACACCAAGTTGCATAAAAATCCTCATTCACTCACGTCATGTTGCATTATTGGCGATACCTCACGCTCTTGGTTATTGTGGTTTCGCTCCGTAGTTTATTAATATTTGTGTTGTAATTTTGCTATAATTATCTATTCTAAATTAAATACTTTACACTAAATTCAGATCAACAGATAAACATTTTATTAATAATTCTGTAAAAATTATACGTCACATTGCAAATTTAGAGCGCACATTAAATAATTCATAATAATAATACATTAATTCAAAATAATATCATACCAAATAAAAATTCATTAAAAACATACAAATAAAAATCATTAAATAGATAAGTAATATTTACTTACACTAAAAATTCATCAAACGTGTAAAACGCCTTCTCGATGAGCCAGTGTTTCAGTTTTATTTTAAATAAATTGAGACTGCGCTTTTTTTGCAGATTTGATTAATTTGAATTTTCCAGGACAGTTTATTGTCAATAATTATGCCTAAAAATCTGCCGTGGTCAATTTCTTTAATAGTCTTACCTAAATAATTAATTTTAAGTTCAGAAGGTGCAAGATGTCGTTGTTTGAAGTTCATTACATTCGGTTTAGCGATATTAAATTTTAAATTATTTACATTTAGCCATTTAATTAGAGATGTCAGAGTTTTGTTAATGTCATTGTAAAAATCATTATCATTATTATTATTATCCACGAACAAGACTGTACTATCATCCGCAATATAATTTATAATATTAAAAAATGGTTGGTTTATTTTATATTTCTTTTTATTTTAAACTACTATGAAAGCACGAGTCGTGCTGGTGACCGACGACGCGGGCGAGGACGTGGCCGAGGACGCGGGCGGAGAGGCGGGCGTGGGAACAGAGGCGGGCCGAACTATGTGATTTTCCTGTTTTTTTTTGTTTCACTATTTCTATTTGATTATCTATTAATCTTTCTTTTCTATTTGAAGCTTGGAATGCAAAATCGGCACCACCACCACCACCACCACCACCGCAACCGACCCCACCACCTGCTCCAGCGCCCGTTCCGGAGCCACAATCATCATCCAGCTTGCCTGCTCAGCAATTAGAATTTATGGATATATGTTAAAAATATTAATAAAAATATTCTGAGTTTTTAATATAGTTTGTTTTTTGTAACCTAATCAAGTGCAGGTTAATTTAAATAAATCATTTAAGTTCATAGATATATATATTAGATATATAGATCTATATAGATCTATGTTTATGTTAAATGCAGTGATGAAACTGTAAATCCTGATTAGTTTAGCATTTATTTAACAGGTCATTCCAGATTATATTATTTAAAGTGAAGTATAAGTAGGTACCATTTATGGTTCTAATTTGGGTTATTCCCTTTTTTCCTACCTGCTTTTTTCTACCAGTGGGGAGAAAGGGAAATATAAAACATGTATAATGATACCCTTTGTCCTCGCTAAGGAAGTTATTATTTGACAGTGTGAAGAACGGTAATAATAGAAAAAATATTCTTTCTCTCCACTACGCCATTCATGATAGGTATACTTTGCACTGGGGAGAAAAGGATGTAGTCCTAAACAAGTAATAAATTCAATTTCCCACTGGACTTGAATGATATCAACATTTATTACTTACATTTGATAGATGCAAATATTTTTGTAAATTTTCTATTTATATAACAAAAAAATACCTTTAATATAATTATTTAATACATGACGTCTGAATAGAATAGAAAAATACTTTATTGCACATAAAATACACATCATTGCTTTTACTGAAAATAATGTTTGCTTCATCTAAGTTCAGTGGGATAACATACTATTCCTTTTCTCGCCACTACTATGATAGTAGGGGGAGAGAACTGTTTGACTTCCCTTTTTTCCTACCGTGAAATAAATTAAATTCTATAGTGGAGACAAAGGAATAAATGTATTTATTCCTTTTTCCACACTGGACAAAGCTGGTGAGGAGAAAGTGAATAATTTATGTTCAAGCATAGAAAATATAAAATTGTATGTATTGATATGAATTAAATGTGTACGCTTACCCAGACATTTTGAGGTGGAAAAAATCCCATGATCCACCCCGGTGAACTGAGCAGGTGGACCATGGGCAATGCCCAATATTGATTATAGTGTACCACGGGTAATAGCCGATATTGATTATATTTATGACATGGGTTATAGATCTTTCCATTGAAAATCCACACCTTAGTTCAGTCAGAGGATATATATGGAAGGCACTCGCCAGGCCAGTCAAAGCCAAGCCAGTTCTTGTATACCTGGAATGCTTACAACTTATGGCATTCATGGTAAGAGATCATGGGAGTTCATGACCGGAATAGACAATCTTATCATTGCATCATTGAAGTATAAATTATCCATTGGTTCATATGAACACCATATGAGAGAAAATCTCAGAAGTACGGGATTCTCAAAGATTGATCATGTAACTAAGAACGACCTACTTCTCCTTAACAAAATTGCCAATCTTTTGCCTAAGTTAAATCATAATCACGAGAGAGTAATTGAGACTCTTCTTAAAAAGACTAAAAACTCAGACAACACAAGAGTTGTATCCACAATTCATAATCATCATCACTTGATATCTGATATCCAGGCCCTTATAGCTCCCCCACCCTACAGACCCATTGAGATCAATCTTGTGGATGAGAATCATCTTATCCCCTCGGCCCCCCGTATAAAATTCTAGATATAGGTTAATTTTAGCTACTGCCACCATATGTTAACCATTTTATTACTATACTTATTAATGTAAATACCTAAGTAAGTACCTAGCTTAATTAGTCATAAGTTACAATTGCAACAATCTTGTCAGAGGACATATATTTTGGTTACTTTAAGTTGTATACTTAAGTACTAAGTTTATGTAAGCAATTAAATAAATAAATTCCTTGGACATGTTTGTACTGTTTAATCATATTAAAAAAAACAGTAGCACCCAGTGTGTTTGAATCGGTAATGAGAGAACAGGGAAAAAGAAAAATAAAAAAGAATTACCGAGAAGTCCTTCCACTTTATGAAAGATTTTACGATAGGATCTTGGCTTAAAAGTTTTCAAGATTCAACTAATGCAGAGATTAAAGCCAAACGTGGTCGTTTGGCTTTTAAACGGGGTCGCCGCCAATTCGGCGAATGGGCTGAAGGGAACTGATATTTTAATTTCCATTGATTGTTCTCCGATGAAGCCCATTTTTGGTTGAATGGGTAAGTAATAAGCAGAATTGTCGCATTTGAAGTGAGGATAATCCACAAGCTTTTGTCGAACCGCCATTACATCCACAGAAAATTAGTTTGCTGCGCCTTACGGGCTGGCGGAGTAATTGGTACATTTGTCTTCAAAAACCATGATGGTCAGAATGTTACTGTCAATGGTGGGCGGTATAGGGACATGATTAGATTTGTTTCGTACCTCAATTACCTGGCATTAATCTTGCTGACATGTGGTTCCAACAGGACGGAGCCACATGCCACTGCTACACAGCACGCGCTACAATGGGGTTAAAAACTGAAAGCTAATCGTAGGTGGCGTCACTGTTACCCTAATTGCCACCATATTGCGTTTTTGATTCCCTGTGTTTACCAGCGAATTTGTCCTTAATACTACAAAAATGTATTCGACATGGAGTGTTAGGCAGTTAAAAGAACAGTTGCGTAATAGAAAAACATCCACTACTGGGAAAGAACTGCTTTAATCGAAAGGTAACAATCTAAAGGTATATTTAGCATGTAGTTTATTATTTGGAGGTTATGTTTATTCCCAATACATTCTCCTCTTGTTTTTCATTAAGATTGGAGGCGTACGATGGGAACAATATAATTGGAGTAGAAGATGAGCTTGACGACGAAGTGAGAGAGAGAAGAAGTTAAAGTGAACGAAGAGAGTTTGATTTTCCGGATCTGGATGTGTTCAGGGACGTGAATGCGAGCACCAACCTTCCTGTCTTTTCAAAACACCTTAATGCAGAATGGTAAGAATGCATAATAATAATTATGGAACGGAATAATTATGGCGAGAAAAGCTATCCTTTACGTTTCTTTTTTTAGATTTTTACCCATAACTTATATTATGTAGGTACTTCTACAATTATTTTTTCAGGTTTCAAGTACCACCCAGAGGCAGACTTTTATATGAAAGTAGAAACATGGTGACTCTTTGAGTTGCCTTTGAAGGAAATGATGTATATTTTCATGGTCAATGCAAAGCACAAATGAAAAGGTTGCTTTACATAGTTATGTTGAAAATGGACTTAAATGGTGATTAGGTCTTGGGTTATAAAGTTCGAGCCTACTGGGGTACTGGGTCAACTCTCAATCAGAAACCTTCGGGACGGTCAAAGTCAACAAGAACAATAGAATCACTTAACAAAGCTAGAGCTTCCGTGCAACGTAATCCTGGTCTATTAGCTCGCAAGTTGCTGTATCCAGAACAACTTTGCGACGCATGATAACAAAAGATAAGTTTCACCCACATAAGACTCAATTAGTGTAGGATTTGACATCAATTTACGCCGTGTTTTTTGCGAAACAATGTTGGAACGTTTTAAGAGTTTCAACAATATTTTATATGAAGCCCATTTTCACTTAAATGGCCACGTCAATGAACAGAATTGCCGTTACTGGGTCGCAGTAAACCCACGTTCCAAACATTAAAAGCCTCTGCATTCGCCAAAAATTATGATTTGGGCAGCCATTTCTGCACGTGGGATCATAGGCCCGTATTTCTTTGAAAATCAGTGGGGGCAATCTGTGACAGTAAATTCGGACCGGTACACAGCCATGCTACGAGATTTTTTCTTTCCGCAACTGTAAGAATTCGAAGGATATAATCGTACGACATAGTTTCAACAAGATGGCGCGACATGCCATACATCTGATGCCTCGATAGCGGTCGTAAACGAGAGGTTTAGAGGAAAACTCATATCGCGCCGAGGTGATATTGCGTGGCCGCCCAGAAGCCCGGATTTGACACCACCAGACCTTTTTGTGGGAATATATGAAGAGTACAGTTTACCACAATAATCCAACCACAACTGCCCAGTTGAAGACCAATATCGTAGAAGAAATGGCGGCTATTCCAAGCGCAATATGCCAGCGAGATTTCGATAATCTAAAATCCAGAACGGAGGAGTGGAAAAAATATATCTAAGGAAGCTATTGGAAAAGTGTTCATCGAAGTTTTGGTGATAAAATAGTGATGCCGCTGTTTTTGTTTGTGAGATTCTGCATGACTCACATTAATAAAATTAACATGCAAGTAACTGCATTCCAATGCAAAGGGAACGGCATTAAACAGAAACAAATTTAATATAAATGTGTATTATGCGATGATGGCTCAAACTGCTGATAAAGGGTAAACTGCACCAAGCAGGAAAAAATAACGTTGGCAAAAATTACTCGTATCGAGTATATAGGTGGAAAAGTACCTATGAAAACCTTTTATGACGAATGTAAAAATGAAAACGTGTCGGAAAAAGAAATGAAAACAAAAACACGGTATTTTATGTTAACACGTGAACTTGTGGGTTTGCAACGTGTGAACGTGCGGCCACCTAATTATTAATTTTACAAAGTTTGTCAGTGAGCCCATCTAATCGTAGGCCAATCAATTATGGTCTATGCTATGATCCAAACAAGCAAATTTAAGACTACTAGCCCCAAAAACAACCAGTTGCAAACTAGAAGCTCGCTCGTTAGGAGCTGCCAGGTAAAGTCCTCGACAATGGCGTCGCAGCAGCCACTATGTAAGTGTAAACAAAGTTGTTACTGCATACCGTCTTCCTGTCTCGAGACCAAGATAGGACTGCACAGCTGGGCAGATTAAAACTCAACAGCACACCATAATTACAAAGTACGCATTTTCTAAAATTTTAGAAAACACTGTCGGCACCCGAAAGTACACAATGGCAGGTAGTTAGCGGTCCGGTCACGTAGCCACCAACGCTACCCTTAGCATCTTCGATCAGGTACAATATATCTGATCGAAGCTTAACATAAAATCCACTAATCAGAGGCTCGATGACACTGGGCTAGTTTACGAGCTGCTAGTCGGTGAGTTTAAAAGCTAGCGAGTGAGCGAGTAAGTAGAAAACCGGACGGATCTGACACCGCCGATGGTGTATAAGTACACTACCAGTATTACCAAACAAATGTAAGAAATGTTAGTAATATTTGTTCATAAGACTAAAAATAATTTTGATTGAGACTTTGTCATTAGGTACAACCAGCTATCAGCAATCATATTATTAGGTCATATATGAAAGTAATTATGCAGTAGATACTATACAGCAGAAAATAGTATGTAAATATAACAATATATATTTGGACTGTGTGGCCACAGTGGACATCCCATTGCCGATGATAGACACGGAATTTCCATCTATAGAAATGGGAGGATCATCATGTCTGGCTGCATCACCATCACCACCAATAATGGAGACCTTGGCCCACACCGAGCCGAGACATACACCATACAGGAAGCGTCTAGCCCAGCCAGCAGAGGTAAGAGTAACAGCCTAATTAATTCATTAATAATTTATTTCGATTGACCCTACTGGGCCATAAGCATACACCGATATGCTCTTGAGAAGTTCTTATTTTAATTTTCAGCACAGAGACTGACTCCCAGCCCTGTCACAAAGGCCATGCTTGTAAATAGAATAGGCCTACAAGAAGCCATTCTGGAAATGGCTAGTGCTATCCGTGGAGTGAACCAGGAGATGGCTGCAGCCCAAAGACTGGGAGGAAACAAACATAGCTATAGATGAATCGTTGCTAAAGCTGCCACTTAGCATTTATTCATAAAATGGTGACGAAAGCTTCCACAGCAGGTATAATGTAATATGTCATATAAACTTACCAGTGGACGTGCATTTTCTTTAGGAATGTACACAAATAGTAAAACTTGGGGTTATTAAAGCCAGGTTGAAATCGCGAAGTCAAATGCCGTTTGCTGCCAACGGCAGACGAGCGAGGCGAGGGGGAGGGTGAAGATCCCGATGTCTTTGCGGCGAGGTATTACATGCAAAATGTTTTAATCTAGTTTGCTGCCAAAGGCAGACGAGCGAAACGTGGGGAGGGTGAAGATCCCGATGTCTTTGCGGCAAGGTATTACATGCAAAATGTTTTTATCTAGTTTGCTGCCAACGGCAGACGAGCGCAACGCGGGGAGGGTGAAGATCCCGATGTCTTTGCGGCGAGGTATTACATGCAAAATGTTTTTTCCTAATTTGCTGCCAACGGCAGACGAGCGAGGCGCGGGGGAGGGTGAAGATCCCGATGTCTTTGCGGCGAGGTACGGCCGGCCACGAGCGCAACCCGTGGGCGTGGGCGTGGGCGTGGGAAGGGTAGCGCATCCACGTCTGCCGCTAATTAATAATATTTTTATTCTATGTTGATAAATTATGTACACGATTAAGTATATGCAATTAAATCATCACCATTATAGAACAAAATATTTTATTCATGCTTTGTTTTTCTTCTAGTTTGCTGCCAACGGCAGACGAGCGAAACGCGGGGAGGGTGAAGATCCCGATGTCTTTGCGGCGAGGTATTACATGCAAAATGTTTTTATCTAGTTTGCTGCCAACGGCAGACGAGCGAAACGCGGGGAGGGTGAAGATCCCGATGACTTTGCGGCGAGCTATTACATGCAAAATGTTTTTTTCTAATTTGCTGCCAACGGCAGATGAGCGAGGTGCGGGGGAGGGTGAAGATCCCGATGTCTTTGCGGCGAGGTATTACATGCAAAATGTTTTTTTCTAATTTGCTGCCAACGGCAGATGAGCGAGGCGCGGGGGAGGGTGAAGATCCCGATGTCTTTGCGGCGAGGTACGGCCGGCCACGAGCGCAACCCGTGGGCGTGGGCGTGGGCGTGGGAAGGGTAGCGCATCCACATCTGCCGCTAATTAATAATATTTTTATTCTATGTTGATAAATTATGTACACGATTAAGTATATGCAATTAAATCATCACCATCATAGAACAAAATATTTTATTCACGCTTTGTTTTTCTTCTAGTTTGCTGCCAACGGCAAACGAGCGAGGTTTGAGGGAAGTGAACCTGGCAGAGACGACGGAGAGGTAATAATGCTACGGTGTCATTTTGTCGCATTTATTGCATTAAATGCAAAATGTGTTAAAAGTATAACTTTTTGCAGGGAGATGTAGCGGCGTCGGCGTCGGCAGAAAACTCGGCGGTTGATGGCCCAAAAATCGCCAAGTGTGCGCAGGCTGAGTACGACGTCAAGAAAAAGGTGAAGTAGATCACAACCGCATTTCTGCCGGTCACACACCCGCAAAATGACACGGTAATGTATTACATATTACTTTACATATTCACTTAAGAATACTATAAATAAGAATTTTGTTACCATAGGGTGGTGGACTGCCGGATGACGCCGGGGGTACCTACCGAGATTCCACCCCCAGAGCCGCAGTCGTGGCAGACGCGGTAAGAACTACAACAGCCGGGGCCGTCTGGCTTGGCCAGGCCAACTAGGGTGGTTAGTAGCACCGCCGGGTCATCGTCGCCGCTAACCACTCAGTGCGACTGGACCTTTGGGACCCTCCGTAAGTCTTTTGTTAGTTCACCCAGATCATGTCTTTTTTTCCCACAGGTTTTTTTTGTTTTCGGTATAATATACAAATATCATATACGTCATATTTTTAGGCGGGAATCAGACACCGCTATTTTGCGAGCCGCCCAGAATCAGCAGTCCGCTGGGGTAAGGTAAACATTTTTCAATTGCCTTCACTATTGTTATTTACTACATAGATTGTTTTATATCTCCACATATTTACTGGCTAACCTAATGATGATAACTGTTGGAAATATAAACCTAGAACAATGTATATGCAGTCTGTGGTTTTCCTCTTCTCTTTGGTTGAATGGTGGCTAGGCGAGTTGTGTTTATAGTGCTGCTGCTTTATTTGAATATAAATCTGAGATTAGACATAATAATCGTTTCCTTTTTGCCCATAACCCATCTGTAACAACATGCATGTTTTATTTAGTGTCGTCGAGCACGGCCACCGGACGTCGCTGGAGCAGCGCCATCCGCTCCTCGAGTCGAAGCATCCTCTCTTCACTGGTAAGTGTAAACAACAAGCCTTGATTGTTATTGCACATCGTCTCCTGAGAAACCGAAGTCGTCGGATAGGTGATGTGTATTTTTTTCCAGACCCTTACGTGCAAGAGGAGCTCCAGATCCAAGAGTAGATGGACAGAATGAGCGACGACGTAAATTTAGACGAGAGCGAAGCGATAGGTTTCGCGAGCGGAGCAGGCACAGTACATGCACACTGAGGACACGAACGCTGAAAAAATCGTCAGAAGCTTACTTACTGACCTTGACTTTGAGTGGACTGGTGACTACACTGCGTTTCTCGGGCGGCGAGAAGACTTTGTAGGTCCATATGGACCTATACTTCAAATACTTCAAGGAAAATGGCTATCTGACACTATCCTATTTGAAAACTCTGATGACGTACAAGAGATTTGTGATGCTCAAGCGACTGCTTCACTTTACTGACTCTAGCCTACAGACAGACCAACACAACTAAGTGGCATGGGCGACTAAACTTCGCGCAAAAATTAGCCGAAAATAGATCGAAAAATAGACGAAGGCCGCCAAAACAGGCATAAAATCCTACGAGCTGTGCTACTGCTGGAGTTTCTTCATCTATACTGGCAAAGCCACCCAGCAGGAACAGACAGACAGACAGATAGACAGACACACACACATACAGACAGACAGAAAAACAAAAAGAGAACTCACCTCAGAACAAGGATCATAGCAATAATAACTCAACAACGGAGAAAATATGGACTCAAGCAGCAGTAAAGATGATATTAAATGAAAAAACAGGCAATATACAAATAATACCCGTAAAAGAAGTTGAAAGTGAACCTTCCGTCGCGCGACAGTGCAATTGATGAGTCCTTACTTAAGTGGCATGGGCGACTAAACATCGCGCAAAAATTAGCCGAAAATAGATCGAAAAATAGACGAAGGCCGCCAAAACAGGCATAAAATCCTACGAGCTGTGCTACTGCTTCTTCATCTATACTGGCAAAGCCACCCAGCAGGAACAGACAGACAGACAGAAAAACAAAAAGAGAACTCACCTCCTAATGCAAGGAGCATAGCAATACTAACTCAACAACGGAGAAAATATTGACTCAGCAGCAGTAGAGATGATATTAAATGAATAAACAGCCAATACACAAATAATACCCGTATAGCAATCAATTGTGACGGCGCCCATTTAGCCGATATCATCTTCTCGACTTGACCAATAAAATTCTAAAGGTTCAAATAAACATAATCAAAAAACAAAATCGAAGTTTTTCGTTTAGAAATAAAATGAGAGCCAAACAACATCGGATGCCTTCTTTTGGCCCACCTGTTATATGCAATTAAATCATCACCATCATAGAACAAAATATTTTATTCATGCTTTGTTTTTCTTTTAGTTTGCTGCCAACGGCAGACGAGCGAAATTCGGGGGAAATCAAATCAATTTTTTTATTGCAAATAGGCTATTTTTAGCACTTTTACAAGTCAAGGAAGTGAACCTGGCAGAGATGACGGAGAGGTAATAATGCTACGGTGTCATTTTGTCGCATTTATTGCATTAATATGCAAAATGTGTTAAAAGTATGTTGAAAAACGACATTAGTATTCAACATAGTTTTATTAGATACTTCCAACTAATCGACATATTGATCAACATCTCCAGGAATTCCACTGGTAGCTCATCTTTTTCCAATATATTGATTTTTCATCGAGTTTTTGCACTTTTTCACTTCCACTGCTTTGCTTCTTCTTCTTGTTGTTGTTTTTTCTTTTTTTGGGTCGTGCCGCCTGCGCGACCACTGACTTTATTCCACCTTTTTTATTTCAGCGCCATCTATGCATTTCATAGAAAAACTGCTCTTCCATCGGTTTATTATTAACAACGCTAACATTCTGCCATCCTGATTCTGTCTGTCCCAGACAGTCATGGGGACAATTTTACATCTGCAAAAAAAATGAAACACAAACTACGTCAGAAGTAATATACCCAGAGTTCAGAACATCTAATTTTTAAAATTATCACATAACTATCAATATATACTCCCCAATTTATTTTCTTCTATAATCGCCTCCTTTGTTTGCAACTTTGATTACAACTTTGTCTTTTCCAACTGACTCAATTTCTTTAATTCCAATTGTCAACTTACAACTGACAACTTTCAACTGACAACTTTCAACTGACAAATTATCAACTGACAACTTTCAACTGATCAATTTCAACTGACAACTTATCAACTGACTACTTTCAACAGACAATTTTCAACTGATCAATTTCAACTGACAACTTTCAATTTTAATTTTTGCACCAGGTGATATTGTTCGGCCATCCTGTATGTTGGAATGTCCCCATTCAATATATCAGCGCTTCTACTTGCATACAGTAGTTGCACCTTGCCCGTTTTGACACTGTATCTCGTACACAGCTGCTCAAACGGCTCCATCTGATTCAACCGTTTCGTTTGCATGGTGGTGTACCTTAAAACACAGAAGGGTTTCCGGCAGTTAAATGTTCAATACCATACTATCTAAAAAAGTTTTTCTATAACTTGCTTTAGTTATAAAACAAATAAAGGATTAGGTATTCGATCAGTAACCAACTTAGACAATCAACGTATCAACATAGGTAATCTCAATGCTCATTATTTACGCCTACTTAGTCAATTACAATATTACAGAATACCCAGTTGATTATGTATTTCAAGCCAAGCCGTTATCATTCAGTTTGGTAACTACTTTAATTCGAAGGATGCCCAGAAGAACTAGGGGCCTTCATGTAGCCAACCATTCTGTCATACCAACCATTCATACTGTGGCTATCTTCGATCAAGCATACAGCGAGATTCCGGGTCACATACTAATTCTAAAGTATTTTCTGTCCGCGTTTACATATACTTATACAGCTACATTTGTTTACGAACGAACTGAGACAAAAGTTTCAAGTTCAACCTAATCACAACCACAGTACCTCATAATAAAGTCACAAATCCATAAACATTACCACCATTCGCCACGAGTAAAGCAGTGAATTATACCTGTCACTTCAAAATAAAACGATGTGGGTTAAATACCTATTATCATGAAATCAACCTGACATAAGTATAAAGTACTTTTGAAATGATTCGAAATAAGAGCTCGCGCCGCAAGTGGGCTCTTATTTACCGAGACGACTTTTTTTGCGCCAATCCGATATCTAGTAGGGTTTACCTGATCATAGGTGGCTATACTTATAAATTCTCAAGCATTTATATTAGTCATTTTACCCCTGGTATTCTAGCTCTTACTTAACACACTGACAATCTTAACCCCTGTTTATGTCGTACGATGACAGCACAACAAGCCGTAGATCCCCTAGCATTTAATAACCCTGACCAGTCTTATAGGCACCGGCACGCATCTGGACGTGCGAGTAAATGTAGTGGGGATAACTGCGCATCTGTACAGTCAGGCACAAAATATATTGTACTTACCTACTATTAATTTTCTGTGATATTTGATTAGGTAGGCTGATTTTTATCCGTCTATTAACTACAGCATCAGTTACATTATAGTTAGTACCTACATACTTTAGATATTATGTAACGGACGTGACGTCAGCCAGCGTGCCAGCCCGCCATAGCCAAGCCGCCATATTGACACCGCTCTTTGCGCCAGCCAGAAATGCCATGCCTTGGAGGGGAGAGTGTGTCAATATACGCCAAAGCCAGCCATTACTATGATTCATTCCTGTTGCAATTTTATAAGAAGGAACAATTGCAAGAAGTTACCGAAACTCTGCCCGTTTTATTTCTGCTTCCGCTATAATTATTAATCATTCGGTAATGGCAATATTCCTTCCATAGTATCATCATAGCTGGCAGTTAACATGGTCGGTATGCGCTTGTAGAAGGAGCTTGGACATCACCATCATCAGGCTTCATGTTGATAATGCAATGTTAATAAACAGTAGAATACTAATAGATATTACTAGAACTATAATCAATTTTCGTAAACAACACGTAACGTAACACTTTACGGCGGGATAGTACAGTCATGCGTTAGAGCCGCGTGGAGACAGTGCGGGAGGCGGGGGAACAATAAGGAACCAAACACCGGCGCCAGCGCCACGAACACACGTCGCACCACTGTCTTCCACCAAAGAGACCCAAAAAAATGCGTTCTGCGCATATAAGTTCACAAGCCTTGACTCGTGCCGATAGCTATACCATCCGCTTATATAAACACGGAGTGAAGAACCTCCTTGGCATCCTTGTGGTATCGACAAAATGTCCATATCTTTATTTCCATCTCTATCTATTATTACAACATAATACAAAATGGGCTCAAAAATTTGCAGGTTAATGCGTTTAGAACGGAACATCGATCACTGACTTAATAATCAATCCCACCTGCTCTCCAGTGTGAAGGTACTTACGACGAAGAACTTATGTTGGTTTTTATAATATGTAGGTAGTAAGTGCTAGTATCATTTTGAAGAAACATGGTCAAAATACAGCCTACGTCATAAAGTCCCCATGATAGTTTGCCCATCAAATTATTTTCCAAAATCAATTTCTCTACTGTTGTACTTTTTGAGAAAACATTTAAACATTCCAAATATTACAAAATAGGTACTTAATTTATGTACCTCCAGACGCATTTTATAATAGAAATAGAAATAGAAATAGTTTATTATTATATATATGTTTACAAACATCGGTTTAAGCATACAACAGTCCATTATGACAAATCCAAATTATTAGAATCCTGGTTGGAAAAACATTGACACCCAAACTAGGAAAACCTGTGTTTTGGCATGCCAATGCCCTCCCCCTGCATAATACGACCTAAGAATACGGTGAAGTCGTACCGAAGTATCTCCACCGTCACCACCATCATCATCAATCATCAGCCACAAATACGAGTAGCCCACAAGAGGCGGTGAAAAGGTATTAGGCATTTTCATAATGAAGAGAACAAAACTATTTTCTATCCTCATCTTTTCAGTAATTTCAAACTCAACTTTTGATCCGTTTATTTTAGGACTTAACATCTACTGTAGTAGTACAGTTATTGTAATGGCATCTTGCATTTTAGGTAGGTATTTATATGTTTCCCCTTCTCAGCATTGAATTGTAGGTAAATACGCTTCGAGCAAATATATGCCCCAAGTCCAACGTTTGACATAACAACACGAGCGAAAACAGCTTAGCTTAGTTAACTATACCTTCTTAGTATGAAGTGCATTAAACCATTTTTAAATATGAGAAAATATTGCAATGCAATTTTGCTACTATTGCTACTTTAAAATCATTATTATTTCATCATAAGATTTATTTTTGTCACTGTGATTGCCTGTGATTTTATTCATTTCGCTTACGTACCCTACATACAAGTTTCATTCATGCGCACGGATCCCCTTTTTTTGTAGCTGAAAATATGATCTGCCATTCTTCGTTAAAAAGTTTTGTGTGGAGAATCACGTGACGAGTTAGGACTCGGAACTCTTAATAGTATTATAAAGTTTTGTGCAACACACAGCGCATGTTATACTAAGACACACAGCCTAGCATCAAAATAACTAGGCAGTAACATTAGGTCACGAAGCCTCACTTGCCCAATAGCTTCACTAGCCACACCACCTCGGTACAGTAAGCCAGAACACAGTAGTGTTCAAACCCGCTTTATGTCAAAAGCGTGCTACAAACTTGATCTTATAAATGCCCACCGCTGCTTTAGCATAAGCAACTATGCTTTTACTACTCGCGCGCTCACGCAGCGCGCGCGATACGCCACGCTCTAGGTAGGTACAAAAAGCGTGCCCGCTTAGGGCACTTAGTACTTTTTTTAACCACCACTGTGCCTGCGCACGAGGTACTGTTTGGCGGCAGAATAACTTGCAAAACAGAGGTACCTACCCCTGAACGAATTTTGCATAAGATCAACGATAAGGTAACCTATATTATGCGGAAACGGCATGCACCTGCCTACAACACTTGATTTTCCGTAGTGAAACAGATTCACAATTTGACAAACTCGTAACTAAACAACTCTCCAAAATACTCTAGAAAAAAATGGAATAGTTTTCGGGGATGCATTAAAATAAAGTTAAGTTTGTACCTATACTTTAGATGTAGACCACTTTACAAGTATATATATTATAAAGGACTAACTCAATCAATCAATCAAATAATATTTTATCGACCTAAAGGCTTTACCTATAGGTACTTGTAGCTATAGCTCTCAAGTTCATAACTCCTTCCATAAACAAATAATGTAATGGTAGATAAATATCTATATGTCTATACGTATAATTCTCTGTAAGGCCGCTGTTTATGCACCTAATGTTTTTATTGTTAAGCTGTGTACAATATGGTCTTGGGGTGGTATTATGTTCCAACAAATTTGTCCATTTCGAACGTACATTATCTTGGGCGAGTAGGCACTCACACTTTCGAACTATTCTGAATTAATCTGTACTAACGCTATTTAGCAAGTACCTAGGTACCTACTCATCCTTCACTAAATCATCAGTATGCAATTTAAATCAAATATACTATAGATACAGTCTCTATGAAGATCAAACCTCAAAAGTGTCCCTGCGCCAATGCTTACAGATATATTATACCTCTCCTGCACATATAAAAAAACATAGTTCACAAGTGGTTGTTTCATTTTAATAATGAACCATCGCACCCTGTAATAGTGTTGTAAAACAATAATATTATGTGAGTTAATACATCACTTTCATAAGGCGCAGTCCAAGGCACACGCGACTGAGAACAAAAACAAGGCATATGCCTTGTTTAAATGGTGCCGTTTTCGAGCGATCGTGGATCTACTCTATATTACATCGCAGGTATGCAATCTCAATTTACACTCCATAATACTACCACCTTAGCCGCATCAAAACAAGTTTGACCTTAAGAATCTTCCCATGTCCATGTCCATCTTATGGTTCTGCAATAGGTAGGTACTTGTGTATTATATATGCAACAAATATCTGCACATATTCATGTGAAGGTCTCACTTTAATTTTTGAGGATAAGAAAGACCACCCATTGGAATTATTTACAGTTACAATTATTATCTACCTGCTTGTATTATATAATTTTGTGAAACAATAGTTTTATATTTTAAACAGCATCAACAGAGACCAATCCACCTTTGCAATAAGGTTGCCCGCTTTACAAAAAAACAAAAACTCAACTTTGGTGAAAATCTGCACTGCATTGCAGTGAAACAAAATAGTTAAGTACACATCTTCCTTTCTTTTTTTCATTGAATAAAACTGAGCATGCCTATACAGTTTTCAGGACATCTAGCATGGATCCACACGGTATGGCTGTGAATTTCATACAAAAACCTGTTTCAAAATGACTGAGTGCTTACAACTTATAAAATGCATTTAATTGCTATATTTGGCTCAAGAGTGTTTATCATCCTGTTCTTATATAATTTAGTAAGACAGCTGTTAGTTGTCCAAATAAAATAAAATAAAATTTATATGGTGATCAACAATGCAGACTTATCAGCTTATATTTTGCAAATCTTTGTAAACTAGATACCTACTCTATCTATTAAAATGTAGGTAACACTTATAGACATAACAGACCCCTTAAACACCATTACCCCAGAGAGAGTGCACCACCACATGCAAGTTCTGCCACCAGCAGCACCGTCCCGCTGGATTGCAATAATGTATTTTCTTAGTGCCAGTGTACCTACACTAAGTTGCCACACTGAGAATAGTTGGATATAACTTGTTTCTACACATTAATTTGAAGTGCACTGTGTATACCTGCAGCCATTTCTCTTACTCTCACTCCTTGCATACCTACTCTTTACATTCATTGGTGAAGCTCGACTTTAATTAGTAAAGTGTCAGACGGATAGCAGTACAACCTTTAATTTTTAATCACCTATTATGCAAATGTCACAATGTGTGTTATTCAACTGGTTCAACCTGTTTAACACTACTTTGGTGATAGTAATATTTACCTAGTACAGAATGCCACTCTTTTAACTTTAAAGTCTCCTTCAAACTCAGTTGAGTAATTAAATATATTAAAATTGAGTTGAGGCAGGTCATTTTATTAGTTTTTTAGAATTATGTGTGCATGCAGGTTTCATTCATAAACCCATTGTCATTCAACAAGCAATGTTCCACTGCAAGAATTAAATTTAACCCCCAGCATAGTAGGTAGGTACCATTACATCCATCCTTTATAACTTAGTAATCTGAATATACATGTTAAAAATAACAACTTGTACCTAGATAAAAAGTTAGGTAACAACACAGTAACAAAACAGGACAGTCTGCGTCTCACACTACTGGCAGACGGCAGACGCTTACTGCTATTTCTTTGTTTTCCTGGCAAATTGAGTGTTGCACCCATGCACTCTTTCAAGAAGTGTCTTAGTTTCCTTCTTCCATTTACATCTATCTATATGTCAACTTTGCCTCAACTGTTTCTCACAGAGAATCGTCGTATATTTCTAGAAGAACTCACCAGATTATGGGCGTAGTCGGTACCCGCTTCTGATCTGTTGAAAAACGACATTAGTATTCAACATAGTTTTATTAGATACTTCCAACTAATCGACATATTGATCAACATCTCCAGGAATTCCACTGGTAGCTCATCTTTTTCCAATATATTGATTTTTCATCGAGTTTTTGCACTTTTTCACTTCCACTGCTTTGCTTCTTCTTCTTGTTGTTGTTTTTTCTTTTTTTGGGTCGTGCCGCCTGCGCGACCACTGACTTTATTCCACCTTTTTTATTTCAGCGCCATCTATGCATTTCATAGAAAAACTGCTCTTCCATCGGTTTATTATTAACAACGCTAACAAGTATAACTTTTGCAGGGTACGCAGAAAACTCGGCGGTTGTTGGCCCATAAATCGCAGAGTGCGCAGGCTGAGTACGACGTCAAGAAAAAGCTGAAGCAGATCACAACCGCATTTCTGCCGGTCACACAGACCCGCAAAATCACACGGTAATGTATTACATATTACTTTACATAGTCACTTAAGAATACTATATATAAGAATTTTGTTACCACCTCGGGTGGTGGTGGACTGCCGGATGACGCCGGGGGTACCTACCGAGATTCCACCTCCAGTGCCGCAGTCGTGGCAGACGCGGTAAGAATTATCAACAATAACATATATGGCCCCGCAGCCCGTCGCCGCAGCCGGGGCCGTCTGGCTTGGCCAGACCAACAAGGGTGGTTAGTAGCACCGCCGGGTCATCGTCGCCGCTAACCACCCAGTGCGACTGGACCTTTGGGACCCTCCGTAAGTTTTTTTGTTAGTTCCCCAGACCATGTTTTTATTTTTCACAGGTTTTTTTGTTTTCGTTATAATAACTATACAAATATCATATTCATATTCGTTATATTTTTAGGCGGGGATCAGACACCGCTATTTTGCGAGCCGCCCAGAATCAGCAGTCCGCTGGGGTAAGGTAAACATTTTTCAATGGGGATATCCACGCAAAACTAATGTAGATAGCAGCACGAGCGCAGCGACCAAACAACAAATAAAACACAGTAGCTGTCAGATTAGAAACGTTGTTATTTTAGTTTCATGGTGTTTTTCTTGTTATTTTTGTCATCTGTACTTGCTTAAACCATGTACTCAACCTGGAATGTGCTACAGCTCAAAGCAGAATTAAAAAAAAGAGGTGCAACTTTAACGGGCAAAAAAGCTAACCTCATCGAAAGGTAACTGTTAAATTTTACTGTATTTTCCAAAGTTTCAGTGTCTCTTAAGTGATAGGAAGATAGTCGACGCTAGAACACTGAAACGAAGTGGTCAGCCATCTCAGAATAAACTGGCAATATACTGTGCACCCTTGCACATTATATTGTCAATTTATTACCACAGGCTTATAATGATGAGTTCAGTTCTCAGTGATGTCAGTACTCAGTAGGTAATCTTTAATTTCCAGATTGGAGGCTTATGACCGCAATTTTAATTTTGGTCAATTAGATGCCGAAGCTCAACCTTCTACTTCTACACAGATGGATATTCCCAGTGCTGATTTTTACCGGGATGTAAATGCTGTAATGCTGTAATGTTTTGCCCGATATAACAAAGCAACATATTCAAGCTTACTTTGACCGGCAAGTTCTTTATTTCATATCTCCATAAACCTTTACTATCTAAGACTTAACCTGTACTTTCACAAGCACTGTAACTTTTGTTGTGATGGAACAAAAATATGCTGCAAGTGTTGTCAGAATGTCCAGCAATTACTTTTCCTACTGAAGAGATTTGACTTATTGGACCTTGTATTTAAATTTAGTTTTGTTGCAGATTTCATAAAAGTATGAGCGATTCTAATAGATTATATGGAAACCGCTACTTACTGATATTAAGGTACTTCAAAACTGCTGAAGGCCCTTACGCGCAAGAGGAGCTCCAGATCCAGGAGTAGATGGACAGAATGAGCGACGACGTAAATTTAGACGAGAGCGAAGCGATAGGTTTTGCGAGCGGAGCAGGCACAGTACATGCACACTGAGGACACAAACGCTGACCAAATCGTCAGAAGCTTCCTTACTGACCTTGACTTTGAGTGGACTGGTGACTACACTGCGTTTCTCGGGCGGCGAGAAGACTTTGCCTATACTTCGAATACTTCAAGGAAAATGGCTATCTGACACTATCCTATTTGAAAACTCTGATGACGTACAAGAGATTTGTGATGCTCAAGCGACTTCTTCACTTTACTGACTCTAGCCAACAGACAGACCAACACAACAAGCTGCGGAAGCTGGACCTACTTTTGGTTAGGTTCCAAAGGTCCTATACCTTCCGTCGCGCGACATTGCAATTGATGAGTCCTTACTTAAGTGGCATGGGCGACTAAACTTCGCGCAAAAATTAGCCGAAAATAGATCGAAAAATAGACGAAGGCCGCCAAAACAGGCATAAAATCCTACGAGCTGTGCTACTGCTGGAGTTTCTTCATCTATACTGGCAAAGCCACCCAGCAGGAACAGACAGACAGACAGACAGACAGACACACACACATACAGACAGACAGAAAAACAAAAAGAGAACTCACCTCAGAACAAGGATCATAGCAATAATAACTCAACAACGGAGAAAATATGGACTCAAGCAGCAGTAAATGATATTAAATGAAAAAACAGGCAATATACAAATAATACCCGTAAAAGAAGTTGAAAGTGAACCTATCATGGAAATCAAAGTAACTTTCAGGACGAGAAAACCGAGACAAACAAATGGGAAATAAATAATACTGTATTGATCAGATATTACATTAAAAAAACCTGGAAATATTATATCAGTACAATTGAACAGATTGATAATACTAATACAAGTTACAAAACTAATTACATCAAAATCATCCGTCAAAAAGGTAATTTGAAATTGACAAAGCCAAAAGTTACCGAAGATATTGATAATAGTACCACAATATTGTATTGTTAAACATGTTAAATTGTTACAAATATCGAAAGACCGCCAGGAGTTTGTATTAGCCAACGCGGAAGACACAATATTATATTAATTTGTATTTCTACATTTTTTAGTGTTGTAGTTACAGCTGACCATATGGTTCAAGTAGCAATGTAGCTTTTTTAAAATAAAACAATTGATTCATTTTCGCATTCATTTGCGTTTACTTTAAACGACTTTTAAAAGTACTGCAGATATGAGAATATTTCTCATTACACTATTACCACTGGACAACCGAGAGGAAATGGACAAGTCGAAAGAGTACATCAAATCATAATCACCGAGGGCCGAAAGTGCAATGCTGTTTGAATAGGACTTTTCAACGAAGCATAGGATTGACACCATTTGAGTTGCTTTTTGGAACTAAAATCAGAAAAACTCCAGAAACTCATAGAAGAAGAAAATATACAGGCTTTTAACGAAAAACGAAAAAGCTAAAGAAGCCATACAGAAAATACAAGATGAGAATATAAGAAGTTACAATAAGAAAAGAAAAGAGGCAACTACCTATAATGTTGGTGATTTGGTAGCCATTAAGAAAACACAATTTTCTCAAGGAAGTAAATTATTCCCTAAATATTTAGGACCTTACGAAGTAACGAAGAGGAAGCCAAATGACAGATACGATGTTAGGAAGACTGGTCAGTGGTCATGGCCAAGGTCCTATTAACACGACAAGCTCAGCCGATCTAATGAAGCCCTGGGTTGCACTGGAAGAATATTCATCTGGGTCAGATGAAAAAACAGGATAGCCATGTTGGTTAAGGTGGAACGTTACATTAGCGCGGGAAATTCAAATTTTCTTGCGTTCTTTTGCGAATAATAGCTTAAATACGCAACGTGATTACATGAAAACTAATTTTGCGGAAATAAACAGAACGTATCAATAAATTACGATTAAAAGTATCTCATAGATATCATTGGTTTAGCTACAAATGGCAATAAACAATTTTCTTCTTAGTTTTTCAGTCTATTGCCATTTGTCGCTAAACCAATGATAAGTAGGTGATACTTTTAATTGTCATTTATTGATACATTATATTTATTTGCGCAAAATTAGTTTTCATGTAATCATGTTTCATGTGAAAATTTGAATTTCCCGCGCTAGTGTAACGTTCCACCACCACCACCTCAACATTATTGAGATGTTTTTATTTTACTTTAATTTGTATGCTGGCAAGCTTTCTATTTTGTTATTGTCAGTGTCAATGTGTCATTATTATAATATTTACTGTCACACTAAAAAAGTTAGCCTGTGGTTGAAAAAGACGTAAGATGTTTACAATATTTGTGCTATTAAAAATAAAAGATTTTATGTTAAATCGTCTAAAAGTCAATTATCCCGACCCCACATGTATATAAATATAATTTTTTGAGTTTTTATGTTTGTGTTTTTACACTGGGGAACTATACAATACTTGTAATAGTTGTAATACGAGGAATTCATTTTGAAATAAAGGATACCTACACTTATTATCTCCGTACACAAACAGTTTTGTTTAGCAAGGCGTGACGTCTTCCAAGCTGTCATGACAGTCTGGAGCGTTATCGCGGGAATTTAAATTGTGGTTTTAAAATATATAATAGTTACTGTAAATATTCGTTATTTTTTAAACTAACAGATTTTTGAGATAAAATAGAGTGTGACGAATAATAATAAACCAATTTTTTAAATTTAGTACAAGTCTACATAATACAATACAATACAATAACTCTTTATTGACACCAAAATAATAATAACATAGAAATAGGAATCGCATAATAAGATAGGTACAATGGGCAGCCTATTTTACCATTAAAGTTTTAAGTGTTTGTAATTTATTTATTACACTGTCCTACTATTGGAATACATTTTACAATTCATCGCTCTATACCGTGGTGGTTATCTCCAGGAATAATATTACTCCCTGCATTTATTCTCATAATAGCTCCCAATACATTTCAGCACTTTGTTCAGTCAGTTTTTTCTAGTTCAGCTATTCTTTGGTTAGTTTTTTGTTATCTGTGACATGTTCAATGAACATGTCACAGATAAGAGATGAACATTGTTCATCTCTTTACATTCAATGGACGGTGGAAAAATAAAATAATAAATAGGCCTGTTGCTTTTGCAGTACAGTATAGATTAAATTATGACCTTCTTAATGAGTCGTTTCATTAAAATAAAGAAATTGTGTTTTATGTATGACCCAATAGATGGCGCCAGAAAAAGAATTAAAAAAATAGCCATCACTTTGAACGTTTGTGAATTCTTTGAATGAAAAAACGTAATTGGTAGATCTGGTAACGGACCACAGCTAGTAATCTGTGTCACAGCATAATTGAAAAAAAATCAACACGGAAAGGAGTAACTATGAAACAGAAAACCGCAGAATGGGTAAAAATATCTGACGAATTTAATTCTCAGACCACTGGAGTTCATAGAACAGCTGATAATTTAAAAGCCCGGCAATTTGTGGACAATTTGTCGTTTCCCCGGTTTTTTCCACCTGTTACTTCAAATAATCCCTCTCTCCACCTTACGTAGCACGGCAACAAGGAAAGGAGACGAATTTCTCTTTGACGGTTATTGTCCCGCTACTCCCGGCTTCAGAGCACGGCCTCGGCAAAAAGCGGATAACATTCCCTCGAATTGACGATTAGCAGGGAATATTCCTCCTCGAATCTTGGTGGTGGGTTTAAGTGCTTTTGATAACCGTAAAAAATGTCTCGCGCGTATTATAACTATATATTATCTCACGAGCTTGAGATTTATGATCGAAAATTGCACCGGAGGTCCATTCGAGATTCTAGCAACCCCTTCGAAATCCCCTCAAAGGAGTTTGAGGCCCTATTTCGAATGAATAAGGACATGGCGAAATATTTATGTGAGGAACTTAACGGCCGGCGCCTTGCAGCCAAGAAATCCTTGGGATGGTTTGCCGGTGCACATGAAGGTAGGTCTGGGTACCTAGGTAAGTTACGGTAAAAGTACCTACCTAAATGGTTACTTTCAGATGTAGGTAGTATGGAAGTAACTATGTATAATGAAGCCGGACTAGGACATAGGTGGTTTCCATATGCACCACCTATGTCTATGGAGGCCAGTCGCCGAGCCCTAGTAAGATAACCTGAACAGCGACTGGAACTAGATGAAAGAAAAGTTAAATGCCTTGAGGAACTGGTAGATGAAGTCCGTGAAATGAAAGAAATAATAAGATCAAAGTAAATTAATTTTTAATAGTCATAGTACATAGTGATGTTTATAATCTTATTTAATTAACAGTTAACTACATCTATACAGGAATAAAATTATTGATGCTTGTTTCCAGCCAACTACAATCTGGGTTATCTGGGAGTCTCCAAGTCTAGAGTTAACAGACGTTTTCTAGGCAAGCATGCTCTATCATAGACTGCCTACTCACATTCCTTAAGGGCTTGTGAGTAGGTGTTTATTGGGCATTTCAAAACAAACTTCAAAAACCAGTGGGCATTTCAAAACAGATTTTCCATACATATCGATGTCACTCTTCAAACACAATTGTTTTAAACCAATTGGTCATTTCAGAACACATTTTTCCAATAATGAGCTCACTTCGTGTTCACTCAGTTCGTTCATTATTGGAAAAAGGTATGCTGAAATAACCAATTGGTTTAAAACAATTGTGTTTGAAGAGTGACATCGATATGTATGGAAAATCTGTTTTGAAATGCCCATTGGTTTTTGGAGTGTGTTTTGTCTGCCCAATAATTTCTGTTGTATTGCGCTTCTCGAACAATATAATTTAATTTATTATCAACATGTCAAAAAAAGCTCGATGACTAGAAAGGTTTGAGTTAAATACGTCTCCAATATAAATATTTCGCCTTGATTGAGTTTCGATAATATTTCAAAATGAGCTCACCTCATGTTCACTCTGTTCATTCGTTATTAGAAAAACAGTGTTCCGAAATGCCCAATTGGTTTTAAACCAGATTTTTGAATAGTCACACCAATATGTTTTAATTAAAGCACACATAGGTTTTGAATTATCTGTTCTGTAATACTCGTTATTTATTGAAATATGGTTCAGTTTTATTTATGTTTTCAAAAGCCCAATAGGTTTTGAGTGGTTCGCGTGAAATGCGCCTCCAATATAAATATTTCGCCTTGTTTGAGTATACATAATGTTTCAGATTGGTAGTATTAGGTAGACCTTACTCATAGTTTTTTTTTCAAATAAAAACCAGTTGTTTTATTTTCACCAAGCAACTTTGTTCAAGCAATGTATCGTCTAGGCTGATTTGCTTGTGTTGTTCACTCATACTAATTATTTACGAATTACTAAACACCTAGAGATTGCAGCTCCTCCTCATAGTGAGAGTAATAAAATATCGTAAGCAGGTATTAGATTTTGACCGTTTAGTTTTAACCATGAGGCTGTTTGCTCAAGGAACTCATTGTCTAGGTTGAATGTTCTTGCCGTACACTCGTACTTATTTCCGAGTTAGTAAGCACCTAGAGATTGCAGCTCCTTCTCATAGTGAGAGTGATAAAATATCGTAAGCAGATATTAGATTTTGACCGTTTAGTTTTAACCATGAGGCTGTTTGCTCAAGGAACTCATTGTCTAGGTTGAATGTTCTTGCCGTACACTCGTACTTATTTCCGAGTTAGTAAGCACCTAGAGATTGCAGCTCCTTCTCATAGTGAGAGTGATAAAATATCGTAAGCAGATATTAGATTTTGACTATTTAGTTTTGACCATGCGGCTGTTTGCTCAAGGCAATTCATCATCAAGGCAGATTGCTCGTGCTATTTACTCGTACTTATTTCCGAGTTACTAAGCACCTAGAGAGGATGATTCCTTCACAAGGTGAATTTGAAAGCAAATATTACGGGTTATATACTAATGTTATGTACAATACACAACGATAATATATATTTGTGTGCCATGTGTGTAAAGATCTAACACAGCATATCTACATGTTAAGGTTATATTATTGCACGTGGAGCTGAGTTAGCATTATACCGCGCAAGTACAGTCAGTTCAAAAAATACAAATACATCAATTACCCACAGACCAAGAATTTTTTCGTTTCTCCTAAGTCTATGCAATTACCAAAATGTGTAGGTAAATACTACTGAGTCTGCATAATGAGGATGATAGCTCCTAACACTTGCTGTTGTATGTATGGGCAGATACGTGTTTATTGAGATTTAAAGAGTTAAAAAGACAGTTCTTTACGTATTTTTCATGTGCTCAAATTTTAATTATGTTTATTGCAACATGAACGACATACCTACCAATTACGCTTATACAGTACTAAAGTAACTATAGTGTTAAAGATTTTCGCAGTCCCCATGCAGGCAACCGTAGCTCAATTGGTAGAGCGTCTAATTTGGTGAGTAGTTAGAAGACGTGGGCTTGAACCCCGCTGGTCGACAAAATTTTTGTAGTCTATCATTTTATTTTATTATTTGATTAGGATTCAAACAAGCACTATAAATTTAAAGAATTATGCATTGGATTGTACTTTTAAGCGTTTCATAGAGTAGCTAATAGTGAATGTTGCTGATTAGTTAATTTCATAAAACTGCCTTCGAGGATAGGTACTCTTTCCATATGTGCAAGTAAGCGAAAACTTTACTTGGAACACGAACTTGATATCATATAACAAACTTCCTTTACTCAGTATTCAAAGCGCCGACACAATTATATCAGAAAGAAATAAGTACTGTAATCTAGTAGGTTTAATATTAAACCTTATATTTATTACTATACGTTTTAACTTTGTCATTGTTATGAGATTACATTGTTGCAAAAAATGAGTGACTTAGCGTGGTTGACTGGTTGTTTAATGCTTCCATTTTCATTTTAATTTTATCGAGCGAAACAAGTGCACCTGCGATTACGGTACAACATGTAAGTAAATTGTTAGTATTCAATACTTTTCATTACAATCACTATTTATATATCTTATATGTTATATATATATATATATATATATATATATATATATATATATATTTTAATCATTTTTATACATTTCATGTAACGAAATTATGTATAAGTTAATTTTGTTAACCTTCTAACGTAGATATTATTATGACAATAGATATTTTAACTAACGTTTTTCATCATCATCATCATTAACAGCCTGAAGACGTCCACTGCTGAACATAGGCCTCCCCCAGAGCACGCCACCTTGAGCGGCTGCTCGCCTCCTGCATCCATCGGCTCCCCGCGGCTTTCACCAGGTCGTCGGTAAACTAACGTTTTTACAGTGGAATAACTGACATAAACTTCAAAATATAGTTTTTTCCATATTGGTACTTAAATATTTTGTAAAACATATTTAATATATCACGTTATTTGTATGTTTACGAAATAGCTAGTTAACACGAGTTTTCACAGGATTACATCGTGGTAAATTTAAATCTTGTTTATTAATTTACTAATTTTATATTTCAGGTCGGACTATGAAACTAACAAAAAACGAGCTAAAAGAGTTGATAAATCACTGCAAGCTGTTTTGGACTCTGATGATGAGAACGAAATCCAGGTTGAAAGGTAAGCTACTATTTCAGGTACCTATTAACTGACTATAATATTTTTATTCTTTTTTCTGACTATAATTATGTACTTATTTAATTATTACGTAATATGGGAAAAGTGGTAGCAGGTAAGTGTTAAAAAACATTCACTCTAATCTAAACATTTTCCATGTTATTTATGTGGGATGAAAGATCAATTTATATTAAAATTTAATTTGAGCTCCAAGCACATAGTTTTATCTACATAAATAGCAACCGTTCTTATAGTATAGGTTAACTAAATTTTTTAGAATTTGATGTAAACACCTGTTGATTAATGTTAATATTTATTAGAATTTACTGCTTTTTCAGTTCTTACACCAATAAGAAGAAGGCGTGTGGAAAGGGCAAAAGGAAGGCGTCCTCGACTCCTGTAACCACCAAACCTCGTAATAAGGACGCTTCGAGCTGGCTCAAGGAATCCGATTCTGAATCTGACTCGGAGTCAGTACGGCGGGCACAGGAGCCTGCATCACATTTGCCATCCGTCTTGACACGCAGAGTCGCTGATGGCGTGCTACGTCGCATCACCAATCGCACTGGAGACGTGTATGTTGATTTAAAACTATATAATACTAACGATATTTTAAAATTAGCACCCAAAGATCGTTGGGAGAAAGCGGTGGTTGCACTTAAATACAGTGCAAAATTTGATAGTGCAGAGCTTACACCGCTAAGGGAATTTATAAATCAATGTAAAAAAAAATTTACTGGGGAAGGCACTTTTTATGCAGATAAAAAGTGAATTGTTGTACTATATTACCAAGCATAAAAAATAGCTGGGTTTTACACATCTATATCATCTGTTTTATCATCTTGTTTTATCTATTTTGTTGTGTGTAGGAAATAGACTTATATTATTTAAGTGACCAGTCTTTTTAACAACTTTATAAAAAGTAACATGGCTATAGATACACTCAATTTAATGCGTATTTAATTTGCATCATTATTTTATTTTATACGGGAGAAGCTTTTGAGTTAGTCATTCCATAAAATTATTAAAATCATGTCTAATCGAGCAGTATATTGCTCAGTTTGCGATATATCCATTAAAAGTAAAGCATTTTCGGCACATTTGCGAAGTAATGTTCATAAAAATAATAGTACTGTTCAATTAAGTGATGGCATTGAAAAAATAGATAGCGCTTTTCGTAGCCGTATAGCATCATATCGAGTTTTTGAGAATTCTACGGATACGGCCAGCAGCTCAACGTTGAAAATGCCAGCAGAGTTTTTGCTGCAGCTGCGAACCCGTGTGCGCAGTCTGCTCGACGCTAGACGAGCTACGTATAACTCAATCAAAGCAAATTTTGAACTATTCGCGGAGTTTTCTTTACCGAAAAGCGATACTCTAGAAATCAAATCTTTTGCTACCGAAAATATAGTTATTCATCAGAATTATGATTTTAATGATATATACTCAAAAGTTTCTCGTAGTATATGTAAAAAAGTAGACGATTTTGAAGAAAGAGATAGTGGATGGGCTTTTATAAAAAATCTATATTTGGAAGTCAATATTAATAAGTACAATCCTTTGAGATCTTCAGGGTTTATTGAGTTACCGAAATGTATAAAATATAAACGTGCATGCATTAACATTCAAAATTCAGATAATTTTTGTTTTTTATATTGCATTATCGCAGCACTATTTCCAGCAAAAAATAATGCTCATAGAACTTCTTCATATCCTCATTTTGATGGAATTCTCAATATAAATAATATGACGTTTCCAGTAAGTTTTAATGACATTAAAATTTTTGAAAAAAATAATAGGAATATCAGTATTAACATCTATGCTCTCAAGAACAATGCGAGTGTTGTGGGTCCTTTGTACAAAACAATTAATAGAAGGAAACACCACATCAACTTATTGATGTTAGAAAAAGGTAACCGAACTCATTATTGTTTAATTACAGATTTAAGTAAATTACTTAGATCCCAACTAACAAAACACCATGGGAAAGTGTATTTCTGTGATGAGTGTATGCTATTTTTTAGTACTGAAAAAAAGTTAGACTGTCATGTGTGCAGTGGTATAGCAACAATTTTACCCGATAAAGGCACTCTTATACAGTTTAAGCATTACGAACGAATGCAGGATATGCCTTTTGTTGTATATGCTGATTTCGAATCTTTATTACAACCTAACAGTAGTGAAACCGAGTCTAGTACATGTAACACAACTACATTACAGAAGCATGTGCCTGCAGCTTTTGCTTATTACATTGTTTGTTCATACAATAGCTCTCTCAGTAGATATGTTAATTATCGTGGAAGAGATTGCGTAGATGTCTTTTTGAAGAACCTTCGATCAGATATAGCCAAGGTACATGCAACAACCACTAAATGTGTTCCAATAATTTTTACCGACGAAAATTTAAAACAGTTTACAGATTCAAAATATTGCTTTCTTTGTAATACACTACTATTCGATGATAAAGTTAGGGATCATTGTCACTTAACGGGAAAATATCGTGGTGCTACTCATTCATACTGCAACATTCGATTTAAGCTACCGAAGTTTATTCCCGTATTCTTTCATAACTTGTCCGGTTACGACTGTCATTTGTTCATTCGCCAACTAGGAGAATTACCTGGTAGAATCAAAGTTATAGCAAAAACAAAAGAAAATTACATATCGTTCACTAAATTCTTCGTTACCAATCAGGAAGAATATATACCAGTTCGTTTTGTAGACACCTTGAAATTTTTAGGTTCAAGTTTAGAAAAACTGGTGATGGATCTGGACAAAAAAGATTTTATTCATTTGTCACGTTTTTTCCCTTTAAGCAATCATTTTAGTTTGTTGAAACGTAAAGGTATCTACCCGTATGAGTACATGAATAGTTGGAATTCTTATGAAGAAAAGAAACTGCCACCACGTGATTGCTTTTTTAATTACTTGCGTGATGAAGTAGTATCAGAATTAGATTATGCTCATGCACAACGCGTTTGGGATACATTTAATTTAAAAAACTTGGGAGAGTATACAGATTTATATCTTAAAACAGACGTTATTTTGCTAGCCGATATTTTTGAAAACTTTCGCAAAACCTGCAGGAGAAATTATCGGTTAGATCCAGCTTTTTACATGACGGCTCCAAGTTTAAGTTTTGATGCTATGTTACTTAAAACGAAAGTTAAGCTACAACTTATTGATGACTTAGAGATAATTAGAATGATTCAAAAGGGAACCCGTGGTGGCGTTTCGTTGTGTTCTACCAGGTACTCGTTCTCAAATAATCGATACCTCGCCACTTACAATAACACTGTTCCTGAGAGTTATTACTATTACTATAAAATTGGATACCCATGAGTCACTGACTGATGATTGACATAATTGATCTCAGCTCTCAGAAGTGGTCTGTCAAAACTGAGTATGAGGCTGTATAGTGATGGGTTATGTCACCCCGGGAAAAATCTGACATTACCAGAAAGTCGTCTCTGAGATGGAACAGGTCAACGGATCTCGAAAATGATCAGAGATAAGGGGGTCCCGTTTTAACTAAAGTTGGAGTAGACCCTGGGATGTTTTCAGAGAAATTAAAAAAAAAAGTGTTGCCATACAAAAAATAAAAATTCCATACAAAATTGAAACGCTCATAATTCGGAAACGGTAAGAGGTATGTGGGTGGTGCTCGACCAAATGTCATAGAGGATGACGGGGGCTGTCAGATGGTTGTCATGAAAATCCAAGATGGCGGATTCAAAATGGCGGCCATTTTGAAAGTTGGTCCGATCGGGGTGATTTTTCGCATGAGGGGGTTTTCGGGGCCACACATTCGATATTTGAAAAAATATTTTGGATTCCGCCATTTTTAAAGATGGCTGCCATACAATTTTTTTTTCCCATTTTTGACGCATTGTTTCTCGACACCTATGGAAAATTTTGAATGTCTTTGTTGTGTTTTGTGTCCAGGTGATCGAGGTGTCTTCAAAAAAATTCGCGACCTGGTCTTCCGACCTTCGGTCACTCGGACAGTCAACGGCCTGGCCAAACCATATGAGATAGGTCATGTGCGTTTTTAGGAATGTCATAGCAAACCTTGGGACGATTTTGGAGATGTCAAAAAAAATTCAAAATGGCGGAAAAAAAAATCCGCCATACAAATTTTAACCGTAAATGACGGCGAAACTATGACACTTTAGTATAAAGAGCTCGAACTAATATTGGTTGGAGGTCAGAGGGGAAGATTGCGAAAAATTTTTTTTTTCAAAATGGCGGAAATTTTGGCCGCGGCGGGAAAAAAAGTTTCACCGATCCGGATGAAAATCGATATCTGAGGGTCCCGAAGGATGATGATCAACATTCTGTAATCAAATTTTGACAATTGTCAACTTTCAATGGGGCTGCCATACAAAGGTGCTTTTATTGAAATATCAACTTTGCTTTTTTGCGCCTCCGTTGCGAGTGCTTTAGAAAAGTCGTTCCTGGGGATCAAGTATAGATGTTATAAGGGTAAAAATGCAATATCAGTGAAATCAATTTTTTTCAAGATGGCGGCTGTAGACGTACCGACTCATAGTAAAAGTTGTCCGATCCGAATGAAAATCGATATCTGAAAATCCCACGGTACACTTGGTAGGAATGTGTAAAAACTTTTTTGATTCCGCCATTTTGAAATATTGCGAACATGCAATTTCACTTTTTAAGGATTTTTAATTCGCAAATAACACCGAAACTGTGAGACTTTTGTAGGGAGGGTTTGTTCTAATATTGTACAGTTTTGAGAGGGGCACACAGTGAAAAAGTACTTTTTTCAAAATGGCGGTCTATTGGTCCGCGTCTGAAAGTAAAGGTGCTCTGATCGGGATATAAATCGATATCTGGGGGTCCCAAAGGATCCTGATCAACATGGTTTGGTCAAATTTTGACATCTGTCATTTTTTAATATGGCCGCCGTATATACTATTATCGAAATTGCTGTTTTCCGTTTTGATCGCCTATGGTACTACAGTTTCGGAAGGAGATAGTTGTAATTTTGACAGATGTCAGTGTGACAGATATCAAACGTCAAAATTTTGACAGATGTCAAATTTTTTGATAGATGTCCAATGTCAATTTTTTTCCAACTTACCAAATGCAACGACGAGCGAAGCGAGCAGCAAGTATACTGTAGTTTGGTATAAGTGGACGGTCACGACCAACACTTGCACCTGCACACTTGCACCTGCGCACTGTTCTAATACCGCTGTCAAGTGTAGACAGATGTCAGTTTGATTGATTTTAAATGTCAAACTTTTGACAGATGCCAATTGTCAATTTTTTTGACAGATGTCAAATTTATTGACAAATATCAAATGTCAATTTTTTGGACAGATGTCAAATGTCAATTTTTTTTCCAACCTACCAAATGCGGCGATGAGTGAGTTAGTTTATTGTCTCTCATTGGTATAATTGGACAGGCACGACTAACACTTGCACCTGCACACTTGTACCGTGTGCGGGCCGCGTGCGGCCCGCGCGCGGTGCAAGTGTGCCGCTTGTGACCTGTGCACTGTTCTAATACCGCTGTCAAGTGTAGACAGATGTCAGTTTGATTGATGTCAAATGTCAAACTTTTGACAGATGTCAAATGTAAAATTTTTTGACAGCTGTCAAATTTATTGACAAATGTCAAATGTGAATTTTTTGGACAGATGTCAAATGTCAATTTTTTTTCCAACCTACCAAATGCGGCGATGAGTGAGTTAGTTTATTGTCTCTCATTGGTATAATTGGACAGTCACGACTAACACTTGCAAGTGTGCCGGTTGCGACCTGCTAATGGTGCCAATGACGCTGTCAAGTCAAACAAGATGGCCGCCATGCACAAGTCAGATGAATTATCATTTTCTTTGATAGATACCGCAGTTTTGTACAAGTACTTGCAAAATTACAAGTTTAAACACAAGTATAGCGTTTTGAACAAATGGAACGCCACGAAAACACACACGCGGGCCGCTCGCGGCCCGCGCACGGGGCAAAATACTAGTTACTATTACTATAAAATTGGATACCCATGAGTCACTGACTGATGATTGACATAATTGATCTCAGCTCTCAGAAGTGGTCAGTCAAAACTGAGTATGAGGCTGTATAGTGATGGGTCATGTCACCCCAGGAAAAATCTGACATTACCAGAAAATCGTCTCTGAGATGGAACAGGTCAACGGATCTCGAAAACGATAAGAGATAAGGGGGTCCCGTTTTAACTAAAGTTGGATTAAACCCTGGGATGTTTCCAGAGAAATTAAAAAAAAAAGTGTTGCCATACAAAAAATAAAATCTCCATACAAAATTGAAACGCTCATAAATCAGAAACGGTAAGAGGTATGTGGGTAGTGCTCGACCAAATGTCATAGAGGATGACGGGAGCTGTCAGATGGTTGTCATGAAAATCCAAGATGGCGGATTCAAAATGGCGGCCATTTTGAAAGTTGGTCCGATCGGGGTGATTTTTCGCATGGGGGGGTTTTCGGGGCCGCAGATTCAAAATTTGAAAAAAAATTTTGGATTCTGCCATTTTTAAAGATGGCTGCCATATAATTTTTTTTTTTCATTTTTGACGCATTGTTTCTCGATACCTATGGGAAATTTTGAATGTCTTTGTTGACTTTTGTGTCCAGGTGATCGAGGTGTCTTCAAAAAAATTCACGACCTGGTCTTCCGACCTTCGGTCACTCGGACAGTCAACGGCCTGGCCAAACCATATGAGATAGGTCATGTGCGTTTTAAGGAATGTCATAGCAAACCCTGGGACGATTTTGGAGATGTCAAAAAAAATTCAAAATGGCGGAAAAAAAAATCCGCCATACAAATTTGAACCGTAAATGACGGCGAAACTATGACACTTTAGTAAAAAGAGCTAGAACTAATATTAGTTGGAGGTCAGAGGGGAAGATTGCAAAAAATTTTTTTTTTCAAAATGGCGGAAATTTTGGCCGCGGCGGGAAAAAAAGTTTCACCGATCCGGATGAAAATCGATATCTGGGGGTCCCCAAGGATGATGATCAACATTCTGTAATCAAATTTTGACATGTGTCAACTTTCAATGGGGCTGCCATACAAAGGTGCTTTTATGGAAAAATCAGTTTTCCTTTTTTACGCCTCCAATACGAGCGTTTAAGAAAAATCGTTCCTGGGGATGAAGTATAGATGCTATAAGGGTCAAAATGCAATATCAGCAAAATCGATTTTTTCAAGATGGTGGCTGTAGACGTACCGACTCATAGTAAAAGTTGTCCGATCCGAATGAAAATCGATATCTGAAAATCCCACGGTACACTTGGTAGGAACGTGTAAAAAATTTTTTGGTTCCGCCATTTTGAAAAATTGCGAACATACAATTTCACTTTTTAAGGATTTTTAATTTGCAATTAACGCCGGAACTATAAGACTTTTGTAAGGAGGGTTTGTTCTAATATTGTATAGTTTTCAGAGGGGCACACACTGAAGTAGTTCTTTTTTTCAAAATGGCGGTCTATTGGTCCGCGTCTGAAAGTAAAGGTGCTCTGATCAGGATATAAATCGATATCTGGGGGTCCCAAAGGATGCTGATCAACATGGTTTGGTCAAATTTTGACATCTGTCATTTTTTAATATGGCCGCCGTATATACTATTATCGAAATTGCTGTTTTCCGTTTTATCGCCTATGGTACTACAGTTTCGGAAGGAGATAGTGATCATTTCGACAGATGTCAGTGTGACAGATGTCAAACGTCAAAATTTTGACAGATGTCAAATGTCAATTTTTTTTTCCAACCTACCAAATGCGGCGATGAGTGAGTTAGTTTATTGTCTCTCATTGGTATAATTGGACAGTCACGACTAACACTTGCACCTGCACACTTGCACCGTGTGCGGACCGCGTGCGGCCCGCGCACGGTGCAAGTGTGCCGCTTGCGACCTGTGCACTGTTCTAATACCGCTGTCAAGTGTAGACAGATGTCAGTTTGATTGATGTCAGATGTCAAATGTCAAATTTTTTGACACATGTCAAATTTATTGACAAATGTCAAATGTCAATTTTTTGGACAGATGTCAAATGTCAATTTTTTCCATACTACCAAATGCGGCGATGAGTGAGTTAGTTTATTGTCTCTCATTGGTATAATTGGACAGTCACGAGCAACACTTGCACCTGCACACTTGCACCGTGTGCGGGCCGCGTGCGGCCCGCGCACGGTGCAAGTGTGCCGCTTGCGACCTGCGCACTGTTCTAATACCGCTGTCAAGTGTAGACAGATGTCAGTTTAATTGATGTCAGATGTCAAACTTTTGACAGATGTCAAACGTCAAATTTTTTCCAACCTACCCAATGCGACGACGAGCGAAGCGAGTTAGTTTACTGTAGTTTGGTATAAGTGGACGGTCACGATCAAGACTTGCACCTGCACAATTGCACCGTGTGCGGGCCGCGTGCGGCCCGCGCACGGTGCAATTGTGCAAGTGTGCCGGTTGCGACCTGCTAATGGTGCCAATGACGCTGTCAAGTCAAAAAAGATGGCCGCCATGCACAAGTCAGATGAATATAATTTTCTTTGATAGATACCGCAGTTTTGTACAAGTACTTGCAAAATTACAAGTTTAAACACAAGTATAGCGTTTTGAACAAATGGAACGCCACGAAAACACCCACGCGGGCCGCTCGCGGCCCGCGCACGGGGCAAAATACTAGAAAAAATAAAAATATAAATATATTGAAAAAAAATAAATTGCGAACATACAATTTCACTTTTTAAGGATTTTTAATTCGCAAATAACACCGAAACTGTGAGACTTTTGTAGGGAGGATTTATTCTAATATTGTACAGTTTTGAGAGGGGCACACAGTGAAAAAATACTTTTTTCAAAATGGCGGTCTATTGGTCCGCGTCTGAAAGTAAAGGTGCTCTGATTGGGATATAAATCGATATCTGGGGGTCCCAAAGGATGCTGATCAACATGGTTTGGTCAAATTTTGACATCTGTCATTTTTTAATATGGCCGCCGTATATACTATTATCGAAATTGCTGTTTTCCGTTTTATCGCCTATGGTACTACAGTTTCGGAAGGAGATAGTTGTAATTTTGACAGATGTCAGTGTGACAGATGTCAAACGTCAAAATTTTGACAGATGTCAAATTTTTTGATAGATGTCAAATGTCAATTTTTTTCCAACTTACCAAATGCAACGACGAGCGAAGCGAGCAGCAAGTATACTGTAGTTTGGTATAAGTGGACGGTCACGACCAACACTTGCACCTGCACACTTGCACCGTGTGCGGGCCGCGTGCGGCCCGCGCACGGTGCAAGTGTGCCGCTTGCGACCTGCGCACTGTTCTAATACCGCTGTCAAGTGTAGACAGATGTCAGTTTGATTGATTTTAAATGTCAAACTTTTGACAGATGTGAATTGTCAAATTTTTTGACAGATGTCATACATCAAATTTTTTCCGACATACCCAATGCGACGACGAGCGAAGCAAGTTAGTTTACTGTAGTTTGGCATAAGTGGACGGTCACGATCAGCACTTGCACCTGTACACTTGCACCGTGTGCGGGCCGCGTGCGGCCCGCGCACGGTGCATGTGTGCCGGTTGCGTCCTACTCATGGTGCAAATGACGCTGTCAAGTCAAACAAGATGGCCGCCATGCAAAGTCACGCGCATTATCATTTTCTTTGATAAATACGGCAGTTTTGTACAAGTACTTGCAAAATTACAAGTTTAAACACAAGTATAGCGTTTTGAACAAATGGAACGCCAAGAAAACACCCACGCGGGCCGCTCGCGGCCCGCGCACGGGGCAAAATACTAGTTTGTTATATATAGATTGTAATAACCTATATGGTTATGCAATGTGTGCATGTTTACCGTATTCAGATTTTAGATTACTGAATGCAATTGAAATGGCTGCACTTGATATTTCTTCCGTACCAAACGATTTTGAATATGGTTACATTCTAGAAGTAGATTTGGAATACCCCGAATACTTGCATGATTTACATAACGATATTCCATTTTGCCCTCAAAAATATACACCACTGGGTTCAAACACTGCCAAACTAATCCCAAACTTGTATGATAAATTTAATTATGTGATACATTATGTTCACTTAAAAACATGTTTAAAACATGGATTGATATTGAAAAAAATACATAGAGTAATACAATTTAAACAAAGTCCGTTCCTTAAAGAATATATAGATTTGAATACCGAATTACGACAGCGTGCTACATCAGCTTTTGAAGTAAATTTCTACAAATTGCTTAATAACAGTATTTTCGGCAAAACCTTGGAGAATACTGAAAAAAGACTCGATGTAAAGTTGGTTAATAAATGGAGAGACGAAAGTAACAAAACTAAAAAACAATTTACTGCTGAGCAACTAATAGCGAGACCAAATTATCATAGTTCTACTATATTTACCGAAAACTTTGTTGCCATTCAAATGAAACCAGAAACCGTAGTCCTAGATAAACCAATTTATATAGGATTTACTGTTTTAGAAGTATCAAAAAGTCATATGTATGACTTTCATTACTCTGTAATGAAACCTTTTTATGGTTCAAAATTAAAACTTTGTTATACAGACACCGACAGTTTTCTTTACTCCATCCACACAGAAGATGTCTATCAAGATATAAAAACAAAATTTTATCATTATTTCGATACTAGTAATTTTCCTGAACCTAACCCATATAATATAATACCTTGCAACAAACGAGTCCCAGGCTTATTTAAAGACGAATTAGGTGGTCAACTTATTACAGAGTTTGTAGGATTAAGGTCTAAACTATATTGCATTAAAACTCAAGATAAAGAATTAAAAAAAGCTAAAGGTGTAAAAAAACATGTTGTGAATGGCTTAGATTTTGCAGATTATAACGAAGTTCTGTTACAGAATAAAGTTAAACGAAAAAGTAACATAATATTTAAATCTCTCAAGCATGAAATATTCACACAAAAAATTAACAAAGTAGCATTGTCCTCTAATGATGACAAGCGAATTTTGTTAGGAAACAAGATATCAACATTATCGTGGGGTCACAAATCATTGTTTTAGCTTCCCATTATCTTCATTTTTATTTACGTGAATGAAAATTATAGCTTCTTGTTGTGTTTATATTGAATCTGAGTTTAATTTTGCAACTCTAAATATTACATAAAAAATATTTAATGTAGACCTGAACTTCTAGCACTGTTTTTATTTACTACCTAACATTATGTTCAATAACAAATTTTTCAACTCATATATCTATACAAATATTATGTTTGATTACCATCAAAAAGTGTTAAACAGACTGGTCCTCATTTATTAGGTAGGTACGAAAAATGTTTATCAACCACATAACTGTTGTAATAAAAATATTCTTATACTTATCTCCATAAGTAGGTTGTCACCAACTTAATAATACTTACCCACTCTATTAGCTGATATAATGATGATGATGATGATAACGTATATAATTGATTTAATTTAGAAGTTTATTTTGTGTTTGTATTCGTATATGTTTTAAAATAATTTTTAGTAATAGCATATTCAGGTATAAAAAGTTATAATTTGATGATTATAATAGGTAGTCTAGTTGTAGTAGTTTCGAATAATTAGTTGTATTAAATAAAGTGGGGTTTCTCTTGAATTTTTACGTTATACAGATGTAAAGTTGTCATTTTTGATACTGTTGTAATAGGTAGGTAGTTTAGTTGAAATAGCTTTGTACCTATAATCTTTTAATCGTATGTAATAAAATTAATTTTCTCCTAATGTTGCGTAATTATCTTCATTTATAGTATTGGTGTTTTTATCGTTGTAATAAGTAACCTAGATATGCATAGTTTTGTACAATTACTTATGAAATAAAATGGTTTTTCTCTATATTTTATTTGTTTTATTATAATATTAAGTATGTACCTTACGAACATATAAGTTTTTGATTGGTTGGAACTTAAAATCTATAAACGCCTATATTTTATTTATGATCACTCTAGCTCAATAGTTCTATGCATTTTTCTATAGGCAATCAGATCAACCACAAAATTAAATGATGTCTGTCTACATATACCTACATACCTTATTAAGTAGGTTGATAGATAGGTAGGTACCTAATAATGTTTGTAATATCATTTATCACATTTTAATAATTTAATCAATATTATAAAAAGCAGGTTCAGACAAGTCAATTTCCGTAACCTTGCGCTAGGTATCAGTTTACATCATGCATGACTGTTTGTGCTGCTATTTGCACTTTTATACATGAAATGAATGAAAATATTCATTCAATACGATTCCACGCTTAGAAACAGTTGTTATTTGTTGTATTCCTGTGATCAAATAATTAAACCACCATCATGTCGGTAAGTTGCTAAACCAAACTTTTAATAATCACAATAAATTTAATATTGGTATTTATATATTGTCTTGAAATATTATTGTTTTATTGTTTCAGTCCCGTACAGTCTGTGACTCTGGCGAATTTTTCCAAGATGCTCAGGACCTGCTAGCTGGATTTGACGAAGACTTCCCGGAGTTCGCCCGTAAACAGCGGGATCCAAAAGGATCATTAAAGTCACGACGCAGCAAGACAATAAAAAGCCCTAAACTACAAACATCCTCATACGTAATCAATAGACAGCCTAAAAAGGGAATCCGTTTAATTAAGATAAGCGTATATGACTTATCGCAACAAATGAGCGGAGATGAAAATGAAGACAGTGAAAGTGTAATTTTAAGTGCTCAATACGTAATATCGGAACCAGTGGATGAAATTATGGACCAAACAGAAAGTTTAATAAATAAAATTTCAAAAAAGTTGTGTGGCTATAATTTGTAAGTAGATAAAAATAGTACCTGATGTAAATATAGTTAGTTAGATTAAATATTAAAATAGAATTATTTTTTAAATAGGTAGAAATAGGTATCTAAACTACTAAAACATAATGATTAAATAAACAAAAATATCGTAGATTGTAATTTTAGTGTAAATAGTTAGACTATAAATATTGTTAGGTACTTATACGAAGTCATTTGATGTTATGAAAATAATTATACATTATAATTTTTAGATGTTTTTAATAAATGTGGGTCTACATACCTACTGAATAAAGATAAATAAATAATTTCATTGTATAACTAATTAAATTAAGAAATAAAAATCATTTATGTATTTAAATTAATTTATTGAAAATAAAAGCTACAATTTATATATTGATATTTTAGTGTTTTATTACAACCATGATAAGCATTTAACAATATTTGATATTATTAAAGTAAAAACATAAATATAGTTGATAATTATAATAAATCCGAATTTTACGTAATTATTTATTAAACAATGAGAATTTGTGAATATGATTTTCATCCATCCATTTTTTAATACATATAACATTTTTCAATGCACATTGTTTAATATGGTTTACACACGACAAAGAGTTATTTAGATCAAAATTGCAAAACAACATAAATAATTTAGGACAGCCTTTTTCTCCTATATCAGTAACTTTACAGTTAGCACCAAGTTCTTTAATCCATTTCATTTTTTCCAAACCTTTGCATAATATATTTTTGTTAGTTAAATACGGCTTAATAATACGTTTGAATTCTCTATAATCAACAAATCCATCGCTCCAGTAAATGCCTCGGTTGTTTTCTACCCATCTCACTTGCTTCTTTTCTTCTTTTGTTAAATAATTATACGAGTAGGGTGGTTTTACTAAAAATGTTTGAGTATATTCTGCAGATAAAATTGCTAATTCCTTGATGATAAACGTATTTTTGGAATCTTTGAACCCTTGCAGATCTACAATAATTGTATCGGAATTCATGTTATTTTCTTTACTAGATTACTTAAAGGTTTATATTCTACTACACAGTCGTTAAGAATGAGGCAATATGCAGATGTATGGGCGGGTATCTCTTTATTACTCTCGAGCTCTACGCGCACATTTACCACAGGGCCTGATTTTATGTTATCACTTTGTCTAGAGCAATCAATTACAAATAACGGTGCTTTATTTTCAAATTCCGATGTGGACAGCAAGGGTTCTGTCTTGCGACCGTAATAAGACTGTTGAAATCTGACATATTGTTCATATAATATAGCGTATTTGTGATCAGTAAAATTAACTTCAAAACTTTCATACGGGAAGTATGTAGAATTAAGATACACTTTGACATCGCGTAAATTACAGTGATCGAATTGTGACATATCTTTATCACCTTGATTTTTTCTATTAGTCTGTAAACCTACAATTACGTATCTAGGTTTTTCAATTTGTGTTGAAGTTTTAATAGACCACGTATGTTTTGTTGTTTGAGGTAATAAGGGATACTCATACAGATCCCAATTTCTATATACTAACAGAAGCGCTCTATCTTTTTCTAAGAGTCTTAGTAAATTTATTTTTTCTCTGTCTGATACTTTAACGTGCGGTACACGCCATACTATTTTACGGATTTCAACACCTTCCAGAACTTCCCCAGTATTCAGTTTCAAAGCATTCAAGTCTGTATTGCTGCGTAAGAGTATCAACTCATGTTTACAGTTAATTATGACTTTTTTAAAATCTTCAGCAAAACCGAGTATATTACTGAGTGGTATTGAAGCTGAAAAATTTCCTTCATGCTTTGTACCATCGATATCCCAAGCCCAGGATTTGGACACTTTTGATTCACTGTCACTCATTGATATTAAAGATTTAATCGTTGTAGTTATTCCGGCGTTTTTAATTTTATCTATTTCCACTCCATTAAGTTCGTATCGAATGTCTTGAAAAAGGTAAAGTAAAGAGTTATTTGTGAAATCAATACTTGTTACCTTCTGTTTTGTATCTTTTTTAAAAACATTCACAACTCCTTCTAAATAAAGAGTACTGGCTGATGGTAGCACGTACAAATCCTGCTGATTGATTGGTATGCGGATTTCATCATTTCTGTTAAAACTTGTTACATAAGGTTTGTATGAATGATATTCAACACCATCGATGGTATTATCGTAGGCAGGAGTACTTGTTATATCTAAAATATTCATTTTAGTAATCCAATT
This sequence comes from Ennomos quercinarius, assembly GCA_910589525.2. Classification (NCBI taxonomy): domain Eukaryota; kingdom Metazoa; phylum Arthropoda; class Insecta; order Lepidoptera; family Geometridae; genus Ennomos; species Ennomos quercinarius. The sequence continues at coordinate 2,445,940 of OU342491.1, forward strand.
AGTTTGAGATATTTTTTATTTTCTTTAGTTATTTTTATTTTCGGTTTAGATGTTCCTTTGAGGATTGTGCGATTAGCACTAATAGGTTTCGATACAGGGCTCACGTATTTATTGTAGTTAATCATTTTCTTTTAAGATGTAAATAAAGTTGAATCTCTTCACCACGTAAGTTAACTAAATTATTATTTACATCTAACACTCTAATATTTATAGTGCTGATAGTTTTTTGATTAACAGGAAAGTAAACGATGTTTTTAGGTATTTCAATGATACGGTATCCAGGCGGTACGTTAGGCGCAAATTCGTGAATAATATGACTTGATTTTCCATTAATATACGATCCACTCACTATATCACATTCGATCCTCACCACGGTTGTTGACAAAATGTTAACTGGAAGCTGTGATTCGTGCAATATATTAGCTTTCAAAGTCTGTTTACCAAATCCCAATAACACACCAAGAGAATTTTCTTTTTCAAAATGTATATCTTTTGTACAAAATATAAAAGTTTTCAATGTATTATTGTTACAATATAGTCTTAAGGTTGCACCATTTACCTTATTTTTTATGAAATCACTAATATCTTGAAGTTCATATGCTCCTTCAGGTATTTCTATGACTTCATTAAATCCATAATTAAATTTATTATTTTTCTTATCAATGTTCGGAACAGAGTTAAAAGTTGACAAACACAAAAGAGCACATTCATATTCACCGTCAAGTTGTAAAGCAGGAGAATAGTTTGTTGATAAAATTGATGTGTTACCAGTTACAGACAGTGTGAATGACATTATAGGAATGATAAAAATAATACGGTTACTTACATTTTATACATTTTTATTAAGAATATTCTGCAGATATTTTTGTAAAATTGCGTTTGGGTTTTTCCAGTAATCTTCTAGGTATTTCAAACATAAATGACCGCAAATGTATGAGTTGAAACCTTGATATTTGCAATAGTTATAAGTTACACCCATATTTAAATATTTGATTAATTCAAGCGGAGGCTTTAAATTACCAAAGCTGTCGAAATACTCACAATAATCTAAAAACTTTACATAGGCTACCCAATGTGTCCCCTCGTTGGCAACACTATCTAAATTCACGATTGCACATTCAATGACTAACGGTCTTTTAGGTAATTTATCTCTCATATATACACCTCTAAAATAAGGCACATGATCAACAGCATATTTAAGAATATCTATGTTAGTGAGGGCGTGATTAGGTAGCTTTTGCATTAGTTTTTTGATTTTACAAATAACCCATTACCTGTTTTATAAGGTTTTATATATAAGCCTTTACCCAAAGCGATAGATTCCATCGCTTTATTGTGTCGTTGAGACTCTTGTAAGTTACGTTGCGAGGATTTATAGTCGTTCACAGTTTTTGCAATGCCTGCGGCGCCGCCAGCCAACGTGCCTAAAGCAGAGAGTCCAGCAAATATAGGTATTAATGGTAGAATACCACCGGTTTTTGGTAACGGTATAATGCGTGGTAAATGAATTTTTTTATTTTTACATTTTACCAGCTTCTTAGCTGCTGTATAGGCTAATTTTATTGCTGTTGTAATATTTTTTGGTTTTAACTTCTTCAAACGAGAGTGTATCCTAGTAACAACATTTTGAAATGATTTAACTCCAGCTCCATGTTTCAGCTTAGTTTTCATTACTTTGCTAACCAACCAGGATGCTAGTTTCTCTCCCTTTCCTGCATCGTTAGATTTAACTCTCTGTTTTGCCATATGTAATAATTCTAAATCTGCTTTATGACGATCTTCTAGATTATTATATTTAGAGTATGCAATATCGTGTTGCATGCAAGCTTCATCCAAACTGTTTATCCCTCTGTCACCACGCAGTAATCTTTCCTTTAGTTTGGTACCAGGTCCACAATAATTATAACCAGGCAAATGTAATTCAAATGGTAATTTATTTATCAAACTATTAATAAGTCCTCCACCTTGCATAACTAAAATGCTAATGCAAAGGTTCCTCTATAACTCAATTTTTATACTTTATATAATAACTCGTTTATCAATCCAACTGTTCTCACTATCATGCAATCCTAACCATTTTACAAACAATTTGTCTCCTTTTTTCCTAATGATTTTTTCGATTAGGTACAAATTTGGATAATTCGTTTTTTGCAATTCTTGTTCATAAAATGTTCCCAATATTGGTTGTTTATTTAAATCTTCAATTAAGTAAGTAATAGGTGAAGTACGCCTAATTTTACTAATTTTAAACAATTCTGTGGACCAGTTAGGCGTATAACCTTTCTCAAAACAACCTTTAAATTTGCTGATTCTTACGTAGTCGCCAATTTTAAGTTTGCTTCTTTGCTTGTTAAATATAAGCTGTGATTTTCTTATGTTATTCTTGACAACTTCTTCGTTTTCTTTACAAACTTCAATTGGTTTATGTTTTGTAATGCGATGTTTTGAGCTGTTGTAAGATTTCAAAATACTGTCTAAAGGTTTGCCAATCCATCTGTAATTACCGTTTAAGCTAAAACTTTTATATAATCGGCATTTCAAAGTTCTGATTAATCTTTCAACAATTGAAGCTTTTTTAACTGAATAGGATGAATAATGATTAATATTAAATGACTGCATTAGCTTCATGAATACAGCGTTGTAAAACTCTGTGCCTTTATCAGTTTGTAAGTGTACCGGATCACGATGAGTTCGAACTAAAAGGTTTTTAAATGCATTCGCCACTTCAGACTTGGTTTTAGTCTTTACTGGAACTGCCCATGAAAATTTTGAAAAACAGTCTATCACCACTAATATGAATCTAAAACCATTATTGTATTTTTTCAAATTTTGCATGTCTATCAAATCTGCTTGCCACAAATCATCAATTCCTTTTAATATAACAGGTCGCCGAATAAAATTTTTTCTTGCTTCTTTATGAATTTCGTTTACGATGTCTTGTTTACTCATTATGCTTTGGATTTTATTATTTTTTCCAATTCAGATTTGGTGTAATAGTTTTGCTTAAAACTACTTATGAAGATTTGAATATCGTTTTTTATTAAGTCCAGTAAATCTTTAACTTCTTTTTTTGTGTAAAGAGTTTTAGTTATTTTATCTACGTATTCTTTATTAACAGCATCACTGCTAGACAACGGAGATTTGATACCAGTCAACCTTGCAGACTTTAAATCAAAATCACCGTTTTCTTTCTTCGTTAAAGTCTTATCAAAAATATCAAAGAATTCTGAGAAGCGCAATCGTTTATGTATATGATGGCCAAATTTATCTACGTTCATTTTAACCGAACCTCTAGCCTTTATTAATTAAGATCAAATGAAACAATTTTGATAGTTATGTCTTATTTATTTATTATACCACTTTCACGTAGCTCTTCAACAATCGATATGATTTCATTATCCAACCCAGTGTTACCAGCATTTCGAGAGGCGATTAATAGTTTTAATCTATCGACTAATTCATTAGGATTGTCCCAATAAACATAATCTACATTCTCATTCCACTTTTTTAATAGCGGCAGACCCCCTCCATGGCAGCTACTATCAGTACTCGCAGAAACTTTCCGTAATTTAAATAACGGTTTTATAATAGTTAAGTATTTTCGTCCTCTGTTACTTCGTATTGGTTTACTCGGATCATAATCTCTCCTGTGTACATTAGTGTCCAACAACATACTTTTATAATTCATTTTATCATCTTGAGTTACTAACTGTAATTTTGGTACTTTTTTAAATAACAGTTCATTTAGTCCGGATGTTCTTTTGTATTTATGACCTCCAACTTGTATATAATCATCAGTAGCAAGCACACGTGTCAAGCCCATCATAAGTTTTCCACGTTCATTTCTCACACCAAAGGGGATGTCATTAAAAACTTCTGAAGACAGAGACCATGATGATGCATCAATTTTCTCTCCAGAATCAGCTGATTTAAATGATGTATCGTATGTTACGTTTTCCATTTCATCATTATCAGACTGCTCTAAATCAGAAACACTGTTATCTGAATCGGAAATTTCAGTTTTGTTTTTGTAATCAGATGTTCTAATATTAGGTTCTCTCTTCCTCATAGTTTCGTTGGTTTCGTTTGTTTCGTTTGATGTATCTAACTTATTTGAATTGAACTCGGACGTCTTTTCTTGATTAGAATATGATGCCTTTGAATTGATAGCCATTTGGTTTAAGGGTTTAATAATTGGCTTAAAAAATTTGTTTAAAACTTGATCATTTTCTGTATCTATAGCCTTTATTTTGCGATATTTTCTTTTAACAGCTTCTGCAGCACTTATTATTTTCCTTTTAAGGTCTTTCTCCATTATATTATTATAGAAACTTGAAACACGTATTTACTTTTGTACTGCCATGTGTTAAATGATTTAGTATAAAATAAATACTTATATTTATTTTAACTGAATACAGCAAACGTATCAAAATTTTTTCTGTACCTACCATTATTTTTTTCGCTGTCTTTACAAATCACTAAGTAACTGTGAGATTCTGACCATATTTTTGAACACATGTTTTTGAATTCAAACCATGTCATATCTGTACTTACATGTTCATCATAAACATGTTTTAAATTTATATCATCTTGCTTAAATAAAACTATTAGATTTGCATTATCTCTAACTAACTGCTTAGGTATTTTAGTATACGACTGGTTCAAATAAAAACAGTCTATGATTTTATGTCGTCCCATTGCAAAGTAATCTCGCATATTATTTTGGTTTTCACATGCAACATCATCAAATATTATTATAGAATGAGGTTTCGCTTCTTGTGGACTACGAACTTCTTCATTTTCCTGATACTTGATAAATGATGTATTTGGCACCATTTCAATAACTTTTTCTAAAAATACGTACTTAGGTTGATAAAGAGTTTTGGAATAAACATATACATTTTTATATCGCAACCCATTTTCATGTAAGAGTAGACCCACCATTAAATTAGTTTTTCCACAGTTCGACGGGCCGCTAATTAAACATCGTATCGTATTAGGTAAAAGTTTACCGTGACGATAACTTTTATTTTTTAATTCTCCATATATTTTGTCAACTTGCAGTGATTGAATTTGTTTTACGAACTTCATTGTTATTAAAGCTAAGAATGTTCAGAAAACAATGAGCACGCGTTTCGATTCACTATCATTATATAGGTACCCATATATAATTGGTAAACGTTCACAATGTATGTGTAAGTAATATTGCAGAACATAGTTTATGGTGAGTGAACACAGTTAACACACCCAGTTCAAACGCTTTGAACAAACGATTATTGGTCATTTCAAAACACACTTCAAAAACCAATGGGCATTTCAAAACAGATTTTCCATACATATCGATGTCACTCTTCAAACACAATTTTTTAAACCAATTGGTCAGCACACATTTCTCCAATAATTAACGAACTGAGTGAACACGAAGTGAGCTCATTATTGGAAAAATGTGTACTGAAATGACCAATTGGTTTAAAAAAATTGTGTTTGAAGAGTGACATCGATATGTATGGAAAATCTGTTTTGAAATGCCCACTGGTTTTTGAAGTTTGTTTTGAAATGCCCAATAATCACCTACTCTTGTGCAAGGCCAGCGCGAATTCAAGTCAAAGCCACAGAAAAGATGTATAGTACTAGGCCAAAGCGGGGATGAGACAGGGGCCGAGCGGCAGGGGCGGTCTAAGTTAAACTGGTTCCAACGCGCAATAGTTTAGGTAATTTATTATTACACTGAATATAAAGGGTATTTTAAAAATCCGCTATACATAAGCCCTCCATTATATTTAGTTCAACTACTACACAAAGTTTCATGATCTTATTTAAAGTATTCATTGAATAATCGCTGTTTATTTGTACGGTTTGGAGGTAACTTTGTAATTTTTTTCTATCGAGAAAATTGTATTAATTCGTGTTTTGACTATACATTTGCAGTAGCATCAGTCCTGAACTTTACCATATATTAATTTCAAAGTCATTGTTGCAATATTGTTGACAGGATACTGCTTCAAGCTAAGCCGTTTTAAGCAATTTGGCGTTGTATTGGCTCTTAAATGCTTTGTCTTCTATAATTATAAATTATTACACAAAAAATGCAGCACTAGCAAAAAGCTAACAAAAAGACAAGTCAATTGTTTTATTGCAAATAGGCTATTTTTAGCATACTTACAAGTCAAGATGATACAATATTTAAATTAAACTATTGCAAATACTCAGCATAATTAAAGGTAGGTAACATTATGAAGTGCTTAATGTCAAATATTGTATAGCAAGCATATTCAGTATGTGAGTTTGAAAAAAAAGAAGTACTCTTACCCTCAACTACACCTGCAAGCAATACGGCACAATGTAGAATAGAAAACTCCGATCCATAGCTTCGATTACATCAGTAAATCAGTAAAGAAGAAGCTACAAGAAACTACAGTGATAAAATCTTATTCTGATCTTTCAGGTACGGGCATCCCACAGGCGGCGAACCAAGCAGTTCCTGGTAGCCAAACCATCTCGAAGAGCCACATTGTCACTAGCTCTTACACCTTCAGCACTAGTACTCTCGGGCTCTTGCATCTGAGCATCTCGAAACATGTCTTCGTTGTTTATATCCAGTATAGGAATGCGAGCTCTATTACAAATATTGTGCAGAATAACACAAGCATTTATAATAGAAGCTGCCATTTGTGGCTTATAGTGCCCTATGTACTAATAAACAGCGAAAACGTGCTTTGTGAAGCCCAATAGTACGTTCTATGACATTTCTTGTTAGTACGTGAATGTCTGTGTAGTAGTGCTCTGGTGAGCCGGAAGCTGCATCAAGAATCAGAGTCATCATATATTTTCTCAGGGGATATCCAGAGTCTCCTGAAACAGAAAGACATTATTTTTAAAGAAGCTGATTTGATTTTGACTTCATTTTAGTACTAATAAATAATAATCAAAAGTATAACAATTAATTTAATGGTGGTTTTAAATGACATTGGATGATTTTGAAACTTTCTGCATTGTTTTCCTTGTTTTCCTACAAAGTAAACCAAGATACAAAAAAAAACATCTTTTAAGGAGAAATAATGGCTATCATGTATTTTTTTGTGTAAACAAACTACATGACAAGCTAGTTGTTCACCTGATTTTAAGTGTCATGGCTGCCCGTAACATTTTAGCAGTGCATTTTCAGTAGTTTGCCCCACTGAAGGCCATTGAAAATAATCCTTCAATGAGATGTGAATCTATAAGCTTAGGTAGGTACTTATTACATAGGTAGGTACTATACATTGGTGTTATGATATCCATCTTTTTCTTACCCAGAAACCATGTGGATTCGTTAAGATTCTCCATGTATGACTTTAAAGGATGCATATTCCATATAAAGGAGTCATGAGTGGAGCCTCCATTACTTGAATCCACACTTAGAATTTGCATATCTGCATCACAAATCTGAAATTGAATTAATTTTTATTTGTGAAAATCCACCAAACTACAATATTATAAATGCGAAACTAACATTCTGTTTGTTTGTTACCTTTATCACAACAAACGGTTGAACCAATCTTAATAAAAAAAATTATGGAAATAGTTTGACCCTGATGCTCATACAACACATCATTAGCAGGCAGCAGCTAGTCATAAATACATGAAAGTTTACTGTAGGGCTAGCACGGCCGGTAGACAAAACTGTCTTACCCCTGTTTTACTCCAAGAAAGTATGAAGAAAGTGACGTAAAACGGGGAAAGACAATTTTGTCTACCTTCCATGCTAACCCAGCTAAGGCAGCAGTTTGTTATCAATACAGGAAAGTTGATATGACTTACTAACTGTACATTGAGAGAGTGATAATGCTTTCTGCAATAGTACCGCTCTTCATGCTCGAGGGGTCTCACAATAGCAACTTGTGTACAGTCTATGCACCCCAAAACCCCACCGATCTTAAATTTTTCATAAAATCTGTAACAAAAAGTAGTAACTATGTAAAAAAAAAACACTGCCGGTTAAACCTTTAGGTATATTGTAACATTCATTCATAAATATTAATTTAACCTTGTTTGTATCTGGTTTCTTTCATTAACATCCTTTGGAAAGTGAATATATTTCTGTCTCATTTCCAATGTGTTTAAATTGGCTGTCACCTCAGCGAGAACCTGAGAGACTGTCTGTTGAGCCAGGCAATGAGAGCTAATATCTCCAATTGGCCTCTGGTATGACCCAGTGGCATAGAAAGATAGAGCAGTCAGAACCTGTAACAAATATTTTTTACATATAATACAATATACCTACTTGGGTAAAGTTCTTCTGTCTTACCTGCTTAATTTCAAGAAAACTAATATTGCAGCATTTTCATAGTAAGTATAGGTAGGTACCTATAATTCTATCACGATAATTATAATACCTAATGGTAGAAATTAAAGTGCCTAGATAGGTATTGATAAAGGACGCTATTTAAGCAAGTAATTAATACTTCATACAACATAAGTACCATTTCTTACCTTTCTCTCAACGGACAAATCTGTGGCTCTTTTCGGAATCTTAAACAAGGGTCTCATTTCGTCGCATAGGTCATATTGCTTGGACAATCTATATCTATATCTTTGTATGAATTCTGTGTCCTCCAAATCCAGTAACGGGTCACATTGTTCTCTTATTGACAATCTTTTTTGTTTTTTTGGAGGATTCATGATCCATTTCCATGAACTCGAAATATAATAGTTCATCCGACATCTAAAACGAAGTTTGGGTTTGAATGTAATACACCTATACTGCAAAATTATTGGATTTTAACTGTTCACTGCAGCCATTGAATTGGACTTACCTTTTAAAAGTTTTTGTAATTATTACAATGATTATTTATAACTTTTATTAGACACAAATTTCTAATAATATTATGAACTAGAACTTCAACCCTTAGATAGCTAATGACCTTTGTGGAGAGGTATCCAACTATCCACAATTTTGCCAATGTATTGTAATATTATCACACAAAATCAGCCACGAAATAGCAACTTTTTTGAATTGCTTAAATTGACAGTTAAGCGAGACAGTTTATGATCAAATAAGAGGTCGCGGTACGGATTGAATGAACGAAAACACGCTTTGCGATAATGTTTAGGTTGTCACCGTCTAAAGATGGCGGCTACCTAAACTCGATCGCTTAACCGACCTCACGGTACGATTTTGACAAGCGATCCATTACAGGCAGTTTTGAATCGCGCTAAGAGCTCACAGTAAGCCCCCAGGTCAGTGAATGGTATTTATTTAAAATTCTGCTCTCGTACGACATGTTTGAGCTTGACTGCATGCAAACATGAAAGAAGCAACAACCATCCCCTGGCTTAGCACGGACGGTAGACAAAATTGTCTTTCCCCTGTTTTACTCCACTTAACAAGTAAGCAAGTATGAAGAAAGTGACATAAAACAGGGAAGTACAATTTTGTCTACGGTCCATGCTAACCCAGCAGCCGGCCTGGGCCCTAATTCTCTATGAAAACATAGATTCCACACGATACGAAACCACGGCGTTATCGTGTCTTGTTCAAATCGTGTTACAGCATTTGAAATACCTTCACTTAACATTACAGATGCTTCTATTTTGAATAAATATTGACATAAGTGGTGGTTACTTTTCACGTGTTGATGTTTCGAAACGTTTCTCAGTGGAACATTATGATTTTTGACAGTTCAAATCGCGCCATTTCCACATTCATATCGCGCGGTTTCGTTTTCATTTCATAGAGAATAGATTTTTGCAGATTTCTTATGTAAGACAAGGAATTCGCGTGGTTTCGAAGCAAGGAATCGTAAATTGGTCATACAGAATTAGGGTCCTGGTACGGGCGGTGGAGAAAATTGTCTTTCCCTGTCTTATGTCACTTCCTTCATACTTGCTTGCTTGTCAAGTAGAGTAAAACGAGGGAAAGATAATTTCGTCTACTGCCCGTGCTGTAGCAGGGGCAGTTTTGGTGGGGGGCGTTGGGAACAATCCCGATTTACTCTCAAATAGACACTTATTCCTGGTATCAGGATTGGTAAAACGAAAAGTTCTGCAACTCTAGAGTAACTCTGTACGTTTTATGGGCAAATCCACTCTTATTTTTTTATTATAGTAAGTAAAATCGGTATTCCTCTTAAAATGATTGTCTATTGAAGTTTTGAGATGGTAGGTAGAGGTTTGCAACAAATTGGTCTGTCATTGTCCGCTGCTGTATTACATACATATTCAAGTGAAAATAAACCTTACCAAGCGAGATATAGTGACTATTATAGTTGTTTAGTACAAAATCAAACATATAATTTGCTATATAAAAATAAGTATAGTAGGTATAGTAAAAATAATGCTATATTCATTAAATTTTGTAACTTAGTTTAGTTTAAAAGTAGCAACACTGAAATGGTAGGTTTTTGTTCTTTGCCTATGGCAACCCCTTCTTTCTGCCACCTTTCTTCCTAACGGCAGAACTCATTTTTGTAAATTAGTTTAAAAATTAAAATAAACGCGTTTTACATTTTCCCCACGCATTTTTACTTCTACATGCGTGTGGTGGTCCTTCCAAGGTTTAAAATCAGTGCAAATCGCAAGTTGACGAAGTTTTGTGATTTTGCTAAGGCGTGCCGCGTGCTCGGCCCGCTGTCGGCTCTCCATACGAGTCGAACCCTGAGGCTGCTGTTGTGGCCCCCAACTTCGTTGTATCCATAATAGAACGAAAATGTACGAAGCGATTTTAAGATTTTTTGGAAAAGCACAAAGATAATTGATTGATATTTCCTTAAACTATCACAGATCAATATCACGTCTGTAAATAAAATCATTTGTAACATTGACAAGATTCCTTATAAAATATACTTAGAACTAATTTAAATTAGCTATGTAGGGGGATGCTGATCTTCAACCTCGCCATCCATCCATGTAGAATTCGCGCAAATGTATGCGAAAATGGCGTGAAGTTTATCGTCTGAAATATTTTGGAACATGTAGATTCAGCCTATTGCTTTACATCTATGTTACTTGTTTGTTCAGCTTATAGTCCCAGCGCTGGGACCGGAGTGTACGGAGTGGAGGTGGGCGCGCACGCTTGTCGCACGCTCATCTCCCACGCGTCGAGGAGTTGGCCCACTGAACAGCTTTTCGGTAACCTGCGGGAAAGGTTCCCAGTTAGTTGTTTCACTTGATTATAGTCAATTGTTAAGGCAAATTACCGGCGAAGAAAATCGATTAAAAAACATCTTTTTTTTTTTTTTTTTTTTTTTTTTTAATGTAATTATATGACGTGACGAGCTAGTCGTTCACCTGATGTTAAGTGACACGGCCGCCCATAACAGTTGCAGTGTCACCCGGAACTTTAAAACAATAAAGTTTCGCGTGACACTGCACTGCGCACATCATCCTGAGACATCACCCAGTCCAGTAATCAGATTACAAGACTGAGTGATCAGATCATAAAGTCTCATTTGCCCAGTAATTTCACTAGCTACAATGCCCTTCAAACCGGAACACAGTAGTGCTTGCACACTACTGCTTGGCGGCAGAATAACTGGCAAAGCGGTGGTACCTACCTAGACGAACTTTGCAGAAAAGTCCTACCACCTAGTAAATACACAGTAACACACAGTATCTAAATATACAGTAGTAGTTTTAATCAAAATCGGCTTCGATAATCATCATTGAGCATTCGCACTTATTCCTCAATGATAAAGATAAAGATTCTTTATTTGTATAAACATGTGGTTTGTTACAAACATAATGCATGCAGATGTTACAAAATAAAAAAAGTTCTACATGTTTTGCCCAAGTAGGCGTACAAATGGTGAGAGGTGCCAAATTTTAAAATAGTAAATGATGATGTACCTACTATAACGCATCTGGTGACGTCCTAGGGAGATCAGTGCCCTGCCCCCACGGGGGTGATAGCACTGGATGGGTATGTGGGACTCAAACCCACTAAACTCCCCCCTGATCCGTCCACCACCGGGATGGGGCGAGATGGGGCGCTAGTATTCACCACCTAGTTCCGGGCGGTGGGGCCTTTCGGGTCACTGCGCCAGTGGGTGGGTAACCTTACACCTTGGTTACCCAGCAGTCGTGTGAGCTGTCTCCCCTGGCGCACCTCACGTCCATGGGCCGGCACTGACCTGGCGCACCGCGCGTCCATGGCCCGCTCGAGGCGGTCGAGGAAGGGCGAGGCGGGCTGCGCGCGCGCGCGGCGGCGGGCGGGCGCGGCGGCCGGGTAGCCGCGCGGCACGACGAGGCGCACGGCGGGCACGCACGGCAGCCGCGCGTCGTCCAGCGCGCACACCAGCGAGATGCCGCCGCCGCCGCCGCCCAGCTGCAGCGTCTCCAGCGACACCTGCACCGCCGCACAACGAACGTACACTACCTCGCCGTCACCGCAGTATCAATATATATGTGTGGACATTTCAGACAACGCCATCTAGCCCCAAACTAAGCAAAGCTTGTACTATGGGAACCAGATCACTGATAGAATACTTAGATACTTTTTTGTTTGTAAATACATACGTAGAATACAATATAACACCCAGACACAGAACAAACATCGATGTTCATCACACAAATGTTTGTCCCGGGCGGGAATCGAACCCACAACCGGTTCAGAAGGCGGAGCTACTACCAACTGAGCTATCGGACCAGTCAAATGTTACCCACTGCTCGGACACGAACCGTTTCTTCACGATATAAAGAGTGCAGGGCACAATCCACCATGCCGATTTGCTATTTACTAGGCGTGCTTCACCTGCGACCGCATCATCGCTTCCCATCAGGTGCGATTGTGGTGAAACGCCAGGCCTAACCATAGACAAAAAAATACGCCAAGTCGAATTTAGTGGAACAAGTATAATAAAATTTTGTGATTCTTGAACATGCTTGTGCATGATTAGTGCGAATTATTGAGTGGAAACTCTTCACTGGAGCGAATCAAATAATGACAAACAGGACTTTTAATTATTTCCAAGTACATCTACAGTGGTATTCATAGTCAACGGGTGAATAAACCCCCAAAATCCATCATTCAACTTTCACGTAGAGGTTAAATGTTGAATCGTTCTTCTTTCACTTTCATAAACAATCGCTGGAGAGACCCCTAACTAAATGGCAGTTCAACACATTTTTCTTTCTCTAATCTGTGCATTTCAATCATGTTGTCTATGAAAATTGTCTCGGGTGTCATTTTGACATGATTTTGACGCGGCTTTTGAATTTTGATAGATAATATAACGCGGGAACGGGCCTCTCGTAACCATGGTCCGAGGTGGGACGATCGGTTGCCATGGTTACGAGAGGCCCGTTCCCGCGTTATATCCATAATTTAATTCACTTCCATTATCTTACACTATAATTAATATTTATAGAAAAGTTAAGATGAATAAAAAAAGCTTTATTAGTTCACACAGGTTGTAAGGGGGGTACATCAACTTGTAGTGTAGTAAAAAAAATTGGTTTGTATTAAGTTAAAGTTATTGTGTGTTTACATTACGAATATGTCGCCTCAGCACTGATAAATTTCGCATTTCATTCAAGGCTTCTGAGATCCAAGTCACCATCTACTTCCATATTTATGAAAATCACAACACAACACTCAAACAATAATAAAAAATAGCACGTTAGCACGTTATCAAAGCAAGGGGACCGTTTGGTTGACGAAATTCGTACAATCAGCATCCAGCCCCTGACAATGTCAAATTGGGGGTTACTTTTGTTTATGAAATGCATAAAACTAGAATTCGCTACACAGCGCCTGAATCATCCCCTAGAGGAGCCCCCAACTTGACTATGAATTCCAGTGTTACACTTCTACATCTACATGTACACTTCTACATCTACACCACTATTATAAAGAGGAAAGATTTGTATTTTTGTATGTTTGTAATGAATAAACTCAAAAACTACTGTGCCGATTTCAAAAATCTTTCACCATAGAAAAGCTACATTCACCCTGAGTAACATAGGCTATATTTAGATTACTTACATCGCGAAAACTATTATATACCCGTGCGAAGCCGGGCAGGCCGCTAATAGTTAATATCATCCGACATCATACCTTGAATCTCGAATCCAATCTAGCTATTTCACCCTGCAAGACATCTGGGATTTCCATTTCTGGTTCTTCAATCTTAGGCATTTTCTGAGGAGGCGGCAGATTTCTGTACAAACAAACTAGATCATGAGCCATAACGTATCAAAATTAGGGTTGTGTCATGCTATTTTTTTATTAAACAATTTAATAATATTCCACAAAAAATAAACAGTTGTAAAAACAAAAATTAAATATCTCAAAAAATTAAAGTTACAAGCTTTTTAAAATACAGAAATAAAAAGAGTCAGTTCAAACGTGCAGTGACGTCAGTTCTTGCTCCTTCATAGTACCTCATTATTAAGCTGTGGTAGCTTTACATACAATCTCTTTGGCATGTTCGTTTTCATAGGTGTAGGGAAACCCCCTCCAGAAACATTAAAAGCTTATTACTCCGTGATTTATTTAACAATTTTACTATTTTTTCAATTATTCCATTCATTTTTAACTCACTTTTTGAAAATAATATTAAATTGTTAATTTTTAATAGACAAATATCGCAAGAGTTGTTTGTGTAGCTTACTTGATCTCAGGTCCGTTGAGCGCGTCCAAAGTAGAGCCGAATGTTCGCTTGAGCGTGTGGTTCGCGAGCGGAGATTGTAGGCAGTTGTTCACTACCTCTAACAAAGGGTTGAAAATTTGCTCCTGAAAATATTATAGAAATCTTTAGTCTAGTTTGATTTTTCGAATTTGTCTTGTCTTGGCTTGAAGCTTGGAAACACGGTACAAAAAGCTGAATTGTTATTGCTACCTATGTTTCTCTTGCCACAGACTGGGAAATAATAATAGTGCCAAGCACTAGTGCAAGTCGTTAGACTGTGATACCTCTATAAGTGGAAGAAGAGCAGCAATGTCATTTTCCCTTCGCCCCGCAAGTTGGTAGATGCGATTTCATAAATTTTTCAAAAATTACGGGCCCCCGAGTTTATCATACAAAAACTTGATCATTTTAGTTCTACTCCATTGACACAGAACAAAAACTGTCTTGACTCAGAAAATGTGATGGGGGGGATAGAAATCATTGAGTGATCATTTATCTACCAAAAAAGTAACCTAAATTGGCAACATTGACAATCTAAAGAAAACGAACCTTGCCAGTACTAGGCAAGCCTAGGCCTCCTCCCTCTCTGCCTTTAAAGTCCAGTTTCTCAAGCACAACCTCACACTTCATCAGTGTCTCAAGTGGCATTCGCTTGTTGGGGTTTGATAGGATATCCAGAAGGTTCTTCATTTTGGTCAGCTTCTCCACATCTGAAATGAAGCAGTTTGTTAGTTGGTTCATTAATTGAATGAACGAATTGAACATTTTAGTCAAATTCTCCACATGTGGAATGAAGTGTTTGTTAATTCAATGAATGAACGAATTGAGCATTTTAGTCAGCTTCTCCACATTAGGAATGTTCAATGAATGAACAAATTGAACATTTTAGTCAAATTCTCCACATGTGGAATGAAGCAGTTTGTTAATTCAATGAATGAACAAATTGAACATTTTAGTAAGCTTCACATGTGGAATGAAGTGTTTGTTAATTCAATGAATGTGTGGCAGCCTACGTGCAGTTGTTCCTCCTTTATAGGTGTAGGTAGCTACAGCGCCGTGTATATTACCGGCGTCGTAGTGTAGAAAAATAAGACACGAAGACTCCACATTAAAGTTCAGTTTACTCCACAAATAAACAAGCGAGAAGCGTACAGAGTTTACAGCAGATAGTTTTAGACGGCACTGAACACGGTAAGAAATACAGAAGAACGAAAAATGAAATAGAAAGAAAGTGAGAAATGGAAATGAAAGATCGCGGCGGTCGTGCGTAAGCGCAACGGGCATAGGTTAGCGCGGGAAGTGGTTTTCGAAGCACTGGAGAGGCCGACGGCCGACTGCCGGTCGCTCCGCCGTCTCGCGTCCCGCGCCTCACGTCTTGCGTCTGGCTCGCCCTGTAGCCGCTTGGTTTAGTGATGGGCACGCGCACTAGTGGTGCGCGCGCCACAAATGAACGAATTGAACATTTTAGTCAGTTTCTCCACATGTGGAATGAAGCAGTTTCTTAGGGTGGGTTTTTTGATCCGTAGTAGTAACAAATGGGTAAAATCTCTAACAAATTTTGACCATCCCTTAGTTTGTTAATTCAATGAATGAACTAATTGAAGAATTTGGGAGAATCAGGCCTGCCTCACTCCAGACTTTAGATAGGGTCCATCCTTGTTAAACGTAACGCTTCAGAAGGTATAGAAGTTATGCTTTAGAAAGAGAGGCGACTAATACAACGCTATGCGAGTTGAATTGCACTTTTTTGTGTTGAAGCAATAGTCACTATAGAATATACATGCATTGTACTTGCATAGTAAATCTTCTGTAGTTGCACTATTAATACCAAGATAATTCTTAAAATTAAGATAAAAACGAAGCATCCCAAGGTGCTTGCATATTTTACTTTCAGAAACATTCACTTTATGTAGGTAAATAGGTACAGAATTTGCGGTAAACGAAATTTATATTACAAAAAGTAAAACTCAACCCCGTAAGTTGGTTCTAAAAGGTGGAGGATAGATTTGCATATGAGATCACTTGTCACGGTAGCTTAAATAAAGCATACAGCTTTACGGACGGACGGGTCAATCCATCAACCGAGATTCAAACTTTTCCTTTACAAAAAAAATTACTGTATGAAAAGAAGTTTTATAAACCCAGAAAATACGTTACTAGCTACTACTATCTACGAGTTACTCACTCTCTCCCTCGCTAACCATCCGCTGCACCATCCTGCGTAATGGCTCGATGTACTTGGACAGTTGGCGAACTTTCTCCCTGTATGCCACCTCTTCACCGCCGGGGGACGCCACGCCACCGCCCAGCGGAGTGTTCAGGGACGACGACGGTGAAGTCACCATTCCCATGCCAACGTTACTGGTGAGACATGGTGGGAATTAGTAAAAATAAGGGATTCCATCATCCTGAGGCGAAAGCATGTGACTTGAGTAGTAGCAAAATCTTCAAAAAAATAGAAAATAAAAATTAAATTGTTTCTTAGTGTGTCACTTGAGGATGGCTGGAATAACGACGGAAAAGTTAAGCAACGTTCGTTACGGGTCTGTACCTATTCAAGTTATTGATTGACTGGCTGCCTCCGTGGTGTGGTGGTTGAGCAGGTCGGCTCATACCCGGAGGCGGCGGGTTCGATTCCCGCGACAGGACAAGTATTTGTGCACAGAAAATAAGCGTAAATACTTGTTCTGTGTGTGGGTGTCGTGGGACCATGGTCCTCGTAGTTCCTGGGTCCCTAGATACAGGGAATCCTAGTTAGGGTCCAGGATCTATTTATGTGATCGTTGGGCGTGACTTATTATTATTTGGACCTAATACGGAAAGTTGGGTGTCTAACTACAAAACCGATGACATATTTACGGAACAACATTTAAAGGTTCCTGCTTTCTGACAAAAACGAATGAATGAAATTGGACTACGCGTTAATGAATATAGTACAACTAAGTACACATTTTAACTTTCATCCCGATGAAAGGGACGGGATAATGAAGGCGAAGAAAGGAGCCAGGTAAGGTACCGTTGCGGCGGCGCCACGTGGTGCTGCATGTGCGGCGCGGAGGGCGAGGGGCTGCCCACCACCAGCGCGCCCAGCCCTGACATCGGAGACGGCATCGCGCCGCCCATCACACCTGGACAAGCAAACACCCATAAATATGCTTATTCTTATTCTGAACTAGTTGCACCGCGCGGTTTCACCCACGGAAATCTATCTAATAAGGTCTTAAAAAAATAATATTATTCTGAAGTTTTTATAATAAAAACGGGATGGAACAAAAGAAATTTGTATAGGTTTTTAAGTATGAAAGCTTTGTTGGATTAGTATGATACTTTTTGTTGAGCATTGGTAATGGTATTTTTGGAAGCCTTATTGGACAGATTAAATAGAGGATTCAGGTCATGAACCCTACATCCCTTAAAAAGTATTATTACAGCCAAATGTCATTTGTTCCAAATCTTATTTGGTAGGTTCACAGTTCATCTTGCCTATAGCAAAAGTTATACTACCTAACTGACTCAGTACTTAGAAGAGTTTAAATAGAGTGATTCAAATTCAACGGCAGCTTACCGCTTACCTCTGCTCAAGCACATGTAAGTTTTGCTACTGCGCAGCATTTCGCGCCGACTTAACAGTCGCCATTGAGTTTGAATCGCACTATAGATAACTATAGTAAAACACAATGTAGGCATGTACAAGTTACCCATAGGTACAGGACTAGGCCCTCCCATGCCCGGCGAGGGCGCCGAAGGGCTGGGGCTCTGCTGCAGGAACTGGTTGGGGGGCGGCGCGCGAGATCCTCCCGCGTACACCATCCCCCCCATCATACCGCCCTCTTGCTTCTGAGCAACCCGCTGCTGCATGTGCAGCATGTTCATGCCTACCATTTGGTTGTTGGACATGCCTCCTGTAAGAAAAAACCTTGTTGTGTTATCGTTCTTTGGGTTGGTGCCTTTTTTGTGTGATACAAACAATTTATTTCAATTTTTTTACGGCTTATTTAGCCAGAACTACCATAGAAATCGCACAAGACGCAGCGTAGGCAGGCCCCCCGCTTGGTGGACCAACGACCTGCCTACTAATTTACTAAAATCAATTACTTCTTATTATGAACTCACCCATTTGCCCTCCAATTTGCCCCTGCATGTTGTTAGGCGCCATCTGCCCTCCCATGCCAACCTGATTGCATGACATCTGCCCCATGTTGTTACCTCCAGCCATTGGCCCCTGCATTTGGTTTTGCATCGACATATTTGACATCATCTGACCCTGCATACTCGGCCCCGATAGCTGATTCTGTAGCTGACTACTCATGGGATTTCCCATCCCTCCCATACCCATATTGTTTCCCATTTGCGACTGCCCACCAACCATACCCATTGATCCTCCAAGTTTATTCTGCATTTGCATGTTCATCTGAGGTCTTTGATTCAATGTCTGGAGCAGATTCGTAGCAGTCTGTGCTTGAGGTCCTTGGGACACTTGAATGGGTCCTTGTCCCATTTGACCCTGCATGCCTTGCATCCCTGGGTTTCCTCCCAAGACTTGCTGTTGCATTTGGCCTTGAGCTCCCATGTTCATCATCTGATTCCGGGATCCCTGAGAGGCGAGGGTCTGGAGGGCATTTATTGGATCAGGGGCCATGGATTGCTGGTTGGGGGGCCCTTGTTGAGATTGGCCTTGCTGATTTTGGACTTGGGGATTTGGGCCAGATTGGTTTTGGTTGGGACCTTGCATGTTCGGGCCTCCTGGATTGGGCTTGGGTTGTGCTGTAATAGAATTAACTTTTCCATCATCTCCAATACAATATTATCCTATTTTTGCAGCCTATGCCTAGCTGTGGACTAAAGGGTTGATGGTGAAGATTGAAATGAAACACTATTCACCCTAATTTTTTAGGGTTCCGCACACAAGGATAAAACGGACCGCCACTAAGGCTCCACTGTCCTTCCATCTGTCTGTCTGTCACCAGGCTGTATCTCATAAACGGTGATAGTTAACCAGTTGAATTTTCACAGATGATGTATTTCTGTTGCCGCTATAACAATAAATACTAAAAAACAGAATAAAATAAATATTTAACATGCTCCCATACAACAAACGTGAATTTCTAGGCGTTTTTTAAAATAACAGTACGGAACCCTTCGTGCGCGAGTCGGACTCGCAATTGGCCGGTTTTATTTACAATACATAATTTACCTATTCTCTATTTAGACTGAACCTAGGAATGTGCATTAAGAATTACAAAAATACCAACAAATCTCCATTACCTCCAATGAGATGAGTGGTATTTTATACACACTATCAGTCCTATGGTTTTTTATTAAAAGTACAAATGTTGAGTTTTTTTTTTTTTTTATGTGATTGAATGACGTGACGAGCTAGTCGTTCACCTGATGTTAAGCAACACGGCCGCCCATAACAGATCTTTAAAACAATAAAGTTTCATGTGACACTGCACTGCAGTGTATTAACAATTACTTGTTAATAACTCAACAGTTGTACTGAAACATGTTGTTTTTAAGTGGAGGTAAAATGAAGTGTGTCACATCATAAGCTAACAAATTGAAATAACTAATCATTTTTTACAGAACCATAATCCATATTAATGACATCTAATTTCCTATGTAGCTATATTTACATGTAAAATACTTAGACATTGGAAATGGTAGAGTATTGAACTACACACATCAAAAAAGTCTTAAGCAACATGTACTAATTTAAATTTTAGGATGGTTCTTCACATTTTAACGTTGTATTTTATTTTTAAGATTATTACAAAATGAAATTTCTAAAGAAAATGAATTTATTGTGAAAGAATAGGACAATTTAATACAAAGTATGGCCTCTTCTGCTATTCAGAACTTGTCGGCAACGATTATTCTTTGAATTAATGAGACTGTTTATGTCATCTTGCGGTATTCACTCCCAATGGAATTGTAGCAAATCCTTCAGCTGTTGGGTTGTTGTCACTCCGTCCAAGTCCTTCAAAACACGTCTCTGGAGCATGTCCCATGCGTGCTCGATGGGGTTGAGGTCTGGCGATTGTGCAGGCCAGGGCAATACCCGGATGTTCTCCGTTGCCAAGTATTCACTGGTTCGCCGAGCTGTATGTGAACGCGCATTTTCATGCATTAACGTAAAATCGGAGCCAAAGGTTTGTGCAAATGGATGGACATAAGGTCTGAGAATATCCTCAACGTAATTTTCAGCGTTCATGTTTCCATTTACAAAAACGAGCTCAGTTCGCCTGTTCTTCATAATACCCGCCCATACCATAACTGTTGAGCCGCTGTATGGATGAACTTCCTGAACGCACCTGAGCCTTTCAGTATTTCCGGGCCGACGGTACACTCGCACCCTTCTTGTATCAAGCCTAAACCCGAATCGCGACTCATCGGAAAACATAATTTTATCCAATTGTTCCTGGGTCCATGTTATGCGTTCTCTACACCATTCATTTCGACGAGCGCGATTCCCGTGACGTATCGGTGGGCACCTGATTGGGCGTCGAGCTCGTAGGCCGTACTCATGCAGTCGATTTCGCACAGTTTGGGGACTTACATCAACACCACTTGAATTTTGTAGCCTCAAACTTAGCTCTCGAGCGGTTAACATCGGCTGGCGTCTTGCAGTCAGTTGTATGTACTCCTTCTACGGCCTGGGTGCTGTTCAGCGGGTTCCCCTGTATGTGGTATTATTGTAGCGCTGCCAAAGACGACAAATAACACTTCTATGAATGCCAAAATGTCGAGATACCTGAGATTGATTACTTCCCGCTTACAACATCCCTACAGCTCTTTGCATTTCATCTGCCGTCAAATGACGTCGCTCCATGACGTGAAGAATATCTAACGATTCAATTTTGTCGCTAACTTTATTTAAATGGTTGGTAAAATTATAAAATCAAGAATAAACGTGTCAATTAAAACGCACTTAAATTCAAACAAATTCGCAGTCATTTGAATTTTATAAAAAAACAAAACATAATCGATTTTTTTTTTTACAACCAGCCAGTATGTCATTGTTCATTATTGGTATTAATTTCAATTTTGAGGAGTCACACTCTGCAAAATAGTTTAAACTTTTGATGCCTACACTGGCAACTCATAACTTTTTAATTCCCGCCTACATTTTTGGTCACTTGTCGTTGGTCAACCTCTCTCGATGTCTTAATTTGTCGCTCCGCGGGTGTTCCCTTGGAATTTTATCGGTTTGTCGCAATATCTACCCCAGCATCAGCACCAATCCTGTGGTAAGGAAAAGGGAAGCGTTGGAAAAGGCCGAAGTACTTCACTTCTACTTGCCCCCATAGGTATTAGGTGAACTTCCAAAGCCCAAGCTGATTTGGTGAGTTTTTTCGACCCTCTTTAACTCTATCGTTTTCTATCTTATTCAAATGTCTAAACTACAGTCCGCTTTATAATACAACATTAATTTGGTCCTTACGACCGGATCCTTTCTTGAACAGTCCTATTTTAGGATATTTCTCGTTAATTTTGTCGATTTTGCATATACATTTTATTAACTTTGTGGGGTATATAAAATAAAAAAGTTCATCCACCCACATTCAATAAGTAACGTTCCGATTCACTGTAGTAATTATAATTTTGTTGAATACTTTCGTTGATTTCTTCAAGTGTCAAAAGTTTGGGTAGTCTACGGTTACGCACCTTACATACTCTGCGGTACATAGTTGTTATGATCACATTCACCCGTTCTCGTTCCTTGTTATTGTAAACAAAACAGAAGAATAGTTTATTTTCGGTTTTCGCTGTTATTCTTTTGTTAAACATATAGTTTTGTGTTAAATATAATGGAGAGTGTGTGTAGTAAAGTGGACGAGGTGGACGTGAACAGAACTGCTCGGGATTATGCAGTGATGCGACTTGAATATTATGCCGATTGTGACTTCTTAATATTGTCATTACAAGATGTTTGCGAAATAGAAAAACAGTTTCATGATGCTCAAATTAAAGTATTAGCCAGCGTAGATAAGCTGTCGCAAAAGAATGAAATGGCAATAACATTTTCGTTCGAGGAACTAGTGTTTAAACTCAAGTCTCGTTGTGTGAATCGTGCTAATGATAACAAACCAACTAAAGAAGCAGAATCTGTTCAAGCGCGTCTACCGAAAGTTTCTATTGCGAAGTTTAATGGTACATTAGAAAATTGGGTATCATTTATTGGACTTTTTGACTCTTTGATACACAACCGGAACATTAGCAATGTGGAAAAATTGCATTATTTATTGTCAAGTGTGGAAGGTAAGGCATATGATTTAATTAAAAATTTCCCCCTTACTGACGCGAATTATATAGATGCTTATGAGTTGTTACATAAACATTATGACAAGAAAAGGCAAATTGCAACTCACTACTATGAAAAATTAATTAGTTGTGAACCAATTAAAACTAAGTCGGCTTCTGAGCTTGAGAGACTGCATAGGACATTTTCAGAAAACTTATCAGTGTTGGAAAAATATGCACTTCCGGATAAGAACTTCATGCTTTTCCATTTATTATGGACGAAGTTAGACAGAGCCTCCCGGGAAGCTTTTCAACTAGATTTTAAAGGTGATGAGATTCCTAAGTACTCTCAATTGCAGGATTTTATTGAGAAGCAGTATAGAGCTTTAGAGATGTCTTATGTAACAGCACCTAAACCTGTTGTTGTTTTGAAAAATAACCAAAACAAACCAAAAGCATCTTTAGTTGTTTCTAATGCAACATGTGTCTTTTGTTCTCACCCACAACACAGTCTCACAGGCTGCGAGGAATTTTTGAAATTGGATCCCCTCTCTCGTTTTAAATTTATTAAAGAAAAGGGACTCTGTGTTTTGTGTTTTTCAAATTCACATCGAGTGAAATCTTGTCCTTCATCGGTCCGTTGTGGTTCATGTAATTACTCCCACAACACATTGCTTCATTTTGGTAAGCACACACAGACCACACCCTCGCAGACATGTGATACAAATAATGAAAATAATAAGTCCGTTGTTTTGACCTCAGTGACTGCCAGTAACACTGTGCTTTTTTCGACTGCTAGAGTGCTGGTTCGTGATAGCTCTGGTAACTTTCAGCCAGTGAGAGCTCTACTAGACTCTGCAAGTGCATGCAATTTTATTTCGCAAGATTGTGCTACTAGGTTAGGACTTAGGGTCAATCAACATGATCAGTCGGTTAGTGGAATTGGCCATTCTACTACTGAACTTCTCGGCTCATTGTCATGTGAGATGAAACCTATTAATAGGAACTTGTCATCAAATTTTAAATTTGAAGCTCTCGTTTTGTCGTCGATTTGTGTAGACCAACCCTCTCGCTTTATTGATTCATCGAATTGGTCTCACATTAAAAATCTGGATCTTGCTGATCCAACCTTTGCTCATCCAGGTCCAGTGGATATGTTGCTTGATGCAAGCATTTTCGTTTCGTGTTTGTTACCTGGGATCAAACGTGGTTCTCCGGGGCAACCTCTTGCATTGAACACACAACTGGGATGGATTTTGATGGGTGCTTGTGATGAAAATAATTCATCACTGTTTTCTCGTTGTCGTAGCACTCCAAAAAATTGTCTTTTCGTTTCCAATGCCACATTGGATAATTCCCTCAAAAAATTTTGGGAAGTTGAAGAAGTTAGTCCTAAAGCTAAAATTTTATCGAAAGAGGACGAGCTTTGTGAAAAATCGTTTGTCGAATATCATTCTCGTACTGAAGAAGGTAGGTTTGTCGTACCTCTTCCTTTTGTCGACTTGCAAAATAAACCAACTTTTAGTAACTCTCGAGACATTGCTCTTCGGAGGTTCTCATCTATCGAACGCAAATTGCAAATGAACCCTGAATATAAAAAGGCGTATGTTGCCTTCATGGAAGATTACGAAGCTCGTGGTCACCTTGAAAAGGCAGAGCCCCCCTCTACCAAAGATGGAAAATTTTATTATATTCCCCATCATGGAATTTTAAGACCTGACTCAGTGAGTACTCCACTGCGCGTGGTGTTCGATGCCAGCGCTAAGGATGCTTCAGGAGTGTCACTGAATGATGCTCTCCTTCCGGGGCCAAAATTGCAAACAAACATCTTTGATCTGTTGTTGCGCTTTCGTTGGCACGCAGTAGTTTTTACCGGTGACGTGCAACAGATGTATAGGCAAATTTTGGTTTCGGATGAAGATGCAGAATATCAGCGTATCGTGTGGCGCCCCTGTCCTGCTGAGCCAGTCTGTGATTACCGACTCAAGACCGTGACCTATGGAGTTTCTTCCGCTCCTTACCAAGCTCTACGCACCATGGCTCAGCTGTCGATGGATGCGGCTGAAGAATACCCAGCCGCCTCTACCGTACTAGCTAGAGACCTCTACGTGGATGATGTTGTTACAGGAGCGGACTCTACCGAGAGTGCTCTACAACTTGGATTGGAGCTGTCCAGAGTATTGTCGTCTGGTGGCTTTCATCTGAGAAAATGGACCTCTAACTGTCAGGATTTCCTTCAAAATCTCCCTCCATCGGATTTATACTCGGAGAGTTTTAAAAGTTTCGAAGAGCTGGCTGATGTCTCTCTTAAAATATTAGGACTTCTTTGGAAACCTCAGTCCGACACATTTGGCTTTAGAGTTGCAGAAAACGGTGATCATCGTTGCACAAAGCGCATCATCTTATCGGAGATCGCGCGCATTTATGACCCTTTAGGGTTTCTAGCGCCGATCACGTTTTATGCAAAATACCTGATGCAGCTTCTTTGGACTTCGGGTGTCGCGTGGGACGAGGATGTGCCCGAGGAGATCACCTCAGAATGGTCGCGCTATAAAAATCAGTTGTCGTCGCTAGCGTCCATTTCGATTCCTCGTCGGCTCGTAAAATCCTTTGTCGTGCTGCAACTTCATGGTTTCTGTGACGCGTCGGAGCGCGGCTATTGCGCCGTAATATATTTTCGTGTCGTCGACGCAGACCGTGCTTGCTCCGTCCACTTTTGTTGCGCAAAAACCAAGGTTGCTCCTCTTCGCAAGCTGTCCATTCCAAGGATGGAACTACAAGCAGCTGTTTTACTTGCTGACTTGATCAAGGCTGTCGTCCAGGCTTTCGAGCCATTTTATCGGTTTGACAACGTCTTCGCATGGTCCGACTCTACCGTGGCTCTTGCGTGGATAAAGTCGTGTCCATCGAAGTGGAAAACTTTCGTAGCCAACCGAACTAGCCACATCCAAGAAATTGTAGCTCCAGATTGCTGGGGACACACCAGCACTCTGTCGATGCCTGCAGATGTTGGCTCTCGCGGCATGCTCCCTGCCGAACTCGTCAAGTGCGAGATGTGGTGGAGAGGTCCGCCGTGGCTCACGGAGTCTGAAGGCTACTGGAGTCGTTCGTTTTCAGCCTCTACATCCCTTCCTGTTTCGGAAGGTCTGGAAGAGCAACGAATTTTTAGTCTTTTGACCACTGTCGATGTCAACACTGTTGACAATTTAATAAATAAATGCTCCTCGCTTACTAAATTAAAGCGAGTTCTATCGTATTGTTTTCGATTTTGTCGCAATGCAAAGTTGCCTTTGCAAAAAGTTGTCGGTCCCTTAGAGGTGACAGAGGTTCGAGACAGCTTCATGTTCTTAATCAGACATGCACAGCAGGTCTCTTTTTCATTTGAGATTGAGAAGCTGAAAAATGGCTCTCCTAACACTCTGTCAAAGAGTTTGCGCAAACTTTCACCCTTCGTCGATGAAGCGGGTTTCCTCAGGGTGGGCGGTCGCCTGGCTCACGCCAAAGTCGACTTTAACGTGAAGCATCCGTTGTTGTTGCCGCGTGACCATCGCTTGACTTCGCTGATCATTCAAGATTATCATGATCGCTTCATGCACCCAGGTGCCCAGGCTCTACAAAACTTGCTTGCGCAAGATTTTTGGATCCTCTCGTCGAAAAGAGCCATTCGAAGCATCGTCTCACGCTGCATCAGATGCTTTCGAACGAATCCTCAACCTGTCGCTGCTCCCCTCATGGGCAACTTGCCGTCGTTTCGGGTAAACCAGATCAAACCTTTCTCTTGTTCTGTCGTTGATTATGGAGGACCTTTCAGTATCGCCTTAGGTCGTGGACGTGGTGTCAAGACCTACAAGGGATACATTTGCGTATTCGTGTGTACTTGCACAAAAGCAGTACATATTGAGTTAGCTTCGGAATTGTCGTCAGAGGCTTTTCTAGCCGCCCTTAAAAGATTTGTCGCCCGCCGTGGTCGATGCAGTCAAATCGTGTCTGACCAGGGTCGGAACTTTGTCGGTGCCAGTAATTATCTGGACTCTCTCATGAAGCAGGCTGCCTGTTCACAGGAGATAAAGTTCTCGTTTAGCCCACCTGGGTCTCCCCACTTCAATGGATTGGCGGAAGCAGGTATTAAAGCGGTTAAGACCCATTTGTCTCGTGTGATAGGGAGTCAGCGATTGACTTTCGAAGAGTTCTACACAGTTCTCTCCCAAGTGGAAGCAATGTTGAACTCTCGCCCCCTTACTCCTGTTAGCTGTGATGCTAATGATTTTACGGCGTTGACACCAGGGCATTTCCTTACTACAGAACCTTTGTCGGGTCTGCCTGAAGAAAACTTCGTGGATCAGCACATTAGTGTTCTTCATCGTTGGAAACTGATCCAAAAGATGCATCAAGACTTCTGGCGTAGGTGGCAGAATGAATATATTCACACTCTGCAACAGCGCGCAAAATGGAATAAGAGTAGCGAGAACATTGCTGTCGGCACGTTGGTGTTGATTGTAAATGAACAAACCAGCCCCCTCCAGTGGAACTTAGGGAGGATAGTTGCCCTACATCCTGGAGCTGATAAAATTTGTAGAGTCGCGACTGTGAAAACTGCTTCCGGAGAGTACAAAAGACCTATCGTTAAACTCTGTCCTTTGCCTATCGCACTCGACAGTAACTAGCACTCTAAATGTAAACCACATTACTATCGTTATCGTTAATTTTAAGCTTTTCGTTGTCGTAAAATTAAACATTTAAGTTCATAAACTCATAACTTCATCGCTATCGTTATTATGCCATATCGTCTTTTCGTAAATACTTTGCATTTAGGTGGGCGGAATGTTCATTATTGGTATTAATTTCAATTTTGAGGAGTCACACTCTGCAAAATAGTTTAAACTTTTGATGCCTACACTGGCAACTCATAACTTTTTAATTCCCGCCTACATTTTTGGTCACTTGTCGTTGGTCAACCTCTCTCGATGTCTTAATTTGTCGCTCCGCGGGTGTTCCCTTGGAATTTTATCGGTTTGTCGCAATATCTACCCCAGCATCAGCACCAATCCTGTGGTAAGGAAAAGGGAAGCGTTGGAAAAGGCCGAAGTACTTCACTTCTACTTGCCCCCATAGGTATTAGGTGAACTTCCAAAGCCCAAGCTGATTTGGTGAGTTTTTTCGACCCTCTTTAACTCTATCGTTTTCTATCTTATTCAAATGTCTAAACTACAGTCCGCTTTATAATACAACAGTCATCAATAACAAAAAAGTTAACTTACCTACGCCATATGTGTAATATATACTAATGGGTTTTTTGGCGGGAACGCGGAAAAGTTCACGTCGTTGCATTGTATTATTTTTCAAAACTCGTGCTTTTTCCAGTGTTAATGATTAAAATCGGTGGCGTTTTACGCATTAAGTGCTGAATTACGAGCATGAGTGTGGGCAAGTGACATAATGTGGTGAAACGTGTTTTTCGTGTTGCTTCCAAAACTCCATAGAAGCTTCTAGTAAAGTTGCCACCACTTTACTAGGGCATGACTTAGACTGGACTGAGACTACCTGACTTAGACTGGACTATGACTACGCAGACTGTGACTAAGACTTGACTTTACGTGAAATATTCTATCATTATGAAAAATTACAATACTTGACACTGGCTAAATACACTATGTGTGGAGCCAAAATATAAGAGAAAAAAAAATATATACTAATAGTGAGTCAACTCGGCGTCTAGACGGAGCAACGATGGGGTGCGGTATGAAGGAGAGCGGAGGTCCCCCCTGCCCGCGACGTCTGCGGTAGTACCGACCGGCTCGCTTGCGTGTTGGTACGCCCGTTCAGGCATGTCGCTTACACAGAACAAGTTGCATGGATTGTGTTCAAGCTACTCTTGCGATCCGTTAGTATAGAATATACTATGGAACTACATTGTTTGCATATAATTTGATAAAATTGAATGTTTACTAAGAAGTACCTGCCTCTTACCTACCTAGATCCTACTTCAAGAAAATGTGTATGTACTTATGTATCGATTTTAGCCGCATAAAAATTCTTTGTTAGTATAATACTGAATCAGTGAATTAAGAATTCTTCTATTATACGTATATTGAACGTACTACGTGAATAGAAGAAGAATACTTCAACCTATCTTTTCGTCCAAAATACGAATAACTATATAACGAAGGTGTTTAATCAGTGTGTGTTGCCAGTGATGACTTATGGAACTGAGACATGGTCTCTTACTATTGGCCTCATTAATACCTAAGCTCAAAGATGCGCAGCGAGCATATATGCTCGGTGTTTCCCTGCAAGATGAGATCGTGACGTAAGGAGGAGATATACAGGAGAACTAAAATGACCGCTATATCTCTTAAAATTAGCAAGTTGAAATGGAAATGGCAACCCACATCGCTCGTAGAATCTGGTGAAAACTGCGGGGAGCCGATACATACAGGCGAGTAGCCGCTCAAAGTGGTGCTCTGTGGAGGAGTCCTATGTTCAGCAGTGGGCGTCTTCAGGCTGATCATGATGATACTACGTAGTCTACGTATAACTTGCAGTAAAATACTGAGAACTTAACTGAATCGAGATATCATCATAAAACAGTAGTGCGGTAATGTAAAGTAAAAAGCACGCGTCCGTAATATCTTGGATTATGAACCTAAAACCGGTGTGATAAGAGCCACTGTACAAACAACTGTGACAAAAATAAATTATTACGTAACACAAAATTATTATCTAAGAAAATGTTTTTCTGACAACCCTTGCTTATTATTAGGGACTAGACGTCGAGACGGTCTTGTAGGTATTTTACGGTATAACAAAGGAGTTGGCCCACTATTAGTATTTATTACACATATGCCTACGCACTTTGAGTGAGTAAATACTTAGAAATTAATTAATATAAATGGTAAATTTGTAATATCATGCATGTTGCTTAGACTTTTGTATGTATTATTGTATTATGTATGTATTTTGTGTGTATTAAGTAATTTATGTATAACATGGGTATTTACAATATTCTTTTTTTTTTCTAAATAAACACTCATTATTAGGTGGGGTGTGAGCTTATTTGTCTATATGTGGTATAAATAAAACCCACATTTCTCCTATACTTTTTTCTGTCCTTAGTCATCAGCTTGTATGTCTATAAAAAAAACCACCTTTCTCCTACTTTTTTCTATCTTTAGTGATGGAAAAAACCTCTTTGTAAAGTGTAACTTACACATCTCCCTAACATGCAGTATCAGCTTTGCCACCATGTTCATGTACTCCTCTCGACTTTTGGCCTTCATGAACACATGGTTCTCCATCTCGCTGCTGTTCCTAGCCACTTGCATGCCTGATCTCTGGATCACTTCCTCGCTATAACATAACCATCATATTCTTTTACATAACATTATAAATAAAAGTAACAGTATATTTTATTTACTTATACCTTTTTAACCATGCAGCTTTTCCACTTGATGTATTTAAATTTATTAATCTCTAAAAAGTTGAGTGAGACTTGAACAAATCTGCCAGGTTAGTATGGATGGTAGACAGAACTGTCTTTCCCCTGTTTTACTCCACTTGAGAAGGAAAACAAATATCAAGAAAGTGACATAAAACGGGGAAAGACAATTTTGTCTACCATCCATGTTAGCCAGGCTGGAGTGGGAATTTAGGTAAAGTGGGTAAAGACCTCCAGCCCTTTGGTAAAGGCCTCCTCCAAGCCCTTTCATTGTGTCCTGTTTTATGCAAGTCAGGTAGGCTAGTCTGCTAATAAATGTTACCATTTATCAGACCCCACATAAATAATGTGGCATTAAAAAAAAACACCACACAAATATCTAATTTCCTGGGGAAACTTTTAGATTTCCAGCCATGATAATATTAATCAGTTTAATACAATATGGTACCTAATCTCAGTTATCCACCCAGTACCAGTCAGTACTTTCATTCAAATTGGTTCAGTTGTTGAAGAAAGGTTCTCGAGTGGCGACCACGAACCAAAAGACGCAGTGTAGGCCGGCCGCGGGGAGCCGATGGATGCAGGCGAGCAGCCGCTCAAAGAGGCGCTCTCTGGGGGAGGCCTATGTTCAGCAGTGGACGGCTTCAGGCTGTTGATGGTGAATAACAAACAAGGTTTCAATTTTATTCTATATGTGTAATAAAGCTTGGGAAAGAAGGGCTATCCCTAATTTCCCAATCCAGCGAAGCGACAAATACAAGCACTTACATCTTTGACACGACGCTTTGGCGAAATGCCTGAGTTCTCCAGTTATCTTGGTCCGCCATTATTGTGAGTATTGTGAATGTGACTTGTGCTACCTACTGCTAGTTACCAACCAGGCTTCTTAAACTTCTGACTTGTTTGTTTGTACTTGCACTAATTAATTATTTTTACGCACAGTCAGTCGGTCGCCAAATTCGCCAATCGCCATTTCTTTGAGTTACTATATTGTACAGCCCGGAAGGCACGTCCAAATAATGCACGCACGGTCAGTATTGTACGACCAGGGCCATGCCCCCTAATTACCTAATTTGCGACAGGCGTAAATCTCGCGGTGATTGCTGTCACACATCATTAGTGGTGTCGAGCTTGTATGCTACGCTACGCCACTAATGATGCATGACAGCAATCACCGCGAGATTTACGCCTGTCGCAAATTAGGTAATTAGGGGGCCGTTTTATAAAGCTATACTACCAGGGCCTCGTTTTATAAAGCTACAAGTACAAGCTAACAATTGTAGCAGCTACAAGAACAAGTAACTACAAGTTACTAGTTAAGGCGTTTTATAAACAACAATTATCGATTACAAGTGTAAATTACAAGTATTATGCACATCACTATGAACATCACTGAGGCCTCACGGCGGGGACCACAGACCAAGTAGAGGATAAAGTGTAGATTATGATATTACAAGTTGCACATCACTATGTATAAACTAGGTGGTAGGACTTTTCTGCAAAGTTCGTCTAGGTAGGTACCACCGGTTTGCCAGTTATTCTGCCGCCAAGCAGTAGTGTGCAAGCACTACTGTGTTCCGATTCGAGGGGCATTGTAGCTAGTGAAATTACTGGGCAAATGAGTCTTTATGATCTGATCACTCAGTCTAGTAATCTGATTACTAGACTGTGGGATATCTCAGGATGACGTGCGCAGTGCAGTGTAACGCGAAACTTTATTGTTTTAAAATTCCGAGTGACACTGCAACTGTTATGGGCAGCCGTGTCGCTTAACATCAGCTGAACGACTAGCTCGTCACGTCATTAAAAAAAAAACCGTCACGGTCAATAGCTTTTTTTTAGTTTGGCTCCCATTAATTAGTGAATTTAGCCGGTGTGAAGTTTACATTAAATCCCTACATAATATATAAATGAAAAACATTATCTATTTGTTTGTTATGGCTTTCAAGCCAAATTGGATGACTTTTTTTAGTAGAACTTATATAACCGGGATAAATGCGGTTTATTTCGGAAATTCAAGAAGTCCCGCGGAAAATTATGTAAGTTTTGGGTGAAATTGCGGGGCGTCTCTATTTTAAGTAAAGCTATTTAAATAAATATAGTTGGGTCATAGTCACCATTCTCATAATAGGTTTTGTGATATACAGCTACGCTCATTTTTCATGGGCTTCGCTCAAGCTGAATTTCTCTTTATTTAAACATAATTAGTTCATATCTCCCTAATTTAACTGATTGAACATTAATTAATGTGACACTAACCAATACAATACACTTTCAATAAACTTATCTAAACTTGTACTTCATTTTACCTAGCTCTTTAGTCAGGTAAAAAACTTTACAACTTGTAGATCCGTACACTTGTAATGACCAAAACAATTGTTCAATTTCACACTTTAAAAATGTATATACACTATAGATTGTCTATGGTCTAATAACAAGTGCTTGTAACTCATAGAGTAAAGCAATATATCGGGGGATTAGCTTGTACACTTGTTGTCTTGTAGCTTTATAAAACGCATTATTTCACTTTTTTTGGCTGTGTTACCAGTTTTTCGCTACAAGTACAAGACTTGTAGCTTTATAAAACGAGGCCCAGTAAGCGTATATCGTCTGTGGACCTGTATTGTGTTGGAACTATTTGTTTTTGTACAACCTTCTTCGTATGTTTTTGATAGGCCTAATTTTTTTTTAAGTTTATATTCTGTGTGACGTACCGTCACTCTGTATCTGTCGAAAAATTGCCCTAAAGCGCAATAAATTATTTATATCAATTTAACACACTATTTTAATTTAGAGTCTATAGTATCCACTAAAACGCATCACCACCTTCTGGTTATGGGCACTCAGCTCTATAACTCTGAATTTCTTTTCGATTAGTGTGTTTCAGATTATAGTGTGTTAAGAAGGTTTGCGCGCGCGCTCTCAGCGAGCAGACGTGTTGAGTTACATTTCTAATAGGTGCATATTAATTACGGGTGTGCATCATAATGCAACAGTGCAAAAAGTGTAGGCAATTTCTGCCTAAAAGTAAAGGTGACGTTGTACAGTGCAAAGGCCAGTGTCAGGCACAGTATCATAAAACGTGTATCCCGGATATGAAATCATTTTTAAAGAATGGATGTGACAAGTGCAGTGTTGCATCGGCTACGGAGAGCCCGAAGATAAATATTACCTACGACGCAAATGCCGGAGTGGAGTCATTACTTGCCCAAATAAACAATAAATTAAATATAGTTTACGGGGTAAAAGAAAAGCTGGATGAATTGAATGAGACGGTGGACTGTTATGCCGAAAAATATAAAGAATTGGACGGGTTCAAGACAGAATACATAGAAAAATCTAAGAAAACGGAAAACAAGATTGTTGATTTAACACAAAAAAATATTTATTTGGAAAAATACAGTAAAGCATTGGAAGAGAGGGTCAGTGTACTGGAGCAGAAGGAGCGTAGCCAAAACATAGAACTAATTAATGTGTATGAGGAAGAAAATGAAAAGATTATGGAAGTGCTAGCTAAAATAGCGAAAGAGTTGAAACAAAACCCAGCTAATATCGAAAAAGCTTGGAGGGTAGGTGTAAAAAAAGAAACAAAACAAAGGCCAATAGTCATAGTACTGCGGAGCCGAGCAGCCCGTGACGCCTGGCTAGGATGCCGTAAACAAGGCCTCACCAATCAAAAAGTATTTAACATCGATAATAGTACCCCGATATACTTAAATGAGAATGTCACTCGACAAGTACGTCAATTGTTCTGGGAGGCTAAAACTAAACTAAAAGAACACTACAAATATATATGGATCCAGAATGGAAAAATTTTATTAAAAAGGGATGATACCTGTAAAAAAATTCAACAAGTAAGATCAGAAATTGACATTGTTACCTTTGCCGAAAAATACTCTGAAGAGTAGTTGATTCTGAAAGTATAGTTTTACTTAAATACTGAGTGGTCAAAATTAAGCACTCAAGTATCTACCTACTCATAGATATTATCAATATAAAAATGAACATAGACTCGGTCAATTTACATGACGTAAGTTATGTAACTTACACGGACTTAGATACATGGTCTTACGATATAAACAATAGCAGAAAGTCACTACATATTGTACATATTAATGTCTGTTCACTGAGAAAATATTTTAGTCAACTACTTGTGCTGCTAAAAGGCTGCATAGATGTCCTAGATATATTAATTCTAACAGAAACTAATATCGCTGAAGAGTACGTGTCACTATACAACATACCCAACTTCACAAGGCACGCTCATACACGGAAAAATAAAAAAGGTGGGGGTGTTATTATATACATAAAGGAATATTTAAAATATGAAGCAGTTAACTTAAACTGCACAGCGTTCGAAGGCATTCATATGAAAATATCTACAGAGAGCTATGACACGCAACTGATAGCAGTGTATAGACCACCAAGAAAAACCAAGACCCTATTTATTGAGCAGTTGGATGGAATTCTTAAAAAAATCACATTAACAGATAGCGTGATAATTGCTGGAGACTGTAACATTGATATATTAGACCAAAATTCTACTGCGACTACTATGTACCTAAACGCAATGAGTAAGCATGGGTTGCAGTGTGGCATACGTGAAGTGACGCGAGAGGCAGTGGTAAGCGGGCGGCGCGTGGCGTCATGTATTGATCACATCTTTGTGCGGACTGGTGCGGCGAACGAGCTATCTGCGTATACGCTCACTACGCAGCTCGCTGACCACTATCTCACTGGATTGACAGTTGGACTGGATATACAGGGTGAGCCATATAAGTGTACTAAATTTATTTTATGTCAAAAAATTATCAAAGATGAGTTAGATAAGGTGGAGTGGAGTGAGTTCTTAAATATAGACTGCCCGCTATTACTGTATAAAGAATTATGTAAGACATTTAATAATATTTATAAAGAAGCACAAACTGAAATTCAAGTTAATTCACACAGATTCAGTCAACCATGGATAGACAGGAGTTTAATAAAACTAATAGAGGCTAAGGATATATTGTTCAAAAAGTGGAAGTCTCAACCCAAGAACATGAGATTAAGATTAGAATACACAAAAGCAAGAAATAAAACAAATAAACTAATAAATATTGCAAAAAATAATTTTAAAAAACAAGAAATAAGAAATTGCAAGGGCGATATTAGGAAAGTGTGGCAAAACATTAATAACTGGTTAGGCCGGAAAAAGACAAGTATAGACCAAGTAATTCAAAAACATATGTGTAAAGACAGTAGCATTCACGAAATATGTAATCAATTCTGTAAAACTTTCACTGATGAAATAGATAGAATTAAACATCGATGTGATCATGTGTTCTTGGAGAGGGATAGCTATGTAATAGAGAGTGATGTAACTTTTTTGTATAAAAAAGTGGGTACGAACGATGTTATTAGAATAATAGATAGATTAGACACCAATAAATCGCCAGGGTCAGATGGCATTCGAATAAAAGACTTAATGTACGTTAAAGAAAAAATCGGTCCTATCATAGCCAAATTTATAAATTTATGTATATTGCAAGGAAAGTACCCAGAAGAATTGAAAGTGTCTATTATAAGACCGATTTATAAACAAGGGAATCACAAAGAGTGTACAAACTATAGACCAATCGCAATATTAAACAGTATTAATAAAATAACTGAGAAGGTCATAGTAGGACAGATAACAACTTTTCTTGAGAAAAACTATATACTATCAGATAAACAGCATGGTTTTAGGCAGAATAAAAGTACCGCAACCGCCCTTGAGCAGTTTACTGATGATGTAAATAACTATCTTAATGATAAAAAACAAGTTGTGGCAGTATTTATAGATTTTAAAAAAGCTTTCGACACCCTTGACCATGACGGATTATTACGCGCGATGCGTGAATGTGGAATAAGAGGATATGTACTTAAGTGGTTCCAGGAATACTTAAATGGCAGGCATATGAAAGTAGTAATAGATATGAAGACAAGTGACAAGGGAAACATAAAATATGGAGTTCCTACTGGTTCTGTGTATGGGCCAATAGGGTATATAATGCATGTAAATAGTATAACAAATGTTATTAAGCACTGTAACAGTTATATGTACGCGGATGATACCTGTTTGTTGTACGCTGATAAAGATGAAAAAATAATTGAGAATAACATACAAAAGGATTTTGACAGTATTGTGAAATGGGCCCATGATAATGGAATAATACTCAACGTAAATAAAACAAAATTGATTCGTATATACTCACCGTACAATAAACATAACATACATAATAGCGTGAATATAACTGGACACTCATATGATTGCTTACATGTTCGTAAAGATAACTGTCGATGTAATGTGTTAGAAGAAGTGAATCAGATAAAATACCTCGGCATGACAATAGATAATAATTTTTCGTGGAAAATACATATAAATATTGTTAATAATAAACTTAGGATAATGCGAGGGAAAATGTATCAGCTATCAAGTATTTTAAATCGAGGCACCCTCTATAGTGTGTATTATGCTTTAGTGGACGCGGTTATCAGCTACGGGTTGAGTTGTTACGGGCTTACTTTTACGACCTACTTACAAAAAGTTAAAGACCTACAATTGAGAATATTAAAATTGTTAGTAGGTAAATCAGTTAAAGATTCAGTGAATAAAGACTATAATAAACTTTTTAATGTATGCAAAATACTGCCAGTAGATATTAAAGTAAAATATCTAATCATGTTACGACATTTCCAAAATGATAAATTTAAGCAATCTAAGATGTTTACTTATCCGACCCGTGAAGCTGCCAAGCCGCAACTAGCCGTACAAAGTAAATGTAATAATTATTACGGACAGCGAACACAAAAATGGGTAGTTCCAAGATTATTTAATGACCTACCCAATGAGATGGTAAATACCTATAAAATGAAAGGTAGCTTTAAACTTGCTCTAAAGAAACTACTCATAGATAAATTAGAGTAAGAAGATAACAATATAAATGATTGCCTATGTATATGTATATACCTCTAGTTGTAATGCCTACCTACTTGTCAAATTATATTGTATTAGTGTAGTAGGTAGTTAGTTTATAGGATAAATCACTTGCCCGTTTAGTATTCATACATGAATAGTAATAGTTATTATTATATATAATAATTATATTATATATTTAAAATAAAGTAAATGAGGTGAGGCAAACAATAAAATATTTTTAGTGTTATTGAGTCTTGTGTACACAAATAACTATGTGACCCATAACGGCTAGTGAGTTATGATCATATGTACCTATGTAGAATGTTTATTATACCTTTAGAAATAGTACCTACCGAGTGAGGTTTGTGATTGACAAAAAAAAAAAAAAAAAAAAAAAAAAAAAAATGACCCTGTTTTTAACATAAACAGCTTCCTTGTAGTGCTTTATAAAACTAAAATCTATATTTGATAAGTAAAAGTGTCAATTATAAAGCTCGGTCAGGAAGAAAAATGAGAGTTTGTGTCTGCCGACAAACTGCTCAGCAGTTTGGCAGAATGATGTTATTTAGATTAAGATTCTGTTGTTTTGTAAAACAAATAAAAAAAAAAAAAAAAAAAAAAAAAAAGATATAATTTGCAAATTTTTTTTCGAACTTTGAGCTTCCTTAGAACAATAAAATGGAAGGATACTCTTGTTCAAAACAACTTCCTCGTACGAATGCAAGTAATACTAGTGTAGTACCTTATGTTACAACTACACAGACTGTAAGTACTCCATCTTTTAATAAATTGGAAGGACGTCCGAATTATACGACATGGGCATTTTCTATGGAAATGATGTTGATTGATTGTGGACTATGGGATTGCGTACAGCACCCACCCTTAGATAATAGCTCACAAGACATGCTACGCCGCGATGACAGAGCCCGCTCTAAAATTGGCCTGTGCTGTCACGAGAGAGTTTTCTCGAAAATAATGGGATGTACATCTGCATTTGAAGCGTGGAATAACTTGAAAAAGTCATACGCAGACGGCGGACTAGTTAGGAAACTAGCATTAATGAAAAATTTGATGAATTCTCGGTACACTAACAACATGGAAAGTTATGTCAATGAGATTATGTCGACTCATCAACAGTTACAGCAAATCAATCAAAAAATAGATGGTTCTTTTCTCGCAATTATTTTACTATGTGGTCTACCAGAGAAATTTAAACCACTTGTCATGGCATTAGAACATTCCGGCTCTGAATTGACGTCAGACAATGTCATTGCTGCACTTCTTAAAGAGGATAGCCGTGATCTAGCCACCTGCAGTGAAATACGTGAAGATAGTGCTTTGGTGATGTCCGACAAGCTTAATAGAGACACTAAGAAAATATATTGCAATTACTGTCGTAAGCCAGGGCATATTAAAACCAACTGCAGAATTTTGAAAGCCAAATCCCAAAAGGAAAAGGCTGATATTTGTGAGGTAACACTTATGGTTGATGATAAGACGACTGATGGCTTTGTAAGTAATTTTAATTCTGATAATTCTGTAACATGTGAACCTTTTGTAAATTCTTTTGTTTGTAAACCAAGTTTTGATAAATCGCTTATTGTAAAGAGTGATGACTGGTTTATAGATTCCGGGGCTACAAGTCACATGACCAATCGAAGTGATTGGCTACACGATACCAAACCTGTCAAAAAAGGTATTAGGATAGCTAATGATCAAATAATTCTTTCAGATGCCATTGGTACTGTAAAACTAAACAATTCCAAAATTACCGATGTTTTACATGTTCCGAACCTGTCAACGAACCTGCTTTCTGTAAACTCATTGGTAAAGAAAGGAAACGTCGTACTATTTTCAAAATCTGGAGGAAAAATCATCGAAGGTCAAACTTGTAAGGTATTCGGAAAAGTGCTATGTACAGCCTCAAACGTCAACGGTATGTACAAACTTGATTTACCTATTGCTCATGCGAATGTAACAGAGGTTAACAATAATACAGCTGATTTATGGCACAAACGCCTTGGTCATCTGAACTTCAGATCTATGGAGTTATTGAGACTACATTTAGCACTTGGAATTAAATATCCTAAACCTGCTGGATCGATTAAAGAAAATTGCATTGCTTGCGTAGAAGGTAAACTTTCAAAGCAACCATTTAAAATGTCTGATTCAAAATCATCGAATTTACTTGAGATTATTCATAGTGATGTTTGCGGACCTATGAGTACCCAATCTTTTGGAGGTGCTTTATATTTCGTAACATTTACAGACGATTTTTCTAGAAAAACTTTTACTTATTTTATGAATAAAAAATCAGAAGTTGTCGAAAAGTTTCGTGAATTTAAGAACTTAGTCGAGAACCAAACTGATAGGAAGATTAAAGTTCTACGTTCTGATAATGGAGGTGAATATTTGAATTCAGAAATGAAGGGAATTTTAAAGCAGTCCGGTATTCTTCATCAGACGACTGTACCCTACAACCCAGAACAAAACGGTTTAGCTGAACGAGTTAATAGGACTTTAGTTGAAAAAGCAAGGTCTATGCTTTCAGAATCAGGTCTACCTAAGACTTATTGGGGAGAAGCCGTCAACACAGCGACTTACCTGAAAAATCGCTCACCGACAAAGGCTATTAGAGGAAAAACTCCTGAAGAAATATGGACCGGAAGAAAAATAAATCTCTCACATCTACGTGTTTTTGGATGCAGAGTATATGCGCACATACCTAAAAATCTTAGAAAGAAACTTGATACTAAGGCTAAGCTATGCATATTTGTAGGTTATTGCACTGAAACTAAGGGATACAGAGTAGTTGATCCCGAAAATCCAGAAATTCTAATTAAGACGAGAGATGCCAAATTTTTTGAAAATGACTTTCTGTACAAATCTAAGTTATCTGATGAAAACAACAGGGTTGATAAAGTTGGAACTCAAGAATCAGAACCTGTTCCGATTATTATTCAAGAAAGTTCTGATAATATACCAACACCAATTTCATGTGAAGTCAACCATACTCTAACTGAACCTATAATTCAAGAAATTGAAGTCATAGAGAATTTTACTGAACCCATTCAGGAATCTGAAGTTAATTTGCCTGAATATGATAATACTGAAGATGAATTTCATGACAGTATAGCAGAAATTCCTGATGATCAAAATGATCAAGTTTCTCAATCTGTGAAAAGATATCCTTTGAGAAACAGAATACCGAAAAAGTGGTCAGAAGACATTGTTTTATACAAAGCTGCAGAAGATGATATTCCTTCGACCTATAAGGAAGCCATTAATTCTGATGACAAAAATAATTGGCTAGAAGCTCTTCAAAGCGAATATGACTCACTAATGAACAACGAAACTTGGACCCTTGTAGATAGGCCCAAAGATAGAAAAATAGTTCGTTGTAAATGGGTATTCAAGATTAAGAAAAATGAAAACGGAGAAAATATACGTTATAAGGCGCGATTAGTAGCCAAAGGTTTTACCCAAACTTACGGCATTGATTACGATGAAACATTCGCACCTGTCGCCCGTCTTTCAACAGTTAGAATTCTAATAGCTTTCGCAGCCCAATGGAACATTACTATGGACCAAATGGACGTTGAAACTGCATTTCTCAATGGTGATCTTAATGAAGAAATATTCATGGAACAACCTGAGGGTTTCACCAAAGAATTCGACAAGGGGAAGGTATGCCAGTTAAAGAAAGCACTTTATGGCTTGAAACAAGCACCTAGACAATGGAACCTGAAGCTCAACGAAGCAATGATGCAACTTGGAATGAAAAGATCGGAACATGATCATTGCTTATATTCTAAAGTTGAAGGAACTAGCATTTTGATTGTCGCAATCTTTGTTGATGATTTCTGCATTCTCGGCAATAATGCTAATATGAAAGAAGACTTCAAGAAGAACATTAAGAAGTTCTTTAAAGTCAAAGATTTAGGGCACTTAAAGCATTTCCTAGGAATGAGGATCATTAATGAAGAAAATAAAATAACCATTGATCAAGAAGAATACATTAAAAAGGTACTAGAAAATTTTGCTATGACCGATGCGAAACCTGCTAGTACTCCTGCTGATTCTAATATGAAACTAGTTAATCCTTCGAATGAAGAGAAAGAAGCTGCTCAACATTTACCTTATCAAAGATTGATTGGCTCTCTAATGTATCTGTCTGTCGGAACTAGACCAGATATTACACACGCTGTAAGTGTGTTAAGTCAGTTTAATAACAACTTTGGGACAATACACTGGAATGCAGCAAAAAGAGTTTTACGATATTTAAAAGGGTCAATTAATCGTAAACTCCAATTTCAAAAGAAAAGTATAATCGCACTTACGGGATATACTGATGCAGATTATGGCGCATGTCTAAATGACCGAAGGTCCTACACTGGTTACGTATTTTATTTAAATGGACCTATTTCTTGGGAATCTCGTAAACAGCGAACAGTGGCTCTATCAACAACTGAAGCGGAATATATGGCTCTCAGTGATGCTGCTAAGGAATCCATATATCTTAAAAACTTATTAAAGGAAGTTTTTGGTTTGGAGAATGGTGTCTGTATTTACAGCGATAATCAGGGGGCTCAAATGCTAACGAAAAATAACATTCACCACTCTCGAACTAAGCACATTGATGTCCGACATCATTTTATACGCAATACCGTCGCTAGTGGGACTATCTCTATAAAATATGTTCCCACAAATGAAATGAAGGCAGACATCTTAACAAAGTTTTTAGCAAAGCAAAGACATCTGTGTTTAACTAATGAATTAGGCTTAGTTCAATAATTGTAATGGCCTATATACCTATTCAGAAGTAGGGGGAGTGTTGGAACTATTTGTTTTTGTACAACCTTCTTCGTATGTTTTTGATAGGCCTAATTTTTTTTTAAGTTTATATTCTGTGTGACGTACCGTCACTCTGTATCTGTCGAAAAATTGCCCTAAAGCGCAATAAATTATTTATATCAATTTAACACACTATTTTAATTTAGAGTCTATAGTATCCACTAAAACGCATCACCACCTTCTTATTGCACAACCCAGCATTTCGAAGCCATGTACACGGAATCCAGGCTGTACATTCCGGGCCGTGCAATATTGCCTGTAATACCAACATTGCACAGACAATATTGTACGACCCGCATTGCACAGCCCGATATTTCGATGCCATGTACACCAACTCCGGGCTGTACATTCTTGACTGTACGATACGGGCTATACAATATTTTGGTTGTACATTCCGCCCCCTAATTACCTAACTCGCAATAGGTTTGCGACAGGCGTAAATCTCGCGGTGATTGCTGTCATACATCATTAGTGGTGTCGAGAATGTATGCTTCGCTACTGCTGTCGCATTGCTGCTGCTGTCGCATTGCTGTTGCAAATTTTACGTAATTACCCCGCCGCACTTGGTCGTTTTGAAAAAAAAAGTATTAAAAGTATTAAGTATTAGTAGTATTGTGTTAGTATTAGTATTAGTAGTTAATGTATTTCTAAAATAAGCTGTTACTAACCGTACTTTCAGCGAAATCCGTTTAGTTGTTCCAGTGTGATACGTGTTGAAAAGGACAGACAGACAGATAGACAGACAGACAAAAACAAAAAAGTGTTTCTACTTCAATAAAGAAACATAATGCAATCTTTTCAAAAAAAATACTCATCGTACAGGTTCAGCCCAGTTACAGTTATATGTATGTAGGTTAAACAAATTTTGTATAAAACCGTGTTTTTATTCCAAAAATATCATTTCGGCGTATATGTGGGAAATTATTCAAGAGGCGGGGAATTTCGGGGAATTGACAACACTGACGCGGGGAATTGAGAAATTTTTATTGGCAACCGTGATATATATTTATATATTTTATATATATATATATATATATATATATATATATATATATATATATATAAACAAACCAACAAAACAAAACAAAACAAACAAAACTTCTTATTATATATATAATAAGAAGTTTTGGCGGGAACGCGAAAAAGTTCACATCGTTGCATTGTATTATTTTTCAACACTTGTGTTTTATCCAATGTTAATGTTTAAAATTGGTGGTGTTTTACGCATTAAGTGCTGAATTACGAGCATGAGTGTGCGCAAGTGATATAATGTGGTGAAATGTGGTTTTTCGTTTTGCTTCCAAAACTCCATAGAAGCCTCTAGTAAAGTTGCCACCACTTTACTGGGGCATGACTTTGACTGGACTATGACTACCTGACTTGGACTGGACTATGACTGTGACTATGACTAAGTGAAATATAATATATATAATGCAGACTATGTAGACTTTTTAATATTGCGACTGAAGGACTTTGTATCCAGGTCAAGAACTAATTCTCAAAAAAAAAAAAAAAAAAAAAAAATAACAATAATACCTATTCTGAAGAATGTGGAATGTGTTGTGTTCATGTATTGTGTTGTTGCGAGTGTAAATATTGTTAATTGTTTTCAATTCATTATCTTCG
The DNA here is from genome assembly GCA_910589525.2 of Ennomos quercinarius. NCBI lineage: Eukaryota > Metazoa > Arthropoda > Insecta > Lepidoptera > Geometridae > Ennomos > Ennomos quercinarius. The sequence continues at coordinate 2,489,648 of OU342491.1, forward strand.
TATATTTTGCAAGGGGCAAGATGTCTTCGTCCACGGTGCTAAGAGTGAAAAGGCGGCTTGAAGACAACCCTCAAGATGCACTTGTACTCGTTTGTAAGCGTATGAAAACTAACGACGCCAACGCAGAGATATCGCCTTCGCTCTTCATATTTCGCGGCACTGTTAATAATCAGGTACAATATAGCTACTCATTCATTGATGCTTCATATAAGCATTCGTAGCATCTTCCCACCTTATTTTAGCGTAGCCTTACATACTCTTTGCTGGTGACCAGTCTGGGGGTCTAGCAAAGATTAGTATCCCTTAGTAGTCTGTGGCAAAGATCCCTCAAAGATCCCTTTCCATTAGCGTTAACACCAAACGATAACTCCAAAACTCAGACCTGGGGGCGTACCGTGAGCTCTTAGCGCGATTCAAAAAAGCCTATACTGGATCACTTGTCAAAATCCCCATACAAAAAAAACAAAGCGATCCAATATAGGCTCAGTTTTGAATCGCGCTAAGAGCTCACGGTACGCCCCCAGGGGGCGTTTTTTTTTGTATGGGGATTTTGACAAGCGATCCAGTATAGGCTCTGTAAAACAGAGCCTACACTGGATCGCTTGTCAAAATCCCCATACAAAAAAAACGAAGCGATCCAATATAGGCTCTGATTTGAATCACTCACAGTACGCCCCCTGTACCCTTCAATTAGGTATACAACGATATTCGACCGGGTATACCTGATCGAAGCCTGTACCTTATAAATATACCTTCTTATATCATAGCGTATCATACCATCCTTTTCTTATCGGGACATCTTTGGTCGGAATTTTTATATGCCGTGTTTTTATGTGCAACATTCTTGCTCTACCCCTTGGACCTTCTACTCCTTTCACCTTCATCTGTTCATCTGTGCGAAGCAGGGTCAGCTAGCTGTGAATATGAATGCGTCGCTTCTAGGATTTATACATACACTAGAAATTTTCAACATGTATTAATTTTGATGAAAAATAAAGATAATTGGAATTGATTGAATGTGTGAGTGAAGTGAGCGCCAAAATTTGTCACGTTTATAAGTAGATCTAGATCAAAACATATACAATAAGCTGTTGATTTTCCAATAAAGGAACAAATCTTCTAAATTAGACCTTCCAATCTCAATGAAACAACTAACTTGAAAAAGGTAATATCAAAAGGCGAGGGCAGCGAGCTTCAGGATTTTGATAAAATAAAAATATATTTTAAATAAATTGGTTAGTTTGCAAAAGCGGGACAATTTTGCCCTGGCTGGGGACAGCGGGACAGATACCTTGAAAGCGGGAAGTATGGTCATCTTAGGTATGATGGAATGACATTACCTGCGGAAAAGCGACATCCACAGATAATGTAATTTACATACATTTTGGAGTGTGCTGGTATTTTAATATTTTGGGGTGCTGGTATTCGAAAGGGATCTTTGCTAGACATAGAATGTGTGTTCTGTGTTGCTAGACCCCCAGGTTCTAATAGGATTACCAACATAATGTACTCCGTAGCCAAGTTTGATAACACAATTCAAAGGAAACATTGCTAAGTGTCATCACAGTTACAGATAGGAGTGAATTTTAACAGCTGTTCAACTAATTTACATAACAGAAGACTAGGAAATACATAGTTAAAAATTCTAGGATTTATTCTGAACAATAATAAAAACGATTGAAAATAACAGAATGGATTAAAAATATTGTATTTCTCGTAAACTATAGTTTCACAACCTGCCATTTCAGGGGGTGTGTTCTCCTTCTCCCCCTCCCCCTGACCACCTCCCCTCCATCCCCGTGTGTGACCGGATACTAAAGCAACCCTGTTTTTAGCTTTTTAACCCTCCTTCCCCGCTGGTGATGCATGGTGAGGTTTGGATTAATCCCCCATCCAAAATTATGTTTTTTTTTCAAAGTGTATTTTACGTAATTTCGATTAATCTAATTTAATTCTAGAAAATTAAGGTGGAGATATTGTTGTCTGGTTACTGGCAAGTCATGATTATGCACCACTTTTGGTTTAGAATCGCATGTTTAATGAAAAAATAGATGTACACGTGATATTTCAGTTATACCCCCCTCCCCTGGTGATGTTTCGTGATTTTTTCTTACCCCTTGCGAACCTCACGAGATTTTTGGGCTAGATCCCTAACGCTATCCATCACTTCCGTTAGTTTCGGGTTCGATAGAAGGATAACAGTTAATGGCAGCTTGTGAAACATATTCAAAGGATACCTTGTAAGTTAGGTCTGCTATATCTGGTTTTCCTCTAGTTTTTGATCCATTATAGCAAGACTGGCTGCATAAGCTATAACTAACTCCCTTTCTCAAACTTTTGCAGGAGACAACACATGTCAAAAGTATAGTGCCAAATACGGACATGAAGCTCCATGTTACAACAAATGTTAAAGACATCATCGACAAACTGAGGAAGGAGAGGAAAGAGAAGTCTACAGAGAGCCGTTATGAGATTGTGAACTGCAGCCGTGGCTTAAATGCTAGCGAAGCGGATGATCAAATTGATTTAGTGGATTTACAAAAGGCTAGTGATCAAGAATATGATGTGCAGTATGCATATGACTTGTATATTTCGGCAAAACAGGACTTTGATGTCTCCATGTTGGATAACCTAATTAGGTAATAAAGCAACCATTTATTAAATTTTATAATTATAAAAAAATATAAGAATTATTTTAGATTTTTCAAATTAGAGCCCAAATACTCATCCATTCATTATCACCCTCTGTATTATTCATAGAGCTGCTGCTGCCAGCATTTTACTTATGAGTCACTAAAAATACTATAAAGTGCCTAAAGTAATGTTGCAAAACAGTTGTTGTTGTTGTTGTTGTTGTTGTTGTTGTTTCTCTAACAAAATCACCCAATAAAGGCCCCTAATTAAATATCTTTATATTTCAGCATAGAACATTTTGAAACAGACTTGGCATTGGCAAACCAAAACAATGGTGACTCGTCGGATGCAGCTGATGATGATGATGACTCCAATGATGAAAATAACTGGCGAAATGAGTACCCAGACTCAGAGAAAAGTAGCATTGATGAGGAAGACATGATCCGGGCAATGGAGAGAGTGGATTTAGGTGAGTACATTATTGTTTTTGAACATAGAAGATGATCACAGATCAGTTGGCAGCAAAGTAGTTTTGGAAACTACTGGGAATGAGTTTGAATGCGGTTGTCGGATTCTTTGGTGTTTAATAACTAAGATTTTGTTAAGTTTTGATATTGCGCTGTAACGGTGGGGTGCTGATAAATGCAATAAAATAAAACTGACAATATAGCCTTTATTCACTAATAATCTTAAATCAAATATGCTATAGATGCAGTCTCTATGAAAATCAAACCTCAAAAGTGTCCCCGCGTAATGCTTACTTATACAGACATATACCTCTCCAGCTAATATGAAATACTTCACAAGCGGTTGTTTCATTTCAAAAATGAACCACAGTACCCTGTAATAGCGTTGTTTTAATTTTTTACTAGGTGGTAGGACTTTTCAGCAAAGTTCGTCTAGGTAGGTACCACTGCTTTGCCAGTTATTCTGCCGCCAAGCAGTAGTGTGCAAGCACTACTGTGTTCCGGTTTGAAGGGCACTGTAGCTAGTGAAATTACTGGGCAAATGAGACTATGATCTGATCACTCAGTCTAGTAATCTGATTACTAGACTGTGTGATGTCTCAGGATGACGTGCGCAGTGCAGTGTCACGCGAAACTTTATTGTTTTAAAGATCCGAGTGATACTGCAACCGTTATGGGTGGCCCTGTTGCTTAACATCACGTGAACGACTAGCTCGTCACGTCATTCAATCGCATAAAAAAAAACAATAATATGTGAGGTACATCACTTTAATTAGACGCGATCACACGCGACGTGCAAAAACAAGGCATATGCCTCTTTTAAACGGTGCCGTTTTCGAAGCGGCGATCGTGGATCTACCCTATATTTCATCGCAGATTATTGTAATATTTGTTTTCAGATGACCTCTCAAGCGACACAGGCGAGGATAATATCTATGATGCCCTCGGCAACGATGACGTCACTCGGTACGGAGCCGCCTACGCCAAGTACAAGGCCAAGGTCATGGCGGAGAACCCAGACCTGATTGATAGCAAGAGCCTGGTGCACTGTGTGAACATGAAGGATTTAGATGAAGAGTCAGTTGATGGTTGGTATTATGAGTTTCGTATATTATACAAGCCAATTCCTAGAATAGAATAATAAGCTAGTTGCCTGCTAAAAATTAACAAGTAATTATTTTAATAAAGTACGTTAAAAGTGAATGCAATAATTGACAAACGTAAGTAAAATCGGTAAATCAATCAAGGAGTAATAAGCTTTTAAAGTTTCTGAAGTGGGAATCGCTTGTCCCTTTCTCGCAAAACAAGAGATTCCCTGCATTTGCTATGAAAACGCACGTTGTGAAGTCACATGCCAAAGAGACTGCATGTAAAGCTACCACAGCTTAGTAATGAGGTACTATGTAGGAGCATGTGACGTCACTGTATGTTTAAGCCTGTCTCTTTCTATTCCTCTATTTTAAAATGCTTGTTACTATGTCCCTAATTTGCTATATCGCTAGAGGCGCTGTGCCGGGAGTTCTTGATATTATAAATACTCGATGACAAACAAACATACATCCATTAATTCAAACAAACAATCAATGTATTCAAATAAACTTACATTAGAGGTACCTACAGGTAAAATTAAATAAATATTTTTTTACAAAGTTTTAATCTATTTCTGTGTATATTTACAACAATTTAAAAAACATAAATATAACTAAACTAGGCCTAAAACTAAACTAAAAACATTTTCTTAATTAGTTTTTCTATTCCCAGGGTATAAAGATGACAGCGACGATGGTTTCTACTACGGCCAAGAGGAAGACAAGAAGCAGTTCAGAGATCAGTACGCGAGCGATCTCTCAGATGAATATTCCCCGGACTGAATGGTTGCCATTTTGTTTAATATTATTTCTCTGGAATTTTATTAGCTTTAGGTATAATCGTGATTTATTGTGTAAGTGGAAATAAATTTCTATGTTTTTTTATATGGGTGTTTTTGTGAGGCATTCACATTCTCAGATTGTAAGAATTGTACCCCCACTGCGTCAATATTTATATGAAATCCAGGGTGGGGGTCTACCCATACAAGCTTCTTCCCCATCGGTTATCAGTTCTACGAGCTATGTGGAATGCAAATAAACAATTGAAATTGAAATTGGCCATCCCACTGCCACTGCTACTTCATCATCGTCATCATCATCATCAACAGCCTGAAGATGTCCACTGCTGAACATAGGCTTCCCCCAGAGAGCGTCTCTTTGAGCGGCTGCTCGCCTCCTGCATCCATCGGCTCCCCGCGGCTTTCACCAGGTCGTCGGTCCGTGTAGTGGGCGGCTGGCCTACGCTGCGTCTTCCGGTTCGTGGTCGCCACTCGAGAACCTTTCTTCCCCATCGGTTGTCAGTTCTACGAGCGATGTGGCCTGCCCATTGCCATTTCAACTTGCTAATTCTAAGAGCTATATCGGTGACTTTAGTTCTCCTGCGGATCTCCTCATTACGGGTCTTATCTCGTAAGGAAACTACGCAAGCAAAGCTCTCGCTCAACCTAGTGGGAATTCAATACCTACACATTATTGTGACTAATAGTAGTACAAAAGCTTCACTCTTCAGTCGTATAAAACTTAAATAAGTAGCGAGCGACCCTTTTTGCAACGCCATAAAGTGCAATTCTGCTTGCACAGCGCTGCAAATGTTAGGCGCATTGTCAGAAACGCTTTCCTAAACCTAAAGTGCAGAGTGCACCAGGGTGTCTAGCAAAGATCCCTTTCCATTATTTAGCGTTAACGCCAAACGATAACCCAAAATGTATGGGAATGGCATTAGCAGGTTTCATTACCTGCGGAAAAGTTTTCCATACATTTGGAGTTATCGTGTGGCGTTAACGCTAATGGAAAGGTGAGCCAATGGATTCACGAAGCAAGCAGCCGCTCAAAGTGGCGCACTGTGGGGGGCCTATGTTCAGGAGTGGACGTGTTCAGGTTGATAATGATGATGATGAAATATTGTGATGGCTGTGCCCCTGGCTTGCTATGATAGTGGGTACAAGTCCTGTCTAGTTTCTTACCCTTTCTAATCTTTATGTTTTAACGACACTTTTTGTGGTACTTACGTAGCTTTAACTTGACGAAAAAGATTTTTAAATATCAATTCTTCTTTCCACCTAAAATTTAGGTACCTATTAAAATGAAAAACATAGTTTAATATGTGATAAATAATTTATTGTCTGGCGGTATTTTTACAATATCATTGTGTACGCCTACGTATGTTACCGAATCAATAACAAGATGTTTTTTCAATATTTTTTTTTCTATATTGTTGCGGTAAATGTTGGGTCACGTAATTGGTTAAAAGTCTTATATATTTTGATGAGAGCTTAAAGTATTAATTATTAACTGATATAAATCATAAACTGTATAGCTTAAACAAAAGTGAAGGAAAAAAGCGTAACGAAACCAGAGTGTTAATGTATCACAAAATTAAATGAATGCTAACCCGCACTTTGATTCAGCGTGGTGGATTATGGGCTAAAGGCTTTGGGAGAAATCCCTTGTCCCAGCTGCGGGATGTATGAGCTTCTATGACATAATAGGATGTTAGTTTAATAATAATGTATTGTCCTTTTTAGGTGATTTATGATCGGAGTTCTAGGCTAGACATACATTCAGTATATTGCTACTGAATTATTGTAGGTAATTTACACAAGAAACGTACAAAACAAGCAAGAAGCAAGCAAACAAGCTCAAGTAGACTTTTTTAAAGTTAAACTCATGTCAACTTAAAAATACTGAACGCTCATCGGTTGAAGACAGCCGATGATTAACACGCAACCAATGAGCATTCAGTATTTTTAAGTTGTCATAAGTTTATCTTTTAACAAACGTACGAAAAACCGGGGGTAAAGGTTCGAATAGACATTCGATTCGATTCCCGCAGGTTCAGATTTTAATTTTTTTGTTTAACATGGAAATCAAAATAGTTTTGCTACTTATACTAAATCATAAATTATATATATAAAGTTTTCTACGCGGTATAGCAACAATGGTAAGCTCACCAAAATATATAAGGCATTTAAACAAAAACATGTAGCTTATTTGCATATAGCCTTATTCGAGATGACGCCTTATTTATAAACTATTTTTTTTAACAAAGAACACAAACTTATGGCACGTAACATCAGATGCTGCGTTTCACCTACAGAATTACATTAAAACTAAGAAAAAATTTAAAGTAGCAAAAAATTCCTGTATATAATTTGGTACAAAGTACGGAATGTCTAATTTTTTTAGTGAATTTAATCGATCAGATGCATAATTTTTTCGTAGGTTTTAATGTAACTCTGAATACTATGTTTTTACACAAAAATGTCATGTTAGTTACGTTTATCTATTTTACAGTCGCTGACAAATATGACATAAAACAAACACATTAAACTGTAATAAAAAAATCTAGCAACTGCTAACTTAAGAGTAAATTGAAGAACTGTTTTAGGGAAAATATCGGCGACTGTTTTTTTTATATTTACGTCACATAGTAATGGAAGATCAATAATTTTTAAAATATCTTGTATCTACTTATTGCAACATAAATTCGAGACTCATTCCAAGTTGGAGGACAAACACAGGTCTACACGTAGGTATATACTACGGAATAAGTCTTGTTTTCACTTACAATCTATAGTTATAATTAGTGAGATACCTATAAATGCGTTACATTAAATCTAGCGATGCTTTGGCATAGACAAAACATGGTAATTTTGTTTAATTTAATTTAGATGAGAGTAACAGCGAATCTATGTCGTTAATATCAATACTTGGAAATTTAAAGCTCATACGAACTTTCGTGTAGTCTTTTCAGCAGCCCGATTTATCGGAAAGGTCTACCTTGCGTCTCTTTCATTTGTATTCAGGAAGAAGGAGACGGAACGCAGATTTTGTGAATCGGGATGCAGAACTCTTCGCTTCAAAGCATACTGCGTAACATAATGATCCAAAACTCACGATTTTCAATCATGAATTACTTACATTTTAGAATGTTCAATGTTAAAATCACAGAAATATCTAGACTTTAACATACGCAATGTTTTCGTTTTTGAATAGAATCTAAAGTTAGGGCCGATTCACACTTGTACCTCAGATAGTTTATCCGTCAAACAATGAAAGGTGTACCGCTATCTAACTTTGTATAGCGAGACATTTTGCATACTGATTTTGATTTAAAATTTTCAGTATGCAAAAACACAGTTTTTTCTATGTTATCGGCTTCCAATAGTGAATAAGATACCACTGGTTAAATCTTAGTATCGCGGGACGAGCACAATCTGCCCTGTTGAGTCCTATCAATTAATTAATAATTAAACAAAATTAACAACAAAGAAAGAACAATCACTTAGAACGAATGGTAATAAAATTTAGTTACATTTTAATAATATCTTTACAATTATTTACAGTTTGGTAATATAACGTATACTAATACAAATACGAGGGATATAACATTTACATAACAAGTTGTAACAAAAATCTAAATTAAACGCTATGTACACTAGCCGTTAGTACACTCGACCTACAACTTCCGATAGTTGGAAAATTTGAAACTTTAATTTGGCATTGATATGCAGTAGTTTAAATATTTAATAATCATCAATTTATTGCACTTTTTTTTCAATATAAATCCCGTGGGATACAATCTTACGTCTAATTAGCAACAGAAGCTTTTAACTTTTCGCTAGCGATATTTAGAACTCTTCTCATTGGTCAGTATGAAAACTTTTGACTACCCTCTTTTTGAGTGTTCATTTTTGTTTAAAGCAATTCGTATTTTTTACCAAAAATCTCAAGTTTATGGAATCATTGCACACTGCATTGTATGTTCGTACTGTTTAGGCACACACTTTTTTTCAAAAAGAGTAGATTATGAGCTTTTGAAGAACTGTCATATGTCAAATTCCATTTAATTTTGTTCCTGTTGTTACTGTGTTGTCTCGAAGGATGACAAATGACAAATTTTTCTACGAGACGTAACCTTCAGAACCAATGAGAAGCGATCCATCAATTCCTTAAAGCACAGGAGTGTCACTGACCCTGGGTGCAGGAGCAGGCACGTTATTATTCGCTGCCGCTTCCTGATTATTAGCCGTGCAGTAAAACTGCTTGTGGGCCTTGAACGTGTTTACATACTTGAAGGATATGTCACAGGACTTGCAGTAGTTGGGGGTTTCTTCGGGTTCCGCGTCGGGTTCCTTCTTTATGTCGATGGTGGGGGGCGGGGGGAGGGAGAGAGTGGGGGAGTGCGGGTCGTCCGGTTCGTCGGCCGCGTGGACCAGCCGCGAGTGGCGGATCACATTCCCGCGGTACGTTGATGTGTAGGCGCAGGAGCTGCACCGGTGCACTCGCTCGCCCGCGCCCGCCGCGCTCGGGGATGTGGTCTCGCGGCTGTCTTCCTCCACCACGCATGATATGTAGCTCTCCTCCTGGAATATAACGGGGTGGTTATAGTTTGGTTAATTAGGTAAATACAGTGGAAAAGTACCGTGGAACCGCGGGGAGACGATGGGTGCAAGAGACAAGCAGCCACTCAAAGTGGCGCTCTGTGGTGGAGGTCTATGTTCAGCAGTGGACGTCTTCAGTCTGTTGATGTTGATGAGTGGAAAAATTGCGTACCTATTGGCGTTCAGGTTTAGAAACGTGGAATTGAGGACCGTTTTTCATAAATTATTTCCTCAAGATGGTAAACTTGACATCTGAAGACATTTGAGCCTTGTTTTAGATTAGAATATAAGGGCTGACATGGATCGCAAGTACGTAAAGATAGAGATCAAGCTTGAAGGTCGTTTTATCATTTGCGTAGTGTGGATAATTTATTATAGACTGGTGTAAAAGGTGTGGTCTTTAATTACCTGCAAGTCGGCGGGCTTCTTGTTGTTGAAGTGCATGCGTATATGTGTGCGCATACCGCGCAACGTGTTCCCGCGGTATCGGCAGATGGTGCAGCGGAACGCCTTCACGCCCGCGTGCGCCTCCATGTGCCGCTGGGCCGCGGCTGCCGTCGGAGACACCACCTCGCAGCACGGGCACTTCCACCCCCCGCCCTCCCCCGCGCCGCCCCCGCCCCCGCCCCGCGGGGACCGCGTCTCGCGCTTGGTGCAGTAGTACGACTGGTGCGTCTGCAGGTTGTCTAGCGAACTGAAGTGGATCCCGCACGCGAGGCAGATCAGCTGCCGGTACTGCGGCGGCGGGCCGGGCTCGGGCGGCGCCGGGCTGCCGCGCTCCTCGCCGCCGCCCGCCGAGCAGTACAGCCGCTTGTGCACCCGGTAGTTCTCGTACTTGCAGAACACTATGTTGCACTCCTTGCACTTGGACACGCCCTGCTTCACCACCACCGAAGGCGGGGCGGCGGGCGGCAGCTCGCCCAGCCGCAGCGCCAGCGCCGGTGGCAGCGCGGGCGGCGGGGGCGCGTACTTCTCCTCGGGTCGGAACTTATCCTCGGGCGGCGATGACGGCTTGGGCGTAGCGCCGTGCGATCGCCTCCGCCGCTTGGGCGAGCACTCGCCGCCCGGAGACGAGGAGCGCCGCGCCGAAGGCGACGGCGTGCCGGGCGAGGGCGGCAGCGAAGGGGCGCACACGATCTGCTCGGGCGTCGTGGACCGCAACCGGTTCTCCTTTTCGTGGTCGTCGGCGGGCGCGGCTGCGGGCGAGCGGCGCAGGCTGAGGTCGAGCGGCGCGGTGGAGTCGCGGGCCGCCTCGCGCGCGCGGTTGGCAGAGCGCAGCACCGCGGCGCGCGCCTCGCCCTCCATGCCGGAGAGCGCCTGGCTGAGCGGCTGGAAGGTGCCGTTGGGCAGCAGGAAGCAAGCCGCGTCCGGGTCCGGCAGCGTGGCGCCCGGCAGCGTGCTCGCGTTCCGCAGTAAGCCCACCGGCAAGATGAGAATCGGGTTGGTGGGCAGCGCCAGCGCGTACTCGGCGCGCGCGGGGGCGGGGGCGGCGGGCGAGCGCGCGGGGGAGGGGGGCGCCGACCCCGGCGTCGCGGAGCCGCTGCGCACGCTCGGGTTCTTCACCACCTGCCGCGTGCTGCAGTAGTGCGTCTTGTGCGCGCGGTACGTCTTGATAGAGCTGAACCGGATGTCGCAGTCAGCGCAGTAGCGGTCCTGCGAGGGCGGACCCTCCGCCGTCTCGCCGTTGGGCGGCGCCGGCGCCGGGGTGCCGCCGCTCACCGGCGACGTGGAGTGCATGCGCATGTGCCGGTTGAGGCTCACCTTCTTGTCGGCGCTGTAGGAGCACTGCGTGCAGGCGTACTGCTTGCTGGGCGGGCGCGGGGTCTTGGAGTCGCCGCTCGACTCGTCCGCGTTCGCGTCATTCGGCGAGTCGGTCGCCGGCGGCTTGGGGAGCCGGTTGGAGCAGTAGTGCTCCTGGTGCGCCTGCAGCGTGCTCAGCGAGGAGTAGCGGATGCCGCACGGCTGGCACACGTAGCCGGGCGCGGCGGCAGAGAACAGGCCGGGGAAGGCTGCGGCGGCTACCGCCAGGTAGTCTCCGGGCAGCGCGCGTGGGGGCGGCTGCGGGGCGGGCGCGGGGGCGGGCGGCGGGGAGGGCGAGGGCGGTTCATGCTTGAGGCGCATGGCGGTGGGCGCCAGCGCGGGGTCCTTGGCCAGCGAGGTGTTGAGCCGCAGCACCGGCGCGGGCGGCGAGGCGGCAGCCGACCGCTCCGACGCGGGCGACCCGCCCCCGCTCGACGCGGCCCGCTCGCCCCCAGAGCTCGGCGTGCGAGGTTCTCCCGGCATCGCCTCGCTCTCGTTTCCCCATTCCTCGTCCTCACCTGAAAGTGGAAAACGAAGAATTGAGTGCGCGTGGAATGCGAGATCGAACGGAAAGACCGGCAGCCGTATCGCGTCTATTAGTGTCGTTAATAGCTGACGATGCGAGAGGCTGGCTGCGGATTCCGCGATAGTCGTCACTCGTCACGTTTCGCCCGCTATCTGTCGACGTCAGTCAGATTGGAGCCGCGAGTCGAGGCATACATTAGCGCTCCTAATTGAGACGTGCTCGCGCTATGTAAATGTCGCCGCGTGGGTGGGGCCGCCGCGCCGGTCGGCGGCCGCGTGTCTCAACAAATGCGAGAAATGTAGTGCAGATAGCGCGACCGGGCGCGGACGATCCGTCGCTCCGAGGACGCTCGTCCATCAATATCGTGAGCCGGCCCGCGGCCAAACAGAACAAAACCTTAACGGACCCCGTTGTAATTGGATCTGATTTCCAGAAAACGCGCGCTCACCTTCCTTTTTGAGCGACAACGATCTCGACCGAGCGAAGAATTAACCTATCTTTCGCGCAACGATCTCGACTCAAAACGCCAATTAATGAGAGGCTCAACTTCATTCTCCTGCCCCTGTGAAGATCATTATATGGGCACGACAGCGAGATGGACGCGACGATTGGTGCGGCCGCGCAGCGACCGACATCTCTCGGTAACGAATACCACTCGAATCGGATCGCGTTCGGGTCACGCTATCCTAGTGTGCACGCGTTCCGATTGGTCATTACGATTGGCTGTGACGCGCGATTGGCTCGCTAATGCTGCCTTTATCTGGCAGCTTAATGTTAGCGTCATACTGAACGCGAGCTTATCGTCGTTCGTTAGTCGCGTTCCAGCTTCTGTTTTTCGCTAAATAAGTTATAAGCTTGTGATCGAGGGCCGGGGAAAGGTTGTAGTGCGCTCAATCAGATGGATGGCGTGACTCGGGGTCGTTTATGCAGCTTTGCGAAACTGAATGTCGATTCGTTAAATGATACTCATCTCTGCCCTTTGTCTTTATAAACATGTCATTGCGTTTGCACAAGAGAGACACATGCTTTCATGCGGAGCGCTTACTCAAAGCAAGTAGGTACCCGCATAGTTACTACAAACTTGACAAACCGTTGTTAGATACGTGCACTATTTTAACCTTTGACTGTCCTTGCTCCTCGGAATGTTACTCGAAATTCTCTGTTAAATCTAATGTTTAACTCAATGGAAGGTGAACAAGTTAGACATGAGTAAAACACGTGTCTACATTATAAAACAAAGCCGCCATCTTGTTTTATCTATAGGATGATCGGGATCCAATTAAAATAGTCGTGCATCGGGCGCGTCACAATCGCCGAGATAGGCATCTGTGACTGCGTCTGTGACGGTGAGCGATCACCGGGCTGCCGATACCGTGCTATCGGACCGATTCTGATCATGAAACTTTTTTATTTATGCATCTGAATGACGCAATGGGCAGGAAGATCTTCTGTAAAGCTGATGGTATAAGCACAATGGCCCATGGCCTGCCCATGACGAATACAGTCACTTCAAATTTCAAGAGTCCTGATCTCACCCTAATTCATAATCGGATTTATTCACTATATTGTATGTCTGAAAATTTTAGGTCGTCCGCAATAACCTATACCTAAATACCTCATCATCATCACCATCAGCCTAAAGACGTCCACTGCTGAACTTAGGCCTCCCCCCCCACCCACTTTCAGCAGTTGCTTGCCTCCTACATCCATCGGCTCCCCGCGGTTGTGACCAGCTGGGTTAGCATGGACGGTAGACAAAATTGTCTTTCCCCGTTTTAGGTCACTTCTTTCATACTTGCTTGGAGTAAAACAGGGGAAAGACTGTTTTGTCTACCGGCCGTGCTAACCCTACAGACCCCCTAACATGCGCACCGCGAGAAAACTTGTCGTCGCTGTTAGAGGGAGACACACTTAGGCGCTACCATAGTCTTGGCACGGTCTTTCACGAAAAAAGTGTCGAGAAAATTTTGTCGCGGTGCGTATGCTAGGGGGTCAGATCGGTCGATCCATCTAGTGGGGGGCCGGCCTACGCTGCGTCTTCCAGTTCGTGGTCGCCACTCGAGAACCATTCTTCCCCATCGGTTGTCAGTTCTACGAGCGATGTGCATGGCCTGCCCACTGCCTACCAATAAGTACCTACTTGACTATAAACATATAAAAATTATACACTCTTACACTTGCGTTTTGTAAAGTCAACGTTAAGTAATAATCTACGATTGTATGTAATAAGTATAGAAATATAGGATTTTCCAACACAGTTTCCAGTACAGCTTTTGCGTTATTTTATAGAGGTGTAGCTTCAGTATTGCATGTGGTAAGTTCGCTTCATGTTGTGCTCTATGGGGAAGCCTTATGTTCAGCAGCGGACGACTTCAGGCCGATGATGATGGTGATGAACATTTCTAGTAAAACAAAAAAAAAACTGACGGAATTTGAGAAACTAGATCATTTCCGGTAACATGGGTTGAATTTGTGACCTAAACGAGACGTGAGATGTTAATTTAAGTTTTTTTTTCACTACATATATCCGATCTAGCCCGCAACTCCTACGCCTTTACGCGACTTTAACGTTATCTTGGTATTAAAGGTAGGCAGATACCGTTTGGAGACTTTCGAATTGTGACATTGATCACCTTTTAAATAGCTGAATAAATTCGCAACATGCGAGTGGATATATTGTCCAATCGGCCTGCACGTTTAAAATGGCTGTCATTTATTTTATTCGCTATAAAAAACGTATGAATATTGAATAGCGTATTATTTCAAGATTTATTAGTTGGCAGGATAAGTTTGCTATGGAAATCAGCGAATTGATGTGATAGGTATAACGTTAGTCTAAGGTATAGACATGTAAATATTACACTTAAGATATCTGCTAACAGACACGTTCAACGTTTTGTCAAATAAATCACATTAAAAAGAAGGACATAAAGACGTAGTCTGCCTCATAAAATTTGGATATTCATGTTCGTTTTGAGACGTTTCGTTTTAGATGTTTTTAATGTGTCATGTCTCTTTAAAACTCATTCACAAATAAGTAGGTACTTACTTACTTAATTAATTCCTAATTAATTCTAAGGTAGATAAGTAACCATAGATTACTTAAAAATTAACTTAAAAATATGATAATATTTAAATCAATACCTAATATTTTAAGTGTGGTTTACAATAAAATCCTTTCAAAGATAAAGTAACCTAGGGTGAGTACCTATAGGTAAGTATATGTATAGGTAAAAGTTGATTTCACGCTGTTGTCCCATAAACGGATAGCTCCAGTTTTCCCGTTGATGCTCTTCATAATATTAAGTTTAGTATAAGGTTCTCTGAACTCCATAAAAGTTCTGACACCGGGATAGGGGAGAAGAAAGGAGATAACTGATTGAATTTTAAATATATTTTCGAGTACGTTTGAACCTTTCAACTAAAACAGCTATTTCAATAGAACTACCGTTTACAAAGTCGCGCTTGAAACCAGTGAAATCATGAAATGACTAGGCACTTTTCCACTAACCACCTTGAAGCAAAAAGCCGTAACTTCAAAATCCGAGATTGTCCAGAGGTGACGTTATCGCCCGCAGTAAGTTATGCAGTTATCGCAGCTGGCGAAGACATCAAGATTTATTCGTCATGAGCTGGGACGTGGACACTAAGGAAATGTTTATCTAGTGCTGCAGTTGCAAGCGTTTTTGCTGCGAATGTGCAGTGCGATACGGCCCGAGGAAGTTCTATCTACCAGCCTGTGTCAAATGGTGTAGCTGTAAATAAACTTTGTTCGTTATGTAGGCCACTATTGTATAGGATATGTAGGTACCTGGACAACTTTAAAGAAAGCCCAAGTTATAAGCTTAGAGATGAGGTGAGTGCCTTTATGGGCATTTTTATCTACATCAACGTTTTTTTTTTGGAATTCTTAATTTCTAATTCGAATTCTAATGAATTCGAATTCTTGATATACCTACCTACCTATCTACCTGCACTGACAAATGCTATAGGTAGGTAAGGTGTCAATGGCTTTTAGTGAAGATATTACGTTCGAAAATGGAAATGAACACCATTTCTGTTATATTTTTGCATCAGTCCTTTATTACACGGATTGATAAAATTGTACTTATAAGTAGGTATTATATACGTAGGTACTATTCAACGTTTATGTTCCTCTGTGTTCACATGTTTTATCTACTTACTAACATAAAAGTGACAAAAATGAAACCTTGTTTGTATGTGACTTACGTAGTACCTACCCCAAAACGGCTGAACAGATTTCAACGACATTGTGAAGACAGATTTTGCCTAAATTACCAAAATCAACATAATACTTTTTATCCCGGACAATTTTATTAAGATTTCTCTCAGGACATGGACGAAATGTGTGAAACCGCACCGTCCGAGGCGTCGCTAATTATATTATATTCACATGTGAAATAAATAAATCTTTATTTCAGGTATCTTTAGAAAACTTGACATTATTATTAATACCTTACAGACTAACATGAGTAGTGTAGTAAGCCAAAGCTTCACAGTTTACAGTCAGTGGTAACTTATCAAACACTTTTTTAGTAATGTATTTAACACATGCAAAGGACAGTGCACACGCTCCCACTCAGCCGGTATCGGAATCAAACCCGCGATATGTTAATGTGCGTCCGATCGTGACGCACGACGCTCATCCTCCGGACACTTGCTGATCTGTTGATAGCTTGTTGCTTTTTTGTTTGCTAACTTTTGCTAAGGTATATGAAAGGTTGTTTCTCAAGGATGTATTACTAGGTGGACTTTCTAAAGGAGTTCGTCTAGGAAGTTATAACCATCGCCTTGCCAGATATTCTATCGCCATGCATAGTGGAAGCACTAAACTGTGTTCCATTTAGGCATTATAGCTAGTCAAATGACTGGGCAAATGAGACTTTATGACCTGATCTCACACCTTATTACTAGGTATGTAGACTGTGTGATGTGCTGATATCCCAGGATGACGTGCTCAGTGCAGTTTCACGCAAAACTGCGAGTTTCAAGAGACAGCAGCAGTCTGCTATGGACGCTTAGCATCAGGTGAATGACTAGCTCGTAACGTAATTCAACTACACACAAAAAGAAAAATAAATGTTTTATTTGAGTAATTAGGGCTCATTACGCCTTTCCGAAACTCGGCTTCGAAGCACTTATTAAGTTAGTTAGATACGTTACTACTTTGACCCAGGCCCAGGCGCACTCCAGTCAATTGTTATTTCTCTAATCTGGTCTGTGGTACTTCGTATGTAGCCTGTGGTTTCACAATTACCTAAAAGATGTTTTGATAATAAAACCTTTTCTGTTTGTCTAAACTTATTTGCGGTTTGTAACACAAGACTCCCAAGTTCCAAAATTCATGTTTTAGTATTTTTTGGTCCATAAAACATTCATTAAGTTAAATTACACTGCTAACGGAAAGCAGGTGGCTACCAATGACGCGTGAAATCCAAAAATTTTGCCCACATAAGTATCAAGATTTTTAGTTTTATTGCTTTTTATATTATTATACAATTTAGATTCCAATTCTCATAAATATAAAAATCCTCACAGATTTTCTAATTCGAGCTTCCATTTGAGGTGGTAGCCATTAAATCCTGTTATTCTTTGAAATCTACCAAATTAAGTGGTGAAAAAAAAGAGCAGCTTCGTTGCCATTGAGCTAAATTATGATCAATAAAAAAAAAAATATTGTAAATCATAGGTACAAGTAATACATTATTTATTTTACATTCTCACCTTTTACCTACTCCATGGCACGGTTAATTAATTAATATCCCTACCTATATCCGGTAGCTTTGGCCCTGCCCCGCTGCCGGCAGTTACGTAGTAACATATTTAGGAAGCCATGCCGCGGTGGCATTCTAGTTACATTTTTTTTATACAGATGTCCCGAAAGACAACGTCAGGCGGGCACGGGGCGAGAAGTCATACCAGATGCCCTAGCATGGATGGTAGACAAAATTGTCTTTCCCCTGTTTTAGTCTACTTGACAATAAGTAAGCAAGTGGTTTTTTGGCGGGAACTCGAAAAAGTTCACGTCGTTTCATTGTATTATTTTTCTAAACTTGTGCTTTTTCCAGTGTTAATGGTTAAAATTGGTGGTGTTTTACGCATTTAGTGCTGAATTACGAGCATGAGTGTGGGCAAGTGATATAATGTAGTGAAACGTGGTTTTTCGTGTTGCTTCCAAAATTCCATAGAAGCTTCTAGTAAAGTCGCCACCACTTTACTAGGGTATGACTTAGACTGGACTATGATTACCTGACATAGACTGGACTGTGACTAAGACTTGAAGACTTGACTTTACAAGTGAAATATTCCATAACTCGATGAATAATTACAATACTTGACACTGGATAAATACACTATGTGTGGAGCCAAAATATAAGAAAAAAAAAAAAAGTAAGCATGTATGAAGAAAGGGACATAAAACGGGGAATGTCAATTTTCGCTCAATTTTCACTACCCCCGCCACCGTACTAGGCAGGTCCGGGAAAAATAAAATAAAAATTCCATATCAACAACTGATAACTATAACTGGTAATGGTGATATTATTATTACTACTTAGTGGTTAAAAGCTCACTAAGTAGCAAAAGCACTTCACTCAAGGCGCTTTGAAGCTTTTTTTTATAACACGGGCAGACAGACAAGCTGACGGCCCGCCTGATGGTAAGCAGTTACCGTCGCCTATAGACACCTGCAACACCAGGGGAGTTGCCGATGCGTTGCCTAACTTTTAAAACTCTATTTACCCGTCGCTTGAAGTGCCCCATGTTGTAGCTCAACGGAAACACCTCGGAGGGTAGCTCATTCCACATCTTGCAAGTATGTGGCAGAAGTGGCATCGTGTAACGGACTGTGCGAGATTTCCATGGGCCCATGAGGTGTGGATGAGCTTTTTGACGGTCCCGAATATTTGTAAAGTTCAGCCCATATTGGCTGTTCATACGTGATCTCATCAACTGGCTCCTAACACATTCCACCAGAAGATGATGCACATGTTCTATGATTCCACATGTGTCACAGTTGGGAGTCTACCTTTCTCATGAGACGTTTAAATTTGTTGAGGGGTTTAAGAAAATTAAATAAATGAGTGAATATTTTTTTTTTTAGATTTTGTCTCTTTATATTGCGGGACAAGCGTACTGTTTTATTATCATAACAACTTAAAACATATAAAATTACTAAACTAGGCCTAAAAACTAAACAATAAAATACAAAATACAATTACTAAAACTAAATTAAATCTAAACTAAGTACTTATCTAGAACTAAAATTAAACTTATAAATAAAAAACCGCGTTTAAGTCGCTGTCTGCGGGTAAGGTGCCCAAAAAGCTGGCGACATTACCTCGTTGAATGGCCATACTTAGTCTTTGGTCGAGGTAAGAGCCAGCTCTTTGGTCACCTGTAATTTCTGTTAAGCGTCTGGACAGCTCTTTCACGAATCCGCGGGCGGATGAACCCCACGGTCCCATGGTTCCCCCACCCCAAACGGAAGAAATATGTATCCCTCACCGAGAGATTCAAATTTCGTCCGCTTGAGGTTTTCCGCCACTATATATGAATATAACTAGTATTTATACTAACTAATAATTCCGCTTGGAAAGTAGGTAGTATAGTACCTACCTATATTTATTATTGTTCAATAATTTGTATTGGGTTAATGACAGGTAGTTAACATTTAATTTTTTATCTAAAAGATTTATGTGAGTAGATAATCTTCTTTATTGTTTTTAGATACAAGGTGAAATCATTTAGGTATTTTAAGTAGTAGATTAAAATGTATTTTTTAATGAGATGTCGTCCAATCATTAATATAAAATGCATTTTGGATACATTTGAATTTATATACTTGAATTTGCAAACATTAAACTGCCAAATCTAAAAGTTTAAACCAATTAACACTTTATTAATTGCTGATTGTTTTTTCTGTACGAGGATTCTTGTTCAAAATTTTAAAAGATATCTACCTACTTATAGCTTAATTATAATATTTGAATTTTTTAATACAATTTATCAAAAACTAATATTTAATTAAAAATGAAACCCAACTCTATTTTTTTAAAGTGATTCGTTCATAAATAAAGTTCTAGTTACATAGTCTAGAGTTTCTAGTCCAGGCGGCCTTCCTTGAGTGGGTAGTACTCGCCTAATATAGGGCAAGTAGGTATGTTCGGGCAACCCTTATAAACGAGTGGGCGCAATCTGTAGAATCGCAACCCCTATGAGTATGATTGATGTGTGGTTTAATATTCATGACCTGTATGTACATGTTACGTGTAAGTATTGGGGTTGAAATGGATGCGGCATTTTGGAATGATTGGGTAGGTGTAGGTTTTAGTTTTTTAGGTTTTACTAGCAATTAATAAATCTGGGTTTAATTAAACAATAGAGCGGTCCAAGTGAAGGTGGAAGGTGGATATCGGCTATAACACAATTGAAGTAATAAGTAAGTAAGTCCTTGAACCAGCCGCTCGCATAAAAATATTTTAATGTTATGATATAAGTACCTATAGGTATGTAAGTAGTTTTTGTTTGCATCGTACTTGTCTTTCTTCAAATAATTAAATGGGGGAACCTATATAGGTATTAAGTACCTACCTATATTTATGGGAAATATTGAGTATACATTCTTAAAATACTTATGTTTTAAGCATAATAAAACAATAAAAGCTTTGTCTCCTCCAAAAGACCAACTATTTCGTACGTCGCAGTCACATATTCATTAGCGTATGTTCGTCTATTAACTACGTATTGTAATTAAAAATAAGTAAAGTACCTACGCGTGCGATTGTACTGATAAAGGGTTGAGGAAATTAAACAGTTTTCCGTGTAATTACTTTCGGTGTTTATTCCATAAGAACCTTTTGGTTTTATACAATATCTAAGTGAAATCAGATGTTAAGTACCTACACCTGTAATACAAAAAAACTTTGTAGGTACACCTATACCTATTTATTGAACTTTCTAGAAAATTTAGCGAATTCGTTCTGAACTTCTGTGAGAATCTGTTCTAAGTAGGTAGGTAGGTACCTACATTATATACCTGTCTTATCATTGTCGCTATTTCATTATTTCTTAACCTATCATCTTCATCAACCGCCTGAAAACGTCCACTGCTGAACATAGGCCTCCCCCAGAGAGCTACTTTGAGCGGCTCCTGCATCCATCTGTGATCCATCGGCTCCCCGCGATTTTCACCAGATCGTCGGTCCACCGAGTGGGGGGCCGGCCTACGCTGCGTCTTCCGGTTCGTGGCCGCCACTCGAGAACCTTTCTTCTCCATCCGCTGTCAGTTCTACGAGCGATGTGACCTGCCCATTGCCATTTCAACTTGCTAATTCTAAGAGCTATATCTGTCACTTTAGTTCTCCTGCGGATCTCCTCATTCGGGATCTTAACTCGCAGAGAAACACCGAGTATTAACCTATAAGTTATAATAAAATATAATTGTGTCCAATTGTGTTCTACTGCTGGGCAAAGGTCTCCCCTTCTTTCCAAGTTTCCATTTATCTCCATCGTCGGCGTTTCGTTGACCCGTATTGGAAGGCACTAAAAGCGGCGCGCCACCTTTTCCATCCATATGTTAGGTGCCCATATAGGTACGTTACGGCTGCCCAAGTGCAACCTGACTATTTATTACATAATTTGCAGTGGTCGCTCTGCGGCAAAACCATTAAAATTTAATATATAAATTAATTTAAAAAAACTGTTGACTTTAATATTTAAATCTTAAAACTATGAACGGATTACATCTAACTGTATCAAGGATTAAAGTGGAGAAGAGATTATCTCGAGTAATTTATTCACTCCATAATATTTTTTTTTATAAATAGGTAGAATCTAAATTGGTTTTCAAATCAACAGAAAATTCCTTCACATTAGCACTTAATTAAAAATTAATTATTACTTAAACTATTTTATTAATTTATGCAACGTAATTTATTTAGACTTAAATAGGTATATCAAGACATTAATTTTTATATTATATTTCTTGATAGAAATCGAAACATGTTTAAAAATAAAGATAAACTGTACCTAAGCTTAATAAAAACATTTTCGTTTTTTTTATTAGGTTTTTTTAGATGTTAATTATTGGTAGCTACTGTATTTTCTAATTCAGTGGCAATTCATCTCTGACCACCTGGTGATGTACAATTTTATAGGGAAGTACCTACCTATGTTAAAACAAAGATTATAAAGCCCGTTGATAGCTCGTGAACATATTGATTAACTGTAATAACAAGAAATAGTGAGAAAATACTAATGGATGAAGATGTTACACAATGCCAACTTGCCGGAAATGACAAAATGAAGCTCATTCATCGATTACGATTGGCTTAGACGGTAGCCCCGCAGATAACTGATAGAATACAATACTTACTATAATACTATACTTTTGTATGTGGGTATTGATTAGCCCAGAACAGGACATAGTGCAGCAGATTTTGTGACCTAAATATAATCAAACAACACCCTGTCGTAGCATCACAAAATTTTATGTCACCAAGCTCAAGATTATATAGTTAGAACTGAAGAATTTACAAACTGATAAGACGAGCGGTTGTCGCGGTCGATTTGCAATTTTTGAGGGTAGTTACGTAACTACCCTCAAAAATTGCCTAGATAATAGGTATATTTGCAGTTTTTGAGGGTAGTTAGGTATTTGAAATTTGCAAATAGACCGCAAGGTACCTATTGCTGGTAAACACGTACGAATATAATATTCGTGAGTGCGAACAATCTTAATTTCATTGCTACAGTCCATATGACCTCACGACATGCGATCTACAATCGCGGTGGTACAAGGCAAACGCGAACGCTCGGGAGAAAAAACTACATTCTGTAAAAAGTCTAATTCTGATAGGCGCGGGGGTCTATTACGGAGGCACGCCGTAACTCAGAAACAAGTAAACACGGCAGCGAGACATTTGCATAACTATCGAGTTTTTAAATCTATGCAAAACGCGACGATACGTTGCACGGGCTCACGAGTCGACCCCCCCACCGCGCCTTCGTAAAAAACACATGCGATTTCATAATACTCCCCCCACACACTCGCAACGTAATGTGTGACGGTTGATTAATAACACAGGGTTATGAGTACAAGGACCCGATTAAAATGTAATTTGAATAAAACTTTACTTACGACTTTTTAATTGCTGCGTCTTATGTGGTTTCCAAATAGCAGTTCGGATGTCTGATTGCCTCAAACAGGTATTTCTAGAAAACGGAGTTAATAGGCGACCATACGATCAGATTAAAATAACACCATTACATTTAAATAATTTCGATTTGTTTCGAGTAATGTTTCTTCAAGATGGCCGACTAAATATGGCGCGGAATCGATAAAGTGATAAAAATGCAATAATAAATAAACAGTTTAAAAGTTGCGTACACGCATAGCTGGAGGCGTCAAAAGTGGGCGGTACTTATGATGAATAACGTGACGGAATCCGACGTCCAATCGTATCGATCTCAATTTTAATTATACGAATCGAGAACATCGCGACGGCTACAGATCGAATATTAATATGTCGATTGCGAACGCATCGATAACGACAGTCGGTCTTTCATTCGTCTGCAGTCGCTCGCCAGACAGCCGCCACCGCCGCCGCTGCTGTTCGGATTTCGAATTTGTAATGCGTAATTTGATTTGCGGAACCCGCGACATTCCGCGAAACAGATGCGCCCGATAATGGTCTTCCGCAAATGATCGCAGATAAATGTAGGTAGGTACCCACTGAGAAAAAGAAAACCACAATTTATTATTATTTCTCGATGTTATGAGTTTTATGATCTTTGTATTTATTTGCATTCCGTTTGCTACTTTCTTTAAAAGTTATTTTAAATTCTGAATGTTAATGTAGGTAGTACAAAAGGTATAATGAGTTATTTATGACGATTTTATTGAAGTAACAATGAAACTGTAACGTCACAATGATCCATTTCCTTACACAATCTCGGCGCGATAGAATCTCGCAGCACGCCTACGACACAAAAATAATTAACTCAGTTCATCGTCAAACATGATGTTTAACATCGGCTACTCCCATACCAATTACTACCGACAATCGATCGACTCACAAAAACAGGCGCCCAACACTAGTCTCGCCGGGTTTAAAAAAAGTAAATGTCGATCGTCGCCCGCGCCTTCATGTGAACGTGTTAACGAGCCTTTGATGGATCGAGCTGCGATCTAACGCCATGTTCTACAACTAACAATGTCTATTACAATTTTCATCGACGACAAAATGCTTTTTATTGGCCGACACCCTTGGCCGTAAGTACCGGATCCAGAGCCTGGAAGGTCTGCGACCGGTCGATCGATCTGATAGAGCAAAAGAAATCAATTGAATTTATGAATAAATCGCATAAATTTGTCCGTGTTATTAACGCGACATTATATTTTTTACAACTGTTGGTAACGATTGCGGGAAGGCTCCGTCTGTGGCGGGTAGTATTATTTTTTAATAAATTCGCATTCAACTCGTAATCGGTATCCGCTATCTGCCAAATTGCTAGCGTGGGCCGCCAGATGTTCCCGATAGGCGGTCCGGTCTCCTTCACAATGTAAATTATATAATTAAAGAAAACTGTACCGATTGCCATCGAATGCTTACTTATACGATGTTAATCGAATAACGTGACTTTTATCGAGGCGTACGTTAAATTAGTTTTTTAAAATTGCCGTTTAAAAGCGAAGGCTGCGATAGTGATGTGCATGTGCATAACGGAGTCAAGGATAAAATCGGATTGTTGCTTGAAATAAAAAAGGCGTGGTGTCGCTTCGATTGTGGCAGGCGAGCAGAGAGTTCGAGATTTGAAAATTAGCATTTTTGTCGAATAACTCTAGTGCGGTGTCTCGCTGAACGCCCGATACCGACGAGTTGGCCGAACCTGAGCTTTTTTCGTTTTACAGGATTGGACTTTAAAATATTTCTCCGCTCTCTTTCCAACGTGATATTGCACTGCTTCTAAATCGTTTAAAACTGTTTATTTGAAAACACTAATAATGATTTAAGTTTTGAGAAAATAATCATTATTATCATCATTTATTCACTTGATATGCTATCACAAATATCTATAAGTACCTACGTAGGTATCCGGAGACTGAATCATTTTTTTATCATCGATAGGCCAACATTTGACCGCGGTCTCACCTGATGGTAAGTGACGTCGTGGTCGACGATGGAGCAATCAAAAATAAACTATACCTGTAAGCTCTATCACCACGGCATAATCACTACTGCAGGTTTATCTCTTCAATAAAATCTATTAATGCTATTAAAAACTTAATTATTTACTATAATGACATCAAACATAAAAAATACTGTCGAACCATCAAACACTAGAGCGAGCGCTAAGCGCGTCTGTAAAAATCTGTGACCCTTTATCTTTCCTCTCCCAGCTCGCGCTCATCGGTGCCAGAGCCGAATTTATGTCGTCGAGTAATCCTGGCCCATTTGTATAGATAATTTTTATTATTGCCATCTCTTCGAGCCGGCCGCAGACGATAACCACCGAACGAAAGAGTTCGTAATGACGATTTAAATAAGGAAGATGTATTCCTTTCGGCGGTCGATAAGTTTGAATTTGAATTTGGAAAGAATTTGTGAGTGGAACTCGAGTTTGGGAGATATGATAGGGATGTGCCTCAACAGATTTCTCGATTTATTTATGTGTTCGGCGTGGGTTGATTGGATAATGGATATGTTGCTACTTTTTTTACTTTGATCAGATTTTTGTAAGCACTTGCTTACACGAACAATGTCAATGTCAATGTTCGATGTCAATTTGTACTTTTTTTTATTTCTTACATTTTGGCTCCACACATAGTGTATTTAGCCAGTGTCAAGTTTTGTAATTTTTCATCGTATTATGGAAATTTTCACTTAAAGTCAAGTCATAGTCACAGTCAGAGTAGTCATAGTCTAGTCTAAGTCATAATCCAGTCTAAGGCATTCCCTAGTAAAGTGGTGGCAACTTTACTTGAGGCTTCTATAGAATTTTGGAAGCAACACGAAAAACCACGTTTCACTACATTATATCACTTGCCCACACTCATGCTTGTAATTCAGCACTTAATGCACCAAAACTCCAATTTGTACTTACAAATTGACATCGAACAGTTCCGAATCCGATGCGTTAGTAAGGTAGGGAAATAACAGGAAATTACATATAGGAAATTTTAATATGTAAGAGTTAGGTGATTTAGAATACAAAAAAGAGAAGAAATAAGAAGAGGCTTTAACATTATTGACCTTATGTGTAAAAGTTTAAATGTCCTGAAACCGTCATTACTAAAATGCATTTTGCTTCGTTCCTGCACGTGACAGTGTTTGTCAGTGCGACTCGACTACTGTTTTGTGTTTACTATTGTAATATTAAGGCCGTAAGTGTACTTACAAAATAAGGGTACTTAGGGATGTATTTATAAATAAATATATCTTCAGCTGTCACCTGGAATAACCTGAATATCTATGAAAAATTACTTATAGGTATCTATTTAGGTACACTTAATTGTTCAACGCAGAGTAAAAATCATAATCTGTACCTGCATTAGATAAGAAAAAAATAATGTAGAATACATAGAGCTGTATAAATACTTCGGAAACTATTGAGATATTCTGGTTCGCTTCTAGGCACAATCATAAAAGACTTATCTACGCATACCAATGCGTATTATAGCCGCATCTTCAGCCGTTAACCATGTATTGTATATAAATATTCAATAACCCTACGGACAAACTATGCGTGTAAAACTATTTTTAACATAGCCACACCGAGCTTATCCGCACCCGCACTTATGTCCGAGTTATCTCCCCAGATGCATTAGTCTCCGATAATACCGCGATAAATGCAGATCGGCCGGCGCCACGCTCGAATCGAGATCCTACTCGATTCAAAAGAAAAAAATCGATTTCTCCATGATAAAGATGTTGTGAGTGTTGTTGACTTGTTATTCGAGTTAATTGTGAATTCCAACATTAATGTAAATGTAGGTGAGGCTATAAATTTTGTTGTTCAAACGTTGTTAATTCGGTGTTGTACATTTATGTTGCTTGTCTAAGTTGACTTGGTAATAAGAAATATTGTAGCAATATTGTAGTGTGCATGGGTCCACCCACACTTACTATGTTACCATTAGACATTTAAAAAAAAAGCTCCACCTTACTGTCAAATACTTATTTATATCAGAAACATACCCTACATACTCTACAATACATTTCTGATAGTCAATTTAATGTGTTTAAGTAGGTACCTTAAAAAACAGTGATTTTTCCAAGTTTCACAACGTTTTGCACGGCTGATTTGGTTTGACCTATTTCTGTAATTCCGTTTTAAATTAAATTAAATTATACCTAATATCTACCAAATAGAGATTAAAATAGGTAAGCATTGCCTATTTAGATTTATAAAATTGAGTTACTTATGGTAATAATATTAAAAAAATATTTTCAAAAACATAGGTTATAATGCTCATAGTTGGAATAAAATAGATATGTACCTTTTATGGTTGGTTTGGTTAGTTGGATTTAGGGCATGTATAGGTACTTGGGTACTACATAATATACTGAAAGTAATTAAATCACAATAAATTAGTATAAGTAGGTACCTAATAATTATGTAATAAGGTAGGACCTATGATTGTGTTATGAAAACTTGTACAAAATAAAAAAGGCAAAGGCATTCAAGTCACCGTTCATTACGGATGTAAATAACCCGATTTAACATGTAGCCATTAGGTCACTACACTAGCCTTCTCTACCCAACAAAATGGCAGTCTAATTTCCCTCCAAAATTAATAACCCGCATCGCGCGTCGTTTTTCATCAAGCTCATTTTAGTGGCTTTATTATTTATCGCATTTTCCTCAAAACATCGTTTGCGTCGCTTTATTAACCGACGCACGTTGAAAGACACAAATTTTCGTCTATTCGACAAAATAGTGCGGTATCAGGCGCTAATGATGGCGCGCAACCGCCATTTAACCGCCATTTTGAATCTAACGTTTTGTTTGTCAACTCGTGTGTAAAGGTTTTGGGTTACGGAAAAGCTCGTATCGGTTTTTGTGACGTGGCAAAAAGATGTAACGATTCAAAACAGTTTATGATTTACAAGACAGGTCGACGTTAAACAATGGTAATTCAGCATTCAAAAATAAAAGTAAGTAATACCTAACAATCGCACGGGCACGGGCCGAGCCGAGTGAATACGATCCGTGCACAGTGGGCCGAAAGCGATCCAGATCTGGCTATCGGGATCTCAGTTTGTTCTCACATCATTACCCGCGCCGACGGCTACAAATTTACATCCAACACAATGGCTATCCAACATCGAGACATCATTAAGGTGATGCCGATAGCGCCACTAACAATGCAGAATGAATGCCCTATGTTACTCCACTTGAGCATTCAAAAATATACCATGGCCAATCCTGATACGATTCAAATTTAAAGCGGGGGGATTGGCGTTAGGTCGGAAAACTCCAATGAAGCGTGATGACGAAACGTCATATAAGATGTGAAGAGGCGAGCGATTATGAGCTCAAAGTTGAAGAGAATTTAAGTTGAATATGTTTTGGAGGGAAGATTACAAGGCTTTGGGGACGGTTTAGGAAAGGATCAGTTTGAGTCGATGCCCCGGGCTATCCCGACCGTAGGTACAATGAAACTTATAATATGGGTGATTGCGGAAAAATTGGCAATATGAATTTTATTTTGTATGAAAGTATTTGAAAAAGTTCATGTTTATTGGTTGTGGTTTTAGTTATCAAGTACGAAAATGCATTACATAACCTAAATAGGCTGACCATATAACATACTAATAGATATTTAAATGTATTCAAAAGGAGCCACTATTATCGAAAACGCCTATGCGATAGGGCAGTTGCTCACGCTGCTGGTTTGCATACAATACGCTTCGTTACGCACGAGTCGCACTGCGATTGACGCGCGATCGACGTTCGATCAGCGCGCGATTTGTGACGCGCCGGTGCGGTGACACGATTCTATCTTCAGATCTCGCCCTAATTTGCTCTGTGTTTTATTCACCACCTGTATGGTTTATGCTTTTGTTATAATAAAGTTTATTGGTTTAGTTAGATTCTTGGTGACAAAATTTATAGATCACGGCATTTTGATAGTAGGTATATATAACCGATGCTCAATAAAATATTGGGAGCGTACCTATACGTTTTATAACACTTCCATCGTAAAATTTCTAATACGCCGCGGGCTCATTTATTGTCTTATGATATCAATCTATGATGTAGGAGGCTAGATTTCCGTTTGCGTTTATATTTCTCTGATTTAAAGATAAGGATGAAATAATTGCCTGACAAACGGTATACACGCACTCGTATCACGATGATCTACATACAACGCGTCAGTCATTTTGAAACAATCAAAATAATTATACTATCGCTTACATATCGCGATGCGTATCAGAATCAGACTGACATAGTGCAAAAACAATAACGATATACGATGACGAAAACCGACCGCTTAGGGAACAATCGACGCGCCGTACGAATGCAGAGATAAGTGAAACATGGCTACCGGGCAAAAATAGCTGAGATAACGCGCGATCGCATCTGTAAACAATGGTACGGTCCACGCTCTCATTAGCTAGCCTTGTCGAGATACAGCGGGAAATTGTGCAATTCCGCGGGAATCAGGCGATCGCAAGCATCGATCCGATGCGATATCGATCGGCTGTTCTCTTTATGGACTAGGGCTTTTTTTGTATTTTATTTTATTTATTGAAGTAGTAGCCGATGCTAAATCATCTGGATATAGTGTAGGCAGAATGAAAATAATATCTTTTAAACGACGTCAGATGTTAGTAACCTTACAACAGCTATGTTTTATTGATGACAATGATAAGCTAAAAATTATGACTGCAGATCTTTTTTGTATAATTTAAGATATCAGTTTAGAAAAGCAAAAAGGGTAATAAAGGACATGATTTTATTTGGTATGTTGGATGAAGCTTACTTATAAGCATACGCACACAAAGTCATGTGCCATTACAATAAACTTTGACTTATACACTACCTAACACATAAAAGCCGTGAATAAAAACACAGCTGCAGTCACAACAGTGCTAACAAATCGACTACAAATTTTCTACAAAACCTTACATTTCTCAATAAATATCTTAGCACGCGTCTATAGAGTGCGGCGATTTATAAATCTGCGCAAAACGAGCGTAAATTTTAACCCGCTCGAATATCGCTGCAATAAGATCCGACGTAAAATCGAACGTCGTAGAGGTTAGAATCGTACGATTGAGTTGCGTAAACTTTAGGTGAAAATGTCAACGATATTTCGCGAGGGCAATTAGGAGCGCGTCCAGGTTGAATTAATAGCGAAAAGATATCGAAAGCGAAGCGAATATATCGACGCAAGCCGCCATTGTTCGACCCACCACCCACTGAGCTTTCATCGCTGCAGATAATGGCGATCATTGACAATAGGGAAATTAAGAATTAATTGTAGGAAATAAGTTCTTTATTGTTTCGCCGAAGAGCTAGACCAATAAAATGCACAATGAAAATATCCAGCCATAAAATTATGCTCAGAAGTTATCGTACTTTTTAAACAATGATGTTTAAAAGCATACATCAGTAGGTATCAGTAGATATTCAAGACAGAGACAGCTCACACAAAGCCTATCGGTAACTTAAACACTATTTCAAAAGGTGGTCTCCAGACAGTCTGGTGTAGTTATATTGAATTTTGACAGATGGTATCATTACAGTGTCCATCCACACTGACCTGTCTCGGTTTCGATTCGAGGCGAATTCTCGATCGCCGCGCGAGATAGGCGCAGAATGACAATATACAGACAGGCGCGCGATGCTGGCGACGATACTCAATGTGTGGCCACCCTTACTTTTTATTCGATTGTAGATTGTATTGTGTTATGAATCGATATTTATTTCGGCTTGTCTTGTATCTCTCGTGTTTTTATGTGAATTTTATATGTATTTGGGTTAGTGTTGTAACGCATTTATCTTGTTTAAGAGGACTTGTTTAATTTTTGAAATTGTAAATCCATTTATTTTAATCGTTAAACTTGATGAGGGGCAGGAAATATTTTTATTTGGTTTTTATTTAAGTTTTATCTCTAATGCTATTGCTTTTGTGAGCAATAAATACCCATCTGATTTGGAATTTGGATAATACCAACAGGACTGAAAATACATTAGTATAAAAGCACTTCAAAAGCTAACCCAGATTAATTCGGATTAGTCATAGTTTGTCAAGAATCATATCTTACAAGACAAATAGAGTCTAGTAGTCCGGTCTTGGCTTATTACCCCATCCCTACAAGATTTTTCCGTTAAAATTGAATAGCCTCTTTGTAGGATTAATGGCACATTATTCCATAAGAAATAGGGCTGTCCCGGGAGAATTTAAATCGCATTTGCGGTCGTTAGCGAGCGGCATTGCAGTACATTGTACACTGCATGTGTGTCCGCACCCCGCACGTTACCTGAGGATGATGGCTTGGACACTTACCTGGAAAATAGAAATGGTAATGTTAGAGAAAAACTAACTTTAAAAAAATTAAAGTAACTTTAAAGACAAGTATTGATTTTAATATTATGGATGTAAAATGCGTAGAGTGCGTGGCATGTAGATGGTGCTACGGGCTATAATTATTGGGTTACTATAGGTACCTAATGCAACAATTTATGCATAATAATTAATAATGCTGAAGTCTCTAATCAAGTGGTTAACGTGTAATACGAAGGGGTGATATTTTAATACCTACTTGGATTGGAAACAAATGTAATATAAATTTAGACGAACTTGTACACAGTAGTTAGAATGAACTCCAAGCAAATTGTTTTAATACTTAGGTATACAATTTACCTACGTTTCTAAACGAAAAATATAAAAGAGTACTTATTTTAAAAATAACGAAGCCATCCCCATCGCAACACAAACTTTACTGAAGGCTGCCTGCTCATTATTTACGTAAATTCCGCATGTTATGTCCGCATACCATAAATATAACAGCCCTTATGTTATTAGTTGACATACTTCCCTAAAAACGCGCGCATAGTTCGCTGACAAATTATCTTTGTCATGCGTTTGATATACTGGCTACAACATGGGGTAGGGTTTATGTCACTGACATTATAAAGTTATTTTTGTGTATTTTTCTATACGTCATTTATGTCACGATACAATAATTCAAGAGCTTTTGAATACTTCAAGAGCTTTTATGTTTTACTTTTGATGTAATTGAAAGCAGTTTTTTTATTCAGGCGACGACTTCTAGAATTGTCTATTTTAGCAGGTTTCTCTCTCTCTCTCTCTTTCAATATTATACTCGTTTAAATAAAAATAAAGAAACATCCAAGGTTCACATACATAGATCCTGGACCCTAACTAGGATTTCCTGTATCTAGGGACCCAGGAACTACGAGGACCATGATCCCACAATACCCAGACACAGAACAAGTATTTGCGCTTTTTTCTGTGAACAAATACTTGTAATGTCGCGGGAATCGAACCCACCGCCAGCGGGTTATGAGCCGACCTGCTCAACCACCGTACCACGCAGGCTGTTATATTATGTTAGTTAGATACGAGAGATAACGTTAATAAACTTCATAATTTTTACAACTTTAATCGTAGTATTCCGTTTCTTTAATTGAGTAAGATTGTGATAATCCATAACAAAAATAAGGTCACTGTTCACTGCTGCATAAACACACAAACACCGCAGTTTTATTAGCGATATGTAGCATAGATCACAGATATGTACGGCGCAGTCACGGAAGTGTGCGGCGATCCTTATCGCACGCATGTCTCGCCCGCTCAGCGCGCTAGCGCTAGTTTTTGACAACACGTTATAATTTTACAACGCGTTAGACCTGCTATATGCTATACGTTACGTTACGTTGCTATACGTTTTATACGTTATACTTAGAATGATAGGTTATATTATATTTATATTTTATTAAGGGTGTAACTATTAGGTGTCGTAAATAATATGTTTTAGCAAGATATCTTTTTAAAATGTTTATGTAGTAATATATTTCACTAAATTTATTGCTATCCTATCAATATTTATGTTAATCTTAAATTATAAGATTTTAGAAGTAGTTGCAACAATATTAATAAAATTGGTTACCATTTAAATATAAAAGCTAAAAGGTCAATCGAGTTAAGATTTCAATGTTTTATTAATGTACCTATAAATGCTGTTTATTTTTTGAAAAGTTTTTATAATATTCTTTTTGAAAAACTAATTTGAAATTAGTATTATTACCTACTAGTATCACCACATCGCTCGTAGAACTGAATACCGATGGGGAAGAAAGGATCTCGAGTGGCGACCACGAACTGTAAGACGCAGCGTATGCCGGCCCCCCACTCGGTGGACCAGGGAGTCTGCGCCTGCGGAAAACTTTTCCACAGGTAATGTCATAGCTAATGTCATTCCCATACATCTTGAGTTATCGTTTGGCGTTAACCCTAATGGAAAGGTATCTTTGTTAGACCCCCTGGTCAGACCCGCGAGGAGCCGATGAATGCAGGAAGCAAGCAGCTGCTCAAAGGGCACTCTGTAAGGGGGGGGGGGGAGGGGGGCTGTGTTCAGCAGTGGACGTGTTCAGGCTGATGATGATGATGAAATATTGTGACGTAGGTACATTCTATATACATTTCTATCAGCCCAATACCCCTCCAACTGCTCAGACATGAGGGTTCTCTCACAGAGAGAGGAGGCAGTAGACATAACCCACCACGCTGGCTAAGTGCGAGTTGGCAGATGATTCTTGAACATGCCAAAACGTGCCAAGTATAAAACGAGACGAGAATGATTCTTTGATTACTGGAGTGATTGAGCCCTTTTTTTAGTTTTATGCTGTTTCCACTTCCATCTGTCACTTCACTGTCCATCATAAGACAGCGTGTTGCGTGTCATCGCGTGTTATCGCGCCATCGGCAACGCGTCATGTGTGCGGCGTCGGCGTCGTCGCGTGTCGCCCGTGTTGACGCACCTTTACTTTATCTGCTACTTATGGACACTTGCATAAAATATCACGTTGTCATATCGTATGAATATGTGTAGGCAGTAAAATGTAGGTTAAATAAAAAAAACATTTTATATCAATATGAAATTATGATCTGCGATTATTAAATTTAAACAGAGCGTCATTTGAAACGTCAACGCTCTAGATCTAGTTTTAGGACTCTAATGGATGAAATCACTTTTAGCGATTATTAGACCAAACCCTTTGCACATGTCAAAACGACCAAACGATTGATTGTGTCATGGTCAAAATGTGTAAGCATCAAAACGTCGAATGTTAAAACGTTCAAAACAAAATTGAACTCGGACGCTTCGCCTAGCAGATCAAATATTTTATCGTGAGCTCTACCTATAACTCTCACCATAATAAATCAAACAATATAGCTAGATGGCGTTGTGTGAAATGTCCACAAATATTATTTATATTATTTTATAATATTAACTCTTGTATTTCAACCACCACTCGACCCCAGCACTATCACACACGTATAAATCCGCATCGGAAACAAGGGGCGATACGCAAATCTATTACGAAGTCTAAGACCTGGGACCTAGGCAGTGCTGACAATACCTAGATGCCTATCTGGGGCGCCCACGCCGGCAGCTTTGTCGCCCCTCTGTGTAGTCTAGGTATATTCGAGGAAGCTGAATTTTGCTGAAATTGTTTGGGTTTATGCAGCATACGCAATACCAACGTAGGTACATGTATCATACCTCTACGAGAATAGGTACCTACTCATATTATTCCAGCTTAACCCCTATTCTTGCTTATAGGTGCTTTATCATACTTAACTGAACCTTTGTAGGTTTTATTTTATTTCATAGATCTGCCAACAATTACCTATATCACTAAAACTAGCTTAAACACATAACCATACTAAAACTAAATGTACAATTAATTACAGGCAAACACTAAAAAAAAAACTTAAATAAAAAAAAATAAAAAAATTATGAGAGTACGGTACTTCTTGGCAAGGAGATGTTTTTACACTCAAAACGGCCGAACCGTAGCGAAAATATCGTAGGACTGTGGTTGAACCAATTTGGTTGGGTGTAATGCACAGATTGCTTAATACTACCGAGATACACAAATGATAATTGGGGCAAAACGAACGGTGGACTAAACGTATTTATAATTTTATGAATGGACGTATAAAATTCTCCGAAATGTCGCAAACACGCAGGGCTACAACTTCAACTTCCTTGGGATTCATCACCAAATGCTTTGAAGTCTATTGTTGATTTGAAGTAAAAAAAACGTAAAAAATCCAATTTTTACGAGTTAAATAATTGTATTGTATTGTATTTATTCATAAACAACATACATTGTGTACAATTATTATTCATTGTAAGTAGGTATCTAAATAGCGACCCACAGTTTTCTTAAGGATGCCACAAATGAACAAACAAATGACAGTCCCGCATAGGTAAATTAAAAAGCAGCAGGTTCCCACATATTTGACTCCAAATCAGAATTCATTTTTATTTAATTTTCATCGTAAGTGGCTTTCAATAAGCCTTCCGTAAAAAATCACAAACCTATTCCAATATTTTAGATCAGTAGGTGCTATTAATTAGGTATTCCCAGCACCCAGGTACCCAGCAGCATATTTAGGCATCTAGCTTTTTCTTACTATGAATATTTATTACCGTTTTACATCCAGGGCTCCTCATGACAATAACACTTTTTTATAAACCTACGAAACATGCCTAATTTCATCATAAAACGTCACGATATGTACAGGCGGGGCCGGGCGCGCCCACTAGTTTTCACTTATCAGCTCTTTCGTAATATCATTAGCATTTTGTTATGTCATTTATAAAGTGACATTGTAGGCTGGGTTGCACCATCTACAGTTAACTTTTGAACTACTATTAAATAGGCAGTTACCAAAGTTATTAACGGTTAAATACCTAAATAAATATTTGATGTAAGCTTTTTTTTAAACGAGCAATGTGCCTTTATTCTTTAAACAAATTACTACAATAATAAAAACCAATAAACTAGCTACACTATCTACTACAAAGAACATTTGGACTGTATACTAAATGGTAGGTACCATTAACCCTTGGTAAAATAAAGTACCTTATAATTAAACGGTAACTTTAACTGTTCTAAATAGGCCGGTTAACTTAATCAAGTGAAGGTTATGGTTAAAACCTGTCAAACATTGAAGAGAATGTGGAACATTTAACTGCTACATGTAACGATGAATATGATATTAACGCATGCTGTTAACTTACAAGTATATTATTTTAACCACCTGATAGCGAAGCACGACTAGCCGTTTAACCGATCGGTAAAGTTAAGCAACGTTCGCTGCGGTCACTACTTTGATGGGTGACTGCTACAACAAAAAGTGGTATTACGACTGAGCGCTACCGTGCTTCTGAGGGCACATAAGCCGTCGGTCCCAGCTGTTGTCGTAAGACAATAGCTGTTACGCCAAGTCTGAAGCCTTTGGGCGGTCTAAAATTCTAAGTCTAGGGCAGACAGTAAGTATACTATGGAAAACAGAAACCTGAACATTTTACACAGCGCCATCTAGACCCAAACTAAGCAAAGCTTGCACTATGGTAACCAGATAACTGATAGAATACACTGATAGAATACTTTTTCTTTGTAAATAAATACGTAGAACACAATATAACACTCAAACAGAACAAACACCTATGTTCATCACACAAAATGTTCGTCCTGGGTAGGAATCGAACCCACAACCTACAGTTCAGAAGGTAGGACTACTGCCAACTGAACTATCAGACCAGTGCCAGGCGGGTGGAATATTGTTTATTTCAGTTACGCCTCAGATCACGTAGGTTTAAATATTAAGTTAATACACGTTACAGATTTAATCCACCTTCCAACAGCATTCTTAACATCAATTCACACTGGCAACATGCACCTTATAAAGCTCTATTCAGTAAATTGAAAAGCTAAAGCTTATCAGCTCGCTAAAAGCACACACACTATCAAAAGCCTTAACAAGACTGTGAATTGCCATCTCTTTCACTCTCAATGAAAACGATAGAGACCGCGAATAAGGCTGATATCTGAGGAATCTACACCGAGCTGTGTAAGTAACACGTGTAGGATAAACTGCGCTTGAGCATACCAAAAGAATTTAACGATTACGCCACGTGCAGTATCAATAAAGTGCGTTATATATTTACGATTGGAAAATATTGCTTGATATAAGTCGGCCTATTCTATTAAGTATGAAATGATAATAAAATATGTGGTTCAAGTACTTAGTTAAAAGTAGGTGTCAAGTGTGTTGCGAACTTAATTTGACCGACCTAAAAGTACCTATTGCGGTCATTCGACATTTACGTACTTAAGGGACAGGAATATTTAAAGCTTAGCGTTTTTTTTATTGCAAAATCGATGCATAGGTCTTGTATCTTTAAAAAAGTGTTATTTTTATCATTTTCTTTTAAAGTTGTAGATAGTTGTAGGGACTGGGAAGTAGGTACGTGGATGACATTTTTTTTTCAGTTAAGTATTTTGATTACTTACACTAATAAACCGATTCTGATAAAAAACTTGAAAATATATTGAATCAAATAACTGTAAAAAGAACTTTCCAACCTCTTCATCATCATCATCAGTAACGGCCTGAAGACGTCCACTGCTGAACATTGGCCTCCCCCAGAGCGCGTTACCTTGAGCGGCTGCTCGCCTCCT
Source organism: Ennomos quercinarius (assembly GCA_910589525.2). Lineage (NCBI taxonomy): Eukaryota > Metazoa > Arthropoda > Insecta > Lepidoptera > Geometridae > Ennomos > Ennomos quercinarius. The sequence goes on from OU342491.1 coordinate 2,527,308, forward strand.
GCATTCATCGGCTCCCCGCGGCTTTCACCAGATCTTCTGTCCACCGAGTGGGGGCCCGGCCTACGCTGCGTCTTCCGGTTCGTGGTCGCCACTCGAGAACCTTTCTTCCCCATCGGTTGTCAGTTCTACGAGCGATGTGGCCTGCCCATTGCCATTTCAACTTGCTAATTCTAAGAGCTATATCGGTCACTTTAGTTCTCCTGCGGTTCTCCTCGTTCCGGAGCTTATCTTGCAGAGAAACACCGAGCATAGCCCTCTCCATACTACTCCATATACTGTCACCTCTTAGCGCGATTCAATATAAAGACCTAAATTGAATCGCTACAGTACAAATTGTGTTCTAGCAATTCAGAGGAGAACCAACAAAAAAAAATACAACAGAATTGAGAATCACTTCCTTTTTTGGAATCGATAAAAAAAGCACATTATCTCCATCCTAATTGCACTGTGAGCACAATCTCGCCAACGAGTGAGTTAGCGCCGCCACCGTATCTTGGACTGTGGCACAGGCGTTTGCTGTAAATTAAGACGGGGCAGATACAGCACATAAATCTGCCGTATCAGTCAATAGGCGATCAGGATCGCACCACCCCACCTCCCCCTCAATGCACTCGGATGAGCTATGCTGACACCCTGTGCTGTTAAAAGCACATTGTCAATTTTATAATGAAATTGATTGATTGTTGTATCTCTGAGGAAAGCCCGCTGGTGGAAGCTCCTTCACATCTTTTGACTGGCCTGATAGCTCAATTGGTAGTATCTCTGCCTTCTGAACTGTAGGCTGTGGGTTCGATTCCCACCTGGGACAAACATTTATGTATTGAACATAGGTGTTTGTTCTGTGTCTGGGTGTTGTTATATTGTATTCTATGTATGTATTTACAAACAAAAAGCATCTAAGTATTGTATCAGTTATCTGGTTCCCATAGTACAAGTTATGCTTAGTTTGGGGCTAGATGGCGCTGTGTGAAATGTCCACACATATATCTTACAGATGTACCTACTTAAGTATTTATATAAAAGATCATTTAATCGCCCTGCTTGTTTCTTCTGACTCAAACTCAAATATTAAATATTCTTAAGTTAAAATGAAAGCTAGTTGTGGTACAGCGGAATCTCGTGCGATCTTCAAAAATAACGCACCGTGGTTTGAATTCCACTTGGCCCAGATTTTTTATTTATCACATTATATTAATTAAACGCTTTGTCTTAAGCGACTGACTGATTGACAAACGTACAGCCTATAAAGACCTACAGACTTGATATTTAGAGGGTTCTTTCTTTTATAGCGTAAGGGGTGGTAGGTACTGAGAAACAGATTTTGAAAATTCAACGGTGTACTAGGGTGTTGAAGATTGTATACAAAAAATCATGGGTGATGGGCTGTCTCTAAATGTGAACCGAATTTTGAAAAAAAAAAAACTCTTTTGGAATTCTGTATGAGCATTTTGTGCGGGAATTCGGCAAACAAATTAAAAGAAAACAGAATCCCGAAAGTAGAAAACCAGTATAGCAGCCCTAACCACGCAAACTGTTTAAAAAAACAGTTCTGATAATTCATATTCCAAAATCAAAACACAGGGTTCCACACCCGACCTGCGCGTGGGCCTATCACCGATCGCGAGCGAAGCCGAAGGAACCCAACGCGACCCTGCGTATCTGCATCTGACCATAGACCGTAGCCAGCTGTGCTCTGTCTATCTGTTCTTAGTTTTAAAGCTATCTGGCAATGTGCATTTGTGTTCTGTCACGTGGGTGGTCTGACTGCTGGTAGACGGCAGATACCTAGCTATGACGTCTGCCTTGTCTAGAGCTTAGATTGTCTATGGTGACATGAGAGATTGCATTACAGTGATGGCTATTTAGATTCTTGAATGCGAAATTGTTTGTAAGTGCAGTTTTATCTTTGTTTGAACAATCTCTGAGCATATAACTTGTTAATATAAATACTAATAGCTCTGCGAGCGGTAGACCTGGCGAGCACAAAAGTTTTTGGAACAATAATTAGAAATAAAACTATCATAATATGGGGCACCACGCATGGCAGGCAGCTAGGTGATCGCAGAAGATTTTAGTTCAGTTCAGTTTCAGTACATACTGAGGAGAATGTTGCTACCCATTCTTTGGATATACCCTTAGCCGGTTTTTATGGTACCCATGGAAAGAGATGGGGTCCCAATACTACTATGTATGTCCTGAAATAAAACTTGTAACAAAAGTATTTAGGTAATAAAACTGAGTTTGAAATGGAATTATAGGTATTTCAATGTAGGTAGTAATCACAGATTAGAGAAAAAAACGTGGTAGTAATATAGATACGACCTTGTCAGCTTACTTTACAGTAACGTGAACGTCATATCTTTAGCTCCAAAAGCTTTTCAATATTATTGAGTAAGTGACAACACCGGTTTCGACAATTTAAGGCTCAGCTCCTCCATCTCAAAGATACGAGAACACTCAAATCAAAAGATACGGAGTTAAAAGCAGAGATTATAAGCAGACGGTCGGTTTATTTGTAGACAAACAGACAGACAGATATCGTTCTAATCGATTCGCAGGCGGCGGCTTATCTCGCGGGTTTTAAAACGAATGCTGACTTATCTTTAGTTTTGAATGTGTATGTTCGCTTTGTCAGTGACGGTACTATAATATAATGGGTGGCATGTGCTCACAGATTATCTGTGAATGTGCAAAATTTTCGAATGGGTTTGTTCGCATGAGTCCAAGTTTTTCATGATTCCTGCGCCGTCATAATGGCCGCTAAAACAAACACCTAAGTATTTTACTCGTTAAATACCTACCTTTACAGGAAAGTATGTTGTTTTTTTTATGCAATCGAATGACGTGACGAGCTAGTCGTTCACCTGGTGTTAAGCGTCACGGCCGCCCATAACAGATTGCAGTGTCACTCGGAACTCTAAATAAAAGTTTCGCGTGACACCGCGCACTGCGAATGTCATCCTGAGACATCCCACAGTCTAAAGTCTGTTGTATTTTTAAGTCAGTGATATCAGGATATACATAAATTAAAACTGTAAGCAATGCAGAGTTTATAGAATTCCACTAAATTATTTCTAATTTTATTATTATGAAAGTGACTAAAGAAGTTTCTACCAATTTTAAATACCACAGGCTTACTGAAAAAGTACCACCCCAGAATAAACCAATAATTCTAGTTTCAAAAGCCGTGTCGTATATCGCCAACGGAAACACACCACAAATAGGCCGGTCGCAAACAAATCAAACTGCACTCTTTTCCACTAATATCCCTCATATCAGGCAGAGTTATTTATTGCCTAATTACCCGCAGTTATTGTTCTTTATTTATGAGACGGCGTACGTTTTATTGGCGCAGATAAAACGCAGATTTTAATGGTAATGGAGACAAGCCAATTGGATAAGGATAGGGTCTTAAAGCCGATTAAAGATGATACGGGTGACTCATAGTTACTTTAAGTATGAGAGTTTCATACTTTATGTCAAACTAAATGTGCAAAGTAAAGTTTATCAAACCATACCTACCTAATTGCAACGTTTTAGGACAGGAATATAAAAAAAAATCACAGTTGAACTGAAGACTGCTAATGATGCGTTGATACTATTTTCCAACGTAGGTACGCTTTACAATTACATCAATTTTAAATAGTTACAAAATTATTCCCACAGTCTGTAGCATTATATCTAAAAAACGGATAGTTATTACCATTCGGAAAAAAAGGAATATTCCAACAAAAACCAGTTGATTTCGTCAAAAGGTGTTTAAGTACTTAATATGTAATACATTTCTGTAGTTTTTACTTCACTTACTTGTTTTAAAACATATTTAATTTAGAAATATTTAATATAGGATCCAAAGAAAATCATATAAATGTTCAGAACGTAGATGGCCCCAATAAACCTCGTCGAGTTCTGAAAGCTATATAAACTCTATAAAGTAACCGCGAGCGAATTTCAGGTGAGCAATAATGTCAGGGTGCACCGACATAGCCCGAGTTATTGCGCGTGCGGCCCGCGATAGCGCGGTTGAGATTTTATATTAATGTTGTATGAGGAAGCGTAGCTTTCAGCATTTAACAAGGTTTATTTGTATTGATTATATCAGAAGATGCATGTGGTTTTAATAAAATCACATGTAACTTTTATTTAATTTAAGGTTATTCTGTTAAAAATTTAAGCTAGTATAATTAAACATTTTTATGTACCAGAAAAGATAATAGTAACAAATAGGTAGGTATATAAAACTAACCATAACAATAATATACCCTAATCTCTTAAAAGCAACATTTTTAACCAATCCCCAAACTGGCCAAAGGTTAAATTACTAAGTAAACCCATTAAATTCAATTTTACACGCAGTTGATTCAACGCAACTTAGCAAAAAAACAGCAATTAACTTAAAACAAACAAGCGCATTAAGCAGCAATTAACCCGCAGTAACGGTTAAAACAAACCAGCGACACTCACGATGCCAACCCAACAAGTATATTGACACAGCCACTAAAAGGCTGACTTTAAAGTCCATAGGATAGCTGCGAAATAAAAGGCGACAAGACGGGCGGGTGTGCTCAACAGATAACGCCGCCCGCCCGCCGCCCGCCCTGCGTGATGGATGCACCGCCGAGATAACCGCCCTTTGACTTAACCGGAGAAGGTAAACATGGAACTCATATTAGCTATCTCGGAACTTCAAGTCCTTACGGAGTTTGTTTTAATGATGTAAATAACAAGTGAGTGGAAAAATATTTACATATTAATATTAACTCTATAATCTATAAGGTATTGTCTTGGAACGTGAGGATTCTGTTAAGTATTCTGTAATGTCAATGCCAGTTTGTAACACTATACAGGTTTTGTTTAAATAGCGTTTATGCATGTTATTACTGCTTAAACAAACAGATTTATAATATATAAATTTTATTAAACAACTAAATTACCTAACGGACCAGAGTCATTCAATAGGCTTTAAAATTTGAAAAAAAGAAAAAAAAACCCAAGGGACATTGATATAAATTATTACTTTAAATCTAATGCTAAGGCGTAATTAGTTTTCCAATCCAAACGATCTTTAACCTTAAATTTTAAAAGTTTTCTGTTGTACAAAAATAGGATAACTTTGTACTCGTACGTTAATTATTATTATTAGTATAAGTAGTTACCAGTTGTATGTATTTATGCACATACCTATAGGTACTTCATTTAATATTAATGTCAACGTCCTGACTGTTGGAGCAACAGTATATATAAGTCCTAATGAATCCTTCTTGTCGTACATTTCTTAACAATATCGTTTCAAATCACAGCACAAATACCTATAACTAGATACACATTTCAAAATCACTCTCAGAACTAAGATTGCCATATAAAAACGGGCTTCAGAAGCTCCACCACTCAATATTAAATAATATGTTTACAACCAACTATTCGATCACAAACTTATTTCCATAATTTAATTAGAAAAATTAACAAGATATAGTTCTCTAATAGCCAGATCGAATATCAAACGTGTCTCCTATCAGTAGCAGATCAACCAAGTTGTGATTAACCAGATATCCGTCTACCAAAATAGATATCGATATGCATCAAATTATGAATACGTTATTAAGATTTAACAATTACATCTTTATAACAGTGTTTGATTTCAAACTGATAATATTTTAAGGTATTTAGCTATCAAGGTGTAAGGGCTTCCACACACTGCAGTTACGCGTAATTTCACAATACTCTTACCAATTTTTTTTGACAAAACGATCGAGTGTTTTGTTTGAATGTTTTACCTTAATTATCCCTTATTTTTAATTCATTTAGCTTTTAGATTAATTACTCAATAGTTCATGTTTCATGAGTATTCAATATGTTTTTAAACTAGGTATATTATTCAGAGTTATGGAATGTTTTATAAGATAGATAGATTAGTTATTCTAAACAAATAAAAAACGAGCCAGAGTCGGAGCCTATAATTGAATATCTCATCTTTGTAAGTATTACATCTGTATTGTAATTATTGTAATGTTGTGTGATGTCCTGAATAAATGTCTTTACCTTCTTTCTTTTTTCTTTCTTTTTTACATAGATGAAATAAATGGGAAGCAAGTAATACGAAGCTCTTTTTTAAAATTTGCTTTAACTGAATATGCATATGCTGATAGGAAATGGATGCAGGAGGTAAGCAGCTGCTCAAAGTGACGCTCTTTGAGGGAGGCCTATGTTCAGTAGTGGAAGTTTTCAGGCTGATTATGATGATGATGATGATGAATAGGCATGTTGAAAGGAATTATTAAGTACCTACACTTACATTTTTAAATATTAAAAATAATTGAAGTAAAATTAAAAGAATCCCGTATAATTATAAAAAATTGATTTACGATAATCCAGAAAATTTTATAGGTACGCTATTAAAATTGACCTTCACAAAATTCAACAGTGTACGTTGATCCTTATGCAGGCAGTAAGCGGATACGTTGATAGGAACGTCATATAAAAATAATAAAATGACTAAATTAGTGACGTCTCATTGGATAACCATCGCATGAATCATTAGTAACGAAATATTAATTGCTTAGATACTCGTAATATGAGGTTAGAGATATATTTATTAGTTAATATGAACATATTATACTTAAATTACAGATAAAGCGTTGAGATATGTATGATATCTAATATTTTACGTTATTTTATTGGTTACGCTTTCATACTGCTGTGTATCGGTAGCTTTATAAATTTTAACGGTAGTTTAGTAAATGCAGGCTTAATAAAAGGTTTTAGTAAACGGTTCTTCTGTAAACAAGGACATGAATGGTAGACAAAAATTATCTTTCCCCTGTTTTACTCCACTTGGCACGTAAGCAAGTATGAGGAAAGGAGGAAAGTGAAATAAAACGAGGAAGGACTATTTTTTCTACCGCCCGTACTGAGCGGGCACACAGCAAGCCGCAGCCGCGGGCAGCCCTAGCAGGGGCGGTAGAAAAATTGTCTTTTCCCGTTTTATGTCACTTTCTTCGTACTTGCTTACTTGTCAAGTGGAGTAAAACAGGGAAAAGAAAATTTTGTTCACCGTCCGTGCCAGGGCCGCAGGTGCCGCAGGGGCAAGCGGGCGGGTAAATATAAGTGGGTAACGGCTAGTGTTAGTTTTGTAGAGCTTCACCTCTGTCACACGGTGCACAATAGAGCTTCTATAGAGCGACAAAATGTCACATAATGTACCTACCGAGTGACAAAGACGACGCGCTATAAAGCCAACACTAGCTGTTTATCTCCCTCTGACTGATAGAGACAACGCTCTATGTAGCTGAGACTAGCCGATGACTTTGTTCTTTAGTTCTGTGACGAATCGATCTTGCTGGTTCTTAATTGAAACACAAAAATTGCTTCTTAATGTGGAGCGTGGTCGGTGGCTGTGCGAGACATAAGTTTTTTCCCAAATAAACATTCGCTTTAACGATCAACTAAAAATATCAAAGAGTATATAATTTACTTAAAAATATAATTTTTGCCATTTTTTTTGCAATAAAAATTCAAATGTAACATCAAAAGTAAACAGAAAAAGACTGCCCCGGTAACCGCGATTTGCACAGACTATAAAATTCGCATTCGCACCTTGCTACCGATTTTTGTATCCACTTTACAGTTTTAGGTACAAAAGAAGTACTTTTCGCTCTTGGTTGCATCGTGCACAAATTCAATGTGCATTTTACCGCCAGATCTGTACTAAAAATGGTTCCTAATATTGCAGTTTTTCGAATTTGTCGAAAATTTTACTTGAAACTTAACTAAATACATCGAACATCGCCTAAAACGTCGCTCAGTTCAAACTTTAAATTAAAAAAGAAGATTTCACTTGACAATTTCAACGAGCTATACCCAGTGACATATTTGCTGCAAAATAAACGAATGTTAGGCGCGTGGTGCGGTACGATAACGCCGCCCGCCTAGCGCGGTGCGTGATAACCGCCCGCCCTGCCTTGTGCCACCGCCGCCCGCGCCCAGGCGCTCGCAGTATTGATGTGTGCTGAAACCTGCACGTTATTGATAAACAGATTTTTTTAAGAACACGTGGCTAAAAGAACAATTCGACTCGACATTAGAAACAGTTTTATTTATGTAAGGTACAATAAAAAGTAGTTTAACGTAAGTAATAATTGAAAAAAATACTTTATCCTCCTTTCTTCCAATTTAGCTTGCACGACAGGGTCTATAATGAACTATTAGAAAACTAACATATTATGTGTCAACGTGTCAAACTAAATATTTATTAGATATAAATAATATATTTTTAGGACTTTTACATGTCAAAGTTTTTGAGCGTGCGAAATCGTCGTGGCATGCAAATAAACAGTTGAATTGAATTATAGTTAAAAAGTAAATAATGCAAGAGAACACAATCACAATTTTTAAACTTAAGCTTGTGTATTGCTTTATATTTTGTAACAAATGTAGTAAAACATTTTGTAATACGAACATACAAAAAAAAAATCAAAATCAGGTCAGAAGTGGTGGATATATCGTACACCGAAAATATAAAACACGGACGATTAAAAAAAATAGAGAATAGAAAAATAATTCTCTTTTTGATTTGACGTCGGTAAAAAATTTAGTCAAAAACACACAAAAACATTCAAGGAAAAAAATAATTAAGGTATCCTTAAATGCGGCATCTAAAACTTCAGCTATTATATATGTATAAACAACAATAGCGGCTTACGTGCCTCGATATCAACCTGCTAAATCAACAACGAAAAGCGCGCTATCTACATCTATAGGTCATACATCAGACCTACGTGCCCAGACTGCGCTATACGTACCTACAGCAGCTATAGACCTATAGTACCACAGCTCTGTACGGAAGCAAGCTATGTACGGGCCCTGCAGTGCATACAAAGACATCGGCCGCGATACGTTCTAAGATACGGACAACTTCGCAAGATCCAATACCGCCACCGAAAGTTGGGCAAAGTTTTATGGCGCAAGGGAAAGAGGAGAGCGATTAACAAGCAGTACGGATAAAAAATGTAGTTGTGAAACCAAGCTGATGTCGATTGTCTTATTTTTTAAATTTGCTAAAATTTTTAGATTTCGTCACAGTTAAATCATGTACTTATTTACTAATTGGTGGTCACGATCCGCTTTTTATTATGAAAGTTTCTGATTATATCAAGTAGGGTACCTACTTCTTACACAAGGCTCTAGCCTCTAGTCTAAATACCCTTAAACTCTCGTCAGCGATAAGTTAAAAAAAACATTTTATAGCTTTACCAATTAGCTGGAACTGGGCTGGGGACGTACTGTGAGCTCTTAGCGCGATTCGAAGCAGAGCCTATATTGGATCGCTTTGTTTTTTTTTTTAAGGATTTGGACAAGCGATCCAGCATAGGGTCTGTTTTGAATCGCACTAAGAGTTCACAGTAGGTACGGCTCCAGATAGCTCAATTGGTAGTAGCTCTGCTTTCTGAAATATAGGTTGTAGGTTCGATCCCCACCCGGGACAATCATTTGTGTGATGATGTTTGTTCTGTCTCTGGGTGTTATATTGTGTTCTACGTATGTATTTACAAACAAAAAAGTATCTAAGTATTCTATGTGTTATCTGGTTCCCATAGTACAAGCTATGCTTGGTTTGGGGCTAGATAGTGGTGTCTGAAATGTCCACACATATTTATTTATTTTATTTTAGCTTATGGACCGATTATAAATAAGACGATTTGTTTCGATAATGGTTAGGTGCTCCGTTGTCGTGCTTGTTACTCTCTTGCTAGAATGCTTGGACTAGTATAGTTTTTATCTGTGTTGGAAGGTTATACTGTTATGCCAACAATCTAAAAGAAAATTATATTTGAAGTTAGTATGACCACTTTATATTTATACTTTAGACCACACCCCAATACATACAAGCATTGCAACTAATATGCTTCAGTTGCACTTCTAATTAAACTGTTATGTTAGTTTCACGCCTAATGTCGCGAATGTCGCGCGAATGTTCACTAATGTCGCACGAATGTTGCACTAACGCCGCACAAATGTTGCGCAAATGTAACGTACGTGAGATAAGATGTAGCTCCAAGGCGCTCATTGTTTCTATTATATTTGAATTTAATATTATATTGTGAGATAGGAAACTTTTGTTCGGTTTTCTTTTACCTCTCAAGGGGTCTCATTGAATATCATGTTTTGCTAAATGACAGTGGATTCAGTAATAGTATTTAATTTTATTACATAACTAGCGGCTCGCCCCGGCTTCGCACGGGTATAATTGTTGAATTTTTTTACACCTTGGGTTAAATTATTGGAGTTTTAGTAAGGATCCCTAATTTTTTTGAAAATATAATATAGCCACGGGGGATAGTGTAGCTTCCCAACAATGAAAGAATTTTTCAAATCGGTTCAGTAGTTTCGGAGCCTATTCAATGCAAACAAACAAATCTTTCCTCTTTATAATATTGTTATAGATTATAGATTATTGAATCTTTATCACATTTCACGTCAATATTAGAATATATGTTGCCTAAATAGAAAGAAATATGTTTAAAAAACAATGAATTTACTGGCTTCCTACGCCTTCTTGCAGAATAATAATAATAACACCCAACGATCACATACATAGATTCTGGACCCTAACTAGGATCCCCTGTATCTTGGGACCTAGGAACTACGAGGACCATGCTCCCCACAACACCAGGACTCAAGACAAGTATTTGCGTTTTTTTGTGCACAAATACTTGTCCTGTCGTGGGAATCGAACCCGCCGCCCCCGGGTTATGAGCCGACCTGCTCAACCACCACACCACAGAGGCTGTCAAAAACATGTATCTACCGACTAGATCTTGCACCCAATGAATAGTGTATTCCTACTTAGAAACAGACAAAAGATGTTTATGATTTGTACCAAAACAAACCCAACTAAACCAAAAAACCTAATCTCATTTTAAACCAAGACACAGCCTAAATAATCTACCATACAAGTTAATTAGGTACGAATCGGTACCTGAAACACCTAATGGTCCTGTTTAATCTGTGAGATAGTAACTTCTCCACTGAGACATAACTCGGCTGGTAAGGTTATCAAGCAGATAGGCTAAAACATTCAGACACAAATGAATCACCAGGATACGGCTATAATCTGAGACGGTTATAAACACAAAGACTAGTGCATGTTGGAGAGCATAATATTGTAAATAAACTTCGAACACCTCCTAAAAGTTCTGTTTATTCTGCTTTTTTATGTTTGAATGGGCTCACGTTTGACAACATCTCACCTGATGAAAGTGATGATGCGGTCTATGTTGGAGCACGTTTGCCCATGAGGTGCCTATTCACTCTTGATTTGAAGAGACCCAGATTGTAATTTGTAGGAAACAAGGAAGCAGGAAGTGCATTCCACTCCCTCTTCATCTTCATTTAATTATATCCTAGCTTTTTACTAGTGTACAAAAAAACTTAGAGAGTTATCGTTTTTCTTCCCCAACCGCCTGACTCACACGCCCCCGTCCAACCCCTTGACAGTCAGTGTTCCTAACCAGAAATTATCCAACTCGTCACGTAAGAAGCCTACTGCCTAACTATAGTTACCTACCTGATGGAGCTTGGTAAATTAGACAGCAGGTATTGAACACTGAATTTATTTATTGCCTTGCTAGAACAGAGCGGTAGGGGCAAATAGCGTGGGTTAGGGCCTATACACTTCTTTCTTTTCTTCTTGGCAAGTACTTAGTTTTTAGTTTTTATTTATATTAGGTTTTTTTATTAAAAAAAATAATAACTTAAAATTATTTATGTAACGTAGGTAAGTACAACGTTACAAACTTACATAAAAAGAAATAGGAACAAATTAATAAATACACAAAAATAAGTATAGGTAATATTATAGTCCTGTCACACACCGAAAACGTTATATTTGTCGGATAAGAATTCAACAGGCGTTTTCGTTTTTCTAAGGCAGGTTTGGGCAATTAATTTTATATGGGAATAACGCTCCGCGGCTTTACCAAAACAATACCCGTATTTTTGAGTAAACTCCGGAAAACCGGATCTTTCGGAATTATAAGTATGTTGTCTAATATTGACCCCGATAATGTAAGCAACTTTTAACTAAAATTGAATCCGTATCGGTTTAGCTATTTTGCCGTGAAACACACAAGCAAACAGACAATGAATAATAATATAACTAGTTTGTCGTAGATTTATTTTCCGGGCCTATTCTTGTATCTCTTTCTATCTTTGTACTTCATATAGCGTCATCTCTTACCGGATGTCGACTATATCATAAAGACATTAATCCTTTTGTAGATGCTGATGCTCTGAAGAGGATCTAGTGCAAATTTCGAACCATTTCCAAAGATTTATGAGCCTTCTTCCTTCCTTTATCTTTATTAATAGTATCTACCCGAACATCTTTCAAAACGTAGGTTAGTGATGTACTCGCCATTTATGTTGATGCCAGATCCCTTCCAGTCCAAGAGCTCGAAAACGTCTTGCAACGCATCTGTGAACAGTTTCGGAGAAATAGCGTCTCCCTGTCTCACGCCTCTCTACAATGGGATTTGTTCCGTGCTCTGGTCCTGCAGTCGGACTGGCATATTGGCCATACTCTACAAACACTTCAACACTTCAATAGCATCGCTGTAAGGACTGCAGCACCGCCCAAGACTCGATTGAATCGAAGGATTTCTCATAGTCCACAAACGCTAGACATCGGCCGATTATACTCTTCGGTCTTCTGTATAATCTGGCGTAGCGTATGGATATGGTCTATGGTGCTAAAGCCTTTCCGGAAACCGGCTTGTTTGGGAGGCTGGAATTCACCAAACCTGCGAGCGAGACGATTCGTATTACTCTCGAAAACCGCTCATATGACTCAAGAGCGAGATGGGCCTATAGTTTTTCAATAAGGCAAAAACCTGTACTCACACGAGAACTTAATTGATTATCTATCAGACAGGTAATTTGTAGCCATAAAAGGAAAAAGAAGTCTATCCATCGCATGCCGTATCGTTAGGTACCTGCCCACATTTAGGTATAACACACGGGAATCACGAGATTGCGTCTGTGCTGATAAGTCGGAGTGCTTTTATAGAGATAAAGCCGTTCGTGCGGACCAAAATCTGAGAATTCTGAGTATGATTTAAAATTGCGTTGGAACCTTATCTCGCTATAAAATGTCAAGGATCCATTTTGTAAAAGGTAAAAAGGTAAACATTGTGATAGTGGGAATGGGTGTTTTTGTAAAATTGCTTGTGGTATTATGTTAAAGCCATTTTAGAGGTTTTACTTTTATTTTGTTTGATAGTTCTTAGGGCATAATGGTAAAGTTGGCCAAGCTTTGCGCTGGTAGGGGTTGAATTAGTTGCAACTTGCAACATACAATTTTCCGTGTGAAACAAGGATAGCTGTATCTACCAGAACGACCACGGAACGGTCTGAAACGACCAGTATGAGGGCCATTTTTTGTCACAGTTTTTTTTGTTCTTATGTTTTGGCTCCACACATATCTAGTGTAATTTTAGCCAATGTCAAGTATTGTAATTTTTCATCGTGTTTACAATATTTCACGTAAAGTCAAGTCTTGACTTTACGTGAAATATTGTACAATCTGGGTCGGTCATAGTTCTAATTAAGTCAGATAGTCACAGTCCAGTCTAAGTCATGCCCATGCAAAGTGGTGGCAACCTTACTAGAAGTTTCTATGGAATTTTGGAAGCATTACAAAAACCACGTTTCACCACATTATATCACTTGCCCACACTCATGCTCGTAATTCACATTTATTCAATTCAGCACTTAATGCGTAAAATGCCACCAATTTTAAACATTAAAAACTGGGAAAAGCATAAGTTTTGAATAATTATACAATGCAACGACACGACGTGAACTTTTCCGCGTTTCCGTCAAAACTCTTTGTCACAGTTACCTACTTACATCCGAATTACATCCGTAGTTAATACAGTCGCAGCTAATTAATATGTTGAAACCAACTGTTGATGTTGTCCTCTTTTTACATTACCAAAACCTTGCGTGTGACCGCTTATCTACACCACTATTATAAAGAGGAAAGATTTGTATTTTTGTATGTTTGTAATGAATAAACTCTAAAACTACTGTGCCGATTTCAAAAATTCTTTCACCATTGGAAAGCTACATTCACCCTGAGTAACATAAGCGAAGCCGGAGCGAACCGCTAGTTTTCCAATAAAATCATGTCATTAAGACACAAATAATACCTAGGTACATACACGTCTCGGACCTTTTCTAGATATCAAAGATATATCTAAAAGTAGAGTCTATATCTATGAGTATAAAAGATATAGGTAGACGTTTTATAGACACCTTTCAGTACGTATCTTATTTAACTATAGTTTCTATAGCACATTTTAAAATATGTGTGAAAATTAAAACTCCAGTACCCGCCCGGCCAGAGCACGCAGTCAACTAACGGTTATCTGCCATCGGTTGGGCGGGCGGGCGGCGTTATCGTACCGCGACACGCGGCCGTCGTGTATTTACTATTATTTATCTTATAACTACGCTACGTAAGAACTGGGATGAGCGTTTTCTGAAAATGTCTATTGTTATTATATGTTCATTAAAAATCACGCATTCGTCTTCAGTTGTTTTATGGTCCATCATACGAGGTCATATCAATATCCGGTTTTAAAAATGTCATCGAAACTGGCTTAAAAATAATTTAATATATGCAAATGTATATCATAATACAGCAAAAGACAGATCGTCATTTTTAGAATTTAAGTAGTCATTAAGGGGATTATGTGAAGAAGATACCTATTCACAAATATCGAGATACATTTATTAAGTAGTTTACAGTTTAGCCTACACTTGTGTTTTATTTATGGTTTTCGGAAACTGGCAAGCCAACGCTATTTCCTTTATCAGCTAACGTCAATGTTTAAAGTCATCGGTGTTAGAAAATACTAGATCAAATCATCATCATCATCAACAGCCTGAAGACACCCACTGCTGAACATAGGCCTCCCCCCACAGAGCGCTACTTTGAGTGGCTGCTCGCCTCCTGCATCCATCGTCTCTCCGCCGATCAAATATTATTCGACCATATTACATAATAATATAGCGTATTGAAACTGCACCTGCAACTGTTTGACTTTACAACCGAAATGCAAGCCTATCCTATGATTCTTTTTAAGTTCAAGACCATTTTCATACATTGTAAAGACAGCCTAGCTTAAATAATCATCAGATGAGATAGAAGTGAAGCTCAAGCTGTAATTTTTTTAATATATATTTTTTTTGATACTACCTATACCCGCAGAGGTAAGTGACACAAGCACGTCAAACTACTCTCTTTTTGAGTGGTTTTGGTTGACTCAGTTCGGTCCCTACCTGCTTCTGGTTTATTCCATACATCTGTGCTTAAAGTTTAAAATTCTCCTCTGAGATTGCAGGCTGCAAGCTATCTGATACGATGCACTCCCCTAAAGTTTTAGTTCGAAGCTGATACCGCCTGATATATTCAGCTGAGAGCAGATACCGAGTTACAAACTTGCTATTCTAGTGTAGACTGCGGTAAATAATAGTGGACAGTGGTTCGAGTAAGTTCAATAACTTAGCTTCGAGTATGAAAAATGATTTGGAGTAGGTAATACATAAAGGTATGAACTGACAACTGATGGAGAAGAAAGATTCTCGAGCGACGACCACGAATCGGAAGACGCAGCATAGGCCCGGCCCCCCACTACGTGGACCGACGATCGAAACCGCGGGGAGCCGATGGATGCAAGTGGGTAAGGGGCCGCTCAAAGTGGCGCCCTATTTAGGAGGCTTAAAATCAAGCAGCAGTTGACGTCTTCAGGCTGTTGATGATAGGTTCATGTCTCACTGACATATTGACTTAATATATTTGTTTCTTTTAACGGGAAATGTGTCTTTATTCTTTAAACTATCTACTACAACAATACCAATACCGGCTATTTCTAATCGCACTGACTTATAGACATTCCAAATACTATTTATTTTTATTTTTATAAAAGGGCAACACCAACACGATTGCTGCTCTTTTATTCAGGGCGTTATCACCTTTGGAGTGATAATATCTAGGAAAGTTAAAATATATGAGCTGAATATATGAGTTATCAATCAATCAATGGATAACAGTTTATTAGCACATAACACCACAAAGATATACTTCACTTTGCAATTGTTTCTTGAAATGAAACATTATATATCGATACAAAATTAAATAAAAGCCTTTCATGTCCTGAGTGACTAACTGACATACAACATTGGTACCTATACAGCCCAAGCCGCTGAGCATGAAGAGTTGATATCTGGAGGGTGTCTCCCATTTATGGTGTACCATGAAGAGCTTTTATGGTGTGTTTCAGATTACATGAAGAAACGCAGGTAAAACCTATAGCATCACAGTAAAACCTCTAGCCATTTCAGTCGGCCCTTCCGAAAAAGGGTTTAAATATTTTTCGTTTTCAACGCCTCTAAACAGCCAACTGAAGTAATTCTTTACGATTTTTATGCACAAGTAAAAAACAACAGCTCTCTTAAAGGGGGTGCATCCGTTGTTGACGTTCTTCAAAAATAAAACGCCGGAAAGCGTAAACGTTAGAAACACAGAAAAACGCTGTTGACCCTTTCGTCCAAGCCCGATACCAATCAGGAAACATATCGCAGGCTTTACTGCTGAATAAATAAGTGCGGATGCATTAAGGCGGGCCTGGGCGGCTAACCGCAGGTGGCCTTCCGCCCGCCCTGTATCGCTGATAACGTGCGTTTAACGGCCGTTAACGGCTGTAACGACGCCGTTAGAAGCGGTCGCTTCCTCCGCCATTGTGAGGGCGAACTTTGTAAAATGCCCCCCGAAAGTAAAGATCGTAAATTTGACCGATCGACCGCCGCTATCGCCAGATGGCTTGTTAGTTTAGTCTCCCAACAAAATGTTACATTGCCTCTACTGAATACAATTTGCAGAGACATTAATTTTTGGGTAACATTGGATTTAGACTAGCTTTCCACCACTTTTTTTACTCTCTAGTTTGCACTCTAGAACTTATCATAATGATTATTTGATAAAAGATTATTAATCCTCATTTTAGCATTAATAATGAATACCATCAAACTTTAATAAGAGACAAGTTTTGCAAAAAAATAATTTATAAAACTATTTTATTTAAGCAGTGATTTCTGCAATTGAAAAGTGTTCTTTTGGTTGTACATTAATTTATCTTTATTTACTTTACTTTAAAAATAAAATATCAAATCAAACATCTACTACAAAAACCAATGCTCTATCATATTTACCACAAAACCTATTTAAAAAGACTAAAAGACCAGCAAGACAGACACACAAAACAACTATCTTTTAACATTAGTGGATACCTGGGTGTATACATTCAATTAGGCGGGCGGCGCAGGGCGGGCGGCGATGCTATCTCCGGAAGGGAGGCGATAGTTGCTCAAATGGTTTTAATTCTGTGTTAACAGGTTACGGGGCCGCTTTGTTTCTAATGTTGGTTACGTTTAAGGTTTGATGAATTTATGTTGTTTTTTCAAATATATAAATATTATAAAAGTAATTTAAAAAAAAACAGAAATAACAAAAAAATAGTATAAAGTAAAAGGCGTAGGTGCGCATGTCAAATTATGTTAAAGGTTTGAGGATTGCGAAAGAGAGAACGTTGAGTGATTTTTTTTATGTAAATGAATGTCGTGACGAGCCAGTCGTTCGCCTGATGTTAAGCGTGGTTCTCACTTCCCATCAGGTGAGATAGTGGTCAAACGAAAACCTATCAATCATAAAAAAAAAGCGTCACGGCTGCCCATAACAGATTGCAGTATCACTCGGAACTCTAAATTAACATAGTTTTGCATGACACTGCCCTGCGCACGTCATTCTGAGACTTCACACAGTATAGTAATAAGATTACTAGAACAGTCTAGTATTACTGCGCAAATCAGACTTTATGATCTGATCACCTGTGTGATCAGATCATAAAGTCTGATTTGCCCAGTAATTTGCCCAATGCCCTTCAATCCAAGACTAACAAACAGTGCACAGTACAGATATGATATAAAAAGAACAGTTGGTGGTCAAATATTAATCCATCATGCATAAAAAACCGATACAGTCTACTTTATAAGGTCAAGGAGTTGTATAATAATGAAAAAGGTAAGTTGATAAAAGATAACGGTGTTTTAGCAAATATAAGTGATTTTTCTGGGTTTTTTTGTTTAAACCTTGTGCGTACTTTGAGATAAAAGAGCATATAAATAATTGAGCTTATGAAGTCCTGCAAATATGTATTAAAATTCGACAGCAATTCAGTAATAAATGAATGTACCATATTAGATACAATTTAAGGCGAGAAAGAAAAAGAAACTTACAAAAAGACAGGAAAAATCAGGCGCAGAAGTTCAACTTTATTACGTTACTAGCTGTTCCCGCGGTTTCACCCATAAATAAGCTACGTCTATTACTAATATCATTGCGGTGTGAAGAGGGAACAAACGCACACACACACACATCCCCACACACACACGAACGTTCGTATTTATAATATTAATGTGAGTCTAGGAGAGATAAATATTATGTTAAGTATAAGTTTTTTATAATAATCTGTAATCCACAGAGCATTAAAAAATATGATGCTTCGCACCTAGATAGAGGCTCCCTGTTGACATTAATTTGACACAAACAATCGACTACGGCAGATAACATAAATAATATCAACGGCAGCAAACAACAAACGGCTATCTACAAAATCACTTGTTTCCAGGAGAGCGTTTCTAAGGCGAAAATGTATCTAATAACTTACATAAAATAAATAAAGCTAGATTCTTCAAATTTGCAATAGTTCATTAAAACAACATTTGAAAGAAAATCATCACCATCATAATCATCATCAACAGCCTAAAAACGTCTACTGCTGAACATAGGCATCCCCCACAGAGTGCCACTTTGAGCGACTGCTTTCCTCCTTCATCCATCGGCTCCCCGCGGTTTTCACCAGGTCATCGGTCCACCGAGTGGGGGGCCGGCTTACACTGCGTCTTCCGGTCCTCCCTTTAGGTACGTATGAAAGTGACTCTCCACACAAAAAACTCTTAATAAGGCAATAAAGTATGTTTTTAAATAAAAATCACAGGTATTAATGAGTGTAATACCTATTAACTAATGCCATAACAGTTTTTATAGCATCTAGATTATAGATAATTATTTGGTTGCCTTTTTATGGTTATCGACTAGCTCGATTCATGTCGATAATTCCTACATTCATCCAGTTCATCAGCTTTTGTTGATAAGCCAATAATTTAAAAATAAATGCTCTTAAAATATTTCTTATGCAAACCCGTTTCAAAGCGTTCCATTAAAGAGTTTTAATTTTGTTGCACCAAATATTTCCTATTGGAAGAAATTCAATATAAAACCCAATCCCTCCAACTTATCTAATTTTTCTGTAGGCAGTTTTAATTTACTAGGGTATTAAGATAAAAAGTGAGTTTTGGCGGGAACGCGGAAAAGTTCACGTCGTTGCATTGTATTATTTTTCAAAACTCGTGCTTTTTCCAGTGTTAATGTTTAAAATCGGTGGTGTTTTACGCATTAAGTGCTGAATTACGAGCATGAGTGTGGGCAAGTGATATAATGTGGTAAAACGTGGTTTTTCGTGTTGCTTCCAAAATTCCATAGAAGCTTCTAGTAAAGTTGCCACCACTTTACTAAGGCATGACTTAGACTGGACTGAGACTACCTGACTTAGACTGGACTATGACTACGCAGACTGTGACTAAGACTTGACTTTACGTGAAATATTCTATCATTATAAAAATTACAATACTTGACACTGGCTAAATACACTATGTGTGGAGCCAAAATATAAGAGAAAAAAAAAAAAAAGTTTTCTTGTTGTTCAAGTCAAGAGTGAATAGGTATTTACTAGACAAACGTGCATTTGTATTTACTACACACCGCCGACCACATCTTTTAGCGTTTGACCACAATCTCACCTAATGGGAAGCATCCCATTAGGTGAGATTATGGTCGAACGCTAGCGTAGTCATGGATAAAAAAAAACTCTAATTAATTTTGGTAGAATAAATAATCTGCGTGCAAAGTTAAATCTAAATCAGCTTAGCCGTTTTGGTGCAAGTCACATTGAGAAACAAAAAAAACAGCATAGACAATTATCAGTAGGAATAGGAGTTTAACAACATAAGTTAAAATAGAAACATTCTAGGTAGGTACACGAAATTAGATATATATAAATTAAACATTTACTTTATTGTCGCTTTGCATAGTTGATTAATATCAAGATACACCTACGCACTGTTTAAAAACCTGTATCCTAAAGAATATGGATTAAAAAACTTCCGTTCAAAAAGTATAATTCTAAAAGGTTTTATGCAAAACGCAGTTTGGGAATCTACATAAGTAGAAGTAAACTATATATCTTGCATATTATAGATGGTTAAAACAGTTTTATTATAATACTAGCGGCTCGCCCCGGCTTCGCACGGGTATAATAGTTTTCGCAGCGCACGCGACATAAAGAATATTTTAGGTAATTTTTTTTACACCATGGTTTACATTATTGGAGTTTTAGTAAGAATATTTACCATTACTATTCGATATTACAATAATCATTAAGCTATGCTAACGACCTGCGACTACCTAACGTGCCGGGGGGGTGACGACTGATGTGCTCTACTCGCGTCATGCATTGCGTTCGCGAGTGTCAGCAGAAATCAATGCATGTGCAATATGTATCGCTACAGATCCCTAATTCTTTTGAAAATATAATGTAGCCTATTTCACCCGAAGATAGTGTAGCTTCCCAACAGTGAAAGAATTTTTCAAATCGGTTTAGTAGTTTCGAAGCATATTCAATGCAAACAAACAAACAATCAATAAAATCTATCCTTTTTATAACATTGTTATAGATGTTAGAGATTATAGACAACTGATCTTCTGTTAAGATTTTCAATTACCATTTAAATTGTATCGATTGCTACTCTAATCGACTAAACGAGTAGGTTTTAACGTACCTATATTGTTTAATTATAATTGCCCATTTAATGAGGTAATGTTGGTAGCCTTACCCGAGACAGCGATTTAATCGTGGTTTTTTATTTATAAATTTCGTTATTTATAGTTTTCATAGTTCATTTTAGTTTAGATTTAATTTAGTTTTAGTCAACATATTTTGTTTTTTTACGTTATATTTGGTGTGATAAATAATAAAAATTATAATTATTATAGCTAAAAGATATTGGTATCAAAGTGTGCAAAGTGTTTCTATTTATTCTATGCAAAATTAACACATACAATTTACATTTTAACTAAATTTTTATGTTATCACATAAGTATAGCTTTACATTTTAAACGACAGCTAATTTTATATGCTATAAAAATTAGCGATCATTATTCTATTAACTCTAGCAAAAGAATAATTCACGCATAAACAGACGTTCATTCATTTCGGCTCGATTGTTAATTTAATTTTTATCTAGGTTTTTATGTTATTTTCTATAAATACAAGATAATTTTAAAATAGTATTAGATAATATTATACTAATTTGAATTGTTTTGCTTTAGTTGTAGTAGTTACAGTATTCTATGTTTAAATGTTTTATCTTTTTCTGGTAAAGTCACAAGTAGGTACCTGAGTAGTGGATTAATAGTATAATTTGCTTTTGCCAAAAAAGAAGTAAAAGCCAATTTCTATTACCAGAATCAAAATCAGAATCAGAATCATTTATTGAGTAACTAACACAGTAAATGTAATGCTAGGTCTAAATTGCACATGTCGTGAGGTCAGTTTACCCACGTCGGGAATTCAATATTATTTACTTATGCATAGCAACTTACGCATACGTTTTTCGCTTGCATACGTTTTTTTCCTTTATTCACGATGTGGACTTTAAAAAAATAGAAGTAGGTAATATTTCTACTGACGACTTCACTTAGAAAATCTAATAAAGGTGAAACATAATTTTAAATTACATAATATATTGTAGTAGTAACTACATAACCATAATAAGTAAGCTTTCCTCAAAATGGTTTTGCTGTCAGAATATTTTCCAAACTAAACTATGACAATGTCCTTGTTGAGCACAACGAAATATTAGCATAGACAAAAACCCGAAAGGGATATTAATCAACCCAGCCTATAGATGACCAGGGTCAATGGGCCACGGAAGCACAAAACAGGGGTCTACTATGTTATCGTACGATAAAAAGTCACTACGCGGTGACGTGTGGCGACGGCTGAGCAAACGTCGTTACAACGTTACTGGCGTTACTAAATAAATCGTTAGAGCCGCGCGAGTGAGACGCGATACGGCACGTAGTACGAAGGACGTAGGAGACCTGGATGTGGCATGGTTCTGATCAATGCACTTTCCGTATACGGATGATTTTATATTTGTAATAATCACGGCGCCACTACAGTCGTCAGTTTGCGCGCTCTCTGTAGATACGCTTGTATTGTCTTTTCTACGAAATATAATAAACGTCTTAATGTGCTAAAAATTAATGAATATTATGTATGGTCACCACTAGCCTCTCATCACCTACCTATAGGAACATGCATAGGTAATAGGCAAACCCGCATACGAAAATTAGTGGTGTATTTCAACCACTAACTTCTAATAAATACTATGAATTTCTAATAAATCACGGGAATGAATGTCTTTTGTTCCATCCTGCTCTGTTCATTGTAATTTCGTATGACTATCTCGTTTTGTTACCTCGCCCCCTGCCCGCGCAGGTGAGTCGTGTTTGTACGAGAAATTATGTTCACGAGCTATCAACGGGCTTTATAATCTTTGAATAGTTTGGATGACAAACAAATGTATTAGTGGAATACGTTATCTACCGTCGTTCTTGATTCCAGCTAACTATAACTTGGGAGTCATCAAGTCAAGAGTGAACAGGTGTCTTCTAGGCATCATGCACCATATTTCGTATGCAATGTCATCGCTTACCATCAGGTGAGACAGTGGTAACATAGGTGAGACAGTGATGGACAAATGCTAAACCTACAAATAATAATAAAAAAGTAGACTTATTCATAATAGTCATGCAATAATCATTTGTTATAGTTTGTAAATATGTAAATAGTTACATTCAAACGTTCGCGTGATAATTTGTATTAAAGCCAAAGATGATTTGTTATGTTAATTTTGATAGAATATGCGCATATGGATAAAAATTGGTATTAGTTGGACGCATTGCCTACTATTTTTTGGGTAAATAACAACAAAAATAACATAACGATAAGGTCAAATGATTAGAAACAATAATTTTAAATTATTATCAAGATCTCGGTGGCATCAAAATAATGGAATAAGACGCTGTTTTACAATAATCAGATAAAATGTATTCATAAAATAAAACAGAACACAGTTGAAATAAAAGCTGAATTTCGTAAGCCTGATTACTGATAAAAATAATGTTTTTAGGTCAGTATATGTTTTATTAGTTGGATAACCTTTTATCCTCCAATGAAAAACTGTCCCCATGTCATTTCTAGTGATATCTACATCTTTGTCCACCTAAACCGTCTCGGCTGGCCAAACAAACTAAAACACGGAATTATTAGTGTTTTTCGTATTGTACAGATTTGTGTTATAGCGCTAAATATCACAGGATTTTGCTGAATAAGCAACATTAGCTTTATATATTATCTCTTCTTTTTATATTAAAAACGCTATTTCCAAAAATGGTTTGCGATTTTTTATTAAAGTTAGTAGAGCTCTAAAAATAGTTAGCAATATTAAGGTTTTTGTATTTCAATTTTTGTAATTTTATGTTTGGTTTAGATTTAATTTAGTTTTAGTATTTATTTATTGTAGATTTAATAATTTATTGTACCTAATTTATTCTGAATGCAAAATAAAATACGGACCCGATCCTTGTATAATGTAAATATATTTACCCTTTTTTTTTTAGTATGGGTGCTTACCCACTGGTGGCACTAACATCAAACATAACTTAAAAGCAACCTTAGCCTATAACAAACTAAGTTTAAATCAGCTTTACTTGACCTCCAAACTGATCAATCTCAAAAATCATAAGCTTTATTCGTGATTAATCTAAAGTCTGCTGTAGCTTTCTTGTTTTAAGCTACAATAACAGCTGCTTAACTGTTCCTAGCTAAAACTTACAGCACGAACAGTATTGAACCTGTTTAAAACCACAGAATAGGATGTAAAACCACAGCTTGTATATTAAGGGCTTATGCTAGGCCAAGCCAAAGGCCACAGAATAGATATATAGTACTAGATCAAAGCGGGGATGAGTCGAGGGGCCGTGCGGCAGGGGTGGTCTAAGTTAGAATGGTTCCAACGCACAATAATTTAGGTAAATTATTATTACACTGAATATAATGGGTATTTTAAAAATCCACTATATATAAGCCCTCCATTATATTTAGTTCAACTAATACATAAAGTTTCATGACCTTATTTAAAGTATTCATTGAATAATCGCGGTTTATTTGTACGGTTTGGAGGTAACTTAGTAACTTTTCTCTTATTAATTCGTGTTTTCACTATACATAAGCCTTAGTATTTGTCCTGAACTTTACCATATATTAATTTCAAAGTCATTGTTGCAATATTGTTGACAGGACACGGCCTCATGCTAAGCCATTTTAAGCATTTTGGCGTTGTACAGGCTCTTAAGGAAACTCGTTGGGTGACAGCCCTAGCTAAAGCTAAAGTAAAGGCTACACAGTGCAATCGCCTACAGACAACTTTGCACGTATTTAGTTAAAACATCGATCTTATCTCGTGCATTCTCAGCTTTCATTCTATAGGGGCGGTGTTGCACCCTTTACCTTATAAATAACCTTTTACTATACCCTCCAATCGAATTTCATACTTAAAACAAGAAAGCTACAGCCGAATTTAGATTAATCACGAAAGAGGCTTATTATATGATTTTTGAGATTGATCAGTCTGGAGGTTAAGTATAGTTGATTTAAACTTAGTTTGTTATAAGCTAAGGTTGATTTTAAGTTGTGTTTGAAGCTAGTGTTGTTTCTGGAGATAGCATTGTTTTGCGATTGAGATGTAAGAGATGGTTCTGTGTAATAAGTGTTTCACGACTTTGATTCCCCGTTGTGCTTTTGTGAGTTTAGTAAAAATATTTTCTCAAAGTTATGTTAGAGTTTGATTTTTCAAAGCGTTCTAAGAAGAGAAACATCTGATGTTACAAATGTTAGGCATTTATGAGTTAGTTTTTTTTAAATTTATGTAAGCGAATGACGCGACGAGCTAGTCGTTCGCCTGGTGTTAAGCGACACGGCCGCACATGAGTTAGTTCCTCGTATGGATTGGCAACGTTGAAATTTCTGGACATCATTATTGGATTTCTGGATAACAGTTCATCCGTCATTGAATTGCTTAGATATACTTTAAAATGATTGATATTAAAATAATATTAACACAATTTACTATTTATTAATTAAGGACTGTACTATATATAAAATACAACTATACAACTATACTACTACTACTACTGTTCTATATGTAAACTTACCGGTAAGTTTAATATTTTTATTCTGTGTTACGACGTCACCGAAAATGCACAAAAACAAAAA
Source organism: Ennomos quercinarius (assembly GCA_910589525.2). Lineage (NCBI taxonomy): Eukaryota > Metazoa > Arthropoda > Insecta > Lepidoptera > Geometridae > Ennomos > Ennomos quercinarius. The sequence continues at coordinate 2,552,885 of OU342491.1, forward strand.
AGCAGAAAATGTTATCATTTTCTAATATTTTTTTTAACGGGCAAATTGCCTTTATTACTCAAGCTAACTACTACAATAATAAAAATTAAACTAAACTAAACTAAGCTAAACTAAACTAAACTAGCTACACTACCTACTACAAAGAACATTATGGACTGTATACTAGCCGCGATGGCCTATAGACAGTCCAAGTGCTCCTGCCCACTACCGGTAGATAGCGTACCCAACATGCTGGCCGCATTGCCACGTTGAATTGCAATGCTGATGCGTTGGGCCAAATAAGTGCCAGCATTTTTGTTCTAATAATAAGTACATAGTTTTTTTTTACTACTAGAAATCAAGCATTTTTTTTTCCTATTCCTAGAATGCCTTGTTAGACACTATTTATATTACCATCTATTTGACTAATGAGTAATTTGAAGAAGCTAACATTGTTTTTTCTAAGGCGCTAAAAACATTTTGCAAACAGTAGCAATACAAAACATAAATCAGCGCACACACGTTATAAAACTGAGCGTCGTCTGGGGCGGGCTGATAACGCGATACGGCTGGGCGGGCGCGATAACCGCCGGCTGCATCTCTAGGGCGGGGGCTTGCAACTCTTGCAAGACTTGTCGGAACAGTTTGCTAATTAATGCAATATAAATTAATATACGTTGAAAGGGCGTATGTATCTGTCAGTTACACCTCTAGGGCGGGACTTGCAATTCTTGAAAGACTTACCAGAAAAGTTTGCAACACTGATGCAATGTAAAATAGACAATTAGACAAATTTGGCCACGTACTCTTCTAGAATAGCAGCATTATTCATAACAATAGAATAATAATGTATGCCGGCTCGATATCGAGTCACTGGGAGCCACTGGGAGAGTATCGAGCAAGGGTTAAGGAAACTGGCCTCCTGCTGGAAGTGTCACTCATAAAAATTAATGACCACTGCGGGAGTGACGGGATTTTATTTTTGGAAATTCTGGTTTGGTGTCCATTTTATGCGAAAAACGAACGAAAAGTCAAGAATCTCTTGGGAGATCCTTGTCCAAGAAAAGCGGAACATACTAGCGATAATAGAGTCAAGAAGAGGAAAAATGTTTGGCCACCTTGTACGACATGACAGCATGTAAAACATCATAGAAGGAAAGGTAGAAAGGAAGAGAGGAAGAGGCAGACTTGGAAGGGCATATACAGGGCATATATATTACTCCACCGACAAGAGCAGGCCTCTTAAATAAGAAGAACGAGAAGTCCATTTTACGAGATAAGAGATACTTTTTTTTAATAAGATTTTTAGTTAGCTACCAATAATTATAGAGATAATATACATATTATCATATAACTTACTCTTCTGGATAACGCAAATCTGTAGTAGAGTGTAGTTGCGTTCTAGTGGTTTGTTTCACTTACCTGAAAGAAAAAAGCACAATAATTAACAAAAGAATTCATAGTTATCATGGTAAACCAATCAATAAATCCAGATTTAATAAAAACGACATCATAAAATATGCTAAATAAGTATATTTATAATACAAGCTTAAACTTAAATTAGCTGTAAATAAAATACGCATTCGATTACACATATATTTTCTTCAACATTACGCATGTAAATATCAATCCAATATACCATAGAGACTACGGATCCATACGAATCTTGCGGGACCGTCTAAGCATAGAGTCCATATGCCATAGATGGTATCCCAAGATCCGTCATATTATCACTTGGAGCTACACACGTGTGTGCGTTTGTACGTACAAAAGTACAACCCTCAAATCAGCCTGTAAGTGTTACCTGAATGAGTACGAAATAAATGCTATCGGCTTTACAATGCTCGAGTATTGTTTTTTTTTTAATATTAGATCGGCTTGTTTTGCCGTATTGTGTTTGACGATGTAAGGCGCTCTCCTATTTAGAAACCTGTTATTTAATCCGAATACTTTTGCGTGTATTAATATTATAAATTATATTTAAAACTTATACAGGTCGACGTTTAAATAACTACCCCCTTATTCAAAACAGTTGATAAGCTAAAATATAACCATTTTGTAATATAAACATTTTTCGTTCCGCGTATAACAGAAAAAGAATTGAACCAGTTCGCTATACTAAAGTGACTTATTATCAGTCTTGATTTATGATACAAGCGTTGTCCAAGCCAAACTCAAGTCTCAAAGTCTTGATTATAATAATCGTTTCTATTCGAGACGTGTAAGTCTCGCAGTCTTGAACTGCAATTCAAGTCCACGTCTGTGCCGGGTCTAGCACGCCCGGGAGCGTCCGGGAGCGCTATCGCTTGCAAACACCCGCGATATCTCCAGAACACTCTATCTCCCGGGTTTTGTGTCCGCGAGAGATACGCGCCCGGACTATTTGATTACATCGATAGTGGTACATCACTATTATACCTACCTTTAAAATAGAGTGGGAAAATATTCGATGGTATCTTGGGAGAAGCAGTGGACTAGTAGAAGCTGATGATGATGATGGAGAGCCGGTCGTGTTACTAACTAGAGGCGGTATCACGGTTTCACTCACGTTCCTTCATACAATTTTTAACACCCTGTTGGACTACTTTAGGGGTTGAAGTTTCAAACACAAGGGTGTTTGAAACTCAAAAATTTAAAAATCAAAATGTACATTTATCGTATCGATTACGTTTACGTATCTAATTCGATTAATGATAATAGTACAATCGGACTGGTATCACATTCGAGAATCTTTAGAACATCCCTAACCTTTCAGTCGTCGAGCTGTCAAAAAACCATTAATAAAATAGACAAGGTTATTGATTTTATTATTTATTTATTTATTACCATTTAACATAAAACATAACATTACAGAGTAAGGTCTAATGCGTTACATTTTATCACTTATTAAATAACAAAACTAATCATTCTAAAATTATTATTTACACTTAAACTAGTTTAAAGAATTAATGCTAAAATGTTAGCCTACACATTACTTGCAAACAAACAAAACAAACAAATAAAATAAAATCAAAACAAAACATCAGGTAACCAAAAAAGCTTTACAACTAATAAATACAATATCTACCTATACTAAGTATACAGTAGGTACCTACTTTAGTTTGTGATATTATATTATTATTAATTGATAATAAACATATTATTATGTAGGTAAATAGATGCTGATTCCTACAAAAATAACGTCAACTTTATAGTTTCTTGCACGTGCTACTGTAAAAATAATAAACAAGTGTGATAAAATCAGATATGTTCATCTGTAAGTCACAATTCCGAAACATAAAATTCTAATGAATTATTAATTTATTTGCTTGAAATATGATATAGACATTATAACAAATTTGCAAAAGCTATTCTGCATAAAAATGCACCACCCACGCTCGTAACGTGATCATAACGTGATCATTAGGTGATCACATGATCTTTAGTTTAAGTCCTGTTATCTTGCACCAATGCCAAAGCTCTAATAGACAACTTAGTAGGTACAAACGTACTAGAAATTAGCGAGTTCAGTGGTAAAAATAATATATTATTATCGAATATGCCGTTGTTGATCTTGTAGGTATTAAGTTCCATAACCTGTATAACTTTTGAGAACAAATGTGTAATAATGGTGGATTACCCATTTGCCGTGTAGTCCCGGCGAAAGAATAGGATCATCACATTTTCAGCACATCTCGTGAATGCTGTAAGAAGATTTTACTAGGTAGTGTATAGGACTTTTCTGCAAAGTTTGTCTAGGTAGGTACCACCGCTTTGCCAGTTACTCTGCCGCCGACCAGTAGTGTGCAAGCACTACTGTGTTCCGGTTTGAAGGGCATTGTAGCTAGTGAAGTTACTGGGCAAATGAGACTTTATGATCTGATCACACAGTCTAGTAATCTTATTACTAGACTGTGATGTCTCAGCATGACGTGCGCAGTGCAGTGTCACGCGAAACTTTATTATTTTAAAGTTCCGAGTGATACTGCAACTGTTATGGGCAGCCGTGTCGCTTAACATCAGGTGAACGACTAGCTTGTTACGTCATTCATTCTCATAAAAAAAGAATGAGGCAAATAGCCATTAGGAAATGGGCGAACAGGTGCCGGGGATCCTCGGTACATTAAAATCTTCTGCGATCACCAAGCCGCCTGCCGAGTGCGGTGATTATGACAAATCCCTCCTTATAGTAAGCGTCCAAAGTGGCGTTTTTTTTTTTAAATCAACAATGAACATCTTTCGGTTAATGATCATGATGATGAGTGCTCGTGCTGCTTTGTTGCAACCTGCATTAGCATGACTATGACATAATATGTGGGCCTGCATTACTATGACATATGTATTTTGACAATACTCATGCGCTTCTCATGCGCAATCCTACATGACACTAAAAAGCAGTAAAACAATGACATTAGCATGTCTTTTGGGTGAAATGTAATGCACGTGCAGAACCAAACAAATTGGTGAATATTAATTAACCTAAAAAAATCAATGGAGATTTGGGGAGAAATAAAAAATAATGCTTTAGAATGTAGTCTGTTTATATACTCTTTGGTAGTCTATAGCTTTGGAATTAATTACACGAATATTGCATCAAATTCGCTTTATAACAAAAATGTTCGGAGAGCCCTTTACTTTTTAGAAATTGGTTGAACATTAAAAAAGATTCTGTTAACGGGTTAATGTATAACAAATTTTCAAACCAAATTTAAATCAAGTTATATAATTAGGTTTAAATTATGAACCATGCGTCACTAAAATAAATATTATATTAGTATTCCCACTGTATAAATAATTAAGTAAGGTAGTGTTTCTGAAATGGCAAGACACTCTCATACATTTTTATCATCGTAGGCCAAACAAGGCCTTCTCGTATGGTGATTTAAGGTTAAACACTGATAAAGCTATTTATAGTTAATTTTGGATACTAAACAGTAATCAAGCTTCCGCGATCAGGTGCCAGCAGGCAACGGCAAAGTTTATATATTTAAAGATGTCATAATTCAATTCAAAGGCGATTTCGGATTTGTTCCAACACAAGACAAGACAAACATAGAGCTTAAGCGAAACTCAACGTAGGTATATTAAATATATTAAAATTCACCAAAATTGAAATTTAATCAACGTGGCGTGTGAAAAGACGAGAAAGGCATCATGACCACGTGCAGTTTATTCCGAAGTATAATCTTGCACAAAAAACTGAAAAAAGACTGCGCGTCTTGACACCCAAGTACAAACCAGTATTTAGACCCAGTATTTTCACTACTTTACAGTATACAAGGAATACTGCTGATCGGTATATAAGTATATGGTCTGGCAAAACGAACTCATGTAGAAGCGTTAATTATCAGGCAAGCTTTAAGGCTGCGTAATAGCACGTCTTTTGATGGAAAGTTTCATTCGGTTATTCCTGTTTTTAGTGTTATTTTCTATTTACTTTTTTACTATGCTTATTTTGACACGTCACGTCGCATCGGGCTTTCAAAAAAGTGCTTTTTGTTGATTTTGTGCCATGTAAATATTAGGTACAGTAACCAAATAAACCTTTCGTGGTACCACATAGGTTCTTAGTTCCAAAAAGTAAAAATTATCACTGCACTACTTGTTAGAGCCACGGGTATTTTGTTATACGTAAACTTGTTCCAAGTTTAGATTCTCATTTACAATTTATATATTAATTAATTTACATAGGTAACTGACATTCTAAATGCCTGCAGGGTGACTATAGGTATTCTAAATCAACACGTTATACAATGCCGGTTTTATTGTTGTTCAAATTAAAATAGATAAAATAAATTACACAAAACGATTTTTTAGCATATTTGCAAAACAACATTCTTGATACACATAAATTTCGATGCCAATTTTGACCTTTACTCAGTATCAGTATCTTATTGCCACCATCTTAATGGAAAATGTGTGTTAGGTATTGTTTATTTCAAGGCTTTTATAACAGCTTCCTTAAGAGTAGTCATATAATCTATTGTAAATAGGGTATTTTTAGCATTTCTAGAAGTCAAAACAGATATAACAGCACAAACATTTGACAGCTTTATCTCTTTAGGACCCAAATGTGTTGCAGTAGGTACATACGTCATTTTGATACCCATTTAGTTATTATAAGACTAATAAGTAGTCTCTACCCACTTCTATTGTACGTCCGGTATGGATAATACTGTTTGTGACAATTTTTATAGTAGTACCTTTGCATGTACACAGTTTTCATACATAAAGTTTATCCTATTCTATTCATAGAGGGATAAGTATGAACTAAGGAACTGTCAAACTTTGGTGCAGACAGTTTGTGCATAATGTTTAGCATGCCTATAATAAATAAGGTTGAAGAAAATATATCACTCACTGTTTCTAAGTTAAATGGAAATTATTCCCTCCCACTAGGTGGACCGATGACCTGGTCAGAACCGCGGGGAGCCGATGGATGCACGAGTCAAGCAGCCGCCCAAAGTGGCGTTCTATGGAGGAGGCCTATGTTCAGCAGTGGACGTCTTCAGGCGATGGTGATGATGGTGATGAATAATTATAAGCAATAATTGGATTTGAAAATGTAGATATTACAAAATAATTGCTACGTGTCAGCCCTACAATATGTAGGCATGTGTGCGGGTAGCAGATAACGCTCCCGCCTGCACCTGATTCATGCAGATAATATTTGTCGTAAAGTTGGATCCGACCGCTCTAGGAAATTGATATCGGTCGGTGCCACCACTACTCTATGGTTAGAAATTTCTGGGGGTAGCCTGCATCAATAACAAAGTACTCTGTGGCCTGCGAGATACCAGTTTGTGGACTTTTATGGGCAGTTTTCCTAATGTCATTTAGCATTATTTATTTCTCGCTAGATGGCATTGGTGACAGTTTTGGAAACAAAAGAGGATTTTGTATTTTTTAAAACCATTATTGGCTGAACGAATTTCTCCACTGCCATGATAAAGTTTAAAAAGTAAATGCCAAAATATACGCGAGCGCCATCTCTTGCTAATTATAGAGAACTAATCGGACAATGTCAAAAATAATAATAGAATTTGAATTTGAAAAGAAAACTTCTCATTCCGTGTTTTAAACCACGTCATCTTTTGGCCGAAACAGTAAGTTTTCCGTGACAGCCTTGCTAGCCACTTAACCTGTTGTTTCTTTAGGCTTCCGTAAAGAATGGAACCGATTTCTAAAACGAGATGTATATATGACTAGAAATTACGAGTCATCAAAAAAACTGTTGTTCTTGATGATCTTGATGAAAAAGTAGTTTCCGTTGACGTAGAACCTTCAAATTTGGAATAAATTAAGGTTTTATAGCATCAGTAAAAAAAAAATTATAACCACATGACTTTATTCGTATGTGGATGTATCACAATAATGTCAATTTCATAAGCTTAGTATTTTTGTGGTTAATGTGGGAGTTTCACTGGACCTCTTTAATTTATGAAATAAAATGGTAAGAAATGTTAAAGAGATATAACCCTCAGGGTCTGAGTTTCGCTTGCTACTTATCTTTTATTTGTGACAAATGAATATCCAATTTGTCTTTACTATTTTAAGATACCTATACTTTTGTTTAGCGTTTGCATAGAATTTTTTTGGTCAGTTGTTGACTTGACCTTACAGTGCAGGATAAAATGAATACAGATGACTTTCCTAAAGTCTTTAACATAACTTAGAACGATATCAGACATGTAAATTAGGTGCTGGACATAATAAAAAATAACAATATCTATATTTTATTGAAGTTATCGTAATAATCTACATGTTACCAGAGCTAGCATTACAAAATTGCTTCATCTAAGTTGTGACCGTTTAAATCTTTTTTTTAAACTGAATAAAACAAATTGTATACACTAACATTTCCTAAATCCAATAACTGATCAATAAATTTACATCTTAATGTTACTATTATAGGAATCACAATGTATTATGTGTTAAATTTATTTGTTAATATTGAAGACATTTAAATGTAATGACTTTTTTCGAATAAATGCATCTGTTATTTATGATTAAAAAATATATTGAATTCAAGTTTTTCTTGAAGTTGTCAATAAATATTTATATACAGGATGGTTACCAAACCAATGCTTCCCAGAGAGAACGTATCCTAACCGTTGAAGTTAGCAAATGTTACTCAAAGAAAAAATTAAAATAACTACATTTTTTTAAGTCCACTGGCCAGAGCCGGGACTCGAATCTTAAACCCGTCAAATAACTGTAATAAACATAGATACTATAATTAAAATAAGTTATGGAAATAACCAAAGTCAAGAAGAATTTCATGATCTTCTGCAAAAAAGATGCAATGTTTATTAGACAGATTTGTTCCTTAGGATTAATTTATACATTAATTAATTTTTCTCTTTTAATTTGATATCATTGAAACACAGGATATTTAATTAGCGGGTTCAACTCCCAGATCTAGCAAGTGAGTTATATAAAATATTTGAATCGAATTAGTTTGGTACATTCTGTATATCTCAATATATTTATACGTGCAAAAATATTTATCAAAAAAATATTTACATTATGCTAATACGCCAGACATTTAGAACTAATAACTATTTATGAATGAACTAGCCGGAAAACAATATCAAATTTTAAATCTAATAAATTTAAATATACTTACAAAGTTATGTACCAGAGTCTCTTTAATCACTCACGTCGGTATCAACAAGTTAATAGCCATATTGAAAGTCTGTAATAAGAAGGATGGAATTCGTTAATTTTTGCATTTGACAGAGTAGCGTCTGGCGACATGCTCATGACATAAATGTCATAACTCTCACACGAACAGCATTATGGCATTATGAACTCTCTGCTGACTAGTACGTATACAGTCAGAGAGTAATAGATAATCTGTGTTATGAACAGTTTAAATTATTATTTTTGTGATATGATTTAGGTTATATTGTAAGCAAGTGGCGCCCGCGGTGTTACCCGCGGCTAAAAAGCATCCTATGTGTATCCAGCGTATAGCTATCCACATTCAAAATTTCATCAAAATCGGATCAGTATCTACGGACATTAATGGTAACAAACACTTTTTTTATTTATTAAGCAAACGAATGTCGTGATGAGCTAGTGGTTCGCCTGGTTTTAAGCGTTACGGCCGCCCATAACAGATGTAGTATTACTCAGATTCGCGTGACACTGTACTGCGTACGTCATCCTGAGATATCACAAAAACTAATAATAAAATGTCAAAGATCAGCTCATAAAGTCTCATTTTCCCAGTAATTTCCTAGCTGCAATGCCTTTCAAACCGAAACACAGAAGTGCTTGCTCACTACTGCTTGGCGCCAGAATAACTAGCAAAGCGGTGGCACCTACCTAGGCGAACTTTGCAGAAAAGTCCTACCACCTAGTAAAAGTCCTACCACCAAGTGACAAAACAAACATGACAAAATTTCGTAGTTATAACTATTAGTAGGAAAAATCTAGACATCGTAGTTTTTCAATAGTAACCCAAAGACTAAGGCCCGCATAACAAGCCGATGCTCGATGCAAGAATTCATTTACAAAATGTTGTTAATGAAATCTTGTCCCTTGCCCGTCTGACCACGTGCAGTCAGTACTGTCAACCAGAAAAAACAATTCACCCAAATTAATTTGGAAAAATTGGAACATATTAATAGATTTACAACATATTTTAAAACAGTTGAAGTTGTGTATACTAATATCTGAGTTTGAATTGGTATATTATCCCGAAAGGGGGTAAATCTACTTCCCAAGGTAGACAATGTTACTTCTACGACTTTTCTAAATTAATAGTTTTTCATTGAAGAAAAGCCATGTAAAGTTTACGTTCGAAGATAGCCCTACCGCAGCTGGGTGGATGAACTTCGTCCTTGACCGAATACACTTAAATGAGTTTAAGGACCTGTGTTTAGAAATGAATTTATAGTATCTTGTTAACTGTCGTAGCGATCGCACGTGCAATTTTGTGAGTAGATTTATTTTTAGTATGGAGGTTTGGAAACACGCACTTTCAAGTAAGGTTCTCACAACTAGTGGGCTATCATGGTCCCAGTCCCCCCCTTTCGGGATAACATACCAATTAAAACTCAACTTGTATAATTATGGTATTTGATGTATCTCTAAAATACTGATCCGATATTGAGAATTCTTTCACTTGAAGCTCACAGTCTAGGCTGAGGCTGTCTTATCTACACGGCCTACACGCTTGAATCCACGAGACGACATTGCTTTGTTAATTAAAAATAAGTTTTAAGTTTTAGATAATAATCATGACTTGAGGTAATTTATAGCACTAATTCAAAATGTTTTGAAGCATGAAAACTAGTTTAATCTAGTCTATACTAGTTTAATTTGAAATTGTAATGTAGCAACCTTTGCATGCAGATTTTAAAGAAACCACTAAGATTGAGGTATCTTCTAGGCAAGCATGCATCACCGTAGGCCGCGTCATCACTTACCATCAGATGAGACAATGCTATGCCTATAAATTTTAAAAAAGTATATAGCATGACTTTAGTTAGGTTATAGATAGTACGTATAAGGTACCTGTAACTAAAATCATATACTTTTAAAACGTTGCCTTCCTTTTGAAGTCAATAATGATTGTACTACGAAAACATCTAGGTCTGTGATTGACCTAAAGATCCATTTGACGGCTTAGGGTGGGTTTTTGATCCATAGTCAAGGTAACCAATTGTTAAAATCTCTACCGATTTGTGACCATTGGTTAGAATTTGTTAGTTGGAGTTTTGGCGGGAACGTGAAAAAGTTCACGTCGTTGCATTGTATTATTTCACAAAACTTATGCTTTTTCTAGTGTTAATGCTTAAAATTAGTGACATTTTACGCATTAAGTGCTGAATTACGAGTATAAGTGTTGGCAAGTGATATAATGTAGTGAAACGTGGTTATTCGTGTTGCTTCCAAAATTCCATAGAAGCCTCTAGTAAAGTTGCCACTACTTTACTAGGGCATGACTTAGACTGGATTATGACTACCTGACTTAGACTGGACTATGACTAAGACTTGACTTTACATTAAATATTTCATAATACGATGAAAAACTACAATACTTGACACTGACTAAATACACTATGTGTGGAGCCAAAATATAAGAAAAAAAAAGTAGTTAGTTTTTAACCATTGGTTACCTTAACTACGCATCAAAAAACCTACCCTTAGAGGAATTACGCTTTTGACGGCAGCATAAAAAGAGTGTAGGTCTATTTGATCATTCCAAATGCGGTGTATGAGTAGGTACTGAAAATGAAATGTCGCGCCGTTTCCAAGGTATGTTTTGCAAGGTATGTTCCATAACATATCGAATTTACAAAAAATTACGATTGTAACCCACAGCTTTTTTATTATAATTTCTGTCATAAAGTAAAAGAAGTTATGTGCTATAGCTAGTCGCCTTAGTTTATCTAACGATTCCATCCGCGCCATCAATTAGGAGATCTGGTTTTGATTTGGATCTTGATATTTTATGATTACAAAACGTCTCAAATATCTAGATAAAAAGTGGACTTGTATATTTTTAGAGTCTATTCTTGTCTATTTTGCATTATTCGCCGCATTAATAAAGTAAATTTCTTAATTTATTCTTATCTGGGTGACTTTCTAAAGATATTTTTGGAAAATTTCTAAAAATACTATTTTTATTTTATGTCTGTTATAAAATAAGGCATCACTTTTACTTGCTTTAAACAAACAATAATATTTTAGGCTATACTTTTGCGGTACCTATAATTATTAGGATTCGCATAAACTAATAAGGCCTTTTATTTATTTATCCATCTAATAGTTATAAATGTTACAGACAAAAATTATAGCCGGTCAAAACTAATATTGCCTAGGAAAGTCAATCAAAACCAGTTTTGGCTAAGGACGTCGGTCAAAACCAATTTTAGGTCAAAATTGGTTTTGGCTGAAAAATATTGGTTGATAGTGATTTTGACCAGTCTAGGACAGAGCCTACTCGACTATTGTCTTATGACAAATGCCAGGACCGATGGCTTACGGCGAGTTTTTTTTTGTTAAAAATGCTAACACATTCTAACCAATAGACAAAATTTGTAAGATTTTTTACCTTAACTATACGGATTAAAACCCACTCTAAGGCCCGATTTCACCAAACTAGAATAAGTTTTATTCCAGGTATAACTTTCCGAGAACAACCGAGTTACGCGAAGCCCTTATATCACCAATTTTGTGAAGGAATAAGACTTATTCCTTGGATACAATCAAAATAGCGTCTTTTTGTGTAATTTATTTGTCAATTAGCTGTATCCAAGAGTAACGAATAGCCGTATACTTGGAATAAACTTTGGTGAAATCGGGCCTTAGTGTGCCTTCCGAAGCACTGTGTGAAGAGGAGGTCCTGAGCTAGTAAAATAACTGTAATCTGGATCAAAATGTTGAGATTAATTTGTAAAGGAAAAATTTAAATCACGTACGGGATTTGAACTCGCATCCATCCGTCCCTAAAGCCGGGACTATATACTTAGTCAGAGAGCCGGGACATGCTTGTCTATTGCATAATACGCTAAGCAGGCGATACTGCCTATAAAAATCATAAATCTTTTTATGGAGTTTTTCTATAAATATTAAGTAAATACTCTTTACGTAGGTACCTAGCATTACATTAACTTCAAACTTTTAGAAACTGCAACAAGCTCATCTCCATAAACCCCACTATACCTATGAAGCTAATACAACACTTCCGCACACATTACTTCTCCATTATCCCCAGATTGGAGCATAGTTACTGCGGGGACAAAGCCCGACCCCGATAGCAGGTGCAGCCAAGCGCGGCCCGCTGCAGGTATCGACTCATTGGAGCCAGAGTTGGGCGCCTCTGGCTCAATTAGGGAGGAAGTCTGCTTGAGCACTATTACCTGAACATATTGTGCAGTAATTTAGAGATTAGGGGGAAGGTGGAAGAGGGGGGGGGGGGGGCTTTTACATATAATAAAACTGTAATCATGCCAAATCTGTACATATAAGACTTATTTTTTGGAAATATTTTTATTGCGGTACACTTCGGGCTTTATCGATATCAATTTTATTTTTATCTGTCTGTCTGTCTGTCTGTCCCTGGTCTACTTTACACTGAAAGTACTGACTAAATTTCGATGAAACTATGGTGACCTATACAGGATGTTGATTTGCATTGTCTCCATATTTACAGAGGTAGGTATGCTACACTTATAGAACACGAATCAATGAAAAAATAAATACCTAAAATTTACACTTTATAAAAAAAACATTGCACAAAAATAAAACAGCACGTGTGTGCGTTCTCATTTAACAAACAACATGATTTTATAAAGTCAACCAGTGCGAGCGCAGAGTCATAAACTATCGCGCCGACAACACACAAAGGCACCCGCCACTTTCGGCAAAGTTCTACAAACGCTCGCCGCTGCACCGGCCCCACCGCCGTTTGTACTAGCCACGCGGGCGGGCTGCGGGGTGCCCTCTCTCACCCGCCCGCGCCCGCGCAGCGCACTTATGTCACGCGTGCAGATGCAGCGACCGATCAGTCACTTGCCCGCCACCGGCGCCGCGCCGAATTTGCGTAGGCACCTACTTTGCTTACGATCGCGTAACAAAAATGGAACACTTTACAAATGTTGAGCTTGTGGAGATGGTACGTTTGTATGCTATCAGCGGAAACAGCTTAACACAGTCTGTGCAAATGTTTCGCGATCAGTTTCCGAACAGCCATGTTCCAACACGTGAAGTGATGCTGGGTGCCACACAGAGACTAAGGGATTATGGACAATTCCAAGTCCCTCATCACGCTCGCGCTTGTGGAAGTGTAGGTCTCTCGGCCGGCCTTCAAGAAGAGATCTTGGACTTTTTTGAAGAGGACCCACGTGCTAGCACCCGTGATGCTGGGCGGCGCTTCAACGTCCACCACACAACTGTATGGCGGCTACTGAAACGAGAACTTCAGCATCCGTTTCATTTTCAGAGAGTCCAAGAACTGCATCCACAAGATAATGCCTCACGCATAGCTTTTTCTCACTGGATTTTACAAAACAGGGATGTGAACATTTTGTGGACCGATGAATGTATGTTTTCACGTGTGGGGATTTACAACATTCACAACGAGCACTGGTGGGCACATCGCGACCATAACCCGCATAAAACCAAGAACGATTCGTTTCAGCATCGTTTTAGTATTAATGTCTGGGGTGGCATTATTGGAGAGCATGTGCTAGGTCCATACATCATCGAAGGTCATCTAACCAGCTCCAGTTACTTGGAGCTTCTGCATCACGTTGTTGACGAGATGCTCGACGATGTACCACTGGCCTTTCAACGAAACCTGTTTTTCCAACAGGATGGAGCTCCACCTCATTATGGACGCCAAGTGCGCGATTTTTTAAGTGAAGTGTTCAGAAGCCAGTGGATTGGACGTGGTGGTCCAGTACCCTGGCCCCCACGATCTCCGGACATGACCCCATGTGATTTTTTTTTATGGGGTGAAATAAAAAGACTAGTTTACACGGACGAAATTACTAGTGCTGTGCAATTAAAAGAAAAAATCATTGCTGCATTTGATCATGTGACACTAAACGTGAATGTGCTAAAAAAACTATCACGAAACCTAAGACGTCGCGCTCACTTGTGCATCGAAAACGAAGGAGGACACTTTGAGCAGTATCTTAGGGTAACGTAACTTGTAAGTACATAATTTTGTAAATACTGTAACGCCCCAGTGGCAAGCTGCTGACACAGATTAAGTCATAGCTACCATGGGTTGTTTACTGCACCCCGCGCACATAGCCAAAACAATAGAGACCGAATACCTGAACCCTGTAGGTAATTAGACAATAGGACCTTCCTCGATGTAGCAATTTTCTAACAATGTTTTTATGATGTTTTGACTACAATACAATACAATAACTCTTTATTGACACCAAAATAATAATAACATAGAAATGAGAATCACATAATAAGATAGGTACAATGGGCGGAACAAAAACGCGGGCGGTCAATGGACTAATGATGAGACAAAAAGTGTTTACTTTAAACTGAGTCATCGCGTGGGGTCCTACTATTGTCCTAGCCGAAACGAAGTTGAGGCTACTTGTGATTCACGACAAAAATGGTTTATCAAATATTCGGCTACTAAATAAATGTGGAATTTAAATTTTATTTTTATATGATTAAACATACACAGTACAATGGATTCTAAAAATATGGAGACAATGCAAATCAACATCCGGTATAGTATATATATTTCGGAATGACATTTGATGTCAAATATGAATAGCTTTATGTTTTCAAAAAAGCCGTGTGCCGGTAGCACGAAGCTACAAGGAAGTAATTTTTATGCAAAATTATCAAAATTGTGTTTTGCCGATTGTAATTCGATTTATAAATCAGTGAAAATATTTTTTATTAATATTGCTAAATGATATAAGTATTTTAATAATTGTTAAGTATAGAAAGAATTGGCATACCTTAACTCTAGCTTTAAATACCTTGTCAACTTCTCGGTGGCATGAAATGTCACAAGCGAAAACGAGATATTCATAATCTGTGTTCATGATATATAATATGATATATAACGTATTCTGCTAAAAATAAAGTCCTACTTATTATAGACAAGAGAAGACAAAGCTACATTCAAAAACGACTTTTTCTTTTCGAATCAAAAAGCAGCATCTAAAAATAAATGTCTACACTTCATGTATGCTAATCTGAGAAATAATAGCAGTGATAAATATGCATGGAGATTAAAATCTACGTAGTCCCGGATTTACATAATTATAATAATTGATTAAGTTTGATCCTGTTCAAGTGTTGTCAATTGGCTAGTCGTCGCCGCATCACGCCGGCGCGCGGCGCGTGAGTGACGTGGCTTATTATAGGTTCACCTTAACTTCAACGTTAACCTATTAAGCCCTATTCAAACCAGCGCGTTATTCGTGTGGGTAGCGGTAAATACCGTTTCGTATTGAAGTTCCGCGGCAAGAGCGAAACTTGAGCGAAACTTCATACAAAATACCCGGGCGGAATGTGGTAAAAATGTGAATTGTTTTGGACACCTCATTAAAACATACTAGATGGTAGGACTTTTCTGCAAAGTTCGTCTAGGTAGGTACCATTGCTTTTCCAGTTATTCTGCCGCCAAGCAGTAGTGTGCAAGCACTGTGTTCCGGTTTGAAGGGCACTGTAGCTAGTGAAATTACTGGGCAAATGAGACTACATGATTTGTTCACTCAGTCTAGTAATCTGATTACTAGACTGTGTAATGTCTCAGGATGACGTGCGCAGTGCAGTGTCACGCGAAACTTTATTGTTTTAAAGTTCCGAGTGACACTACAACTGTTATGGGTGGTCGTGTCACTTAACATCAGGTGAACGACCAGCTCGTCACGTCATTCCATCGCATAAAAAAAAAAAAAAATTTAAGGGATAGGAATAGTTGTTTTTGGTATTATTTATGACCACAAAACTATGAGTTTTTAGGTGAATTGAATTAAAAGTAACTCTTTTTCACCTGCAGCATACCCACGTTTTCTATTTTTTAAACAAACAAGGTATCACCATAACTGCATGGACATAGCCTAAACCCCAAAGAGTTTAGGCTCTATTCAAACCGGCGCGTTATTCGTACCACTGTGGGTAGCGGTAAGTACCGTACGAGATGCCCCTCGGTATTTTATATTGCAGTTCTGCGGCTAGAGCGACTACTAGGTGGTAGGACTTTTCTGCAAAGTTCGTCTAGGTAGGTACCACTGCTTTGCCAGTTATTGTGCCACCAAGCAGTAGTGTGCAAGCACTACTGTGTTCCGGTTTGATGGGCATTGTAGCTATCATGGATTGATTTTTTTAAGTGTAAACCACACTTCAGGTATATCTATAATTGGCATTGTGGCTAGTAAAATTACTGGGCAAATGAGACTTTATGAACTGATCTCACAGTCTAGAAAACTTTTTAGACTGTGTGGTGTCTCAGCATGGCGTGCGCAGTGCGCAGTGTCACGGGAAACTTTAGTTTGGAGTTCCGAGTGACACTGCAATCTGTTATGGGCGGCCGTGTCGCTTAACACCAGGCGAACGACACGTCATTCGTTTACATAAAAAAAACTTGAGCGAAACTTCATACAAAATACCCGGGCGGAATCCCGCGCGGGATACCGCTACCCACAGCGGTACGAATAACGCGCCAGTTTGAATAGGGCCTAAGAGACGAAATTAGGCTCGACGACTTGTCTCACAGTTTTTACACCTACGCACTCAATAATTAATTGTAATAAATGTGATACTGTGTGATTTCCAAGATCAGTATCATAGGTCAAGCGTATTGCTCAGCTCATAAATCATGTTATCGTGATGCGATGTAATGATTTATATCACTGTATCTGTTTACTCTAGATCTAGTATTTAGTTCAAGGGCATACTAGGTACAGCTGCTGAATCTCTAATGTGTATTATATGAAGCCACATAACTTTTTACTTTAACTTTGACTGGCCTGTTACCTCAGTTAGTAGTGGCCCAGTCTTTTGAACTATAGATAGATAGATAGATAGATAGAAAATTCTTTATTGCACAAACAACAATAGTAGGTACATAGGCGAACTTAATGCTATAGAGCATTATCTTCCAGTTAACCCCGGTGTATTGTGGAATTGTTTATTGCGGTGGTGCAATACTGAAGAAATATAAGACAAGAAAAAACAACAACTTAACTATTTCTCTAAACTGATGAAAGTATAAATAACACAATAAATACATAAAATTAAATACACACAATAATACAATACCTACAAACATAATACATATTGTTATACCTATATACATACATACTATTGTACTTATAATTAGATGGATTGCTTTCTTCGCGATTTAATTTTGGAGAGCGAGGTAGAAGTTATAGACTTTGGATTTAAACACCTCTATCGATGATGCCTGACGAATGTGGGTAGGAAGGGTATTCCAAAGGCGAATTGCAGAGACAGTGAAGGAATCGGAGTACAGTGCCGTTCTGTGTTGAGGAGTCACTAGTTGTAAGTGATAACAGGAGCGTTGCGGACGGCCAAAAGACGAACTGGCGGTAAAGCGGTCTTTGAGATTCGTTGGAGCACGTGAGTCCATAAGTATGTTATATAGAAGAGAGACGGTGTGTGCGTTCCTGCGATTTCGGATATCTAGCCATTTTAATTGACGGCGGAACTGGGAGACGTGGTCGTATTTACGCAGACCGTAGATGTAACGAATACATAAGTTGAGAAGACGTTCTAACTTATTAAGTTGCGCTTCAGTAGCATCAGGGTAACATACGTCGGCATAGTCTAGGATGGGAAGCAATAGGGAATTAACTAGGGTAACTCTTGCATGAAGCGGTAAAAAGTTTTTCAACCTTTTCAGGCTATGCAGAGAACCGTATATTTTTTTACTTATTTCTATAATGTGGTTGTCCCAAGATAAATTGTGAGATATATGAAGACCAAGGTTTTTTACTTCTTTACAGTAATTGAGAGTAGTGCCATTGTAGACAGCTGGAGGAATTGTTGAGAGGTCTAACTTAGACAAGAGCTTACTACTGCCAGCTATCATTACTTGAGTTTTGCTCGTGTTGATAAGGAGGCCAAAACTCTGTGTCCATGCGTACACAGAATTGAGGTCTTCATTGAGCTGATCGATGGCTGTGGTTACTTCCTCAGGTTTGAAGGCAAGATAAAGCTGAACATCATCAGCATAGAGATGATAAGAGGAGAAACGTAGTTTAGAAACAAGAGTGTTGATAAAAATAGAGAAGAGAAGGGGAGAGAGGACACCTCCCTGTGGTACACCAGCATCGACGTTGCACCAGTCGGAGAAGACGTCATCGATTCGTATACGCTGCTGGCGTCCACTGAGATAAGAAGAAAACCAATCGATAGCAGATTGTGATAGATTGAAAGAGCGCATAATAGCAAGCAGAATTTCGTGGTCAACACAGTTAAACGCATTACTAAAATCTAACAAAGTGAGAAGTGTTAATTTGCGATCATCAATAGAAGACCTAATGTCATCCGTTATTTTTACAAGAGCAGTACAGGTACTGTGCGCAGAACGAAAGCCGGATTGGAACGGGGAGAGAAGATTGTAAGATTGAAGATAATTAGTAAGATTGAAGATAATTAGTAAGTTGGTGGTGTATAACTCGTTCTAGCACTTTCGATAGAAAGGGTAGAATCGAGATAGGGCGATAATCTTTTAAATCAGAGGACGCTGATTTTTTGGGTAAGGGGATAATGTAGGCATTTTTCCATGCATTGGGAAAACTATTTGATGCTATTGAACAGTTTATGATATGGGTGATGTATGGCACAATAATATGGAGAATAGGAGTAACTAATTCACGCCCAATGCCGTCGTGTCCCACTGCTTTACTCGAAATACTATTAATAATACGCTGCACTACACTATCATTCACTGCATTAAATTGGAGACTTTCCAAGTGAGTGCAGGCTGTCATATTAAGGTTTGCAGTGGTGAGTGCTTTAACTGTAGGATTTATACGACAGGGAACCTTTGCGAAATGCTGGTTTAAGGCATTTACGTCTATTGAGGGGACAACGAAAGTGGTTCTTTTACCAAAGCCTAACTCACGAAGTACTTTCCAAATGCTGTTAGGGGTGCTATGATTTATGGCAGTGAATATGTGCCGACGCTTCGCATTTCTAACAGCTTGGTTGCAGCGGTTTCGAGCCTTTTTAAAGCTGGAAAAGTTATCCTCAGTTTTGTCCTTTCTATACCGTCTATACAAGTAGTCACGTCTTCCCATCAGCTTACGAATTTCATCAGTAAGCCATGGGGCAGAGGGCCGTTTCATTCTACATGGCTTTATAGGCGCATGAGTATCGTAAAGATTAGTCAACAGAGTGTTTAGGATTTGGACTTTCTCATTGATGCTTGTGGCATTTAGCAGCTGGGCCCAGTCTAGGGCACTAGCATCAGTACAAAGTCTCTCCTTGTTTATGGCTGCCAGATTTCTTTGGAGAATAATTTTAGGTTTAATCTTGGGAACTTTGATTTTGTATGATGCAAATATGAGATCGTGGTGTGAAAACCCAGGTGCCGGAAACTGACCGCATGCAGCAACTTTGTTGGTATCCCGTGTGAGTATAAGGTCTAGCTTGGTGTGACTATCTTTCGTGTGATAGGTGGGGTTTAGGTCCAACAGTATAAGGTCTAGAGAGGCGATAATGTTTAAAAGTTTTTTAGACCTGCTATCATTTCGTAGCAAACAAGTATTAAAGTCGCCCATAATTGCAACATTGTCATACTGTGGCAAATGCAAATCAAGAAGATGCTCTAATGTATCAAAGTAGTTAATAGTGGGAGGGGAGTAAATAACGCCAAGTAGAAATTTTACAGTCGTCTTCAAGGTAACTTCAATAAACAAATGCTCCATTGAGCTAGAGTAGAGAGAGGGTGATTTTGAAATTACCTTGAACTTTAACTCTGAGCGTAGGTTGTGTAACTATAGGTTGTGGGTTCGATTCCCGTCCAAGACAAACATTTGTGTTTGTTCTGTGTCTGGGAGTGTTATATTGTATTCTATGTATGTATTTCCAAACAAATAAAAAGTATCTAAGTATTTCTATCAGTTATCTGGTACCCATAGTACAAGCTATGCTTAGTTTGGGGCTAGATGGCGCTGTGTGAAATGTCCACACATATTTATTTATTTATAACTTCAGCGAATTTTGTCGTTGATTACTAAAATATTCTGCCATTCAATTGAGCAATTTGTTCGCACAAAATGGTTAATGAAGATATAAATATTACACACATAACTATACGTCATATAGGTACTTTAACATGTTTTTTTCCGCTTATGTTTGACTATAAGTCTCAACATTGGCGTAAGAAGGTTATATTTGAATGAGCTTATTTGTTGCTTACCAAGTTCTGAGAAGAGTATTGAGCACCTATCACAATTGCAGCTAACTATTATGGTTTAAGAAAAATACCAAATAAATTATCTATATTACATTAAGATCCGCATTTTGTCAATGCACATGAAAGCCATGATCAGTTCATGTAAAATGCATAAACATGCAGTTATTAAATAAGTTAGAAGTTTCAATTTTATAACTATACAACACGAAATGTTAAGTCAAAAATACAAGTTTCAAGATCACTCCCAGAACGAATATGGGTTTGTAAATACAAGCCGTACATACTTGTTACTTTTATTCACTGATTCTACTATTTCAGTAATCTTAGCATCACTCTATTGAAAACATAAAGGTGGGTTCACACAACACGCGATAACCACAGCCCACGTCGCGACTCGGCGGGACGCTGTCGTGTCATTCTGCGAAATATCGCGCGAGACGCGCGTAATCGCGGTTTGAATCGCACGGCCACCCCGCGCGTTGCGATAGTACATGACTGGACGTATCTATAAGAACGTTTAGCTAGCAACATTTCAGACTATCCTTCAACCTTTGAAAACAAACGCTAGGCAGTTTATATAGGCAGTTGACAGTCCCCGTGGTGTAGTGGTTCAGTAGGTCGGCTCATAACCCGAAGGTGGTTCGATTCCCGATATAGGGCATGTATTTGTGCACAAAAATCCTAAATACTTGTTCTGTGTCTGGGTGTTGTTGGACCATGGTCCTCGTAGTTCCTGGGTCCCTAGATACAGGGAATCCTAGTTAGGGTCCAGGATCTATGTATGTGATCGTCGGGCGTTATTTATTATATGTATCTTATAATAAAAGTGTAACAGGTCCAGTTCTGTACATTGAAGATATTTTGAAATCTTTTTTTGAAGGGCTCCCTCCCTGTTATCGATGCTGAAGCAAAACTATTTTTTTTTTCATATTTATCTGTCTGCCTGCCTGTCTGTCTGTATGTCTGTATCTTGGCTGAACATCACGCTAAAACTACGGAATGGATTCAAATGAAACTTGGCATGATTTGAGTTCATATTACGAGGTAGGCTATAGGATACTTTTAATCCCGGAATTCAGCACGTTTCCCTCGGGAGAGGGATGATAGTAAATATATGTAATAAGGGAGGGGGGGGGGGGGGGGGGGAGGGGGGGGGAAAGAAAAGTGAAAAGGATCCATGGATGAATGAATGGATGAAGCTAGTTATTAATATCATAGCTGTTACTCACATTTTTTGGTGCCCATCAAAATAGTCAACTAGCTGCACCTTAATGAATGCATATATTATTGTATGAACATTAATATGTCTGCAAGTCATACAACTTTAGAAGTAGTTTCAATGTTTGCATATTATTTACATATTATTAGTTTTTGACCAGACACGTCTTTAGACCATATGTTAAGTGGCTAACGTCAATTTCAAATTCAAATAATTTATTTTGCAAATATCAGAATTCTTTAAATACTTAGTTTAAGGTATTGGTCCAATCATAACCATATAAAATCACAAAGAATCTAAATCATAATAACTGGAAAAGTGTATTATATTGTTTATAACAATATCCTCTAAGTGTATATGAAAACAATAACTACGTAGGTATTAGTATCTATATGTACTGGTACGGTACCGTTTAGAATGGTATCTTTAGCAAGAAGATAGGGCGCGTTCATTACGCGCGGTCGCAAGCAGGTAATGAGCTGATAGCGCAATGTGCACAACACTTTACGTAGCATTGTGCTACGTACCGCTACGGAGCGTAGTCCTGTCTAATAATACTACGGCGTAGTACTGTCACACAGTACAAATACTCACAGTATGGTAACTACTGCTCGCTATTGTAATACTAATAAAAATTGAGACTTGGGTTGGGTTCTTTGATCTGTAGTTTAGGTAACCATAGGTCGATAATTTTATTAATTAAAAAAAAACCTTGGTTGAACCTCATCTGTCAGCATGGAATCGTAATTTTTCATTCTCTATCCTTATCATTATCATTAGGATCATTATTTCCTAGCATCGCTGACTCTGCCGCGTGCGATAGCATTTACGCTATCTTTCTCACTCTAGAAAATGATACTATAAGATAAAGCATGAAAAAACACGATTCTGTTCTGACAGACCAAGTCCAACCCTAAATGGTAGAATTTAGAGGTCGTTTCGCCACTAGTTCCAAAATTGTTAAAGTTCATGACTGCACAGCTGTTGCCAGCAAAGCTTACGTTTGGAGACGGGTTCATTTCACTACCATTAAAACGTTACTGAATTAATCCGCCCGCTAAAAGTAATGTGTCCCAATGATCGCATAAAATCCCTTTACTCTGGTCGTCTGTACGTGTACGTATCATTCCACCATAAAAATAATCATAAACCATGTGGCTACGAGGACCATGCTCCATGCCTTGTAATATCTAAATACGGAACAAAATGTTGTAATTTGCTTGTATGGTGGACTTGTGCTACTGCTCCTATTGAATGTAGTGTTGTGGACTTGTGACGTAGCAACAGGTGGTCGTCGCGAATGTGTGTTAATGTAAAACATCCTTTGGACAACATCATGGCGGAAACCAGACCTCAAGAACATTTGACTAACTTCTAAAGAGAGGAGGTTTTGAAGTGTAAGTTTTATAAATACACGTAGCATGTATGTTCACTCTAGCAAACACTAGGTACTTACTTGTGTATTTTGTGCTAGAGACACTTTCCTGTTTCCTATGCCATTATTTAGGTTTAAAATTTTCAGGATAATATATCTTATGTGATCGGTAGTATAAAAACATTTTTTCAATCAGTTAAAATTTTTCTCTAATCGATTAGATGTTTTTTT
Organism: Ennomos quercinarius; assembly: GCA_910589525.2. NCBI lineage: Eukaryota > Metazoa > Arthropoda > Insecta > Lepidoptera > Geometridae > Ennomos > Ennomos quercinarius. Next base: position 2,576,564 of record OU342491.1, read on the forward strand.
CATTGGGTACTCTCAAAATGGGCTTTTTCTAGAATATCTCCTAGTTATTATTACCGACGATGGTATGCCAACGATCTGGTTAACACCGCAAGGAGCCGATGGATGCAGGAGGCAAGCAGCTGCTCAAAATGGCACTTTGTGGGGCCTATGTTCAGTAGTGAGTAGGCGTCTTCAGGTTGATGAAGACATTAAAAAAAACTTTTCATAAAAAAGTTTTTCAACTCTCTTTCTAAGTTTAAGTTGAACGCTCGCACTTCTTAAATTGCTTTAAAATAAGCTAAGTAGAATGACATGACTTCATTGCAAGTACTCTTTTGCGTCACTTTCCACTTCTAACCGAGCGTTTTTATATGTTTTCTTATTAATCTAAAAAACCATAAAAGTCATCAGAATTTATCGCCAACATCCAAATCGCTCAAAATTCTCACAAATCTCAAACCACTAGTGATGGGCAAGTATCGGCAGTGTATCAGCTAGTCGCGAGTCGCGAGTCGGCGACAGCGTGCGATCGCGCGATATCGCATGACGGACGAGCGAGATACGCGGCCTGCGAGGGTGGCCAAGTGCGATAGCTTATGAAAAATTGTGTGTAAGGACTGGTAGATAATGTGTGACGTGATATTATCTAAGCATTTTTTAAATAAGATAGTTAATCTTTCTTCAATTACATTAATTTTGAACTTACTTTGACTGGCCTGGTACCTGAGTTGGTATAGTAGCCCTGCCTTCTGAACTACAGCTTGTGGGTTCGATTCCCAGACAGGACAATTGTGTGATGAGCATATCTGTTTCTTCTGTTTGAGTTTTATACTGTATTCTATGTATGCAATTTATAAAAAATAAGTATAGGTACATATATAAGTATTGTATCAGTAGTCTGGTTCCAAATGTGCAAGATTTGTTAGTTTGGGGCTAGATGGCGCTGTGTGAAATGTCCCCACGTATTTATTTATTTATTATTATTTACCTCCTTAATCCTGTGATAAAACTTTAATATTACATTTAACATTGCGACTGCCTTCTCAATCCTTTTTTAGGATTATGACCATTAAGTAAAGATTTTACTAAAGCTTTTCTCATCCCTTCTTACAACCACATGATTATGTAAAATAAAATAATTTTATGCTGGCTAAAAGTTCAAGGCGACAATAAAAATTCAAGTGATATCATCACACCAGTGCAAGTGCAATACGAAGGGTATTGAAAAGTCACACGCAACAGGCTTTCCAAGTATGCATTCGCATTAATTGAATGGTAATAAAACCAACGGTAATGGCCACCCCAAACAACAAACACGGGACAGTATATATTTAAAATCGATGTTTTTATGAATCGATAATTTGTTGCGAGTTTCGGCGCGGCGTTCGCGACGTTCCAACGCGACGCGAACCAATCGATCCTTATCGCGTTGTCACAACGCTTTGTTTCGATTCGCCCAACATCGGCCCATGTTTCTCTTGAAATGTGTTTCTTGCTAACGTACGAATTGATACTATCTTGTCCACATTTGCAAAAGTATTTTTACCATTTACGATCGCGCATCGCTCAATTTTGAGCTTTATTACTACTTTGTGAAGATTGATCGGTATTTTTGGGAGCGTTTGTTGTGTTTTGTTTGGTTGTATCTGTCGTTTTCATATGCATGCCAAGAGGTCTGCCTTCAGGTGTGTCCGCTGGTTATTATTTGATACTTTCTTGTCTCTGGCGAGAACGGCTGAGGAATGCGAGGACCCGTCATTATGTCGGCTGCAGGCCATTTAGAGATGAACACTTTTTGTCGATGGATCAAGTTCGTTTTATTAAGTGTTAATTGATACAAAGTATAAGGTGTTTATGTGGAATATTTTGACGTAAACGTCAGAATAACAGTAACCATAACCGTATGGTTCACTTTATGGGATATTAAATTTAGAGTTTATGAGTGGTTATTAAAATGATAATTACGTGTTTTATAGATTTTAGTAGATGAAAATGAGCTTTTATTGAAAAGATTAATCTTAGAAATTGGACTATTTTATTACTAGTCGCGCCCCGCGGTTTCACCCGTGGATTAAAAGTACCTATAATATGTGTTAAACCGTATAAGCTATCTCCAACTCGAATTTCATTCGAATTTATTCGTCTGTTGCGACTTGCGACGCGGCGCAGCGTGAAGTATAGGAACAAACACACGTTACACGCACAAACTTTCGTAGCATGATGCATTTTTCTAGAGGTTTGCTATAATCACCACACTTGGTATTATAGCAAACCCCTTAGGGGTCTTAGTGGGCTGCAGAAAATTAAAATACCAAACGATGAGAATGCTGCTGCTCATTCCCTGAATATTGTCACAGCCCGCTCTCACGGAAAGAGATCAGAGGTGGGGTGGTATCTTACGCCGATATTACACGGCTAAAAATCATATTGCAAGTCAAACTTATGTTTGTATAAATTAGTCCAAAATATATCCATAGATCATATAAAAGACCAGGATTTACCACAGGTTAAAAGTTAAGTTAAGCAGTAGGGTTAAAAGTTGACTTGGAAATCACGTAGAATCAGCCGAAGCCAGGGACCGCGTAGGCGAAAATACAGACTCACTCGAGGAATAAATAAGCTGTATCGCCGTATCTGCAGATACGCGAGATAATACGTATAGATTCGCTTTATTTATACCAAACTAGATAGTGAATATTATACGGGGCCCATAAATAAAAACCGAGACAGATGCTATCGGGGCTTGAATACCGAAATTGGACGCCGCTTGGCCCTAGTAGGTATGCTTCCTAATAAGATAAGCCGATATTTGCAGACTTAATGTTACTGGTCTGTTTTCACTGATTTAAAAATCGATTACATGGTCACAGATGTGTTTGGGAAAATCGATTTAATCGGAAATAGGGTTTCATCGCTATTTAGAAACGATATCAATAAGTTAAGTAGGTACATAAATAAAAAAAAACCAATGATTCGACTGTTTTGTTTTCAGTGTTTTTTTGAAGTTCGAATATAAAATTGCTTTAAAATAATCTAATAAGATATTGTTCTTTGAAATAAAAAAAAATATGGTAGGGCTCGTAGCGAAAGCGCCACCAGCTTGCCACCTGCCTATCTATACCTATACCTGTACGGGAAGAAAGGTAGAAGTATGATCAGAACATAGAAAAAATACGGTCCGTCATCATCATCATCAACAGCCTCAATACGTCCACTGCTGAACATACGCCCCACAGAGCGCAATTTAGAGCGGCTGCTTCCTGCAACCATCGACTCCCCACGTATCGGATACAGTCCGTAAAAATTTTTAAAGGAACGAATTATTAAAATGATTAGTCATATTCCTGGCTATAATGGTCCTATCATGCCAACCAGAATATTTGCAATATTTTTCCAGTTGTGTGTTACGCATCATGGCGTGGCACATTATTGAACTCTTCAATAGACTCGCATCCGGACAGGAAATTGACAAATAAAAACCATTTTAAATTGTTTATATTAAGATCTAGTGATATGCGCGTGAGCTTTTGACGGATATGGAATTAATTCTTTGCATCAGTGATCACCCTTGGTAACAGTCACCCAAGTCATAAGGTCACCCTCTATTTACTAATAAAAACCATCGATCAGTAAGTGGCATGACATATTTTAGGTGTTCCAACTTCGTAGCATACCTAAACGAAATTTCAAAACTCAGACATTCTAATCACGGTAAAGATCCCGTTAATAGGTAGGTACTATTAAAAATGTAGTGAACAACCGTGAAAGTTTAAACAGTGAAATTTCAAAATTTCTCCAATAATATCTATAAACTGCTTTCCAACGCTAATTTTTTGTTTTCCTGTAATCAAAAATGACAGGATTTTAATTGAATCTATTCATAAAAGTTGCACTTGTCACATGTTTAAATAAAGTTTTACACGTTATGAAAACTACAAAATTATGAGAAAAAACATAACGTTAAAATCAGCTTTATGATTTTATTAGTTAAACAAGTAGGTACATTAGTAATAATAATTATACTCTGTATGCATACCTCATTAAAATGAAATTAAATTTAATTTACTTAGGGGTGACTTTTAATGGCTGGATAAAGGTTATTCGACTAATAAATTATAAACCAGCTAAAACAAAAACATTTCAATTTTCAGTATTCCGCTTATAAAATTCACTTTTTATTTTTACAGTGTTTTGTTGTATCTAATGAATAACATTTATCTGATTATTGAAAAATCACGCCTTAAGAAACTAATTAGAATTTCAGCCAGCAAAGATTTGCCTGCATACGCATTAAAAAAAGAAACGCAAAAAGGTCCCACTCCACCAACAAAGGTTAACTAACGTTTAACAACGGCACGAAGATTAATGCCGGCCGATATATCATTCGCGACGCGGCGAGGTGCGCGAACTTTCAGCGATAAACTTTTAAAGACTCAACTTGGTACAGCAATATCGCCCTGAAAAATTGTGTATCAGACCCGTGGCCTGGGGCGGGCGATAAAGCGAAAAAATCACGGCCACAGTATTTGTTGGAGCAGAGATATTTGTCATGGGCCGAGTGATGCTAGAACTTCGGTAATTGCTCTCTTGGAACTTGATTGTTGGAGATTGACGATGTGCTTTGGGGTTTACAGCTTTTTACAGAATGTTGCCTATAATGACGAATCTAATATTTTATAAACAGGTTAGATCTATTATACATATAAAAGGCTTTGTCCTGACTGGGTACAAAAAACACACAGCCCAAACCGCTAGACACAGAGACTTGACATTTTTTTTTGGTTTGGATGGTGGCTTTCTTTTAAGACGTAAGCGCGAAGGATTTTTGAAAATTCAACCCCGAAGGAGGTGAAAAGGGACAAAAATAGGACTTAAATAATTAAATAATGATTAAGAATCTGTGAGTTGGTATAGTTATTATAATATATTCCAGTTAATACGTGGCATATATAGACTACAATAATATAACATACTTCGTATAATAAACTGACAAAGAAACTTTAGACCGCCTTATCTCTACCCAGCGCGTGTCCCACGACAAAGTGACTTTATTAAACTTTTTTGCATTACTTTTTCGACTTCACCTACAGGATAAATTGTGGCGCGATAACTCGGGGCAGTTAAACGAGGTTAATACATTAACCGGAGTTTAAACAGTGGTTAACTTGTTGGTTCCTTCGGGCGTTTTGGCGCGCTTGACGGATGTAATAGCGGTGGGATTCTCACTTTTTTATTAGAGTTGATTAATTAATAATTATATTTATTTATTTTTTATATTATAGAAAAATTATAATTTTATTGGTTGTAATTACAAAATAATGTAGTATCTATATAGGTAGGTACTTTTATATAGCTGAATGTTAATAACACTGAAAAAGAATTGGTACATAAAGATTAGTAAACAAGTATCTACCGCTTAATAACGCAATGGTTAAAAACGCATTATGTAATTTATTATAATAGCATTTTAAAAATTACTTATTCTGCATTAAAAGCACTACGTAGCAGCAAGACATACTGGCAGAAAAATCGAACAGAGAAATAAATTCGAAATTAAGAAAAAGGCGCGGAATCCTTTCGCGCGCTATCTCTAAATATGAAAATGTATGTAAAGCCGGCCACAGATGGCCCGACTATAAATCCTGCGACATCGCGCGGTATCGCGCGTCATTAGCGTAGAAAGTAATTGTGCAGATTTGTCTCCGAGCGTCAGCTCGTGAATGGGGCGGTTTATCGGCGGTTTGACAAGATGTGGGCTGGTTCCCGTTCGATTAGGGCACTTGCGTAAGTGGCTGGTGGTAAGCCTTTTGTGGGAACCTAGTAGACTATTCAATCAAAGGTGGGAGCAGAAACGTGAGCAACAGTCTTAAATCAAATGCACTATAGATACACGTCTCTATGAAAACCAAACCTAAAAAGTGTCTACGAGCCAACGCTTACTTATAAGATAAACAGCCTCTCCAGGTAATATAAAATAGTCCACAAGCGGTTGTTTCATTAGAATAATGAACCATAACACCCTGTAATAGCGTTGTAAAACAATAATATGTGAGTTACATCACTTTCATTAGGCGCGGTCACACGTGACTGTGAGCAAATACAAGGCATATGCCTTGTTTTGACAGTGCCGTTTTTGAGACGGCGATCGTTGATCTACGCTATATTTCATCGCAGGCGAGAGTGAAAAACATGTTAGTTATAGACTAGCTGCGTTATGCGGTTTCATCCTCAAGGTTAAACATATAACACGCAGGTGATGGTGTAACAGCATTTTAAGTATTTAGAGAAAGGATTTCTTCAACATTACCTCCTATTTACCAACAAAAAAACAACTTTACTTCTTAGCAATAATCTCAATATATAATGATTAGTTGTTTGCGGATGTCTACGATTCAAGGGTGCATTATTTAGCGGTTCGGAAGTTTAGGCATACAAGCACTAGAACAGTGGCAAATTTAGCAGCCTTCAAGTCACTCGCAAGGTTGAGAATGCCTTCACATTGAGAAGCCTGTCGATTTAGCAGCGTTTGTATCGCTCACAAGATTTTAGGTACCTATAAAGTTAAATGTCTAAAACATTAGGCTCCTACTCATTTAGTCTACAATATAATTAATAATATATTAGTTATGAATATTGATGTTTAATATCAGATTATTAAAAATATGCTAATTCCAGCACGAGTTCGTCGATGCTAATTAAACGCGTAATGCCATTAACCGATAACAAATCAAGAAAATACAGCAAGCAAATAGGTTTCTAAACTTAACACTTTTAGGTAGATTTGCTACCTTGATCATTGATAAAAGAACCTGACATTTTAATAAAGACAAAAATCAAGAAAATATTCTGGTTTTATAGTTCTGCTCTACACACCACAGAGCAAGGAAAAAAAATACGCTTCGCCCCTGCGAAGCGTCATATTTTTTAATGCTCTGTGGCATACACCAATGTTCTTGCATATAGAGATAAATTATATTCTACTAGTCGAAACATACGGTTTGTGTGTTCGCATTATAAACGACAAATCTGGTGATTATAGAGAACTGACACTTTGTTTTCAAATACGACACTGGTTAAATACGATCATAGTGTAGAGCCAAAAAAAGTAATGTGTCAAAGAGAAACATAGTCCTTCACGTAAGTTGTTAACCAGCTCATTAATTTAAATTCGTAGTGAAGCACGATTATAGATGCTTTCATCTACTTATAATAATATGCTAATACATCGGTGAGAAGATAAGTCAGACCCAGATAGCAACTTTTATCAAAACACAGAACAAACACGAACAGTTAAAAAAAAATTAACAAATGGATAACGAAATGCTCAAAACATTTTAATGCTTTTAATTAAAACGGGTCTAGATAGATAGCATTTATAATTAATGATGTTTATGGGCCACTTAACTATTTTACTTTTTTGCACGAAAATCATAACAACTGATAACGAAATTGGAAACTTCTAATCAGATTTATATTGAACTTAGGCAATATGCTGCAGTGACATCTTTAATTTTAAACGCTCATCATAACCCGACCAGATTATATAGGTATGTTACCTGAGGTATGTATTAAGGTAGGTATGTTTTAGGTTTTGTTATGAGGAGATCCACAAGAGAACTAAAGACACCGATATAGCTTTGAGGATTAGCAAGTTGAAGTAGTAGTGCGCAGGTCACATCGCTCGTAGAACTTACAACAGACGGGTAAGAAAAGTTCTCGAATGGCGACCACGAACTGGAAGACGCAGAGTAGGCTGGCCCCCGCCAGTAGGTGGACCGACGACCTGGTCAGAGCCGCGGGGAACCGATGGATGTAGGAGGCAAGTAGCCGCTGAAAGTGGCGCTCAGTAGTAGACATGTTCAGGCTGATGATGATGATGATGAAGTGTTTTACCTTGTCGCGCGAATGTTATAACAATTGATAACGAAATTGGAAACTTCTAATCAGATTTATATTGAACTTAGGCAATATGCTGCAGTGGCATCTTTCATTTTAGGCGCTCATCATAACCCGACCAGATTATATATGTTACCTAAGCTATGTATTACTGGAGAATAACTGATGCGTTGTTTTATCCTTTCCATTTATTACTTAGGCATTCTGTGTTCCCTCAATACACACATATCAATAGTCAGAAGACGTTCACTGCTGCACTCGGGCGTCCCCCATAAAAAGCCACTTTGGAAGCATACCATAATCACCACGCTGGGTAGGCAGCTTGGTGATCGCAGAAGATTTAAGTTATTTTAGGGCGAGAGCGATGTTTGAATCCAGAGGGAAGCGAAGGATTCAGTATAGAATCCTAAGCGTAGCGGGGGATTCAATGTAATCCGCTCGAGGTTAAATAATTTTAGTACCGTGTAGCACATTGCTTTTCATCCCCCTCTATGAGAAACGTCATTTTGTGACTGTTATTAATTGCGCCTAAATTACCTATTTTAGGCACACTTATCGAGGAACCCTTCGTCTCTTTTGGAATAGATGGGATGAATGTAAATGTATGACGTGACGAGCTAGTCGTTCACCTGATGTTAAGCGTCACGGCTGCCCATAACAGATTGCAGTATCACTCGGAACTCTAAATTAATATAGGTTTGCGTGACACTGCACTGCGCACGTTATCCTGAGACTTCACACAGTATAGTAATAAGATTACTAGACTGTGTGAACAGATCATAAAGTCTCATTTGCCCAGTAATTTCACTAGCTACAATGCCCTTCAAACCGGAACACAGTAGTGGTTGCATACTACTGCTTGGCGGCAGAATCACTGGCAAAGTGGTGGTACCTACCTAGACGAACTTTGCAGAAAAGTCCTACCACCTCATCGTAAAATGCTATGTAGCATGGGCTAATTTGTATCGCAGAAAATTTTGTCAACTTATATTATGTAATGGTTGCACTTAAGTTCCTTTTAAAAAATTAATCTGAACTGATTGTCTAACCAGATATGTAAAAATATTAATTTCCGAACCCGTTGTTGTGATGATAAATAATGAATTGAATATGTAATAAATGTTATCGGAAGATTGATCAAATGTTGATTTATTTAAATGGTTCATTGTTTTATTTATATTTTAAACTTTAAGTATACTTCCAAGAAAAAAATATTTTTTTTAAAATTTATAAGTAACTAGTTGCGCCCCGCGGTGTTACCCGCAGGTAAAAAGTATCCTATGTATTAATCCAGCGTAAAAGCTATGTGCATTCCAAATTTCCAAAATCGATTCTGTAGTTACGGAGATAAAAGGTAACAAACACACACACACACACACACAAACTTTCGCATTTATAATATTAGTAGAATAACGCCCAACGATCACACACATAGATCTTGGTCCCCTAACTAGAATTTCCTGTATCTAAAGACCCGGGAACTATAATAACCAGGACCATGGTCCCACAACACCCAGACACAGAACAAGTATTTGCACTTTATATCCTATACACAAATACTGGAATCGAACCCGCCGCCTCCGAGTTATGAGCCGACCTGCTCAACCACAACACCACAGAGGCGGTATTGGTTTGAAGATAATATGGTAAAAATAATGCGTTCAATGAATCAGAATTAGTTTATGTAATGATTTAAAAATCCACTCTATTTTTAATGTTCATGCATAAAATTAAATCTAAAAATAAATATTTGTCAACATGAGATCGATTAAGTAATGGTTTGGATAATTTCAAAATTATTTCGGGTAAATTCAAGTATTTTACCTTTCTGTTTTTCTTTAATTTAGTATTATTATACGTAATGTGTTATGTCTATGAATGTATTTTCTTTTGTTTCTTTGTTTACATTACAATAGTAATTAAATCATAATCAATATCTATACTGTTGTCTGCTTACCTACCTCAACCGCATTAATATAACACCGACACATTAATAACACAACGTATAATGAATCTATAATATATTTGAATAATTGTATTTTATGTAACGTCTACCATATTTTACGACTCCATAATGATTTTGGTACCACAGATTAGAAACACACGTATGAAATATGTCTGACTTCCGGTAATGAATCACGTTGGCAATACATTAGCATTGGATTCTTAATGTTGGTAGCACTTACCCTTTAATGCGGCGTGTGTGCTATCATTGATGAATGTTAGCAGAATTGGGGACTTACCTGCAAATAAAATTAATAAGGTTAATATTACATTAAATTAAAAGTTTATACATATGTTAAATAATATAGTTTGACCTACCGTAATATTAAAATAGATAAACTTTAGTTCTTGTTATTGCGTCTTATACTAATTTATTTAAAATTTTAGTTCCTAGTGTTTAATACTAATTTATTTAATCAAGAAAAATACAATTCTGCATTATAAATAATTCTGGATTTTAATCTAGACAAACCATTAAAGTTATTTAATTGATCGTATCTTGAAACATGACACTACGAGTTATTGACGTAGCATTATTTTAATTTAAAATAACCTTATATTACAGTGTTTAAGTAACGGATAATATTAGAATCAATTAAAAAAAATATAGGAAGGACAGAGACTCGTATCTTATAAGTTAGGCATGAATTGCTTGTAACTTGTAACCAACAAGATTCTTCCTATTTCGGTAGCGGTTGACGGTTGTGTCTAAACTCGTAGCTGTATTAATGTAAAAGTTATAACAGCAGTTGCAAAGCGACAGCAACCACATAGCAATCGGTCGCATTCACCCGCCTGTTGCTCGCCTGTCACTGAATACACTTTGGCCTTTGAACCTAGCGCCACCAGCAACAGAACAGCAAATAGATGGAAACAAATAATGCACTTTTTAGTTCATAGATTGTCCGACAGACGGTGATCTAGCACTCGATCGCTTTCTGCTCTGCCAAAGTGATGTTTGACAGCAATGATTGCGAACTTTAGGGCTGTTGCAAACTTGTTGCGAGTTACGTAATTAGCCAGGCAGTGCGGTGGCTATCGTCAGGTATATTAATCATGCTCTGGCATATTTAGAATATAGATACCTAGATATTATATCAAATAAGTGATTATGATTATTATGATTAGGTATCTACATATCAAACAACCAAAGGTGAACCAAAACTATAACATGTGTAAACAGATAGGTAGGTATACCTTAAATACGACATGGTTAAAGTGAAAGTAGCCCGTGGTTTACTTGCGTGGATAAAAAGCCGAGTTATAACCGTAATTAAATATAAATTTTTACGTAATATAATATACAGATTGGTTGCACCAAAGTTTGCAAAATAACATCTAATAAAACTTTTCAAAACCCCTACATACAACCGTTTCAGAAACGTCACAACACAATCATAATAAGTTCATAAAAAGTTGTAATAATCATCACAATCACAATAATGTTACCCAACCAAACCTGTTCGGCTTAATATTTTACAATAATTAAGCTATTCAAATGTCAATCTTTACGCCTTAATATTGGCATCATTCTTGGCCCCAATTTTTGTTTGTTTTTGTTAAATGTTAAAAACTCAGGATGCATTATAAACATGAGCATAGATATAATTATATTAAACTTAATAAGTTTGTATTAAGTGAAGGACAACAAATGCATTTTAATAGAACAGGGTAATGCATAATTAATTAAATGTTTCTTAATTTTTCCGGGTGCAATACTACCGCAGCAGTATCCAGTCCCAGATATCAGCTAGGCGATCAACTTGATTGCAACCGATAGAAACAGGATAATGTATGGATTTGACAGTTTCAATATGCAGCTTATGTGCATAGTTACTATGGAAATTTTCAAACTCGGAATGAAATTTCTTCTGTTGAATTGCTATCAAAGTTCCGTGATCACCACGCAGGTCACTCTAATGTTATAAACTAGCAGTGCCCCGCAGTTTCACCCGCGGATAAAAAGTATCATACATTTAATCCAGCGTAGAAATTATCTGCATTCCAAACATCAAAATTGGTTCAGTACTTAGATGGTAACAAACATTCACACAAACGTTCGCATTTATAATATTAGTAGGATAGGATTCGACAGTGCCTGTTTTTGTTCCCTCTTCACAGCAACGACAACGGATTTCAATGAAAAGAATGACGATAAATATGCGGGTGGGGGGCAGTGTGTGTTGCCAGTGGTGACTTATGGCACTGAGACGTGGTCTCTTACTGGTGGCCTCATTAGTAAGCTCAAAGTCGTGCAGCGAGCTATGGAGAGAGCTATGCTCGGAGTTTCTTTGCGAGATAAGATCCGAAATGAGGAGATCCGCAGGAGAACTAAAGTTACCGATATAGCTTTTAGAGTTAGCAACTTGTAAGTGGCAGAGGGCGAGCCACATCGCTCGTAGAACTGATAACCGATGGGGAAGGAAAGATTCTCTAGTGGTGACCACGAATTAATCACATTAACCCCCAGTTTCTCGTACGTCTGGTTAACCAGACATGCCAACTTAAAAATACTAAACGCTCATTGGTTGCCTGATGATCATTGGCTATCGGTAACCAATAAGCGTATAAGGGTATGTTAAGTTAACATGAGCTTGACACACGTGAAACGTATGAGAAACCAAGGGTAAGTGACATTAACACAAAAATAACGTGACACAGAAAATAAAAAAAGCCACGTGCCACCCTCTTCAAAATAACAATGGTTTTTTTTTTGGTCTATACCCGGAAATCCTCTAGTCAGTAGAAGTACTTGTAATGAATGGGTAGGGACTAGAGAGTAAGCAAGCACACGCGTCGCCTCTTTACGTTTCCTACTTGAAGGGTTGTAGCGTAACCGCCATTTAGCTTTTAGAGATTTAACTGATTAATAATATGGCGAATTATTAATAGAAAAACTGTTAACCTTTGACCGACGCTTTTTGGAGAACAAAAGAATGTTCAATATTATTTCACAATGGTACAAATTGGGATGCAACTTCTAATGAAGATTTTATTTTATTATCTTAGTTATAATATAAAGAGAATTAAAACGAAAATAACAATAATTCTCAAAAATAACTAAAATTTATTGGTTAAATGTTGGTTGGTTGTTGGTGTTGGTTGGTTGTTGTTTGTTGGTTGTTATGTTGTTGTTGTTGTATGTTTATAATCGTATTGTATTTACCATTTAATATTTTAAATAATAAATGAATACTTAAGTGGCGACTTTTCAATGGCTAGAGGTTATCCAGGTTAGCTCATAAGTTATACAAACCATTTAATTTCAGTATATTCGGTTTACAAAAGTCTAATTCTCATTTCACTGTGTTTTGTTTTATCAAATGAATAACCTTCTTATTGTATAATGAAAAACCATTATAAAAGATTAAGGTGGAAGATCACGTTTTTTAATAAATCTATTGTTATCACAGATAATGATTTAGTTTATGTGATAGAAAATCTAATAGGCACTAAATATCGATTCAAATATTTGTCTAAGAATCGAATAAATCTTGTCGGCTTCTATTTATTGTCAAACGGGAGTTGATAGTATCGATAACGTGATGGATATTCAAATTGTTTGAAAATCGATTTTCTTAATCGAAAATAAATCTGACCACCCGAAGGACAAATAACTGTTGTCGGTTAAAATGAAAAGGATTCTTGAAAGCTTTGTTCGCATTCTATTATGTTGTTGCCTTATTAAATTTTATCTGGTTATTTTATTGATTTATTTTTAACTTATAATTAGTTAGGTGAATGAATTACATATGAATTTATTAAAAAAGTGTACCTTTGTATAAATCTCCAGCTAATGATAATAGTATAAGTAAGCTACAATTAGACGTCTGTAAATTGGTAAAACATAAATACTGGGTGTAATTAAATTCATTAGCATGCTTTGAAACTACACGCCTACTCCTGACACCGGTCATGGTCACAAAAATGAAATCTAACGCATCGATTTGGTATTGATAATAACTCCAAAATATGTGATAACCTACTTACAACTACCTGATCAAATGCTACAGTGCAAAATTAAATTAAAACAATAAAGTACTGTGTTTAATTATTAGGTACATAGAGGTAACAAAAAGTTTAAAAAGTATCAAAATCATTCGTGACAACTACGTTAGGTGCCAGCAATTATCATTTTTTTTTTCTTATTTTTGGCTCGTGTATTTAACCAGTGTCAAGTATTGTAATTTATCATCGTTTTATAGCATATTTTACGTAAAGTCAAGTCTTAGTAACAACCCCGTCTAATTAAGGTAGTGATAGTCCAGTCTAAGCTAGTAAAGTGGTGGCAACTTTACTAAAAGCTTCTATGGATTTTTGGAAGTAACACGAAAAACCACGTGTCACCACATTATATCACGTGCCGACACTCATGCTCGTAATGCGTAAATCGCCACCAATTAACACTGGAAGAAGCACAAGTTTTAAAAAATAATACTAACGACGTGAACTTTTCCACGTTCCCGTCAAAACTCCCATCATAATATTCAATAAAAAATATTTCCACTTGCACTCTTTACTTTTTGATAATCATCAATAAATGATGTACTATCACGAACTCAATTTATGCCAATGAATGCGTTGCGCGACTGTCATGATATACCTACCATAGATAGCGATTACCATAATTTTATTGAATGTAGGAATTTACGGTCAATATTACCCCCCGCTTGTTGTCATACAAACTATAATAAAAATATACCATTAAGTACAATGGGAGATGATCCATTGGAGTGCTACTGTGTGGTTGTAAACTTAAAGTATTTTATTTTTTATTACCTATAATTTTATTCCAAAGTTAGGATGGGCGGCGGCGCTCATGAACCTACTACAAGGTGTATCATTTATGTGCTTAAGCCGGAAGTGGCTTATAACGCTGATTATGACTAATAATAACTTTAGTTCATACGATTTTTGGAAGAAATAATTATCATAATCATCATCATGTTGCTGGAAAAGCATTCCATTCCTTGGCCGTTCGGACTATGAATGACTTAGCAAAACGCTTAGTGCGAACTGGCGGTACACTTACGAGGTAAGGATGTAAAGAATCACCAAGCCTTGTAGTTCTATGATGGAAAGGGGGTGACGGAATGAGCTGATGGAGGGCATGCACACACTCTCTAAAATGTAACTGATAGAAGATCGACAGACCGGTGGCCTTGCGCCTGTGTTCAAGACTTTGAATTCTTCCTTTAACTAGTCTCTCATCGTTGATGGGCTTCTTGGGACGCCGCTCAATTTGCCACCACGCTTGGCAGACTGCTTGGTGAAAACGCAGAAAACTTTAACGTACCGCGGAAAATACTTCTGCCCATTCCCTTAGCCAGCTCTTACGGCACCCGCAAGAGATAGGGTGGTCCTATTCATAAAACCGTGACTACACGGCAAAAATTAAATAATATTATTAAAAATCAATTAGTGTATTAGAGACAATAAATATCAGTTTACATAAACAGATAGGCTGATAAAAGATAACAGATATGTAATTTTATTACAATTACATATCAGCTACAACATTTGATGACAAGATAGCGGTGTAATTAATTGAATTGATGTGTATACCCATATTTAGATTCTGCCAGTGTTTAGCATTACTTTAGCCTAAAAGTTTTAGCTTCATAAAGTTTAGGCTAAAACTATTTATCGCGATGACATAGATAACGCCTGATAGACTAAATTCTAGAAGAACAATAGTAGGTACCTATTGTTTTTTTCATATTTAGGTATATGAAATTAGGTACCTACCACGAAAACTGATAATACTTCGGGATAAAAACTTTCTTAGATTGATCTCACTCATATTAATAGGCAATATGAGAGCAAAACTCTATCCAAAGCAGTTCAAACGTTGTAGCGTGAAAGCCAGACAAACAAACAAACAAACAGTCAAAATTTCAATATCTATTAGCATTTTTATATGTTAGTCATTATGTGGTCACAGCCTTAAAGGACCACCTCTTTATATCTACTGCGATCAACAAGACGGCTGCCAAGCGTGGTGATCACCACCCCCTTCCCTATATTGGTGGAGGCCTATAAGTCAGTCATCATGTGGTCCCAGCATAAAAGGAATGGCCTTTATAATCTACTGCACCTGCCAAGCGTGGTGGTTACCACCCCCTTCCCCACAATGGGGGAGGCCTATATAAGATCAGCAGTGGACTTCTAAACATTACTGATACGATGTTATAGGAACTATTTATACCTGAAACATGTAATCCAGAATAACTTTAAAATGAAAAGACAGTAGGTACAACCCAGGCATCTCACCCGCCTATTGGCTCAAATGTTCCACGCTATTTGCAAGCCATATTGATTGGAAACGAAACGCAACGTAACTCTACTGTAACCGATAACGAGGGGTGAGACGGGGAGGGGCGGGTGAGATAAGAAAGAAATTGGCTTATCGCATACAGCACGCGAAATCGAATGCGGGACTTGGACAAATGTTGGAGCCAAGCTTGTGTTTGGAACTTAGAGTTCCGTAGATTAATTTTTAATTACTTTCGATATTTTTTTGGATCGCATTCTGTTAACACTTTCCACATAATAGTTATACTGCAAGCGTGGAATCTGCCGAGTGTGTCAGTCAGTCAGTCAAATTCCACACAAAAAATCATGACAAGAGTAACCAAAAAAAAATATGACTAAGTAGAGATCAGGCGCATTTCATCTGAATCCTAGGAATCGTGGTTAAAGTTAAGTTAAGCACGTCATTAAAATAGCGCACTATTTACAAGCTATAGCTTGGTTTTGTGACCTGTGACATGTAATTGTAATTGTATGTAATTGTATTGTGAATAAAAATTATGTTTCTTTAAAAAAAAAAAAAAAATAGGTAAACGCCTAAATTACTATGGTTTGATCGTGATTTGTACAACTACTCAATATGTTCAAATGATTCTACTATTACTGTTTGAACAAATGTTGGCCAAATATTCACCAATCTCGTACGGTAGCACGTGTTATCATTAGCTTCTAAAATATTTTCGTGATAAAACGGACAATGTCTTTTGTGTTATATTGTTGTAAAGATAATAAGATTTATTTTATCTTTGAGACTTAAGGAAAAAATGTTAGATAACTATTATGGATAAATGATATAACTTAGACGTGGTCTCTTACCGTTGGCCTCATTAGTAAGCAAAGTCGCTCAACGAGCTATGAAGGGAGCTATATGCTCGGTGTTTCCCTGCGAGATAAGATCCGTAATGAGGAGATCCATAGGACAACTAAAGTGACCGATATAGCTCTTAGATCTAGCAAGTTGAAATGGCAATGGGCATGTCATATCGCCCGTAGAACTGACAACCGATGGGGAAGAAAGGTTCTCGAGTGGCGACCATAAACCGGAAGACGTAGCGTTTGGGCCAGCCCCCCACAAGGCCGACGATCTGGTGAAAACCGTGGGGTGCCGACGGATGCAGGAGGCGAGCAGCCGCTTAAAGTTGCGTTCTCTGGAGAAAGCTTATGTTCAGCAGTGGATGTCTTCAGGCTGTTGAGGATGATGATGATGATGATGTTGTTTTTGTGGATTCGGTATATATTACATATTTTATTAGTTATCTGATTCCAATGCTGAGCTTTACTTAGCTTTCTTCTGATTTTGCGTGCCCGACAGGCTCCATAATGAACTATTTGATACAAATAAATATGTGTGGACGTTTCAGACAGCGCCATCTAGCCCCAAACTAAGCAAAGCTTGTACTATGAGAACCAGATAACTGATAGAATACTTAGATACTTTTTTGTTTGTAAATACCTTCATAGAATACAATATAACACCCAGACACAGAACAATCATCGATGTTCATCACGCAAATGTTTATCCCGGGTGGAAATCGAACCCACAACCTATAGTTCAGAAGGCAGAGCTACTACCTACTGAGCTATCAGGCCAGTCAAAATATGTAAACAACATTGTGGAATGCAAATAAACAAATGAAATTGAAATTGTTTAGGGATATGTAGTTGGCGCTGCGTGAAATGTCCACAAACATTTGTTTATCTATTTAGACTTGACGAGTAGGCAAGATGGTTTTTGATTTTAAATTAAGTACAAATATTTTGCTCTTCATTATTTATGGTCAGGATTTCTCATTAACATCAATCACACAGTGTTTGCAACGAATCAATGATCAGTTGCAGGACAATTTGAATTTCTTCGCATCCAATCTGTTATGATGTTTGGAAAGAATTTAATCATTGCAAATAGTGAGCTTTAGCATGTAGTGAAAATAAGAGGTTCAGTCATGGAGTCGACACTTTCTCTAATTGGCTACTTTAAAATTCTAATTTGACTATCCTGGATTGGACACATTCCTTCTATTTTGATACTTTGGTACAGTCATTGAACAATAAATTGAAAGGAACAAATTACTGGCAAGGTAGGCATATGGTATAGGGCTCTGCGTAGCCAATACCATGTGTATTATTTGCCTTTAACAAGTAAATTACGGGGATCCTTATGATCAATTAATTATTTTGAAAGAAAACGTATACGAATTTCCAAGGGAAAACCGGTAGGATGAAAACAAGTAAAATTCAAATGAAAACGTAGCACGCATTTTGTTCTAAATGAAGCCTAAATTGATTAAGTTATATTTGGCGAGTCATGCAATAGTGGCTTAATTCTTAAAGACAGTCGTTATTTAAAGACTGAAAACACACAAACAGCATTATTTGTTTACACAAGACTTATCACGCTAATATTTTCGATAAAAAAAAGGTAATTAAATATTTTTATTTTCTTACGACATTTTGCCCAAGTTGCAGTCAACTACAATAGTTTTATTTTTATTTTTTATGCAATTGAATGACGTGACAAGCTAGTCGTTCACCAGAACTTAAGCGACACGGCCGCCCATAACAGTTGCAGTGTCACTCTGAACTTTAAAACAATAAAGTTTCGCGTGACACTGCACTGCGCATGTCATCCTGAGACATCACACAGTCAAGTAATCAGATTACTAGACTGAGTGATCAGATCATAAAGTCTCATAAAGTTGTGGACAATGTGGTCACCCGTGACCATGGATGTCTAGCTTACTAACAAACAGTATTATATTGCAGTAGGTATCGCCTGCTGAGCGTAATCAACAGTTACATTTTTAATTTAAAGGAAAAATTTGACCCTTCCTTTCTTTTTAACGTTTTTGATTTAAATTTGTTTTTCATTCCTTTACATTAAAAATTAAACAGTTCTCAACAATTATTCTTATTTAGTTACTACAATAATATGTATAAGTAAAACTAATCCAACGAACTTATAGGTACTTATAAACCTACGTACTACTTACCTACATAATGTTCCAACTCTCTCTTCCAGCAGGATTAAGAAAACGCATCAACCTGCCAAAACATAAATCCTTGGCAACTTCCCCAGCAAATCACTGACAAATGGCAACACCGCACAACTGACTGGCTACTAACAACTAACCGAATAGCGGCTACCGCGACCAACCGGGCCCTTATCAGCTAGCCGATAAAGTATTAATCATGCGCGATTTTTACGATTCGTGTTATCAGTCGACATGGCGGATTACACACCGTGATAACGATCAAAATTATTGTTGGTACATAATTCGAAAATTGATAAGATTGTAGCAACTGTATGTTTTCAACGTTTACTTCGACTATTGGTATTTTAACTGAGTTTTTGAACGGAGGCTGGTCCGATTTAGAAAACCGTAAGTATTTAGTTACGACGACAGATTCTGACGAAATAGGTTATTTAACTGATATAAGTTTATTGCATCCTACTTCTACTATATAATATTATAAATGTGAAAGTTTGTGTGTGTGAATGTTTGTTACTTTATATCTCTGTAACTACTGAACCAATTTCGATGAAATTTGGAGTGCAGATAGCTTTTACGCTAGATTAACATATAGGATACTTTTTATCTGCGGGTAATAAATACCGCGGGATGCAACTAGTAAATAAATAAAATTCCAAAATAAATAGACTATCATGAAAACAGAAATTAAATATTTCAAAAAATTACGTTTTGCGAGAAAGAGACAGGCGATGCCTCCTCCAGAAGCTTTAAAAGCGTATTACTCCGTGAGTTATCAACCGATTTTACTTATTTTTTCAATTATTACATTATTTATGAACCGTTTTTATGAAAATAATATTTAATTGTTGTTGTAGTAGTCAAATAGCATTATCCTACAAACTTAGCTAGTGGCCATCCCGGCTAGCATGCGCACCGCGACAATATTTTCTCGACACTTTATCTCGTGAGAGATCGTGACAAGACTATGGTAGTGCCTGGTAGTGCCTAAGTGTGTCTCACTCTAACAACGACGACAAATTTTCTCATCGTGCGCATGCTAGGCCATCTGGTGTCCAGTAGACTGGCTTCGGTCAGGTGCAGTGGAAATTCACTGCCACAAGCCACAGTTTTTATATGGCGTTAAGGAAACTGTATTGGGAAATCATATTCTCTTTGCCTCACACACCTCAGCGAGATAACAATATTATAGAAGTAGTAAAAAGCCATTTCCATCCCGTTAGGTGCACCACCAATAGAAATGAAGCTGTTATAAATCTTATCACATTGAGATAAGGTTTAAATCCGATTACGTGATTGACTTATCAGCTATCACTGTTTAGAAATCTTAAAAGATGTGCACACGGCATGTTCCGAAGTTGTTTTACATTTATTATACTTGTATTACTGTTTGTTTGTCTCATGTAAACATTACTTACACGTCCGAGAACAGTGTTTTAAATATCCATCTACTATAAACCTGCATTTTGTAGTTTAAGAGGCGCCCCGAGGAACTTATTTTCTGAAATGAAAACGAAAGTGTAATAAAATAACTTTTTTTTTTTTTAATTTTGGCTCCACACTGTGTATTTAGCCAGTGTCAAGTTTTGTAATTTTTCATCGTATTATGGAAATTTTCACTTAAAGTCAAGTCATAATCACAGTCAGTGTAGTCATAGTCTAGTCTAAGTCATAATCCAGTCTAAGGCATGCCCTATTAAAGTGGTGGTAACTTTACTAGAGGCTTCTATGGAATTTTGGAAGCAACACGAAAAACCACGTTTCACTACATTATATCACTTGCCCACACTCATGCTCGTAATTCAGCACTTAATGCGTAAAACACCACCAATTTTAAACATTAACACTGGAAAAAGCATAAGTTTTGTAAAATAATACAATGCACCGACGTGAACTTTTCCGCGTTCCCGCCAAAACTCCAAATAACTATTATAAATATAAATGTTTATAGTGTTAAGATACTAATATTGGGTAGTATGTATCTCATACAATATCCAATGGCAATATCGATTCGTACTTCATATGTATTCCTAAGTAGTCTGTGGTTCCGAAAAGAGGTAAACGTCAAGAGGACAGTGACATCTGACACTTGAGAAAACCCGTGTGAAGCTGTCACTGATTATTATATTATTGGTGATATTTTGATAAGCATTGCAATATTATTTTAATAAATCTTAATATGAATAATCCATGTAACGCTTTCATTTCTGAGATAAGAATAGGATCCTTTTAATGGATAGTTAAATAGATGGATAAATAAACAAATATTTGTGGTCGTTTCACACAGGCGCCATCTAGTCCCAAACTAAGCGAAGCTTGTACTATGGGAACCAGAAGTATATAACTGATAGAATACTGAGATACTTTTTGTTTTGTAAATACATACGTAGAATACAATATAACACCCATACACAGAACAAACACCTATGTTCATCACACAAATATTTGTCCTGGGTGGGAATCGAACAAACAATCTACAGATTAGAAGGCAGGGCTACTACCAACTGAGCTATGAGGGCAGTCGAGATAGATACACCAAATATAATCATAACCCTCCTTTTTACAGTAGTCGAGTAAAAATAGTATAATTTGAAAATTTTGTAAAAGCAAGGTAAAAATAAGCTACCTTAAATAAGTGTAATGTTTTCATATCTCTTAAGGAGCCCGTTTTAAATAATTTTAAATAAATTACAAAACAGATAATACGTTTATATTAATTTATTTAACAGATAATATGTATTCTCAATTATACTGCATGACTTGCACGGTTATCTATGTACATTAAAAACCACAAACTAGTTAAGTACTCAATTAACTTAAAACTAGATATCAAATTTACCCAAAACTAAAAAAAAAGACAACATAAAGATAGGGGAAGTAGTTAGACGTTTTAAAACGACTCTCATTGTAATGCTTAGCATTATTACTACACCTAGAAATTAAAGACAATTCTTAGCACGATGCCCACACCCCGCAGTTGAACTTTAAAAAACCGGCCAAGTGCGAGTCACACTCGCGCACGAAAGGTTCCGTACCATTATCTATCCCTGCTATCTAGTGTTGAGTAGCAGTACTATTTAAAGCAGCGCCATCTATGACTCATCTGGTAAACGAGTAAAAAAATCACGTTTGTTGTATGGGAGCCCCCTTAAATATTTATTTTATTGTTTTTTAGTATTTGTTGTTATAGCGGCAACAGAAATACATCATCTGTGAAAATTTCAACTGTTTAACTACCACGGTTCATGAGATACAGCCTGGTGACAGACGGACAGACAGACAAACAGACAGTGGAGCCTTAGTAATAGGGTACGTATTACCCTTTGGCTACGGAACCCTAAAAACTTATACTGAGGAAGGTAGCGGTCTTAATTCTTTCCGAAAAAGATAATTTGCCATACGGTATGTGACCATAAGACTTGAATTCAAGCTAACAAAATTAATATTTTTTTGCTAATTGCAATCCAACGAGGCAATACTGCCAGCATATTGGGTACGCTACCTACCGGTAGTGAGCTGGAGCATTTGAACTGTCTATAGGCCAGGTTCTTTGTAGTAGATAGTGTATTAGTTTTTATTGTTGTAGTAGTTAGTTTAAAAAATACAGGCACATTGCCCGTTTAAAAAAAGCTAAGACATAAGTCATTATCATCATCATCATTAACAGCCTGAAGACGTCCACTGTTGAACATAGGCCTCCCCCAGAGCACGCCACCTTGAGCGGCTGCTCGCCTCCTGCATCCATCGGCTCCCCGCGGCTTTCACCAGGCCATCGGTTCACCGAGTGGGGGGCCGGCCTACGCTGCGTCTTCCGGTTCGTGGTCGCCACTCGAGAACCTTTCTTCCCCATCGGTTGTCAGTTCTACGAGCGATAAGTCATTATATTAGTTTTGAATATGAATTAAAAATTATTTTAAATGGTCATCAACCTCAAAGAGTATATAATTTGATGAACCTTAATGTGCCCACTACGAACATAAAGGTTCCATTGCCATTTCTTTCACTAATAGTTAAAAAAAAAAATTTAAGTGCCCCGCAACTTTACAAGCTATTTACCAACAGCTATTTATCATCATCATCATCAAACTTGACATTATTAGGAATCTATTTCTAATATCGAAAAGATTTCTAAAATTTAGCAGCACTAGTTTATAAAAAAGTGGCGTGCCACGATGACTAGTGGGGCTGCACAGTGGCGCGAACGCTTATCGCTCCGGACAAAAGAATTTTTGACGACTGAGCACACATAATGTGGATCGTGATCCGATCGCCTTGGACAGGTGACGTGACGAAACACCGCAGCGATGTAGAAAGAGTTTTTTTTTTTCATATTTTCGAGGTAAAGGTGGATGACGGATGGTGTTGATGCCGATATTTATGGTTATAGTTTAGCAAATAGGAAAAATGCCAAAGTTCGAAGCCGAATACATTTTGTGTGGCGAAAGGCAACTCTTTTATCTGCATGTTTACATAACTGTATATTTACAAAAAGTGTTTGACCAATCAAAAATATGTCGAAAGTCAAACTACATAAATCTTTCTGACAGCCAGTTACTAAAAAATCATAAAATTGAAACGACTCCACAATCCACATTCTCAAAACTCCAGTGCAAATGGCTTTTGTTATCACATACACCAGTCGGAAACTTTTAGCCTGTGTACGGAGCGGCAAGGCTTAGCTAGCAGTGACGACTGAGCGAAGTGAGCAGAGTCGAAGCCCCAGCAGGTAAATACGGGGGTATCTGCCACCGCCTGCCGCTCACAGATACGTCACTCATATAAGTTTTTCTTTGTATGCCCCGAACTTCAAATTTGAACTTTTCCTGTTGCTTTTTTGACTCTGACAACCCAGAGGCGAAAGCGGGTTTTAATTGCGTCATTATTGACTATATCTTAGAGTATAGACTAGAGCAAAGAGAGATCATCAAAACGATATTATATTTGTACTGCTCACACGTATCGCTACGTCAGTGGCGAAGGAAGGAAACAACATATAGTAATTAGCTACGCTTGCGAAAAGTCACCGTACCATTTTTTCGACTCGAGTTACAAATATACAAATCTGTCAGACTCATTTACATCAAAGGGTCCACATCATATAAAAAGTGTCCAAAAAAGTGGTACGCTTGACAGATAATCAAGTTCTCTATATATTTTTTTTTTCTCTTATATTTTGGCTCCACACATAGTGTATTTAGCCAGTGTCAAGTATTGTAATTTTTCATAATGATAGAATATTTCACGTAAAGTCAAGTCTTAGTCACAGTCTGCGTAGTCATAGTCCAGTCCAAGTCAGGTAGTCTCAGTCCAGTCTAAGTCATGCCCTAGTAAAGTGATGGCAACTTTACTAGAAGCTTCTATGGAATTTTGGAAGCAACACGAAAAATCACGTTTCACCACATTATATCACTTGCCCACACTCATGCTCGTAATTCAGCACTTAATGCGTAAAACGCCACCGATTTTAAACATTAACACTGGAAAAAGCACGAGTTTTGAAAAATAATACAATGCAACGACGTGAACTTTTCCGCGTTCCCGCCAAAACCTCTATATTTTAAGGACAATATTAACAAAATAAAGAACAAATTGTTGACTGTAGTTATTCAGTTAAATAGATATCAATAATCTAAGACGATTTGTGATATATGCTCGAAGTCAATAATGCTATTGTAAATGTTAATGTAGTCTTAAAACTAAATGGCATTATCGAAATAGGCTTTTAATATAGATACAAGCGTCACTTTTGACATTCTTTTAAGAAAATAAAAAAAATCAATTTGTATCAAACAACATAATGCAGATTTAAATGTTAATGCAATTTTGGTAATCAAATGACATTACCCAAATACTGCTGTGTAATAAACAAGTTGCGTATTTATAATATAATATGCGATGTGTTGATAATAGTGTCGTCTACTCGATGGACTTTCATTTCCGCGTGTACGTCGCTCGATAACAAAGAAGTGTTGACATATTTAGAACAAGCCTGAAATCGAAATGGCAACACAGTCAGCGCGGCGGCGACATGTCGCACGCGCGACAGCCGTCAGTGGTGCCAACGTTGCCAACTAACACGAGATTTTAATTTTCGAATCCATCCCGCAGTTGACGCGTTGCTTGCCGCCTTTTGTTACCATCCTGACAATGAGAATCCTATTGCTTCCTCCGTAAATGGATTGGAAATACTTTTAAAAATACTGTCAAAGTTTGGAAGCTATGATTGACTAGCAGCGATCGCGAGCTTAAAGCCGTCAGACACATTTCGTAACTGGGGCTCGATTGATTCCAATTGAACTTTGGACAGTTGCTTCAGCCTGCCTGTTGCCTGGTATAGACGACGACATCGCATTCTTGTATTATTAATGGCTTATGTTTTTTTTGGAGGCCGATCGCAACTCCTGATGTCAATGATTAAATACATAACTCACAGCAACTATAAATACTCGTAGATATAATTAGAAAATAAATCAACAGAATAAATGACGACACCTATACATAAATTCACACCTGGCATCGACTTATTTCTTAGATTATAAACATTTGTTATGCCTATTTTAATTAGGTAATTTTTAAGTTAGATTTCAGATTATCTTAATGAGGTTATAGGTTTATAGGTGCCATAAATAAGAAGTCATAGCACGTGTTTAAAAATGTGTTGAAAAGTTGAAAAATGTGAATAGTTTTCACGGCAGCGTGCTATCGGGTGCGGCCGTCCACCGTCCGTCACTATCTATATTCCACACGAGTGACTCGATACTCGGCGTCTCGATACACCCACTCGATTAAAATAAGAATATTTAAAGACGCCACACTATTGTGCTCGGGCCTTCCGAGAAATGTTGTAAGTTGATATCGCGCTTGCAGACAGAACACCTTACACGTGTTAGACATGTTTTTGAGACATGTAAAAACAATCGAATTAACGTTTTTGGTTTTATAAACTTTTGTAAAATGAAAGTCTACAACTAACGAGTACGCTAACCACAGTGCATGTATTTATATAAGGCCCTATGCGGTTTGCCCACTGAGACACCATCAAAATTAAAATTCAGATTTGCTTATCTTGATTGCTATTTTAATAAAGACGAAAACAGAAACAAGTGAAATACTTTAATCGAAGTAGAGGTGCAATAATCCAATATGGTGCACAAGCGGCTGCACTCCAAGTGCAGATGCAATTGTCACGGGCCGGTGGCGCCGAGCCGCTCCTTCTGTTTTTACTCGATTGCTCGATCACTCGATTCGAGTCGATTCTTGTTTTTCGTCGTGCCCCGCCGCCGCCGATACCAGCACCCTACATTGAGACCTGTCATATCGACTTTTTGTTCGGCGTACAACGAAAAAAGTTGCAAAAATGAGAGATAAAAAGTCTCTCGAGCAAATTGGCCGTCTCTGTTATAAACAACAGAGGTGGAACGCTACGATACCAAACAATAAATGTCCGATGTGAATTTGTTGATTGTTTCGGCTCACCGGTGCTTTGTCAGCGGGTAGTTTTGGCGCGATTTCCAACTGTCACTTTGAATTCGCGGCTTTTTTTTTCAAAAAAAGGTTCTTTGTATCGAGCGATTCCTCTTCAGTCGATGAACAATAAGTTGTTTATGGATGCGGGTATATTTTAGGTATATCGGGCAGTGTGCAGGGTGTTATCTGAGAATGCTGGGGGTAGAGGCGAGAGGGTGAGGGGGTCGATATGAATCACGAGGAGTAATGGCTGCAATATCACGTAGTGCACTTTGTCAACTGGTTGTAGCCTCGCAGTGGCAGAGCATAGATAATGCTGAGATTGCAACCATTAGAGATACGCTGGTTAGCAATCGATGGAGTTGTATAACTGCAACGCTACTTTAATGTGTATCTTCGCTTGACACGTATGCTTGGTTAAACAGATAATATAAATAAATAATTATGTGTGGGCATTTCACACAGCGCCATCTAGCCCCAAACTAGGCATAGCTTGTACCATATGTGTAATATTATTACACATATGCTTGTACTTTGGAAACCAGATAACTACTAAAATACTTAGATACTTTTTTGTTTGTAAATACATACATAGAATACAATATAACACCCAGACACAGAATAAACATCGAAACTCATAACATAAACGTTTGTCCCGGGGTGGGAATCGCACCCACAACCTATTTCAGTTCAGAAGGCTGAGCTACTATCAACTGAGCTAACAGGCCAGTCAAAATTTACCTACCTACTAATAAACATAATATATCTTGAAGTGGCTGGAAAAATGAAGTCATGGTATTATAGTATCGAGAGCTATGCTCGGTGTTTCCCTGTGAGATAAGCTCCAGAACGAGGAGATCCGCAGGAGAACTAAAGTGACCGATATAGCTCTTAGAAATAGCAAGTTGAAATGGCAATGGGTAGGCCACATCGCTCGTAGAACTGACAACCGATGGGGAAGAAAGGTTTTCGAGTGGCGACCAAGAAGCGGAAGACGCAGCGTAGGCCAGCCCCCCACTCGGTGGACCGACGATCTAGTGAAAGCCGCGGGGAGATGATGGATGCAGGAGGCGAGCAGCCGCTCAAGGTGGCGCGCTCTGGGGGAGGCCTATGTTCAGCAGTGGACGTCTTCAGGCTGTTGATGATGATGATGATGATGATTATAGTATGTTATTTTAGATAGTATTGAAGTAGTTTGCTGGTTTTTTTTAGAATCTTATATAGTCATGTAGTTGTAATAGAGTCGTGGTAGAGCGATACATTGATTATATTTTGCAACACATGCAACTACAAAACACACACAAATAAAGTAAGATATGTAATGCAGCATATTGGGCACGTTGCCTACTGGTAGTGGTTTGTTGTATTAGGTTTTGTTTTTATACTATGCAGCTTATTATTGATTTATTCCTTCTATGTGGGTAATGCATAAAAAACATTGGTCATCATTTTAAGCAGTACCATCTCCCCCCTCTCTCTCGTACGTTCTGAAAATGGCAACGGAAAAATTCGCAGGGAAACTGTACAAGAAACAAAAAATTCTAGGGCATGTACTATGAGCATGTATCATCTCCCAACCAGGATTTGACCAGCGTGGTGGCCTATGGTTTATAAATTCTCTCCCTGTGAGAGGCCAGTAAGGTTCAATTTTCGTCATCATCATCAACATCCTGAGCACGTCCACTGCTGAACATAGGGCACATAGCGCCACTTAGAGTGGCTGCTTGCCTCCTGCATTCATCGGCTTCCGTGATTTTGAGTTGACCAGATCATCGCCGGTCCACCTAGTGGGTGGACCTACACGTGTTCCGCCGGTCACTAATCGAGAACCTTTCTTCCGCATCGGTTGCCAGTTCTACGAGCGATGTCGCCGGTTAGGTTCAATTGTAGCTAACGCTAAAATATAATTTATTACCCATTGCGCTTTTTTTTTAATAATTTTCCGTGGCAAAGGCGAAGATGCTCTTCCACTTGGCGCCGTATCAATAACCTCTCATAAAGGGCCAGTCATGGCGCGGAAAGAGCAACCCGATAGCATCGCAGCATCATCACGGCCGCGTCGAGGGCCCGGCCGCGGCTAATCTCTCTCTCTGCAGGGCGATCGGCGCCAGGTCGAGAGCTCGTTCGAATTATTAGGATTCCACCCGGATTAAGATTGGGCACAAGTGGAAGTTACGAGTTGGAAGTGCGGTTTTTGCAACAGGTGCAAAATGAGGATTCTGCTCTGCATGTCGTTTTTGATTACGTTTTGAGCTAGGATGAGATCTTTTTAGGGTTCTGTACCCGGAACCAAGGCTCCGCTGTCTATCTGTCTGTCTATCCGTCTGTCACCAGGCTGTATCTCATGAACCGTGATAGTTAGACAGTTGAAATGTTCACAGGTGATGTATTTCTATTGCCGCTATAACAAAATACTATAAAACAGAATAAAATAAATATTTAAGGGGGCTCCCATACAACAAACGTGTTTTTTTTTCTCGTTTACCAAATGATTTATAGATGGGGCTGCTTTAAATAATACTACTGCTCAACATTAGGTGGCAGGGATAGATAATGGTACGGAACCCCTCGTGTGCGAGTCCGACTCGGACTTGGCCGGTTTTTAATTAAGTCTTATTTTAATTATGTAACGAAGAAACGTTCTGTCTCTGGGTGTCATATTTATGTATTCTATCGGTTATCTTGTAGTTTCTATTACAAGCTTTTATTAGTTTAGGGCTAAATAGCGCTATGTGAAGTATCCACAAATATTATTCACTTTATACCTAGTACTATTTTAAATCCTTTTATATTTTACCTGTGGTTTAGGGGTACTAAAACTAAAACTGTCAAAAAAAAATCTAGGTAAAAACGACAGGCGTTAAAAACCACTTTGAACACAGACCTGAGCTTTGATTTTAAAATTGTAAGTTAGGTACTTCATTAGAGAATAAAGCAAAGCGGTCTTAACACTCACATGACAGTTAATTGATTTACTGAGTTACTTCACATAAAGAACATTAAGGTATTTATTAGTAACTGCTTACCAGAAACTAATAAAGACCCACTGAGGCAATAGCATTGGCTTTTACGATTTACCACAAAGCCAATCCTTCCTCATTTACGAAGTTCGCAGCAGATTGTGGGATCAAGCGAGATTAGATCCCAATTGCGCAAGATTCGCTTGATACAGCAATATTGTACTAAAACTAAATGTTATTTTGTTCTCACGCTGCCCGGTTCTGACATTTTGGTAATGCCAGACAATGAGCGTGGTTGTTAAAATCTGGAGAGATTTTAACTAAAGGATACTTTTTTTCAAATGTAAACGAATGACGTGACGATCTAGTCGTTCGCCAGATGTTAAGCGTCACGGTTGCCCAGAACAGATTGCAGTATCACTCAAAACTCTAAATTAATATGGTTCCGCGTGACACTGCACTGCGCACGTCATCCTGAGACATCACAAAGTCTAGTAATAACATTTCTAAACTGTGAGATCAGATCATAAAGTCTCATTTGCCCAGCAATTTTACTAGCTACAATGCCCGTAACACAGTAGTGCTTGCACACTACTGCTTGGCGGCAGAATAACTGGCAAAGCAGTGGTCTACCTAGACGAACTTTGCAGATTAGTCCCACCGCCTACATAAGAAAAAAAGTAAATGGCTTCATTTCAGTGCTGTTGGTCTCTACTGGCCTTTACAGCAACACCTCGCATACACTCATTCATTCAAAAGTAGGAGGCGATCTGGCTTGACGCTCGTCGGTGGACAACTCTTGAGAGGCCGTTACGTCCTGAACAAAAGCAAAAAAAATAATATAAACCATGCCATCAAGGTCGAAGTAAAAGATCTTATTGCGAACAGGCTATTTTTAGCACTTCTTCATTATAGGCCATTTTCATATTTTGATCTACATTTGTTGGTTAACCCTTGAACTCCCAGTGGCTTGATATCAAGCCGGAATACATTGTTATTCTATTGTTATGCAAAATGCAGGTATTACAGACGTTAAAAATTATAAATTGTAATTTTTATTTTGTTAGTTACATAATAGAGATAGGTAGTTTGTTGACCATGATAATTACAGAATTATAGTTACAACTGACGTATATAGAGTTAATGCCAAGTCTAGTTCTTTAAACACCTTAAACCAGGACAAAAAGATTAACGAGGGTTTCTTATCAAATCACTGATCTATGCAGAACAGTATCTCACCTCAAGTCGGCCGGAATGTGTGGATTGATCAAGATTATGTACCTTATTAAATAGTAATCCAAAGGCCATCTTTCTCTTTGGTGCTGCCAGATATGAGAAACTAAAACTACCAACCTATATTTTTAATAGTGCAACATGTGGGTTTAGTCAGATTTTTAGGGACTCCAAACTACCCTCAACTTAAGAAACTGACGCAGTGCATGTCTACAGATGAGGATGATTCTCAAGGGAGGGGTTCTGGAACACGTTCTAGAACCCTCATCTTGAGAACCCGTTTCCAATCCACCTTCCTCCTTTTACCAGCGTATAGTGTTCATACGTAAAGTCAGCCATAAAAAAGACCTAAAAAGTTAGATTACATTTATTACATTAGATTTTTTTTAATTTTTTTTATGTTAGATTTTCCATCATTTTTGATCATTAGCCTAATTTAGCATTATCACGGTTTTTAATAAGTTTGATGAAATTCTTATTATTATCTTACTATCATTTATTTTGTTATATTTAAAAAGATAGGCATAATGCGGTTCATTAAAGAAAAGAACCTGACGTAAACAACTATTATTTTCCCTCTTCCACTATTGTGTTTAAATGCAGTGGGAGACAGCAATAAAAATGTTTGCTCTTTTCAGTTCGTTTCTTTATTGAATCGCGTTATACACCTACCTACCTTACATCGTTTCAAAATTTACCCTAATAAGTAAAGAAAGAAAGAAAGAAAAAAATATTTATTTGTAACAGAAAACAAAATACGAGATATAGCACAAAAGAAGACACTTTGAATAATCTGTCACAAACCGGCCCCAACTCAGCATGGTGCTAGTTCTTACGAACCAGCGCTGGTCTTCCGTTGGGACCGCTGTGAAGCCACGGAGCAGAC
This sequence comes from Ennomos quercinarius, assembly GCA_910589525.2. Taxonomy (NCBI): domain Eukaryota; kingdom Metazoa; phylum Arthropoda; class Insecta; order Lepidoptera; family Geometridae; genus Ennomos; species Ennomos quercinarius. The sequence continues at coordinate 2,608,291 of OU342491.1, forward strand.
ATACACCGATGGCCTTAAAGAAAAAAGAAAAATAGATACAAAAAAGTAGCAATCATTAAGAAAAAAAAAAAATTACAACGTATAATAAAACTAATTATAACAACCCAATAAATAAAACCATTTGAGTAGAAATATAAGACGGTATAGTATTACAAGTGTAATCATATAATGCAAGTGATGGAAGTTGGAAGTGATATTACTATACCTAAGTGTAGGAACTGTACATAAACTAGGTGGTAAGTACCAATACAATTTTACATCTCTAAAACATAGTAACTAATTAAAATTAATTTAAACAAAATATCTTGTTATAATGCCTGGAATTATATACAATACATAAAGGATCACAGTGAGCTTATAAATTAATAGTTGAAGCTTTTATAAAAAAAAATAATTAAATAGCACAAAAAAACAAACCTCTTAAAAAAACAAAAGGGAAACGAAAACTCTTAAAGGGAAACTCTTCAAACCTAGCAACACCATCGGCCACCATCTTTGTCGGATTACCATAAAAAGGCAGTTTTTCCAATTGATTGCAGAGCACTGGCTATCAGATACTCAATCATGCTCCCAAATCTGCATATCGGCTTACAATTTACATTTAAGACCTTCGAGATATGTCAACACCTGGAACATTCTAATGTGTACGAAGTTGTACAATTTGATGGAAGTGGTATTCCATCAACTTATCAATGTTTCGAAGTTTTCAGTCTATTCACGTAGGTAGAGTTCTTGGGGAGAAAACCATTCAGAACTATTCAATGAATGACGTGACGAGTTAGTCGTTCACCTGATGTTAAGTGACATGGCCGCCTATAACAGTTGCAGTGTCACTCAGAACTTTAAAATAATAAAGTTTCGCGTGACACTGCACTGCGCACGTTATCCTCAGACAGTCTAGTAATAAGATATTGTGTAATCAGCTTATAATATGTGTCTCATTTGCCCAGTAATTTCACTAGCTACAATGCCCTTCCAACCGGAATACAGTAGTGCTAGCACACTACTGCTTGGCGGTAGAATAGCTTGCAAAGCGGTGGTACCTACCTAGCCGAACTTTGCAGAAAAGTCCTAGCATCTCGTAAGGGTAAAGGTTAAACTAATAATTTTAAATTAAAAGTAATACAGTAACCTACAGTTATTTAAAAAAACTGTAGGCATCTGTATTACTTTTTAGTAATTAGTTTTCAATCAGCACCACTCAATCTGTGGCATTATACACTAGGTATGAAAAATTGTCGGCACATGCCATGCGGTAGCGTCCCTTCTCATAGGGACCACACAAGAGCTGGTGACTGGCTAATCTATCATCAAGGCATACTCAACGGTTCCTGAGTACTCTTGAAAGAGTTAGCTTTTTGCTTATCTGCTTGCTCTTTTACCCGTAGCTACATTTATTTCATTTCATTTATTCATCATAGGAAAACTTACAGCCAATTAAACAGTAAAAAAAAGTAAAGAATAAAAGAAACTAGGCCAATTACAAGTTTCCACCTATAGAAGTAACTTATATAAATAATTAACCTCGTAGTAGGTAGCTAGTGAAGTCCAAATGAACCAACCGACAGAATAATTTAATAATAACAGTACCGCTTAAGCTACTAGCTACTTTAGCTAGCTACTTTAGTTAGTATATAATATGTGTGTTTTTTGTAAAGATTCAGTCTAGGAAGAACTAATCTAAGGCTTTTTTTCTAATAATGGATCCCCTCATCGTTAAAGCTCTAATTTAATGTATGTGGGTCGCTCGTAGAACTGACAGTGATAACCGAAGAGGAAGAAAGGTTCTCGAGTGGAGACCACAAACTGGAAGACGCAGCGTAGGCCGGCCTCTACTAGGTGGACCGATGATCTGGTGAATACCGCGGGAAGCCGATGGATGCAGGAGGCGAGCAGCTGCTCAAAGTGGCGCTCTCTAGAAGAGGCCTATATTGAGCAGTAGACGTCTTCAGGCTGTTGATGAATTAAGTAGGTCTTACTTGTCTTTTGAATACCTTTTAGATGAAAAGAGCAAGAGTAGAAAATTTACTACAAAAGGCATATTGCATGTTGATAAGTTTTAAGCTTACATGAGCAACCCGACCCAAGAGGTTAATTAACATTCTCCATTTAGGATTCCGTGCACACCGAAGTACAAAGTACCCAAATAGGTCCTTTATTTAGGTACATTTCGTCCGTCCATTTTACTTTTACCTTTGCGTTAGAACCTCGTTTCTCCACTTACCTGTAACAGAAAAAGTATGATTAGCTCAGCCAAGAAGGTTATATCCTCAATTCTTGATTTAAAAATAAGGCGTTTTATTAAAAAAAATTGTATTGTATGTATGACCCAATAGATGGCGCCAGTTGCGGTTTTACCAAAATCTGTCACTGTCACTGTTTCAAGCATAGACCACAGGTTAGAGGAAATGTGTCACGATACTGACTGACAACTCTAAAAGCTTTTGTTTTTTTTTAAATCCGTTGCGCGATAGCTCGGCTGTATTACGGATCATAATATTAACGTTAATCTATCCCGCAGTTTTACTATACTTCAATTTACTTAAGAAGAATACACCACAGACTACTTAGGAGGTATACGACAGACGATGTACTAGTGATCAACTCAACTGAATTTGACATTGACATTTCTTTGTAGGTAGTCTGAGCATTTTCTTATGTTTAAACTACTCTGTGGTTTGAAAGGTTTAAACTATGTACTTACTGCGCCATCTAGTAAAAGAAACGGAACTAGTTTTTTTAAATAAAATGCCTTTTTTCTTGGGCTCAGCAGCAAATTTTGCAAACACACTTCAAACATGAAATGATTAATGTAAACAGGCGAATATCCGATCGCGGCAAGAAGTACAATAAATATGAACTTCTGCCGGTACCTGTGCTGCAATGAATCAAAACAAAACAATGTGATTATCCTCTCGCGTTATAGTGTAATGGGCTGTAAGTTGCAGGTGCGAGCGATTTAAAGAAGTTTTTTAAGATCAGATTTTCTCTGCTGAATCTGCTTTTTTAACTAGCGATGGGAATAACATGAAATGAAAAAGGTTTTTTATTTGCACTAATTGTTGGATTCTGTAGAGTTTTAATAAAGTTGTCTGATCTTATTTGGTGGTATTGTTGAATGTGGTTGAAATGGAAATACATATAATATGATTGTACATAGTAGTACACTATGAAACCCAAACAAAAACAATCATGTTTTTAATTAAACCCAATCAAAAATAAATTAATCTTGGTTCGGTATTAGTGTTTCAGAAAAATTGAAAACTATAAATGTAGCCTTTGAATTTTAAAGCACTTACAAAAAAAAAAGTTAAAAAAAAATGTTTTCCAAATACAAATCTTAAGAGGCACAATCCGCTGCGCTCACTTAGCTCGCGCCAGTTTCCAAGTTCGACAAGAGTCGAGCGCAGGAAATGAAGCCGGGCGGAGGAGGCGCGATAAATCCAACCGCGCTCGAGACAAAGAACTTGCCACTTCTTGCAGCTTTATTAACTTGGCGCATGTGACAAATTGGTGCGAAGCAACCAAGATGGCCAACGGAAAACGGCGGTTGTTTAATTTATTTACTTATGTTCAATCAGTAAAGCTGGCTCAACGAATCAGCATTGCAATCCAACGAGGCAATGCTGCCAGCATGTTGGGTACGCTACCTACCGGTAGTGGGCTGGAGCATTTGGATTGTCTATAGGCCATCGCGGCTAGTATACAGTCCAAATTTTCTTTGTAGTAGATAGTGTAGCTAGTTAACTAATTTTTAGTGTTGTAGCAGTTAGTTTAAAGAATAAAGACATATTGCCCGTTAAAAATATCAGTAAAGTAATTTCAAATAACGTGACCAAGGTTTTGACTTTTTGTTACAGTGAAAGTAGGCATGTAAATAATTATTGATTACGTGTAATACGCATAATCAGTCAGTATCTGCGAAAAAGAAGTTTACTTAATGGTCAGACTGGAGTATGCTTGCGTAATAAAATCCGGAATGAAAAGATCCACAAGAGAACTAAGGTCACCGACACCCCTTAAAATTAGCAAGTTAAAATAGCAGCCTGCAGGCCACATCACTTGCAAAACTGACAACTGATGGAAAAAATGTTCTCGCATTGGAAATAAAGACGTAGCGTAGCGTAAGCCAGCGCCCAGCACTATAGGTGGACAGGCGGTTTGATAAAAAACCGCGGAGAGCCGTTGGATATAAAAGGCAAGTAGCTGGTCAAAGTAGCGCTTTATGGGGGACGGCTGTGTTCAGCCGTGGACGTCTCCAGGGTGGTGATGATGATGGTGACATAGGTAACAAACTACAACATTACAAATCAAGGCTTTATTTTGTGTAAGTTTTAAGCAAACTCCTCAAACGCGTCACAGAACATTCCCAGCACAATTGAAAATAGAAACTCCAACAACGATAGTCCCTAATCTTCGATTACCCGAAACAAACGGGTTGACTTCCTATTTTATATTCAGAAAACAATCGTTTAACACAAACAGAAGTTTAAAATAGAGACCGGTTAGCGTCGCGTCCCATCTGCTACCGGATGTACAGGAAATACAGGAAATTAGCATTGCTTTGCTTCCCGCGCGGATTATTGCAAAATAAGATCACTCAATCTATTCGTTCACTCGTTCACTCAATCTATTCGTTCACTCGTTCACTTCGTTCATTTGAATGATGCTCCTTTGTTTCCAGATTCGATATCCGAATTATTTCAAGCGAATATTGTTCTGATTGAAATACGTTGGTCGTATGTTAATATTTTCGATTAGTTGCTATCTTTCAGCTATTTGGTTTTTCTAATATACTTCACATTTCATAAGTTTTCAAAACCGTCTGAAAGTTCATAAAATAACGCTTCAATGAAATAGTATCTAATATAAATTTTACGTGATATATTCCTACGTTTTAAGATACAATCTCCCTAAACCGTAATATAAGTCAGCGGAATCTGTATCCAGCATCAAAACAGCCGTCGGTACGGCGACCGGCATAACTCAATGCACACAAGATTTCAATATTTCGATAACGTGTGGCCGTCGAGGCCGATCTGAGATGTATGCGTCGTCACGCCGCCGCCAATATCCGACGCAGAATTGAAATATCTGACCTATACCCCTGGAGGACATATCCACACAGAGTGGAAGTTAGGACGGGGGCGGGGGTAGCTAGTTAGAAGATCTAACACAAACTACAGGAAAAGTAATTTCCTAGTCGCGTCACCGCCCTAGACGCGTCTGAGGCAACCCGTGGGGTAATTACGTAAAATTTGCAACAGCAATGCGACAGCAGTAGCAAAGCAACAGCAGTAGCGAAGCATACATGCTCGACACCACTAATGATGTATGACAGCAATCACCGCAATCACCGCGAGATTTACGCCTGTCGCAAACCTGTTGCGAGTTAGGTAATAAGGGGGCCGAACGATTCTATTGTAGTATAGGTACGTATTGGCTGCCCTAGGATAGTTGTACCAGTGTACATACATAGCCCAGAAGGGCCAGAGGGCTCAAGTACAGTTTTTGACATCGGTATAAGATACTAAGATGCCAGTGCTACACAATCAGATACTGACCTTATCGGTGAGGTCAACGTACCCACCGGTAGAATCACGACTTTCCATATCATAGCACATTCTTTTAGTGGATGCTAGTCTTCTCGATCTCAATCCTCTTTTCTCGGCAGCAGGGCCTGCATTGGGATCCCTTTACAACTATGCTATGATAACAGTATTCAATCAATCACTTAAGTGGCAAATTCAAAGGATATAATATGTCCCCCAAACTAGTGCACCTTAGTTCGTCCCTGTTCACCACGTTTCCCAAGGATCGGAGGGATATGATAGGAATGTGTAAATGTCACCGCATCTGATCGAGTGTTAGTGGGGGCGGAAGGGTTGCTATACTTGCTATCGTCCACTATGAAAGTACGTAAATAAATAATTTATGCTCCTTATTTGTTTATGAATGTGTGTGAAAATTGTACTGAAACTTGGAAAGCAGTTTTAAGGGTACTACTCCAGGGATATAGAGGGCTACAAGGAGCCCTTTTAAGGTTAGCAGTCCACCTGTCTTTCTGTCCGTTTAAGTGCAAGAATGGTTTTGCCGAACCCTATTATAATTAAGGTGTGTCAATGAATATAGGTCATTAAAAAATGAGAAATAAAATTTTTCACACCTCCCCCCCCCCCCCTTCCCCCATCTTTTAAAGAAGCCGCTTGTAAAATAAAGTGTTTTACTACTTATCATGTCATCTTTTTTAGCATTTTTGTTCAATAAAACAAGCTCAACCATGCAAATTATTTATCCGAAACATTAAAATCAGTTTGACGTTGACATTGCGATCGCGGCCGCAATTTCCTTCTGTCGCTCTGTCAGTGTGTCGTGTTTATATTTATTCTAACATTTTGCGTTTCGCTATCTGGCAACATCGAGTGATTCGGAAATGGGATGGACTTAAAGCTGCTCTGTATAAAAAAAAGTCCGGAATTCATAATTAAAGACGTGTAATGTTTTTAACTAACTTTTTAGACTAGCAATCGGCATGATTTAAGGTGAAACGTTTCACTCAGCGCGGCAAATTCAAATTTTCTTGCGTTTTTTGCCAATACTGCCAGTAATAATTAAGGCACAGCGATTAAACTTAACCCATCTCTTCCCGTGGGTGCCGTAAGAGCCGGCGAAGGGAATATCCAGGGAATGGGCAGCAGCATTCTCCTTGGTAAATTAAAATCTTCTGCCGTCACCAAGCCGCCTGCCAAGCGTGGTGATTATTTCAAATCCCCTCCTAAGATAAACGTCCAAAGTGACGTTTTATGGGGGAGGACTATATTCAACAATGGACGTTTTCCGGCTGATGAAATGAAGTGATTAAACTTAGCGGAAAATTAGGGTTTGGACTGAAGATTACTAAGAATGCCCGTAGCTCCCAACCTATAAAATAGGTAGGTTTGCGTTTGACCACATTACATAATCAAATTATAATAAACTAGTGATCCGCCCCGGCTTCGCACGGGTATAATAGTTTTCGCAGCACCCGCGATGTAAAGAATATTTAAGGTAACTTTTTTACACCTTGAGTTACATTATTGGAGTTTTAGTAAGGATCCTTAATGTTTTTGAAAATATAATATAGCCTATGGAACCCGGGGATAGTGTAGCTTCCTAATAGCGAAAGAATTTTACAAATCGGTTGATTAGTTTCGGAGCCTATTCAATGCAAACAAACAAACATTGGTATAGATCATTATACGTAGGTAAAAATTATTGTACTGAGCAAAGATTTCATTAATGCAACCTTTACCTGAGAGATAAGGCAGCATAATCATGAGTCAGTACACATACTCACACATGATTCAGAGATGCGCAGATAATCACCCACACACGCACACCCACACACACTACTGCGCAAACAAACAATATCTTCTGCGAGATATTGTGTATTGAATAACTTATATGCGTCTGATATCTCGTTGAAAGGCCATTTATCATATCCATATCTATGGGTGAGGAGATCTGCAGGAGAACTAAAGCAACCGATATAGCTCTTAGAATTATCAAGTTGAAATAGCAATGGGCAGGCCACATCGCTCGTAGAACTGACAACCGGTTCAGAAGAAAGGTTCTCGAGTGGCGACCACAAACAGGAAGACGCAACGCAGGCCAGCCCCCCACTCGGTGGACTGACAATCTGGTGAAAACCACGGAGAGTCGATGGATGTAGGAAGCGAGCAGCCACTCAAAGTGGCGCTCTCTGGGGGAGTCCTATACTCCGCAGTGGACATCTTCAGGCTGTTGATGATGATCTATGGGTGCCTTTTTAAATTCATAGGGCGTATAAAGGTGCTCTGGCATTACGCAATCAACAGCTAAATTGAAAAAAAAAAATAGCCTGGCCGTTTGCTCGATTGGAATAAAAACCAAACTAGAAGATTGAAAATAAAACGGTCACTAGCCGTAGTCACACTAATGAAAACTAATGAATTATGCGTTAAAGAAAGCTTGCATGCCACGACACTGATGTCTGTGTGTCTGTGCATCGTCTAGCCTGTTATCTGCGCATACGCAGTCTGCTTTCCCGCCAAGAAACCTTTTAAACGCACCTGTTACTTATATCGGCTTAAATTCGACTTTATGTCATTTACAATTAGAGTTTGCTCTTTTTTGAGCTGGTTAATGCTATTCAATTCAAAAACACATTTAAAGCAAATTAAGTTACTGCGAAATTAGACTTTGTGATGTATATAGAGAGCGTAATTTAAATTGAAAGCGATTTGCAAAGAGTAGCTGACACAAGGTTCGACATTTGGAATTTTGAATGGAGCACGCGTTGATGTCTTTTACTCCTGCATTTTAACTACAAGCTATTCTTGTCTCCAAAGCGTATAGTATAGAGTACATTTTGGTCTGTGTTCCTCTGGTATTTAGAACGTTTTGTTGGCGACAGTGTCGGTTTTGCAAAAGGTAATGCAAACGTGCATTGGTGACCAATTCGGTCGGTATCGGTTGATCGGAGATCGGTAACGGAGCGCGATGCGTGTGAGCCGCCTTTTTAGTGGGAAACTGGTGATTCACAGATTCCATGTAAGTGAATGTCTAAAGAGCAGTTTCGAAGACAATTATTATATACGGGAATTCAAGTATTTGGACGTCATTTAGGATTTTTGAGGTAGTTTCATTATGTTGAAATGATTGTAGATTTTGCTACATTTTCGTCAGTAAATTTTAGTTTATGGATACTGCGGAAATATAGACTTTAAGCGATAATTAAAGTATGAACCTAAACTAAAACAAATTGAAAATGTTTTCAGGAAGTAAGACCCAAACAATAAAGTTATCCCATCCACATTTATCCTGCAACAATACCAGTAATTCACCAAAACAAATCGTGGGTGTACTCACGACGTGGCGACAGGGCGACTAAATCGCATGCGATCTCCGGGAAGCGTTAACAAGCGCGGGTAGACAAGCGCGGCTTCGATCGGATCGTGTCGTGCCAATTTGTACGCACGTCCGGCGCGATTTATTGGCCACGCGGCCACGCGACGCTAGGACAGTGTGCATAGGTGGCCACGTCAAGGTTCATCTTCAGTGGAATATAATCCCTGCTTTGGTGCTAGGATTTGTAGCTTGCTTATGTATACTCTTGTGTTTATTTCAGATCAAGGTACAAGGCTCGAATTGCGCGCGCAATGCAACAAACAAACAAAAGAAAATCGATGGGACAGATCCACGTTCGGCAATTGTTTTGTTAGCATAGTTTTAGCCACAGACATAGAATTTATCCCGAACCCTACCCGAGAGGAAAAGAGATAATGAAATAATGGCGGATGTGCCATTATTTTGGGCGAGTACTAGCACCAGACCAAAGTAAGGGACGTAATGGTGACGATTGCAAAGAAAAAGTGGGCATGGGCAGGGTACATTGCAAGAATGGACACAAACCGTTGGACGAGAAAAGTCCTTGAATGGAGACCCAGGGCCGATACAAGAGGACGAAGCTGACCAGCGATGGGTGGATGCCATCAAACGACACGGAGGCCATGACTGGCTACAACGGGCTCAAGATCGCCAAGAATGGAGAAGGAGGGAAGAGGCCTACATCTAAGATTGGATCACGAATAGGCCTCCATGATGACGATGATGACTAGCACAAAAAGAGCACATATCGGCACAATCTGTTTCACGACGATGTTGGCCTTGTACATCCTAAGTCTATGGTTTTTACGGTTTCGGTCAATCAAAAACATATTATATATATTTTATGATAAATATTAAACTACACTTTTTATTATATTAAAATTAAAAAGGCACTTGAAGTGTGAACTCCATTTACCTACATCTTCATGCCTAAATTATTTAGCTTCGAGGCCGCCTTGTTACGCTCACACAAGCCTTTTTTATGCTTGAATGGTTTCGCGTTTGAAAACATCTCACCTGATGGAAAGTAATGATGCTGCCTATGCAAGAGCACGTTTGCCCATGAGGTGTCTATTCTATTAAGTTTGTATAAAACAATGGAGAGTACATTGCGAACCACGTTTTGAGACACAGAAATGTGGCCTCGGATGGCATGCTTATATTTTTCATCTCTTTCACACGCGTGACGTTACCCGTTATAAGATTTTGCATTCATACACCCCCACAGTATTAAGACACACCTATGTCCTACATATAAAGGTAATATAAATGTTAACGCTCGATCTATCGGCGCAGGCGCAATCAGCGCGCGATCTTCGTAATATCATTACCAGCGCCTCGTGCGCAACCCGGCACGAAGTGTTAATGTTCGCACTCGCTTATAAAAGCGTTTATTTTGCCTGGCACAGATCGGTGTTGGTGATAAGGCCATATGTTGTACCAGTTTACTTTGTAGCTACAGTTTTTGATTCCTGATGTAACAGTAAAGTGAACTCATCAAATGAATTTCATTATGTGTCAGCAAACAAAACAATTTGTATTTCTTACCGCTATGAGGGTAGACCTATATTTGTTAATTATCTGTACTTATAATAAAACTGTAACAGGTCCAATTCTGTAAATTGAAGATACTTTGACATTTTTGGAGGGCTCCCTTTTATCGATGCTGAAGCCGAAACTATAATTTTTTTCATGTTTGTCTGTCTGTCTGTCTGTTTGTATCTTGGCCGAGCATCGCGGCAAAACTACTGAATGGATTCAAATTAAACTTGGCAAGATTTGAGTTCATATACTTTAAATCCCGAAATTCAGTACGGTTCATTCGGGAGAAGGGATGAAAGTAAAAATATATACTTAATTGTAATTCATTAACGCGTAGTCTGATTTCATTCATTCTTATTTTGTTAGAAAGCAGGTTCTTTACATATTGTCCCGTAAATATTTCAAGGTCGTCGGTTTTGTGGTTCAAAAATTACAGACATCCAACTTTCAGTATTAGGTCCAAAGCCACTCCTATCCTGTACTATGGGAAAGCAAGAAGGCAAGGGAAAAAATATAAGCTGGCGCACCTGCCTCCTTTTACCTTCATCCATTTATCCTTTTCCCTTATCTTTTTCCCTCTTCCTTCTCTCTTCCTTTACACCGAGATAAGTTGTAAAACTAATTAACCCATGCGAAGCCGGGGCGGGTCAGCTAGTATTACACTATACTTAAACTCTCTGCCGTCATTCTAAACAATTATACTCAAGACACTTTATGTTACTAATAATAATGATATACTCAAAACTCGTACACGATACCATTAAAATGAAGTCTGGTATCTCAATCTCTGTGTTATCTGCGTTGCAATCTGCGCGTGTAATTAAATCATATAGCGCACAACTCAAGCGCATCAGGTGCTAATTAATTATATGCACTTACGTATTTCGTTCATTGTTTTAGAGATCTATGTAATTTCTTCAAGGTTTTTCTTATCGTAATGATCTGTATCTAGTAAAGACAGCTTTGAATACCTACGCTAATGTCATCGGTTAAACTTTGATTAAAAAAAAATTACTTGCAAAAATGTGGTTAAATAATAATTAAGTATTTGTTAATTTTATTTCATAAATGTAAACTTACAAAATATTTTTTTATAATATTTCATATTTATTTATTTAATATTTGCCAAAAGTGAAGGTATTGAAAACTCGGAGGAAATAAAAAAGAGGTCTTGACGTTGATTTTAAGGGTGCGAATTTATGTATTAGTCTATCACGTTCCCAAAACAAGCTAATTTTATCACTATTCGTAAAACATTAAAATCGATAGCAGCATAGCATTTTTCTAGTCTAGTCTATGAGTTTTCATTGCGGTTCGTAATTACTTTGACATAGTAATTAAGGCAGCATTAAAGTTCATAATAGTAATTAAATCAGCATAAACGATACCCAAAGGCAAATAACCAACCAATAAAATTAAACGGAGTCCCAACGTGAGAAGTGAGACTGCGACTGCGACGCCAAAAGATAAAACTTTAAAATGTAAATGAGACGCGGGGAAAAATGAGATTATCTCGCTATTAGGTATAAATTAAGTACGAGGATTGAGGTATGCGGCACAATTATATTGTCACGAAGACTCTGGTGGGTTGTGGACGGCTCGCCGATCGTGGTCGCACCGCACCTGCACGCAGTAATCGCGCGTGAGATCTGCGCGCACGCCACATTGACTACCTACCTTTTTTAGGGTAAAATTGGTATTAAAATATCTAATGAGCGATTTTAGAGCCGTACAATAGCTTAATTGATACCCTTATTTACATTTTGATATATTTGTGTTTTCATGGATTTGCTATGAGGAAGCTGTTTGCACTTTAAAAATAATGTTAATTTACAACATTTATTAGGCAATCATTTCAAAACTTAAACAGGAAGTTTTTAGTGTTAACATCGCGATTTTAGCACTCCGTTATTTTAAATGTGCAAATTATTAAAACTTTAAATTTTAATTGGCCAATATAATATAACATTAAAATATTAAAATTTTAATAGTTCATTATGTATTAAATTTAGTTGTCGCTAATACTATTAGAAAGAATCTTGATAGTTTCTGATTTATTAAATGAAAGTTGTACAATTTTGGTTATTAATGATGACATATACGTAGGAGTTTAAATTTTATTATTTTTTAATCGCTGTTTTATTACATGTTACATTCCTGTGCCGTGTTTGTTGGTCAAAGCAAAAAAAAAACACCTACTTTAAAAACAACAGTAAACTAAGTCTATCGATAATAGTCACAGGTGACCATCGACATTTCCCCTCCCTAGCCTGTAACTGATACGGAGAGCACGAAGGAAGTCCCAACACAATATTTTATTGTTGCCAATTAAAATTATTTCCCTTCCTTATTGAAAGAGAGTTGGTCTGTTAGTTAGTTTTGACTTATGTGCATAGATAGAGCCGTGCGAGTTGCTTAGCTTTCATAGTTATAGACTAGCGTTGCTCCGTGGTTTTGTATGCATTAGGTTTACGGTAAAATTGTACATTTTCCAGTAGTCGTGCATATTATATGAAAACTGCAGATTAAGATTTAAAGAGTTTTTTTAATTGGATAACTCGTATGGAAGTAATTATTTTACTGGTCAAATACGCAAGAAATAAAGTAACTGCCAATTTTTTCATTTCTGTCTCGTAAATTATAAACAATAGTTTTCTTTAGCAAACTTTCTGTATTGAATCTAATTTTAGCGGACAATTTTTGACAATCTAGTTAGTTTTATATTTTTTACATCTAGTATCAATTTGATTTTTTGAATAGAGGCAGTTTCCAGTACGCTTCAATTGAGTATTATCTCAGAAACTTTTGTATACTCTATAGCAGCTAGTAGTATAACAGAATAAATTATAGTACTAGAGAGTAGTAACTACTTTATATGATAGGTATCCGTATCTTTATTTTATTTTATCTTCACATCAACAGCCTGAAGGCGTCCACTGCTTAACATAGGCTCCATAGAGCGCCACTTTGAGCAGCTGCTTGCCTCCTGCATCTATCGGCTTCCCGCGGGTCTCACCAGATCGTCGGTCCACTGAGTGGGGCGCTGGCCTACGCTGCGTCTTTCGGTTCGTGGTCGCCACTCGAGAACCTTTCTTCCCCATCGGGAAACGGATAATGTGATAAAGCCGTGAGAACTTAATCTGTGTACGTACATAGACTATGTTTGGCACATAGCATTCGCTATCACATCGTTCGCGGAAACTGGTATCATTATCAGCGGCAGTCCTTATCGCTTCCCAGCTGAATAATAAAGGTTAACTCCGATGGCTCTGCTCGCTGACTTTGACTATAAAAATAGAGGGGTTCTCCAGTCATGTCTAAAGCTCTCCATACACGTTCAATTTTTATTGATTAATATTTGTGATTGATCAATTTTATTGATCGTGTAGGGTTAGTATTGGTCAATGTTTTTCGGTTTACAGTATGGAGAAAACATTGACACAAGAGGTCTCGTCAATTTTATCGATCAATAAAATTGAACGTGTATGGGCCACCTTATATGCCTATTGTAGGTAAGGTTACATAATATATTGGGATGATCATCAATAGAATAGAAGTCGAAATTTATAATAATTTTTGTGCTACGAAATGCTACGAGTTGCTACGGGTTGCTACGGAATCCTTATCCCCACTTCCGTGCTCAAACGTAAAACTTTTTTTTTATTTGTACGGTGCCATGCCAAAATGGCTGAACAAATAAAGTATAGCCTTTCTTTTTATACCCTAAGAGTATTGTAAAAACTAAATATAAAAGGATCCAAAACTACAGTAAACTCCTACGCAACAGACACTTCACAAAAACACTAAAGAGTCTTCAGAGTCTTCATCATCATCATCACCAACCTTTTGCGTTCACTGTTAAACATAGAACTCTCCTTTTATACGGGGGGAGGGAGGGAGCTATTATCACCACGCTTCTTGGCAGAAGCCTTGGTGATCACATTAGATCCTATTCTTCTGCCTAAAAAAAGAGCCTAAAGTGGCGTGCATAAATCCCTATACTGCAAAATTAATATAACAGGTATATAAGTGCCTAACTATAAGTACACCAAGCATATTCCGGTACAACATGTATGCACTTGCATAAGGGGCCCGGAAGCGTTATCGCCGCGTCACGGAACCATAGATTAGATAAGCGATGCCACCCTTGAGGGGCTATTTACATTCTAGGTACTAGAGCGTGTACGTATGTTACTATAAATAACCAGTCTTAAATAAAACCAAGTTCGTAAAGCTTAGATTTTTTTTTATGTAAACGAATGATGTGTCGAGCTAGTCATTCACCTGGTGTTAAGCGACACGGCCGCCCATCACAGATTGCAGTGTCACTCGGAACTCCAAACTAAAGTTTCGCGTGACACTGCGCACTGCGCACGCCATCCTGAGACACCACACAGCCTAAAAAGTTTTCTAGACTGTGAGATCAGTTCGTAAAGTCTCATTTGCCCAGTAATTTTACTAGCTACAATGCCCACTACTGCTTGGCGGCAGAATAACTGGCAAAGCGATGGTACCTACCTAGACGAACTTTGCAGAAAAGTTCTACCATCTAGTAAAACCCGCCCCGGGTAGTTATACCCATTCAAAATATCCTTTCACTGAAAACAGCCACGCGGTCCCGACGTGATGTGAGAATAGGACCACCCCATCTCTTCCCGTAAGAGGAGGCTAAGGGAATATCCAGGGAATGGGCAGCAGCATTTTCCTCGGTACATTAAAATCTACGTTCCCAAAGCCACCTGCCAAGCGTGGTGATTATGGCAACTCTCCCTATGATAAGCGTCACGGTGGCTCATAACAGTTGTAATGCTCCTCGGAACTAGCTTTGCGTGACACTCACTGCACTGCGCATGTAATCCTTAGACTTCAGTGCAGTCTAGTATGACTGGCCTGACAGCTCAGTTGGTAGTAGCTCTGCCTTCTGAACTGTAGGCCGTGGGTTCGATTCCCACTCAGGACAAAAATTTTGTTATGAACAATAAGTGTTTGTTCTGTGTCTGGGTGTTTATGTTTATGTATATTTTATTCTATGTTTTTTTTATGTAATCGAATGACGCGACGAGCTTGTCGTTCACCTGGTGTTAAGCGTCACGGCCTCCCATAACAGATTGCAGTGTCACGCAAAACTCTAAATTAAAGTTTTGCGTGACACTGCACACTGTGCATGTCACCCTGAGACATCACACAGTCTAAAAAAGATTTCTAGACTTTGAGATCAGTTCATAAGCCTCATTTGCCCAGTAATTTCACTAGCTACAATGCCCAATGTATGTATTTACTAACAAATAACAGACCTAGTATCTTCTAGGCAAGCATGCACCACCGTAGACCACGTCATCACTTACCATCGGGTGAGACAGTGGTCAAATGCTATGCTTATAAATTATAAATTAAAAAAACTATATATCAGTTATCTGGTTCCCATAGTACAAGCTATGCTTAGTTTGGGGCTAGATGATACTGTGTGAAATGTCCACACATCTTTATTTATTTTATAAGCTCTAAAAGTGACCAATTAATCATACAAAAACTGGGCTAAAATATCATAGGGGCTAAAACCCCAGCAATCGAACCATCGCAACGGTGATAACACCCGCACGGTTCACGCTAAGATAAAAACACAATTATTTTCCATGTAGGCTAGCTGAAAACGTTGAAAAATAGCTGAAATATTATCTTTGTGCTTATCTTTTAGAGGTTATTTATGTGTATTTGCACTGAAACTAGCAAAAGCGATAATGGTGAAAGTTAAATTGTGTGTCTAATGTGCCATTACTGTTATCTTGGATTGTAGGTACCTAGTTTGTTTAATAAATTGAAATTAGAACTTCTTTGTGCAAGCTTGTTATTTAGTTTCAATTTAAAAAAGGTGTGGTGTAATCAAATTATCAATTGTATAATAACTAAACAAAATGAAATGGAAACGAAATTGTAACATGTTTGATTTTGTAAATAACCGGCCAAGTGTGACTCGGACTCGCGCACGAAGGGTTCCGTACAATTATATATAAAAACGTAATAAAATCACGTTTATTGTATGGGAGCCCCTTTAAATAATTATTTTATTTTGTTTTTTTTTAGTATTAGTTGTTATAGCGGCAACAGAAATACATCATCTGTGAAAATTTCAACTGTCTATCTATCACGGTTCACGAGGTACAGCCTGGTGACAGACGGACAGACAGACAGACGGACGGACAACCGGATGGACAACGGAGCCTTAGTAATAGAGTCCGTTTTACCCCTTGGGTCATCATCATCATCATCATCAACAGCCTGAAGACGCCCCTTTGCGTACGGAACCCTAATAAACAGCAATTATTACTGTTATTTATCTACAACATTCACCACTCTAAAAATTCAATTTATTTTGTATAAATCATTAACAAATTAAAGCTATGCAATGTTTTTGCTTACAGAATATTTAATTATGCAATACCTATTGATTAGACGAGCGATGGTTGATGGAAAAATTTACAAAATCACCCAAAGGTAATAAAGGGTATAATTGTAAAAATGAAACTAAATTATAAAGATAATAAAAGTTTTTGTGTTCCTAGCATAATTCTTATTTCTCTTGTCTCCTCTCCAACCCATTTAAACGCTCAAAATATTCAAGTCGCGTAAAACTATTATAAAAAGTCATTAAAACTAGATTCGTCCGCGATAACAGACAAAAAACCTTTTCAAAAGATACAGGCATGTACTCAAGCGGGAGCCTTATCGCGTCTCAGGATCGCGCGATATCGCGGGGGCGAATCGCACGGTGTGAGAGGCGGCTGCTATCGCGGGGCGAATCTTGCTGCGAGATCCGCCCCAATCTTCGCGCGCGATCGGGAGCATTTTGGCGATAAAAAACCCCCTCTTACCCCCACAAGTAAAGTCTTTGAACTGACTGAGAACGTTACTGTTGCTAAAATATATTCAAAACACTAAGTGTGCGTCACGCCTCCGCTCCGGTTACATATTAGCTACTTGAGAACAAAAAGTAGCATTTCCTAGGGGAGTACTTTTTTATTAGGCATTAGCTTAAAACAGAAGTTCCTCTACATAGTCAAAATCACGAATTTTTCTTTTTGTGATATGGATTAGTATAGATAAAACAACATTTTTACGTAAACACGGATACTAAGACAATAATTTTTAAATATGCAAATAATTAGGCATTCAAAGATGTCTTGATTGAATTTAAAAGTCATGTTTATAAAAAACATAATTTATTGTTGTCATTATTTATAATATTCCTTTCAAACGTATTGATTTTCATAAATATTTTTTATGCGGATGTACGATGAACCATTCGATTAATATTTAATATAGAAACTTTAAATATTTAACAATAATAATTATGGTTATCTACATTGAAAATAAATACATGCTCATACATTTTAATTATATAAGGTGTAATAAAAATGGCTATTGGCATACATTTTTATTCAAACGTGACCTAAATCTGTTAATAAGTAGGTACTTGACACAGTTTAAAATTCAATTAAATATATAGATTGAAATCGATTTAAAGTAGATGTAATAAATAATATTAATATTCAAGTAAAAAAAGTTAATTATGTCTCACAGCTGCACTTTAGCAAATAACAGTTTTTCATAGCAATTATAAGATGTGCGATAAGTTTTGATGAAATTCTGAATCGTTAATTATTCCCGTTCTTAAAACGAAGCACATCGCGTTTGGTTCTACGTCTGTTTACTAGTACAAAACATTTTAAGACCAGTAAGGACTTTCAGAATATTCACATCATCATTATTTTTTTCATTTTTGTTTTTATATTTTATTTTCGGTTTACTTTGTTTTAATTTATGATTATTATTAATCGTCCCGGTTTGCAATAGTTATGATTATTGGTAATCGTAATTACTGCAAGCCAACTACCTATCTGCTTTAGCTGTCTTAAAACATGAAAAATATTAGAGTGAAGTACATAAATAAATAAATATGTGTGGACATTTCACACAGCGCAGTCTAGCCCCAAACTAAGCAAAGCTTGTACTATGGGAACCAGATAACTGATACAATACTTAGATACTTTTTGTTTGTAAATACATACATAGAATACAATATGTAACACCCAGACACCGAACAAACATCGACGTTCATCACACAAATGTTTGTCCCAGGTGGGAATCGAACCCACAACCTATAGTTCAGAAAGCAGAGCTACTACCAACTGAGCTAACAGGCCAGTCAAAGTGACGTGTTTCTTTTAAATTATTATTCTTAAGCGATTTTTTATTCTAAATTTAACCTTCCAACCAGTATGGAATGTCACTATGCAAAGCCACAATTATTATACAGACTACTTAGTATTAAAAAAAAAATATTTTTTTTAATTTGTATAATGGTTTTCAGTTCAATGGACTTGGTTCTGTCCCAAGGGCTCTTCTTTAGCGTGTGCACTTGTGCATGTGTGTGTGTAGATTTAAGCGATACCTCTCATTTCCCCTACTGTTTATACAGTGGCCGAGCGTTATCGCGATGGTGCGAGCGCTGCTTATCGGGCGCCCGCTTTCCATCTCAGATTAAGATCCTGAAATAAATGGAAGGAGGACTGGAGCGTGACGGTGTGATACGCGCCCGAGTATCGTTTTTGGGTGAAGATGTTAGGAACATTGTAAAAGTGTTTTTTTTCTCTGTGGTATAGTGATATCACAACTAGTGAATAAGACAAAATAGCCAAAGAAAGCGACTTGAGATTTTCATCAGAGTTTTGATGCGCTACTTAGTGGACTGAGTCTGAGACCTCTTGTTATGTATTATGGTATTTAGATCAATATCTAACTAACATTATTTCTCACATTTGACGACGCTATAAAAACATACGTAATTGTCAATGCGTTTCTTACGCGCTGTACCACATCGAACTTTTTGCATTGCAAATTCCTGGCTCTGCAGTTAATGCTTAAAGGATTCAGATATTACACCATCATTATCATTATCTTTAACTAATGTTTGTACTCAGTTTATTTACTTTACTTAAATAAATAATACTAAATATTGCGTCAAATCGTCACGTCACATTGAAAATAAATTATACAAATAATTATGTGTTTTTTTATAACTCGATGAATGATTTGTTCATTTTAGATAATTTTTGAGTAGTTGTGTAAACATGTTTTTTTTTGTTACATTACATATTCCTAGATATTTAATTTTACAGTTGCAGCAGGCGTCATTTTGTATTTTAATCATGCTAAAACTGTTGTAAACATGATTTAAAGCATTTTTCTGTACATATCAGCAAAGCCCTATAACTTTTTAACAGGATAAATAACCTAACTTTGCGGAACATCACAGCCGTCGACACACTATTTATAGATTACACGTAGAAAGATATCGTTAAAATAGAGAATGGATTTAACATTTATCAGAGATGCTAACAGCCGTATTGCTTCACTATCAACACTCGCGTTCAGACGATCTACCACGACCTTTCCGCGCCCCGCCCCCCATGGAATCAATTAGCGTGATCAGGCCAGCCTCCTGATCATAACAAATGGTGACCTCGAACTGGTGACTGATATGGTGAGAGTTTCACTTACATTGACGTTAAAATACGTTTAAACACATGGTAGAGAAAATGTATCTTGCGCTAGATGGCGGTATCAACAAAGTAACCGGGGGAGATATTTAACAGCTCTGTTGTGGGAAAAAGAACTTTTTTTTCAAACCCATATTGTAATAGGCTTATTATAATTATAATATTTTGACATTTTTGACATTAAGCACTATGTAATTTTGCTTAATTATGCTTGCTTATTATGTACAATAATTTAATTTTATTATTTAAATAAATTATCTAGTTTTGACTTGTAAAAGTGCTAAAAATAGCCTATTTATAATAAAAGTTTAGGGTTTTTTTGCATGCTTATTGAAAATGAAAAGTATGATTTGTAGCAAATGCACTGTACCTGTGGCCAGGGAATGTGCAGCAGCATTTTCCCATCAAAATCTGCAATCACCAAGCCGCTTGCCAAGTGTGGTGACTATGGCAAATCCCCTATGCTAAAGTGGCGTTTTATGGGGGAGGCCTGTGTTCAGCAGTGGACGTCTTCCGGCTGTTGACATGCTCTTTATAAACCTAAAGTTTTTCATTTCTATATAAATTATGTTTAAGAGGGTGATTCTGCTTATATTGTAGCGCTCGTTAGTCAAAGCTTTCATAATATCACCAAACTGTATTACAGTTTATGAAATAAATAATAATCACCAACTTTTTCGATACGTTTCAATCAGTAAATAGGTTCTAAGCCAGAAGCCCATGTTGGCTGGCTCAGCGTAGAATGACCTGGGACAATAGGTTTCTTCATTGTGTTTATACAACCTCATATAAAAGCCAGCTCCCAATAGTTATATCTAAAATCGAACATATTGAAAAACTTTATTTGCCATACTGATAGCCAATCTATAGATGTTATACTAAAGAAATGATTTACTTTTTCCCCGGCTCTGGGATTAATTATTTATAATATCTCATATCAAGCATCAATCTTCAGATACCCTCAGGTATAAAATCACATTTGATTTCGAATGAGTAACGCGTACCAATTTAATTTCAGTCTTGATGGTGAACATTAAATAAAATGGTTTTACAACCTTGATCTCTGACTTTTGATACTTAAAATTATTTATTTATTCACGTAGATTTAATAGGAAAGGATCTAAATTCAGGTATTTTATATGCAGATGTGTTGTTTAAAATGTAATCAATAAATCTGCTGTCGTTAGCTAAATGCAGATGTCTTTAATGAGCTTTATTATTTTAATTTAAGAGTTGATGGGTGCGCCACGCGATTGACGCCGGCGCCGATAAAAATAAGAGTTTATTATAGTATCTTTGATGATTAGACATAAGTATTTGCTAGCGTTTGTTAGTGTAGAGTAGTCATACATTTTGAGTTATCGTTTGGCGTTAACGCTAACGGAAAGGGATCTTTGCTAGACCTTCTGACGCGCGGAGAGTATGTAGTAGATTTTTTCGTAATATTGTGTCGTGGAAACGACGAACAACTTATGCGTATTGTCTTGCCATATGTAAAGGTGGAATGAGCTAAAGCTATAAGCTGTGGGAGATCTGCAGAGCTCTTTAATGAGGAAGCTCAAAGGAGTTACAGGGTAAGCAACGCGTTGATAGCACGTCTAGTATTAAATTTGCGGTCAAAGGCGGGCCTATTTAGTAATACAAAAAATGACATATTTCCCAACGGCTAGAGTGACCGCTTTCCATCCGTACCTATGCGTGTTTCTATATACCTATAGCATTAAATAAATAATGCCCAACGACTACATACATAGATCCTGGACCCTAACTAAGATTCCTCTAGGGGCCCAGGAACTACGAGGGCCATGATCCCGCAACACCCAGACACAAAACAAGTAGTGCGTTTTTTTTCCTGTGTACAAATTTTGAATGGTCTGACAGCTCAGTTGGTAGTAGCTCTGCCTTCTGTACTGTAGGTTGTGGGTTCGATTCCTACCCCGAACAAACATTTGTGTAATTAGCATAGGTGTTTGTTCTGTGTCTGGGTGTTATATTGTATTCTGCATGTACTAACAAACAAAAAGTATTTAAGTATTGTATCAGTTATCTGGTTCCCGTAGTAAAAGCTTTGTTTAATTTGGTGCTAGATGACGCCGTGTGAAACGTCCACACATTTATTTATTGTATTTATTTAAATACTTATCTTCTGGCGAGAATCGAACCCGCCACCTCCAGGATATGTGGCTCCGGGCTGCCGACCATGCAACGGCTTAACCACTGAGCCTGGTTTATTAAATTGAAAAGCTTTCTTTATGAGTCTTTTATGGTTTTTAAACTGAAATATGTTGAATTAGTGGTTTATACCCATCATAAAAATAATCCTGATCCAACAAATACTAGTTAATGGTTGAGACGTCCAAAAACAAATTGATGTCTGCATAAATAGACAAAATTCTCATGAGTGTGATTCATTTTTTTTCTATTCGTGAGTAACAGTCGGATACATATTTATTTATAAATAGACAATTTTATAGCTCTGTTGTTCTAAATACCAATGTAATAAAGACCAGAGATTATCACAAATTATTAATTAATTATTTTGTGTTTGTTTAAAATGGCATAACTACGGCCCCCGGCTGTTTTATTGGCTGTCAACTTTAAAACGACTATTCATTTCCTAATTAAAACGAATAATATATTGGATCGAAAATATAAACTTTAATTAATTAATGTCAGCAATGAGAAACATAAATTGGGAATATTATGTGTGTGCAAAATAGGTGTAAAATGTTTGGTAGTTTGCTCCGTCCATTTAGGCTTTGGAATAATTAATTTACATTTTGATTTAATTTCTAATACCCCCGTTTTAATATGATAAATACCTACTATATCTACATCTTCATTCTCATTTGTCAGTCGCATGTCTACTTTCCTACTTATAAATTGCACAGGGCTTATTACACTTTGGCGAGCTCAGTACTGCGTGCGCTGTACCGAGCTCACAGCGTCCGTCTGTTTGACCAAATATATCTAAAGGGTGATCCAATTTAAGTTTCCTAACTTTCATTAAAAGAAAAACACGTAACTACTATGCAAAATTGTACTAGTTATTTGTTTACTACTGAATTATTTAGTGTTTTTCATTATATATGAAATATTACAGCGGTGAAATGGCCGCCCCTGGACATTCTACAGGAGTCGATTCGTCTAATGTAGTTTTCTATGAAATCTGGGTCTCCGGCCACACCATCGCACACAGCAGCAATATTCTAGGCTAAACGCACGCCACGATGATGCACACAGCTCACCCTATCTCCAATGCTTCCAGTTTCTTCAAATTTTTTCATGTTATGAATTGTTGGCTCAGTAGGACGATTGTTTTGAGCATAATCTTCCCCTAAAAGTCTATACCTAGGGTAGGTACAGAATTGTTATTTTTGTAGAATAACTGAACAATTTTAACACGTTGGGCCGTAGTTAAGCGCTTCATATCGTAAATGTTATATCTTAAACTAGCATTTGACGTTTCAAATACGCGCCATTATCTGCAACTTTTTTTTTACAGTTTTGCCAATATAGGAAACTCAATTTGGATCACCCTTTAGTTTCATTTATTGATATATAAATAAGAGCATTAATTTACAATGATAAAATATATTGGAGTAGTTTAGAAATCTGATGAACTTTATTTTGGTAAGAATATCCATCTAGAGGCTGCTTAGAAAATCTAAGCAGCCTCTAGAAAGTCTAAGAAACCTCTAGAAAATCTAAGAAGCGTCTAGAGATTCTACGCCAGTTCTCTATAAAATATCTCCTAGCTTCACCCACGCGGCTACAAAAACTCCTAGATGTAATAGATAGCGGGCGGGGCTGATACGAGCTGCTGATAAGGGGTTCGATTCCCGCCGATGTTTTTTCCCGATAACGTGAATAGTTTACGAAAAATATGGTTTTATAGAGCAGCGTTTTAGTACTTAGTATGTACAATTTATGTACATTTAGCTTTCATCTAATTTTGTATTTACTGTACATCGCCAACCTCCCTAATTCATAATCTGTTTCTGTCCATCCAAAGATAAAAAAGGTTATCTGGAAGAGATCGCTTTAAGCGATAAGATCGCCCATTGGACCTTTTTGTCAAATAATTCATATTGTCATGTATCTTTATGTATGTTTTGGGGTGTGCAATAAAGCATTCTTCTATTCTATTCTATTCTACAATTATTTACCCCAGATTCCACGGATTGCTTGAACTATCTATACTATCTATAGACCTTTGCCGGTCTATAGACAGTTCAAGATTCCTTTAGATTGTTATTTTTAGTTTTATATCTTAGTTTTAAAGTTTTTAGGTATAGTTTAGTTTTTAGGTATAGTTTAGTTTTTAGGTCTAGTTTAGTTTAGTATAATTATTATTATATGTTATTTAAGTTTTGAAATAAAGATTTACCCCATGTTATTTGATTCATTATTTGTAATGTGGAACTAAATCTAGTTAAAAGTTACCGTAATAAAATGGGTATCTTATCTTCTCCAAAGTTCAAGCTATCTCCATATATCAAAATAGATATTCCATAGATCTTCAAAATTCATGTTAGGCCGCTTAGTTATGAAAAGATAATTAACACATAGAAAGACAGGAGGCAAACATTATTTTCTAATTTAGAATAGTAAAACCTTCGTTTTTAGGGTTCCGTACCCAAAGGGTAAAACGGACCCTATTACTAAGGCTCCGCTGTTCGTCCGCCTGTCCGTCCGTCACCAGGTTGTATCTCATGAACCGTGGTAGTTAGACAGTAGACATTTTTACAGATGATGTATTTCTGTTGCCGCTATGACAACAAATACTAAAAAAACAATAAAAAAAATATTTAAGTGGGGCTCCCATACAACGGACATGATTTTTTTGCCGTTTTTATAAATAATGGTACGGAACTCTTCGTGCGCTAGCCCGACTCACACTTGGCCGGTTTTATTTTACAATATTTCTATAAAAATATGTGCGTGTCGAGTAGTACTGCCTTCTGAATCTGACCCTTCATCCAACCGTTTAGTGCGAGCCTTACGAGACGTTATTAATACACTCAATTATTTATAAATATTATAAAATATACGTTTCTTACAATATTTCTTTAAAAATTACCAACATCACAAAAACACGATCTTTATCTTATAGTAAAATCTGCACAAAACTGTTGTAAACTATCTAGTTATTGCATCATCATTCGCTATAAAAAAATAAATTACAGTAAGAAAATGAATTTTATTTTCTTCGTAATTCACAGGAAAAACCCACAAAGTAAACAGCTAAGAGTACGAACCACTCAAGTTTATCGCACACTTATCCAAAACGCCGATAACCCAACATAAATAGGTATTTGCTAATTAAGAGTACAAAGTCACTATCAGTGGCTCTCTTATCTGCTGGAGGAAGCACACTTCCACAATATGAGGGTACCCGATAACAGCGCTTAATTGACACGCAGAAATAAAAAAAAAAGTTATTTAGATCGGTATGATAATGCTTCCTTTTTGATAAGAATCGTTAGAACTGGCAGCAAAGGTTATAAATTTCATAATCAAGATTATTAAAATACCTTTGTAGTAAACGTGTACTGTAATAGGTTTAGACTTATAATCGTAGGTACCTACGGGGCTATAGGAACAATTGTAAAGATGGAACTTCTATAGGTAGGTACATCAATATTTTCCTAGACATTAGAATCTAAACAAAAAATCCTATCTTAGACATAGTAAATTAATGAAAATATTAAAACCATCGTTCTAAATAGTAGTAACTCTACGCAAACTACGTGATCTATGCTACGTGGCTACTTACGTAGATACGCTACGAAGCTAGCGGGTTGCGTTCTATTTCGTTTACTACGAGACGGATAAGCCGTGTCATACAGCACTTGAAATAAGAATTTTCATAATGTTTATTACATTAGGTAACAGAGGACCCGAGAGACTCCATAAAAAAATCCGTAGGAAAAAGCCGTCCATTTTTTTCCGAATTTGATAAATTTCCTTTTCCAAAACTAGCAACTTAAAGCGGCCTAAATAGTAATGCCTGCTGCGTACCCACGTCCCATGCGTGTGAAGCCGTGAGCATCAAATAATTATGTAATATATTATAATATCTACGGCTATACCTACATGATAAAAAAACTATTTTCTTTATCTTTAGAATCTCAACAACTGCGTCCAACCCCTAGCTCAACTTTCCCACAACACCTCACCAACCAGTATAACCTGACCTCTCGCACACACATAAACACCCTCACACATACGAAACCCTGATAATGAACGTGAAATCTGAGCAAAGATAGCGCTCCTTCCCCCGTTTTTATCATTTAGATCGGGGCCCATTCAGACACACACGTCATGGTTATCACAAGATATCAAGCTGAGTTGCGGGTTCGTAACGCTAGTGGCGCCAGCGTCGCATTTTGATTTAAATTTGGAATGGAACTTTTTATCCTTTTAAATAAGGAACTTGGCTTGGGCTTTTTGGGCTTTTTTGCTTCCTTTTAATATTCATTTCAAAATGAACTTTGTTAGGTACAATAGGGCACGTTATGACGTCACGCGTTATTGGCCAAGAATCTCATGTGGCATAGTGATTAAGGCCTTAGATCGTCATCATCATCATCATAATGAAGTCTAGGTAATGTGATAAAAATAATTGTAAGTGATATAAATAATTAAATCAGCTTATGCGCAAACAAAAAATAGCATTAAAACGATAGTTCCTGAATAAATCATTTATAACATAATACAAACAAAAATAAATAAGATATTAAACCATAACATATATATACTTTTTTTTTAATTTTTAATAAAAAAATATTTATGGTTTATAGCAGCACCTATACCTGCCTGCTTAACCTAATCAACCGATATTTATAATAACGGAAAAAAAAAGCAAAGCATGTCCCGGCTTTAGGCACGGATGGATGTGGGTCCAAATCTTGTTCGTGATTGAAATTTTTCCTTTACATTAAAGTTAATGTGATAATAATCTAGTTCTCGATTAAAATTGATGTTAAAACTCCAACAAAATACACAAATCGTTTTAAACATAAACATAGACGTAAGTTAAATTTTATGACCAAACCACAACAAAGATTATCTTAGATTGAATGATTTTGTTTACATTTAGATAACTATCACCTTATCTACAACAAATGTTGACTCTTTAATGCCCATCTATCTACCATTAACTCACATTAAACTGCATTTTGAAATAAAAAATTTCTTTTTCTTATCAAAGCGCACCTCATCCCTATTTTATGCCGGGGGAAAAGATGGTATCTTGGTTTTAGTTATCATTACGAAAAAATTAAATAGGTATACCTATAGGTAGGTATTCAAAGTTAATTTATTCAATAATGCAATGGAATTTTCGTGTTAAACACATTTAAATAGATCTTATTTTAATTCAATCTCAAACACAAATAAATCTATATTAAACTTTATCAAGATCATATTTTACTAAGTAGGTATCATCGATAAAATCAGAGCAGGATTTAAATACCGAACGCGTGCGGCGTATTCCTATTTTGACAGCTCCTGTCAATGTCAAAACGTCTATTCCATGTGTGCATGCCTTTGTCTGGAGAGATTAGTTTCTCAATCGTTTGTAGGGGCGTACAAGTTGTCTTTAATTTTTTTAACTACTTTCATGACACGAAGATCGGTTTAGACTCTATTTCAGAATAAAAATTGCGTTTGTTTTAACCGATGTAAGATTTATGGATTATTACTAACCAATAGCGTCACAGAACAGGAAAATGAATTACGCACGCACCCTGGTATAGACGAAATTCACAACAACATTCGTGCTGAGCAGTAGGCGCCGAGCGCACACACTAATGACAAGATTGGATACATTTTATGTCATCTGCGCAGGTATAAACCATAAAGTTTTTGAGAAATGTCAAAAAGGCATCTCTATCGGAGGTCGAGCGTAACTTTATTGTATGTGGGTGGGTGAATGAAACACCGCATAAGTGTGCGGTTATGAAATCGCGGAAAAGTTATTAAGGTGAGTTAAGTAAAAGTAGCCATGTCGTTTGTTTAGTTCATAGGAAATAATGAAAATAGAACAAGAAATTAAATAAAATACAAAAATTAATCTTTTAAATAAAGTGCCATAAATCCTTCTAAATATGGCAGCAAAATGAACCCACTTTTCAAATCGAATAGATTTACTTATCAATGATTTATCATCATTGCATGTACTGATAAATATCTACACAGTAATAAAAATCCAGTATTTACATTAGTACCACTGTTACGGCTATCAGGTTCAACAAATAAGATAAAAAGGCAATCTTAACGATGTTTTTATCGCAATTTTGAAGAAAATCTTGCTTCAACATAATATTGTGCAGCTTTTGTTGGTATTTCTGTATTTGTTGGCAGACAAAACAAGTGAATCATCAATACTAAAGCTTATCTGCTCTTAAACGAATAGAATAAAATAATTGTGCTATTTAAATAAAAGTAAAAACAATGATAACAGGGATGTAAACAAGAGTCCTTACACATTGTTTTGACGTCGACAGCGCCACCTGGCGACGCCTGCGCGGCACTAGCGCATGCGAGCTCCAGCTCCTTCAAGTACTTAAGCCACAATAACATCACAGTAACATCCCGAGCACTTTTCCCAACACTAGTTTTTTAAACACAGAGTATATTCGAGTCGGCCGTCATTCTTTTGCCGCGTAAAGTGAGTGACTGGCTGGCGGCGGCCGGGCGCCCCTCTCCGCACACAGACGTGGTTGTGTACGTACACACGCACACATCCACCCTCGATCCCTTATCAGGTTGGTTTAACTAGCAATGGCCCCAGATGCTATCACGCCGAGCTCGCGGTAACGTTGCATTGAAAGATAACGTCTCCGATCCTATCGTTACTGTTTGAATAAACTTGTATAAAATGTCAAATAAAAAAGCTGCATGCCATAAAAGTCTTATCTTTGGCCAGCGATGGTCTGATAGCGGGTACGCTAGGTTAATTTCAAGAGGTTTCTAAGCCGAGATTGTGTCTAGAAGGCTATCTGTGTTATGGATGACGTTTTTATAATGCAGCACTCGAAGATAAGCAAACATAGCCTTGCAGCTTGCTTTCAGTCTTGCCTTAATGGGTCTACGATGGCGCTCGCTAAAAGCTCGGAAACTTACCTGTAAAAGAAAAAATAGTATTAAACATTTAGAAAAACTTATTGATCCATGAAAGTAAAATGAAACGACAATGAAAAAATGAAATTTTCATGCTGGTATGGAGGAATTGTAAGAATAAAAAGTGAGGTAGATCACTCAGTCAAAAACTGGCTGCTTTTCATGTCGTTCAAGACTCGAGTATTGCTATGTCTTACTTTCTTACGGCGAATTGTGTGCATTGCACCTAATTTAAGCGGGCCACGAAAAACTTTTAAATTATCTTCCTAATTTTATTTATTTCCATATGAAAAGGCGTAACTAACCTACAAATAATCAAGCGATTTTTTTTTATTAAATAGTAATTCAGTAATAGAGTAGTGGTAGTAATACCGAGTTTAAGTGTAGTAATGTAGGTCAGAAATTGAATTTGTCATGTTTAGTAGCGGATTACTCTATAAATAAAACATAAGACCAAACATAAATTAATGATCTATCTAAAAAGTTTTTTAAATTTATATAGAGTAGGTTACACAGGCTAACTTAAAGTAATAAAATAAAACTTAGCGTTAGAGCTTATCTCATAGACTAATCAGAATAAGGTAGTCAGGGAGCCTTGAGAACTGGTTAAATTGATTCAACTGTAGTATATACATACAATAATGTAATAATAATATAGGTGCGTATAATAGTTGCGCAGTTAGTAGCAGGTAACTAAGATTCGTCTCTGGACTATGACGGATCCAGGTTTTAAGGGCCCCCAAAATAACTCCTACATAGACTTCAAAGATCTCAGATTTTTTTGTATAGTCAGAAATATATTTTAACATATTATTTCTAAGTATCTATCAATAATATGATGTACATTTTTTTATTTTTTTATTTATCTATTGATTTTTATATTTAAATATTTTTACTCTAACTAGTATAAATAGTACTTAGTCCCAAATATTTCATTGTATGAGCCCTGTGAAGGTGTTCCATTTAAGAGGAGCATACATTTTCTAATTCAATATATTATTGTTCTCTTATTTAAATTATAGCATAATATCTTAGATTAGAAAATTTATAGCAATATATACATTTTACGTCACAATACAATCACAAAATTATTAGGCATACATATTAATTTATAATAGCCAATTATGTACAATTTTTTATGAAATCATATTTATTGTTAACTAGCGCCCCGCGGTTTCACCCGCAGATAAAAAGTAGCCTATGTGTTAATCCAATATATAAGCTATCTATATTCCAAGTTTCATCCAAATCCGTCGAGTGGTTTGAGCGTGAAGGAGTAACAAACATACACACATACACATAAACACACATACAAACTTTCAGCTTTATAATATAAGTGTAAAAGTGTAAATATAAGTGTAAATGTAAATGTAAATGTAAAAGTGTGATTCATTTAACGTTCTTTTGACGACGGATATAAGTTATATCACTCTAAATTTTTGACTTAAATATTATTATGTGGCGACCACGAACCGGAAGATGCAGCGTAGGCCGGCCCCCACTAGGTGGACCGACGACCTGGTTAGAACTGCGGGGAGCCGATGGATGCAGGAGGCAAGCAGCCGCTCAAGGTGGCGCTCTTTGTGGAGGCCTATGTTCAGCAGTGGACATCTTCAGGCTGATGATGATGATGATGATGATGACTAAACGTCAGTCAATGTTATTCTGTCAACTTCTCACTGACGTCAAATTTCTGAGCGAGGGCATTTTAAGCATGTAGAGTCTGTAATTTATATTTATCAAAAAGCATTGCATGGTATAATAAATAACAATTCATTTCGTGTTCTACACGGCAGTGGTGTATAATTGAATTTTCAAACAATATTTAATATATTACAGATTTGGCCCTGTTATATTTTTATTATAATTTTATTACCGAATGATAATTTTTGGTTGCAACTTTAGGTTATTTTACTTCACCTATTGTTTAATTTATTAGAACATTATGCTACATTTTTGAATAATATTCAGATAGTAAACCGAATCAAACTGTACTTTTCTGCTTAATCAGATTTTGAACACGTTCGACAATTATTTCGATTCTTACTTCGGAATACTAAATGTAGATGTCGTTATTTATTTCTAACAAAAAATCCAACTCTTTTATCTCTATTATGTAAATCAATAGATATTGAAAATTTCTATATCTACAGATTTACCGTTATCGTCATTCCATACAAGCTCAGTATGGTAAATTATTAAAGACGATAATAAACCTACAATATCATAGAAACTAACGTGAGTATTATTCATAACTAAACAACTAGTAACCGGCTAGCACTCACGTAATTTTAGTTTTTAATAAACCTAGTTATTGGCAGAAGTTACCATATCAGAATGTTGTAAGCATTCATACTATCCATACTAAAGATACAACGGTAAGCACTTTTCTTCACTTTGTATTTCATTTCATTTCCTGTGGTTGACGCGACGCGTGACCAAACTGCTGGCACATACGGTATTTGACACACCGAATCAGCAGAGCAATTCAACGGGGCAATGCTGCCAGCATATTGGGTACGCCTGCTAGTAGCGGGCTGGAGCATTTGAACTGTCGTTATTATAGGTCAATACGGATAGTACAGGTACCTCCAAATGTTTTAGTGATAGGAACTATAGCTAGTTTCATTAATCAGTGGTTAGTATGATTTTAGGTTAGGTTAGAGAATAAAGGCCTAAAGAATCTTGTAAAAATACTAAAGGAGTTTTTGCATTAACTGTAGATAGTCCACACAAGCAAAGTCAAAAGCACAACTAGTAAGTACCTACTTAGAAAATTTTGCAATCGTTTTATAGTCCTCTTTCTGCCCCATCACTGATATTTATATCATAACTATTATTATTATTTGTTATGTCACATTAAAGGACAGAGTTTTTAAAAGTGTTTATAGGACTACGTTTAAATTAATATAAAAAGTATAGCCAGGGCCCCATAATTATAGTAAAGGCCCCCCTGACCGTCCCTGCCTGATGCCGCGATACCAACAAGGTTATGATTTTAGATAGTGAGGTACCACAGTGTGTAGGTACGTTCGTTCCGATCTACCTAACGATTGCACGTATCTCTGCTCCATCATAACGTATGCAACTCATTTACATAAAAACTATTATTTTTCGACGCTAAGTAAGACTTTATCTAAACAACGATTAAGGTTTTTTTGCTTTTGAAACATAAATGATAATGACTTTGTCAGTTGTTAAGTTCTTCTGTATTATAGAAGATTGTTTAAAAAAACTTGGTACCTACATAGGTACAGTCCGATTACTGATATGAATGAGTGAGGATGCATTTGACAGCAATACCCAATTCACTTTTGCTTGTTTCTTTGGCACGACGGCTAGTACTAACTAACGTTTAGGTGCTATTTTAAGAAAAATAGTTGGGAGACTTTGGATTGTGCAAATAGTCAAAATTTTGGTTATTAAAAATTTTACCCATTAACTAATCTCATTGAGCTTTTTATTTTTAGGATTTTTTTTAAATATGGCTATTATCTTTCAGTGTCAGTTGGAAATGTAGGTACCTAACTGTTATCTTTTATATGCCCAGCAGGGTATCAAAATCCGAAATTTAAGGATCTGGTCCTAATTTAGCAAAAGTTATTGATAATCTAATCATTTTTCATACTTAAAAGAACATTCAAAACACTTTCATTGATATCATAAATTATATAATCAATAGCATAAGTACAAAATGTAGCAATGAAAAAAGAAAAAGTATGCTATTAAGTCCAAACATGACGGAATTGTTCCATGATTTCAACATGTCGTTTCATATGACCATAATTATAACCTTGCTACGAGCAGCTGTCTCAACCATACACCACATCTTTCATCTACATCCATCTAAAAAGATTCGCCCCAAATACCACTTCCATCAAAAACCACATCAAAATCAAGTTTCCTACTTGTTAACAACGAAGACAACATTCCTTCACACGCGTCAAAAAAGAAAACAAATCGGGAGCATTTAGACGTTCCAGTTCCACTATCTCGCCACTTACTGGACGAATACTTCAAATTCATAAAAGAAAGGCAGTGTTCTGATATGAGCCGACGCTGGCGCCATCTACATCGAAGAGATAAAGATGGTATAAATCAAGAGATGGTACTTCGTCCGTGATAATACGCGGTCCTGTGTGAGATAAAACATATTAATCAGTACGGTTTTGTGCAGCTAATGGATCCCTAATGCAGGAGGCAGACGTGTTTTTAGTTGTTTGGAAAAGATCGGTAATTAATTTTATACAGTGAGGACTGATATGACATTAATGTCATAGTTTCATTAATAAAACACAACATACCTATCTATGCCTTATTACTACAATGCAGAAGAATTCAAAATCTTGAACAAAGACGCAAGGTCGCTGGTCTGTCGATCTTCTATCGGTTACATTTTGGAGAGTGTGCGCATGCCCTCCATCAGCTCATTCCGTCATCCCGTTTCCATCATAGAACTAAAAGGCTTGGTGATTCTTTACATCCTTTCGTCGTAAATGTACCACCAGTTCGCACTAAGCGTCTTGCTGAGTCATTCATAGTCCGAACGGCCAAGGAATGGAATGCTCTTCCAGCAACAGTATTTCCTCCTGGGTATAACCTGGGTCTTTTCAAGTCAAAAGTGAATGAGCATCTCATGGGCAAACGTGCTCTACCATAGACAACTTCGTCACTTACCATCAGGTGAGTTGTTGTCAAACATAGGTTCATTTTAACTTTAAATAAACATTGTTGTCTCCAAGACAAATTGGGTGTAGCTATTAAAATAAATTAAGAGAGTTAAAAACAATGTAAGCAACTTAGAAACTAACGCGTCAATAGTAAAAAAGACTAAAAAAAACATCAATACAGTTATTAATGTAAAGCAGTAGTGTGCAAGCACTACTGTGTTCCGGTTTGAAGGGCATTGTAGCTAGTGAAATTACTGGGCAAATGAGACTTTATGATCTGATCACTCAGTCAAGTAATCTGATTACTAGACTGTGTGATGTCTCAGGATGACGTGCGCAGTGCAGTGTCACGCGAAACTTTATTGTTTTAATGTTCCGAGTGACACTGCAACTGTTATGGGCGGCCGTGTCGCTTAACATCTGGTGAACGACTAGCTCGTCACGTCATTCAATCGCATAAAAAAAAAAATTAAAATAAGAATATAACATTATAACGCCCAACGATCACATAAATAGATCCTGGACCCCTGGGAGGGGAATATACCACCTCACCATTACCTATACCTCATTGTCCGTACAAAGTGTCTCTCTACCCTTAAATGTCATAGACGTCGATATTTTATTATGTTGTCTACACGGTGAAAAACGATGCTTTGAATTCGATTTTAAAGTTTATTATAAGAAATTGATAAAAGCTTGCATTAGTCCCTTGCTTCATAAACTTACCGTCCATAGTTGCATTGCATCACTATGTATGCTTATTTTGCAAACCAATTAATATATACCTACAATCACACACACTCTCACCTTGTACACACACCTACCATTATTTTCATTAAAACGATAAATCTTTTCACAGCAAACAAAAAAAGGTATTAAAACGGCAGCGTCAAAAAGCTCATACAAACTGATATAACACAACAAAACAACCGTCCGATAGGGTTCGCTTCATTTGATCGAGCGATAAGGTGGTCAATCGATACGTTATCAGTAACCCCCCTCCCCTCCCCCCGGTGTACACCCGCGACCCCCACAGGTGTACCGTTGGAGACATAGATCTAGTTTCATTAATTTTTTAAACATATTAAAACTTTAATCAATCATGTTGCATTTGTGCTCTGAATACTACCTATTTTCTATTGAGAACACAAAATGCACGAGAAAATACAGTCTTATAATATATATATAATATATTATATTAATAAAATCTTTAAAAACTATTTGTAATGTCGATGTTCAGATGTTTACAATTATGGAAAGCTTCACGGGATCACTTGGGTATATTTTTTTTTAAATTTGATTGAAACATTCAACTACACAACCAATTTTGATAACGTTTCTGTGGGACCAATCTGAATGTACATCAATCGATTCAAATAAAAAAAGAACGGTTTTTAATCAGTGTCATGAATGGAGTTTTGAGTGGTACTGCAACTGCACAATATAGGATGTCTCAGTAAGAATGGACTGTTTCATTTAAAAATAGAAACACGTCTATTTTGAGCTGAACCCGAGATTTCACAAAACGCCAAAGAAAAATGCGAATAAACCAGAAACAATTCCTGAGCTCAAACCCGAGATCCAACGCATCATCGGTGAGATAGAGCCACCTCTGTGAAAAAATAAATAAAAAAAAACTCTGTAAAAAAGTCATGGAAAATTTCATGAAAAGAGTACTGGCCTGTCATCAGAGCCGTAGGGTGGGCATTTGACGGGTATATTTTTGTTCCATACTTAATCAGATCATGTTTTTTTACAACCCAATATTAAAATACCAACTATCTAAAAAATACAGCTTTTTATTTTAAAATGAAAAATTGCATTTACTGCGACACCCGTTAGTAACGCCTAGCTCGTTACGTCATTCGATTACATAAAAAACGTATTAACATTATTCTGCTATCGCTACATCACAATTTAGGCGGGTGGTGAGATGTTGACCGTGATAATGGGACGATCAAATTACCGCTGGCTGCGGCCGTCAGTGCTGACGCGGTGGTAACCACCTACCGCGGGAGTCAGTGAAGGATACCATGTATCAGTGAAGGCCGGTTAGTATTATAGTTTTCATTTGAGATTTAATGCACATGTTTGATTTAATCCTCACTAAGATTGTACTAACAATAAAAATGCTGTCTTAAACACAGCGTTTTTTTGAAGTCAATTACGAACTTTATTCTACTAGTAATGTGGTGTATGCCGATTAATTGTTGCTTGACAGCCTCTGTGGTGTGGTGGTTGAGCAGGTTGACTTATAACCCGGGGGCAACGGGTACGAAACCCGCGACAGGACAAGTATTTGTGCACATGAAAAAAACCGCAAATACTTGTTCTGTGTCTGGTTGTTGTTTGTGGGATCATGGTCCTCGTAGTTCCTGTGCCCCTAGATACAGGAATTCCTAGTTAGAGTCCAGGATCTATGTATGTGATCGTTGGGCGTTGTTTTTTTTTACGTTAATGCTATATACCAAAATGCTAGTAATTAATTGGCACAACGAATCAGCATTGCCATTCAACGGGGCATCAATTCTGCCAGCATGTTGTACCTACTGGTGCTTGCTGGAGCATTTGGATTATCTATAGGTCCTCTTATGTTTTTTGTAGTAGATAGTGTAGCTAGTAGCATCTATTAGTAGTTGGTATTATTCTAGTATATAGTCAGTTTAAATTTTAAAAAAACTTTTTCAATAAAAAAAACCCATTAAACCCATTAAACAAGATAGGTCTCCTAGTTCCATATTTCCACATGAATTCTGGACGTTATGGAAAATAAAACGTGACCTACGCGTTATTTGCAAACTGTATTTTTAGGTAAGCATAAGAAAACGCCCGACGATCACATACATAGAGCCTGTACCCTGGTTATATAGGATTCCCCGTTTCTAGGGACCTAGGAACTACGAGGACCATGCTCCCACAACACCCAAACACCCCGAACAAGTATTTACACTTCTTTTTACCTACTTGTCCTGCTGCGAAATCGAACCCGCGCCGCCTCGGGCTATGAGCCGACCTGCTCAACCAACACACCACAGAGGCTGCTCAATATGACCCATTAAACACACCATTTAACTAGGTAACCTAACTTGCCACAAAAGATAAGATACCATTTTTTTCCAATTCAATATACAGCTACCTTCCGCGCGTACACTCATGCTATAAATAGGTGCACTAGCTCTGTTATTTCCTTAACATCTGTCATGCCTGCGTCAGTAAAGCCGATAGTGACTACTGACTATCCTCAAGCTAATTTTGTCCTCAATTAAAGGTACTTAGGCATGACCAACGGGTCCTGGTGAATCTGCCTCATACAATATTTATTTTATATTTAAATTTCCGGACGAATTTTGAACTTTGTCAAGTAAAATATGCTACGAGGAAACTGTTCCACTAACCTAGCTGTTTCTGCTATTTATACACATGTTTATTGGAAATAAACATTTATTGTTTATCAATTTATTTATTAATCGTAAAGTAGTTTAAAGAAAGGTAAGGTCCAAAAATGGTGGGGGACATTTTCTCAATTGGCTACTTTAGTAGCCGTAATGTATGGTTTCGGGTATGTACTAAATAGAAACTGCCTGAGAATCAAAGTGCTCCTTCCATTCGTCGATCATAACCACAGATTATGTAAAAAACAACTCACTTCCTTGACCACAACGTTATGAAGCATCTGCAGTCGTCACAACTACTAATAAAAACAAAAGCCGAGGGTTTTATACGATTCAACCACCGTATTCAAAAGTCTACTGTAAAACAGCCAAAAGACATTTAGTTGTCTACATTTTCAAGATTCTCAACTCAAGACATGTAGACTCTACATGTCTCGAGCTGAGCGGAGTCTAGCTCTACCCAGAGCTAGACTCCGCTCAGCTCGAGCTGGCATATCTTTTCCAGTGATGAGACTCTATCATCAGACCATGTTGTAAGATATAACACTCACTATTTTTCCTGGTGGTTCCCTGGTTCAGTACAGGTGGCAATCAGCGGTTGTATCTGAAGCCTGAACTTCGATCATCACTCCATCATCACTCTTGAATGACGCACGGCCCAACCTACTGGACTTATAGAGACTTGTTTGGATGGTGTCTTCCTTCTTTTTGTAAATGCAACCCGGGCGTGAGTCAAATGGAGTGTGAAGAAACGCAGGTGAAATCGCGGGCTGCCTCTAGCTCATTCTAAATCGTATCCTCTTTTAAAGTAGACACAAAGTATCCTAAGCCTCCCCGTCATAACAGCTCGGCCCATATTGCATTGTAAGGCTAATTGGATTGAGATGAGTATCGGCCAGCGATAAAATGGAATAGATAACATTCTGTAGTGACTTATTAAGGCCGTTCCCAGAATAATATTAGATGGCGAGATACGCGGCCGCGGCAGTGTATGCG
Source organism: Ennomos quercinarius (assembly GCA_910589525.2). NCBI lineage: Eukaryota > Metazoa > Arthropoda > Insecta > Lepidoptera > Geometridae > Ennomos > Ennomos quercinarius. Next base: position 2,646,484 of record OU342491.1, read on the forward strand.
CAGCGTTTGCAAAAAAACTCCTTCTGAATTTGTATGATGAAACATTTTTTTTTAAGTATGTGCTACATTGACACCACAAATTACAGTTTAAGAAAGTTCATAAGCTTTCTTAGATTGTCATTGGTTTTGGATTAGTTCTTTTCTAATTGTATGGATGTTTGTCTTTTATTTTAAAAATGCTTTTAATGTGTTCAATACATAATAATTTTTATTTTCCAGGAATCCGGAATTACTTGATTGGCTCGACCAATCACAGGCCTGTTATGTTTTGAAAATAAAATCGTATTAGAAGTATGTTTACCATTACAAGTTACAACATATTGATATTCTTGAAAATTGGTACCTAAGGATATTTCTTTATTTAGAATCTAAATAGAAATATTATTAGTGAATTTTAGATTAAGAGATTTTTATAAATACATATTTTTGCAATACAAATAAATATGTTAATTACATGTTAATTTAATTTGTATGTAATAACAAAATTAAAACATAATAATTAAAATATTGCCCATACTGATTTAATTAATAACAATAACAAAGCCAGCACTAACAAATATATTATGTCATAAAATAAATAACTTTGTAACAGTTGCTTGTTATGCTGTTAGTGCTGTTGTTGCATGCAAGAAATATAAACAAACAAAATAATTTAATTTTGCTTTTTATTTTATTTAATTTACTTACAAATCATAACTTTTCTGCCATTAGTACCCCAACCCTATCATACGATCAGAACAACGGATCGTGTTGTGTAGTTTTTGCGAAATTGGAACCTATCGAGTTTTACTCAGTCCGAGCTGACTCCCTGGAATATAACTACAATCGCGGCATCAATCTGCGACAACCCTGGAGTGACAACCTGGAAGGAACGCAAGGCAAGAGCTTGGGTACTTGGGTCGTACTCAGTGACAGTTGTAAACTAGGTACCTTACTTCATATAATTCCCTGCCGGGTTAGCACGGACGGTAGACAAAATTGTCTTTCCCCGTTTTACGTCACATTCTTCTTACTTGCTTGGAGTAAAAAAGGGAAAGACAGTTTTGTCTACCAGCCGTGCTAACCCTACTAAAATACCTGAAATTGAGGTCTATCTGTGACAACCCTGAAAGAAACGCAATCAACGGGATTAGGCGATACTTCATTAAGCCCTATTCAAACCGGTGCGGTATTCGTACCGTGGTGGATAGCGGTATCCCGCGCGGGATTCCGCCCGGGTGTTTTGTATGATGTTACGCTCAAGTTTCGCGCTAGCCGCGGAACTTCCCCGCGCGGTATTTACCGCTACCCACAGCGGTACAAATACCGCGCTAGTGTGAATAGGGTTTACTAAGTGACATTTTTGTCGTACGACAATTACTTCTCTCTGCGACAGCATTGAAAAAAACGCAGGAGCTAGTAACTAATTCTCTGTAGCACCTTCAAAATTAGGTGACTGGTTTGTTTGCTGTTTATAGAGCAATTGTTAGATGGTTATTAGGCCCAATTTTGAAGGCTTTAGTGGACAGCCTTTACCTTACTAAAAATATATCCGTCTCTTAAATTGCCGACTAACTGACCAGGACAACAACAGTTTTAGGAGTAACTAAACAACTAGCAACCGGCTAACACTCACGTCAGCGCAGAGCCGCCGCCGTGGCCGCGCATACTCCATGAAGATGGGCATCGTTATTGCCTGAACACCGGTCGAGTTCGTTCGACTAAATTACGTGAGTGTTAGCCGGTTGCTAGTTGTTTAGTTATGAATACTACTCACGTTAGTTTCTATGATATTATAGTTTTAGGAGTTTTAGATCTGTCAACTAAAGCCTTTAAAATTGGCCACATTGTAAGTAATCTAAATGTAATTTACGTTTAAAGTTGATCAACGGCACGTAGGTAAGACTTCATAGAGAGTTTAAATTACTTTTTTTATATATTTTTAATTATACGTTAAATTTTTAACTACTACACTAATAAAAACTAAACTAAACTAAACTAGCTACACTACCTACTACAAAGAACTCTTATGGAACACTTATGGACTGTATAATAGCCGCGATGGCCTATAGACGCTTAGACAGTCCAAGTGCTGGAGCCCACTACCGGTAGGTAGCGTACCCAACATGCTGGCAGCATTGCCACGTTGAGTTGCAATGCTGATGCGTTGGGCGTAATGAAAGTGTTCATAGTGACAATAATTTACACTTTATTTTTACTGGCCTGATGGCTCAGTTGGTAGTAGCTCTGCCTTCTGAACTAAAGGTTGTGGGTTCGTTTCCCACCCAGGACTAACATTTGTGTGATGCACACAGGTGTTTGTCATGTATCTGGGTGTTATATTATCTTCTATGAATGTATTTACCAAAACAAAAAGTATCTAAGTAATCTATCAGTAATGTAATTTAAATTTAGTGGTGTATTTGTGGACGAAATGAATTATTATAATTGGTTCTGCCTACATCTACCCATAGTTCATTCGTTAAATAAAATCCTCAACTCTATAGATTGGTCAGCTCAGATCCAATGGAAACCTCTCAAAAGTAAGTATGTATTTATTCGACAATGATCGGGAAGGTGTTGATAATGCTGATATATATCAGCATTTATCCTATACTTTATTTAATCCTATTTTAAACCAAGATATTTTGACAACACAAAAATTTATACAGCCCTATAGCCATATTTGTGGATCAATTTGTTATTGGTATTTACCGACATTCACAGCGCTACCGGGCGGGCACTACTGTTGAAATGTAAGCCCTTCTTTTTGGGACAAGACAAGAAGGTATTTTTGTATTTTGTTTTGTAAAAAACAGTAGTTTTACTGGCGGGTATGCCTGTAGAAATGTAAGCCTTCTTTTAGTGACAAGGCCAGTTATCTATATCTTCTTCTATACATATAATAAAACTGTAGAGATAAAAAAGTCTGTAATTGCAAGATATCAAAAAAATAATCACACAGGTTTGCTTAAAATTAGCCGCTGATCACGTTAAGCCACTTTTTATACACTTTGTCTGTTTGTTTGTTTGTTTGTTTGTTTGTTATGACTGAACTCCTAAAATACTGAATGGATTTTCATGCGGTTTTCACTAATATGCTTAGAAATAGCCGGCGCTTAACATAGGATATATTAAAATTGAAATATCGTTAATTTTTTTTTGAGAATATTAAGATTTCATTACGAAACGAATCGGAGTTTTAAACAACATGGCCGATTGGTGTTTTTTTTTGGCTACTTACGGTAAGTTACGATATGTCACAGACTAGAGCAAAAAACCATTGACTACACTCTGTGCCACACACACAGGTCTGTGGTGCTACATGTTTATCTGGAGGCACAGATTAAAGAAAAAAGTCTCTGTGAAGAATGTATAAGACCAAAGAGTAATATTAGTAGGTATGATACTATAAGGCGTGATTTTTCAATCATCAGATAAAAGTTGTTCATTAGATAAAACAAAACACTAAAAATAAAACCCGATTGCGAAATGCGATTTTAATCGAGAGGTAAGTAAGTGAATCGATTCCGAGTTTTAGGTTATCTGTGCTGGTAACATTGTATTGTATGAGAGAAAAAAGGCGGGAGTGGTGCCTTGCCTTGGTTTTATTTAGAAAAAGATAACGAAGCGAGTATGAAGTAAAACGATATTAAGAAAATTTGGTGTAGCAATGAATAACCTCAACGAAACAATTATGAGAGGTAATTGTTAATAATCCTGGCTAGGCTGGGTAAGTGGTTCAAAGATTACTTTTTATATTCCAAACTTATCATCATCATCATCAACAGCCTGAAGACGTCCACTGCTGAACATAGGCCTCCCCCAGAGCACGCCACCTTGAGCGGCTGCTCGCCTCCTGCATCCATCGGCTCCCCGCGGCTTTCACCAGGTCGTCGGTCCACCGAGTGGGGGGCCGGCCTACGCTGCGTCTTCCAAACTTATAACACGATTTATTTAAAAACCTAGATAACATATAATAATAAGTATACTAAACTAAACTAGACCTAAAAACTAAGATTACTTGTGATCAAAGAGTTAACTTGTGATGAGAGTTTAACTTTTGATGTGAGTCTTATTGAAAGGGAAATAAAGAGGAATTAGAAAGAGTTTTGCACGGTGGTAAGGGCGGGTCAAATGGGGAAGGCTGGTGGACCCTCCTTCGGGACCTTCGGGTCCTGAAGGTTTAAGGTGAGGAGAAGTAAGTTCGCATCTGATAATGACTTCACTCGTTGGTGAGAGGATCCAACCATTTAGCTGTGGCTCTCGGTGTTTTCATGGTATCAAAGGCGACTCTTACCTAATAAGTAAAAATAAGAACTGTTTCATCTATTCCTTTCAATGATGCTCTGTAACATTTCATTTGTGGCGTACATTACACTATATTATTATTATAGCTCTTAGAGTTAGTAAGTTGAAGTGGCAATGGGCAGGCCACATCGCTCGTAGAACTGACAACCGATGGGGAAGAAAGGTTCTCGAGTGGCGACCACGAACCGGAAGACGCAGCGTAGGCCGGCCCCCCACTCGGTGGACCGACGACCTGGAGAAAACCGCGGGGAGCCGATGGATGCAGGAGGCGAGCAGCCGCTCAAGGTGGCGTGCTCTGGGGGAGGCCTATGTTCAGCAGTGGACGTCTTCAGGCTGTTAATGATGAATGATGATTATGTACATTACACCTAACCTATAATGGAACCTTAGGCACGCATGATACTGTGGAGACGTACTTGTCATGTCATGCCCAACTTTGCCACAAAGGGTTTCTTTATTTCAAAACTGTTACGGAACCCTAAAAATGAAACATTCTTTGCAAAAGCGATTCTGATTTGAGCTTTGTACACATGTTATTTCCTCACTCCCTCCACTATGTTGAAAGTGCAGTGAAATGAGACAACGTGGAAAATAGTGGACATATAAATGTCGACTCCTTTTACAGTGGTGTACTTAAATATTTGTAATTTCTAAATAGTATTAACAAAATTAACTATGTACGCGTCGTGTAGGTAAATGCATTTTACACGTGTGCTAATACGTGCTCAGCTCCGAAAAGATTTAGTGGATTTGTTGTTTGGTATATAGAAAATGCATGATCTATTATTAGAGTACCTAAACGTAGAAATAACACAATACAAGCGTGCGAAGCCGCGGGCAAAAGCTAGTGTTTACATATTATTGAATTTGTTTTATTGCTCTTTCTAGGATCGATCTTTCAGGCTAGTTGCCTGCTATTAAAAATTAGAGTAAATATTATTAAATATAAAAGACCCGACGGAATGACTCTGGTTCCCTGGAAGATGGGGCGGCCTTTAGTGTGGGACGCTACTTGCGTCGATACTATGGCGCCGTCACAACTTCCCGAGACACACGTTAGGGCCGGCGCCGCGGCTAATTCTGCTGAGCAGCTAAAACGGCGCAAATATAGTAATCTCGGTAGCGGTTACATATTTGAGCCGTTTGGTGTTGAGACCCTGGGTCCGTGGGGACCGGGAGCTCATCGCGTTTTCCAAAGTCTATCAGAGCGCCTGGTCGATGCGACGCGTGACCAAAACGCTGGCACTTATTTGACCCAACACATCAGCATTGCAATTCAACGTGGCAATGCTGCCAGCATGTTGGGTACGCTACCTACCGGTAGTGGGCTGGAGTACTTGGACTGTCTTTGTAGTAGGTAGGTAGCTAATTTAGTTTAGTATAATTATGATACATTTATATTAATCGCTCTTGTAAAAAATAAAGCTAGCCGAAGTCGTGACGATACGAGCCAGATTGTGATCTCTCATAAGGTGTATAAGGTTTAAGTGTAATTAAAGAATTAAAAGATCCAGCTGAGAGATCTTAGATGTCATATCAATATCGTTATAGTCAGTTTATTAGCTGCATTAAGTTTTATGCAGTCAAGTTTATTTAATGTTTTTGTTGAGTAGACTTAGGCCCGATTTCACCAAACTAGAATAAATTTTATTCCAGGTATAACTTTCCGAGAACAACCGAGTTACGCGAATATAGCCCTTATATCACCAATTTTGTGAAGGAATAAGACTTATTCCTTGGATACAATCAAAATGGCGTCTTTTTTGTGTAATTTCATTTGTCAATTAGCTGTATCCAGGAGTAAGGAATAGCCGTATACTTGGAATAAACGTTGGTGAAATCGGGCCTTAGTCATGTATTTTCGTATTAAATTAATTGGTTACGATACATTACAATTTAATTTAGTTTTTTTATAAGAATGAATGGTGTGACGAGCTAGTCGTTCACTTTATGTTAAGTGACACGGCCATCCATAACAGACCTGAAGTTTTGTCACAGCATACAAAAAAAACATCAAAAATATTACAAAATTTGAGGCACCCCGTGGTTTAACCCGCAACTTAAGGGGGCTTTTACAAAATTATGCGTAGTTGCAAGGTTTTTGTCGTCAATATTTGATGCATAGCATTAATTTCTATACTTAGCCATTATATGAAAAATACCCTTCATTTCATATTCTTCGATAATGTCAGAACGGATTTTAAGTAATTTACCTATTTATTTAGTAATCATTATTCTCCTGATGTTCGTTTTGGCAAAAAACACACAGAGAGACCCGATTTGAGAGCTATAATTTGCAAATTCTTTGTAACGTAAGTCTCCAAACTAAATTGTGTTCCACTAAATACATCCTGTACTTCCATAATGTCAGAACAGATTTTTAACTTTTACCTTTCAAGCAATTAAAAAAATTATAACTGAAATTTGATTTTTAATCAAAAAGACCTAAACAAAAGTTCTAATATCTCCGGAGCTTTATATTACATTGACAAAACATTGTTACCAAAATAAAGCTCATCATTTTTCTAAACTACTACAAATTATTTCATAGTTTTAAATCAACAATAAAACTAGGTATTCTATAAAACTAAACTAAAACTATAAAATTAACAATATAATACAAAACTAATCTAACAAACCACTACCAGTGGGCAAAGCGCCCAAAATGCTGGCAGCATTGCCACGTTGAATGGCAATGCTTAACCTTTGGCCCAAATAGAGGCCAGCATTTTGGTCACGCGTTGCTTCAACCAGACGCTTACAAAGTTCTTTAAAGATTTTGTGTGCACTTGGTCCCCATGGCCCGAGGGTCTCGACCCCAAAAGGCACAAAAATAAAACCGCTGTCTAGGTTACTATATTTGCGCCTTTTCAGTTTCTCTGCGGAATCCGCCGCCGCGCCAGCCTTATTTTGTGTCTCGGGAAGATGTGACGGCGCAAGGGTGTCTACACACGTAGCATCCCACACCAAGGGCCGCCCCATCTTCCACGGGATCAAGGTCATTCCGTCGGGTCTTTTACCATCGTCACGTACGAGGCCATTTGGTTCCAAAATAGCTGCGCAATTGGCGCTGGTAAAAGCCCGACGAATTATATCGTTGAGGCTCGCGTGGCGAGGAATCCTCCCTGCACTTCGAACGCAGGAAAGGCCATGGTGACCAAGCTGGTCGACAGCACTACCACACTGGCAGTGGTGTGGAGCAGAGCGAGATGCGCCCAAGCGGAGGGATGCTGCAATCCTGAACGAGGATGAATCCAACAGGGTACCAGTATTTTGCGATGGGAGAGCCTGTAGCCACAAACCCGATTCCCACACCGAAACGGCTAAGAGGCGGGCACGATCTGCGGAGCTTGAGCACGTATGGATAAGTTGATTCCGTACTTGCTCGCAGAGCGGCCCGTCCCAGAGCCTCTGTGAGGAAACAGATTTGGGGATCTCGGATCTCGGGATAGATTTAAATTAATTATCTTATTCATTTAACAATAAATGAAATTAGATCTATTTGGTCAAACCGACGGACGCTGCGAGGTCGGTACCGCGCGCGCGGTACTGAGCTCGCCAAAATGTAAAAGCCTCCTTAAGTACCCATTTTTACGCAGAAACTATAATAATTGTCGGTAACGTTAAGTATTTCATAGATACTATTGAGTATTTCATTGATCCTTCTGAGTATTTCATGGATACTTTTGAGCATCTTATAAATACTTTAGAGTATTTCAGAGGTACTTTTGAGTATCTCATACACTTTTGCGTATCTCATAGCAACTTTCGAGTGAATAGGTATCACATAGATACTTTTGATTATCTCATAGATATTTTTGATACAAAAGTATCAATGACACTTTTTTTCCAGATTTTTTTTGCAAGCGATGTGAATTTTTTTTCAAATCGGTTCAACTGTTGGCATGAAACTACAAATAACTACACAACGTTATTTTTTCTTATATTTTGGCTCCACATATAGTGTATTTTAACCAGTGTCAAGTGTTGTAATTTTCATCATGTTATAGAATGTTTCACGTAAAGTCAAGTCTTAGTCTTACTCCGTCTCATTATATCACTTGCCCACACTCATGCTCGTAACTCCCTGGAAAAAGCACAACTTTTGAAAAATAATACAATGCAATCTATACCATCTACACCACTATTATAAAGAGGAAAGATTTGTATTTTTGTGTGTATGTTTGTAATGAATAAACTCAAAAAATACTGTGCCGATTTCAAAAATTCTTTCACCATTGGAAAGCTACATTCACCCTGAGTAACATAGGCTACACCACTACACGTGCGAAGCCGGGGCGAGCGGCTAGTGAAAAATAAAATAAAACTTGAACTTTTCCGCGTTCCTGCCAAAACTCCTACACATCATTGTTATATTAGTAACGATAGGGTAAAAATAAAAAATATTCTAATTATACCAAGCGGTAGCTGTAAATACCATGCTGTGCTATTGCGTCATAACTTCCTTCCGCTTACTCCCCTTAAACCGTTTCAGTTACCTATCCCATTATTAATTTACCTTCCTAAACCTGTTTTGATGTTAGTAACAAATATATAGCGAAGTGACCGCGATGGAATCCGAGTGAATCATTAGCGGATAGAGGGCGAAGGTGACACTTGACACATCCTATCTTTTCGTATGGTACAAGTTATAAGATTAGTAAACCGAATGCTGAATAATTTTGTTCAGTTGCTTTCCTAGGCCGTATTACTACTAAATAAGGTAACTAGGAAAGCAATCAGGGGTCAATTCATTAAAAGGGACGAAAGAGATGTAGACCAAAAACTAAGGGGTGAAATAGGCGGTAAAAGTTTGTATGTAAATCCGCAATTTTTGTAATAGAACAATAAAATTTGGTGTTTGTTTTACTTATCAAAAACGAAGACACAGAGTTACAGTTTTTTTATGGGAGTCCCATGATTTTTGAAGTTGCATATTTTATTATTTTCTCTTGTATGTTAATCACTCTTACGCCCGTCTATTACTAATGTTTGACAGCTCCTAAGTTAGCTCTTATCGCTCTAGCCTCCGGTTTCTTGTACGTTTGTCAAACTCGTGTCAAGTCATAATACCAAATACTGTACTCTTATTGGTTGAGCCAGCCGACATGATTGAAAGGTAACCAATGAGCGTTCAGTATATGGTCTGCCAAGTTGACATGAATGAAACAAATGTACACGAGAACCCAGGGGAAAGTGTTGCTTAGCTAAGATGTATTTTAATATACTTTAGTACAGATGGGCATTAGGGTATATACACTGACCTATGAATGAAGGCTGGCCACTTGGCCAGCAGCGTATCAGATATTCCTACGCAACAGACAGAAGGCCGGCTCACAGACATTAATTTTCAACCGTCCTTTTCATTATGTATATAAATGTAAGTGACAAAAGAAAAGTTCAATTATTTTTACATTACAAACCAGCGTTATTTTTTAGTCGCTTTAAAAGAAAGATTGCTACCACAAAATCTGATGACTTGTACCCAACATAACTGACAGCACACACAGCCGATTACATCCTTTGTTGTAGAAGAAAAATGGCAACACTGTCGCGCAGATAATGTTACTCGGATGAGATTCGTGACCTCTGATATACCTAATAGTACCTATAGCTGAATGCTGCTGTGAGATACATATTTTCTACTGATAATACACTGAGGTTTTCTTGGTATGTAATCATGCTATGAATAAATATTTTAGTGATGACGGTAATGGTATAGCTAGTCATGCTTTTACATATTGGTAGGACTTTGGGCAAGAGTTTTTTAAAATGTAAATGAATAACGTAACGAGCTAGTCATTCGTCTGATGATAAGCGTCATGGCTGCCCATTACCGATTGTAGTATCACTTAGAACTTTTGCGCGACACTGCATCTTATATAGTAATAAGATTACTAGACTGTGTGATCAGATCATAAAGTCACATTAACGCAGTAATTTCACTAGCTACAAAGCCTATCAAACCGGAACACCACAGTGCTTGTGTGCTTGCTTGGAGGCAGAATAACTGGATTAAATAGTAGTTACTCGCAGTAGTTTCATCACCACTAACTAAGGAAATAAAACTTTGCAAGACACTTTGCCAAGCAGATTTCGATGTTTTAGGAGCTGCAAGTTTTAGCTAGCAGATCTTGTTCTTTATACAGGCTTTATTTTGTTTTGCAAGTAATCAACTCCAAATCATACCTTAGTTTGTAATTATGGCGACTTAAAAGGCTGTCTACCTCCAACCATCCCATTCCCACTCCAAGCCTCGAAAAACCTCCAATCGCGCTCTCTGGGTGGGCCAGTTTACCCATTTGTCACCTGCCTGCTCTCAACCGTACAAACTGGGTATGAATCTGTGGCGATGACCCTTTGTATGGTGGATAGCCATCTCGTAACAATGGCTAGTGCTCTCGCCTTAAAGAGCTTAACACATTTGTTATCCTGCGACTCGTTGGTCTCACTGCTCGGGTTACAGCGTTTCGGGAATCAGATTGGATCTAGATGATTGTGACCAAACTGCTTGAAGCGCTGTATAGCTTTTCTAAAATATTGTTTATTACCGGGACATTTACCATTTGTTTCGAGTTGATGATATTTCGGTGCTGTTGCACGGGTTAAGGAAGGCAGGGTTGCCTGCCTCCCTTCTGTTGCTGTTCCATTGCTTCATCCGTTTCCCCTATCTTTTTCTCTCTCCCTTCTCTTTTCCCTTAGACAGGATGAGTAAAGTTCAACAGGATGGGTAAATAAAATTTTTATATACAAACAAAAAATTCTTGAATAAAACATACATCCTGGTTTCTTTGTGCAACCCGCACTTGGCTGTTTTAGAAAACAAAAAGTATCATAAATGTTAGTCTAAAAAATTAGCTATAACCATGCCGAATTTCAGCAAAATCTGTTCAGTAGTTCCAGCGTGATGCGTGTTCAAAGAGACAGACAGACAGACAGACAAATAGAAAAAAAAATTGTTTCTATTACTATATCGATTCAGAAGTGTAGTCCAATCAAAATTTACAAAAATATTCAATGTACAGATTTAAGTTTTATTATATTATGACGTATAGATTATGGCAGTATCGCCTGATTAGATTATGTCCCGTTAGGAACGGATGGATCCCGTTCCTGATTCTTTTTCCTTTACATTAAAAACCTATTACAATACTTGTTATGTTGCTCATACAACGTGATAAGTTCTACAAAGCTTCGTTTAAATGAAATACCTACGCGAGTCGATATCAAAAGAGACCAACTGACGCATACCTATATATTTTGCAAAATCATGCGTTAAAAATACCCTTTTTAGGTGTGTACTGATTTAATAAACCACAGATAACAGAATGTTAAATGAGTAATTGTATCTGTTACGAATGACCAAAAGTACGTACCTACTTTTCCCTCTCGAACTCTGAACGAGAGGATGACCCATGTTCTCTATTTATTTCTCTTTGACAAATTTACATTTTGCCGTTCTAAAGTTAAGCGCTCCAGCAACTAGCTCATCTACGGATAGGTAGAAGGACTTCATCACAAAGAGTTCCTCCTTCTCTATGAAGTCAGCCAGCCTCTGTCCCCGAGGGTTCTGCTGCCCATATCGAAATCGCCGCTCTCTCAGCTCATCGCTATTCCTCGTGCCCAACTTCACATTGAAGTCTCCCTTCACAACGGTGAAGTATAAATAATAAATATAAATATGTGTGGACATTTCACACAGCGCCATCTAGCCCCAAACTAAGCATAGCTTGTACTATGGGAACTAGATAACTGATAGAATACTTAGATACTTTTTGTTTGTAAATACATACATAGAATACAATATAACAACACCCAGACACAGAACAAACATCGATGTGCATCACACAAATTTTTGTCCCGGGTGGGAATCGAACGCACAACCTATAAGTTCAGAAGGCAGGGCTACTAATAACTGAGCTAACAGGCCCGTCAAAAGTATGTTTCGCATGGTTTCGAATATATCCTCATACATAGCTTCTACTTCATCGTCTGAGAGTGCCGACGTCGGTGCGTATACATGTATGACCTTCAACGAATACCGTTTGGATATTCTGAGTATCAGGTACGCTGCCCTGGCCGACACACTGTCGACTTTGGTCACGTTGTTGACGAGAGACTTGTGGATGAGAAACTCGACTCCACATTGGGAGAGTTGGTCTCCCTCCCGGTGGAAGAATAAGCTACCGGAATTTAGGATTATCGTGTCCTGTCCCTGTTTTCGGACTTCTGACAATCCCATTACATCCCAGCGTAACTTACTGATCCCCTCCTACAATTCGACCATCCTTTCGTCGGTCCTCAGTATGCGGACGTTATATATTGTCAGGGCCAGGGGTCATATTTGGTGGGGTTGGTAACCGGACGTAATTATAATTATTTTTCTTTAATTATTAAAAATTTTCTAAAATTATTTTCCCCCTCTATGTAACAAAACCGATGCTCCACGAACCCACACTAGCTGATTATGTTCTGAGTCGACGCTCTATGAAACTGACACTAGCCGATTATCCCTCTATGTGACGAGACGAAACTCCACGAAGCGCACACTAGATTATTATCTCCCTCTATGTGACAAAAACGATGCTCTACGAAACCGTCACCTGCTGATTATCTCCCACTATGTGACAAAAACGATGCTCTACGAAACCGTCACCTGCCAGTTATCTCCCACTATGTGACAAAAACGATGCTCTACGAAACCGTCACCTGCCAATTATCTCTCTATGTGACAAAAACGATGCTCTACGAAACCGTCACCAGCCAATTATCTCCCACTATGTGACAAAAACGATGCTCTACGAAACCGATACCTGCTGGTTATATCTTTCTTTAGCTCGAAGTGCTGTATTCACCGCTGCTACCGGTACCACATGGTAACTAAGAATGTTTTTTTAACAAATAGATAAAACAATTAGCATGACACAAAACCACAACTTTATAGGTCATCAATTCTATTTGACACATCGCACTGTTTGGTTTTAAAACGAACAGTACCTACACCATATTTCATTACAACTATAACAAAAATCTTATCAACCATTACCCGTTCAAACCATAGCTGTGCATGTAACAATCGAATGAAACCGTCGATTTTTAAGATGAATATCGATAACGCACAACACTACTCGATTCATCAACACTATAAAAGCTTAAGCTACGTTTAAAATCGATGCGAGTTAAGACTTTTTGGTGCGTTCACTAGACGGTTGCGCGCGCGACAGTAGTCATATGTTTTTATTTATTTTTTATCTCTCAAGCACTCATTTGTTGTGTTATTGTGAGCCAGTCACTACTCGTGTGTCTCTTTTTTTATTTGAATCGATAATATTGTTCTCTCGGATTTTATTCGATTACGATCAGGATTTGTGTTACAACTGTCACGTTATTAAAAGTGCTGTCCGTAGTTATGTACCCGTTTTGAAATCTTTCATCTTTTGTGAGATAGTTCTTTATTCAGGTTTAATGGATGGCTTCATGCATGCTCATTTTTTATGTTATGAAAGGAAACGTCGCGGTCGTTTCTATTTGTCCAGTGTAAGTTATCTGCGATTTAAGAATCGGCTTTCGGTTGGTTTGTTCCTGAATCTTGACACTGTAAAGTTTGATCAAGGTGACATTTCATTACATTGTGAATATAAAAAATAAAAACCAAAGAAACTCCTCTTTTAAAATCCAGTTAAAATCTTGTTGAAGGATAACAGAATTTGAATGAAAAGCGAATGAAAATAGGCGGAAATCTTCTCGTTTGGGCAAGTGGTCAGCCCTGGTGTCAGGATTTTTAGGCCGCCCAAAAGCTACTGACTTGGCTTAACGACTATTGTCTTACTACTGCAACAACCTGGGCTTAGCGTGCCCTCCAAAGCACGGCAGGGCTCAGTTATAAACACCACTTTTAGTAGCCGTCACCCATCCAGGTAGTAACCACAGCAAACGTTGCTCAACTTTACCGATCAGTGAAAAACAACTAGTCCAGGACCCTAATTCTGTATGACCACTTTACGATTCCTTACTTCGAAACCACGCAAATTCCTTGTCTTATATAAGAAATCTGCAAAAATGTATTCTCTATGAAATGGAAACAAAACCGCGCGAAATGAATTTGGAAATGACGCGATAAGAACTGACAAAAAACATAATGTTCCACCGAGACACGATCCGAAACATCAACACGTCAAAAGTTACCACCACTTAATATATCAATATTTATTCAAAATAAAAATAACGTAATGTAAAGTGAAGGTATTTCTAATGCTGTGACGCGATTTGAACAAGACACGATAACGACGTGGTTTCGTATCGTGTGGAATCTGAGTTTTCATACAGAATTAGGGCCCAGCTATGCTATTAGCGTATTAAGACAGGGTTCAGGTGAGATTGCGGTCAAATGCGGGCGGGCCTATTTAATTGTAAAACAAACTACACACAAAAAAAAATTTGATCTAAAATTTGTATGTCATAGTTGTTAGGTAGCTTCCATCCTATAGCATTCTTAATATTCTAAGCGATAATACGATTCACACAAAGTATAGTGAAGTGTGTATTAAAACACATGACCGTGAGTTTTGAACATAAGAATCAATGTCAATGGTCCAAAAATTCCTCCAAAAATATATTTGTGTTCTTGTTTAAAGAGAGAATAAAGCTCAGGAGCACGTACGGGGCTGATAAGCCTCGTCGTTAGACTGATAGCCGGGCTGATAAGATGCCCGATACGGCGGCGGCAGATTAATGCTGGCCCTCTATTATGATGCTGAAGATATGAGCCGGCTTGTTTTGGTAGCTTTTGGATAAATATAACTTAACAGACTTTATTCTGGAAAGATCTGAGAAGTTAGGAAAGGCAGAAGCTTGCCTCCAATATTTAAGTATTCGAATACAGGAAGGAACGGTACATTACCTTAGTTAGGTGTCCATTACTTGTCTAATTACGTAGACTTTGGAGAACAGTCGAGTATGAGCGCCAACATATTAAAAATTTAGGCATTAGCTAGGTTCTCGAGTGACGACTACGAACCGGAGATGCAGCGTAGTCCGGCCCCCTACTAGGTGGACCGACGATCTGGTTAAAACCGCAGCAAGGCGATGGATGCAGGAGGCAAGCACCCGCTCTTAGTGGCGCTCGGTGGGGGAGGCCTATGTTCAGCAGTGGACGTGTTCAGGCTGTTGACGATGATGATGATGAGACATTAGAACATTATTGATACTTTATGATTTGAGGGGTGATCACGGAACTTTGATTGTATTGCAATAGTTGAAATTTCATTCTAAATTTGAAAATTTCCTAAGTAACTATAACTATGTACATAAACTTCGTATTGAAACTGTCAAATCCATACATTTTTGTGTTTCTATCGGTTCACCTACCTGATCTCGCAGTCTAGTACCTAATCTGATTACTAGACTGTGCTAATGACTCAGGATGACGTGCGCAGTGCACATGCACAGTGTCACGCAAAAATTTTAGAGTATTTGTGGCACTGCAACAGTTATTGGTGGCGATGACGCTTAACTTCAGGCGAACGACTAGTTCGTCACGTCAAACATTAACATAAAAAACATGGCGGTAAGGGTATTTTCTTGAGCTGGTCTGGCCTTCAAGCCTAGAAATAGAAATATGTCCAAGCACTGAACAGTTTGTTTCAAGAAAGCTCCGTATAATTATATGACATATTGTTGCATGTAATTTTTGTACTGTAGGTTTTTTCTGTAGAATGCTACTTGGGGAAGGACGTATCTTGTTCGTCGGTCGTAGGACGGTCTGCGAAGGCTGTGTTAATGGCTCAACACCATTAACAACGCCGAGAAAGACGAATAGGATACGTAATTCACTGGGTGCATTCTGTAGGAACTATTACCTGTTTTCTCACTAGAATCCTTTACATAGAAACATACAATAGCTCGTCCCTGGGCATCGGAACGAGGATATTCATACTGGACCCACATTTCTTTCTTTTATCCATATACTTTGCTTAAAAGTTTATAAAACGTTAATTTCGTTTGTTTACATTGCATTTCACTTTTTTAGTAGACAGAAATCAAAGAGTACAGAAGTTTACGGCGATGATACCATTGCAAAAATATTACTTAAATTTAAAATCATTGCCATTGCAAGAAACCGTATATTTCATCATTTACCGATTTTTCTAAATTGTAGTTTTTATTGCAGAATCCGCTTTAATATAGCTTTAATCCCATTAGGACACCTTTTTATCGTTTCAGAAGTAGTCTCCGTCTTATTTAGGGCATCTTCTCCAAAATTGTTAGTAGGATTTGGTCGGCGTCATAGTGTTGATCGCAAAAGCCTTTCGAGAAAATAAAAATAAGAATTGCTCAATGGTCTCTTTTCTTTTTGACATTAGAAGTGCAACGAGAGAGGATTTCTATTAAGAGAAATTAAAAGAAAGCGTGAAAGTAAGTGAGTCCCCGTCCTGGGCTAAAGCTCCTTTTGTTCCCTAGGCGTTGTTTTCTCATATATCCGTGAATTTCGTAGGAAACTTGGTCGCATGGCGACGACCGGCCGCAACGCCACGCTTCGGCCATGTGCTGCTTTGGACGCCGGCGAGGGACATGGAACGGCAGGTCAGTTCTTCTTGCTTTCGGACAGCCTTCAGAATGTAGTATTTTTCGTGGCAATCTGTAACGGAGCATTATTCGTCCACAGATTGCCGTTCCATGGTTAACCTCTAAAAAGGAGGCGTGTGCGTGAGAAGGGAGCCCAAGAAGCCCCTCCCCGCCAAGAACTGACAGATAGGGTGATGTCTTTTTAATTTTTCCCGTTTTTTCTTTTTTTTCTTCACCCCAACCACATGTCCTCCAGCGTGGTGAGACGCTCCCAGTGAAGCCGCCACATGTTGGTAGGATAGCCTAGCCCCGTCACCATTGAGATGCTGTGTTAGGAATTTATGATATAAGAACTTTTGTATAAAAGAAACCCGCATGTAGAAGGGCCCGTCTACATGCCGGAATAGAATTTCCTATGTAAGAAGCTTATTGTAGCAGAATATAAAGAATTTAAATAAGAATAGAATAAGAACCTAGAATATCTCTCGGCCTATATTGTTTAGAATTAGAACTAACCTTAGATTTAAACTTTCCGTCATAGAACACTTAAAATTTTCCAAATTATATAGAACAACCGTGTACTACTTGTATAAAATATAACAATGTTGAGGTGAATATGGGATTTCATTTGTTATAACAATAATTTCCAGTGAATAACTGGTGGCGCCCTTGTAGAAAGGGACACCAACTCGACACTTCGCTCTCCAGTAAGTGACATCCCACAAGCAAGAACCCACCGCTTGTACCTAGGCTAGTCGGACACAGAAAATATGCGCACCTGAAGCATAGCGTGCAGCATAAATTGGCGCCCAACGTGGGGCCTGGTTTTACTGGATTAGCGTTGAGGTTGGTGTTTCATTGGTTTTTTCTATCAATCATTATTGTTGTTTGGTAGGTTTTTTTTTTTTTTTTCTAGAATCTTAGAATTTCACAACAGCTGACAAAATGTCTGAGTCAGATATGAACTTCAGACATCTCCTCAGCGAGGAACTCAAGTATGAACTCAAGATCAGAGGTCATCTCAACATCAAAACGGTTGCAGGCATGCGAGCAAAAATATCTGCTCTGTCTAAATCTTCACGTTTGGAGGTAATAATTGATCCTTTAGAATTTGATGTAGAATCTGAAGTAGAAATTTGTGAGGATAAATTAAATGACATAGGTCAGTCGATTTCATCCGGAGACTTGACCTCCTCTCAGAAAGAAAGGTTTATTTCTCGGATTGTACACACTCAACTTCGGTTAAGTCGTCTAGAGACAGATGACCAAGAATTGTTGGGACGAATCGCAGCCCTCAAAGCGGATAGCGAGAGTCTTCTTAACTTGTTGAACGTGGACATTTCAGGAAAGGGTGCTATGAGTTGCGCAGACGAGCCACCACCGGTTGAGGCGACTCCGTTGCACAGTGAGCCGAGTACTTCAGCTGCGGGGGCAGTGACAACACAGGACTCTTCAGTTGGAACAGGTGAGCTGCGGATTACCATTGACCCAACGCGTAACATATCCAACTGGAATATTAGGTTTTCAGGTAGGGATAGCAAAATCAGTTTACATGCTTTTTTGGAAAAAATAGATGAACTGTGCATCTCTAAGAATGTTAGCCGCTCAGAATTATTAAGAAGTATGAATGATCTGTTGGAAGGTAGTGCCGCAGAATGGTATCGTTTCTATGGCAAACGCTATGTTACCTGGAATGATTTTGTCAGTGCTTTAAAACGGGAGTTTCTACCTACTTCTTACAACAGGAGAACGCTAAAAGAAATTTATAACAGGACCCAACATCCATCAGAAAGTGTCATATCATACATTTATACCATGAAAGTCTACTTTGATAGGTTAGACACGGCTATTTCAGAAAAAGAACAAGTGGAAATTATAAAGGACAATCTTGCTCCCTATTATAAGTCAAAAGTTTTTTGTGACACATTCTCAAACATAGATGAGTTACGTAGGAGGTGTAAGTGGATAGAAGACATGAAGCTGGAATGTTCAACACATGTCAACCCACCGACTGCCAACCCTAACTCTCTGCACACAGATTTGTGTTTCAAAACAAAGACTTTTCATAATAGCGGCCAGCAACAGAAAAAGAAAATAGAAAGTTCTGTTCGGGCACCTGAAATTAAACACTCAGTGTGTAATAAATGTAAGAAACAGGGCCATAATGAAACAGATTGTAAATACAATGGGACTATCTATTGTTATGGCTGCGGTAAGGAAGGTGTCACACGACCACGCTGCGAGAAATGCAACCCACAGTCTAAGAGTTATTTAAACTCAAAAGGGGCCTCTTCCAGCGAGGTGGGTTAAACCAACCTAACCAAGGTCATGACAACCAAGTATGCCACAATAAAATAGTAGAGTCAAAATGTAGAGTCACAGAAAATCAGAAGTTTATAAATAAAAATATTTTGGTAGAGCACCCAAAAATTCAAGAAGTTTATTTTAACCCTATGCCAGGGGAAACCAGACCTTTTCTGGAAGTATCCATTTTAGGTCGGAAATGTAAAGGACTTTTGGACTCTGGTGCAATGGTCAGCGTCATGAATGGTGTTGCTTTCCGGATACTCAAGCGGTATGGGGCTACGTTGAATACAACCGAGTGCATGCCCATCATTACTGCCAATGGTTCGGAGAGCGTAGCCACTGGTTACGCACACCTGCCTGTAGAGTACAAGGATTCAGTCCACACAATAAAATTTATAGTAATAGAGGAAATTAAAACTCCTATTATTTTTGGCATAGATTTTTGGAAAATATTTAACATTGGCAGAGATGTTTTGAAACTTATAGAGGTAGATAGTCTGACCAATGAGAATTGTTTTGTAGAAACGGGTTCGCTACAAGCTGCAAGCGACTTAACCTTAGAACAGTTAGCTCAACTTAACACCCGTATAGAAAAATTTAAGAATTTAACTTCAGAATGTGGCCTTAGTAAAACAGATCTGGTTCAGCACACCATCAACACAGGTGACCACCCGCCTGCAAGGCAGAAATGTCACCAGTTTTCGCCTGCAGTGCTAGCACTCATACATAACGAAGTTGATCGAATGCTTGAACTAGGTGTTATAGAACCTTCCAACTCACCTTGGAACAGCCCATTGGTAGTAGTTAAGAAAGCGAATGGAGAACCACGGGTCTGTCTCGACAGTAGAAAATTAAACTCTATCACCAAGTTTGATAGTTACCCTTTGCCGAACATTGACTTCATCTTGAATAGTCTGAGAGGCGCTCGGTATATGACTTCAATAGACCTAAAATCAGCCTATTGGCAGATAGAGTTATGTCCAGAATCTAGAGAAAAGACCGCTTTCAGCGTACCAGGGCGAGGACTCTTCCAATTTCGCCGTATGTGTTTTGGGTTGAGCACAGCTGCTCAAACTTTGCAACGGCTGATGGATAGGTTGCTAACGGCCGAGTTTCAGAACGCAGACCTAACTCTATCAGTGTTTACGTACTTAGATGACGTCATTTTGGTTAGTAGAGGCGATTTTTCAGAGCACCTAGAGCTCCTAGATAGAGTATACGAAAAACTCAGATCTGCAAAGTTGACAGTCAACATAGAAAAATCACATTTTTGCAGGGACGAGTTAGACTATCTAGGATACAAGGTAGATAGAACAGGGCTCAGAACTAACCCGGACAAAACCCGGGCTATAATAAAGTTGGCCGTACCTAGCACGCCAAAAGAAGTTAAAAGTTTCTTGGGAATGGTAGGGTGGTACCGTCGCTTCATTCCCAACTTCTCTACTGTAGCAGCTCCACTGAATCGTTTGACCAGTAAAAAGCTGAAGAAGTGGCAATGGGACGGGGATGCTCAAGAAGCTTTTGACAAACTCAAAACGTGCTTGGTGACGTCACCGGTTTTGTCATGTCCTGACTTCACAAAAGAATTTACTGTACAATGTGATGCCAGTGACAAAGGTATAGGTAGCGTCTTAACTCAGAATATTGATGGTTTAGAGAAAGTAATAGCGTATGCTTCACGTAATCTCTCGGCCTATATTGTTTAGAATTAGAACTAACCTTAGATTTAAACTTTCCGTCATAGAACACTTAAAATTTTCCAAATTATATAGAACAACCGTGTACTACTTGTATAAAATATAACAATGTTGAGGTGAATATGGGATTTCATTTGTTATAACAATAATTTCCAGTGAATAACTGGTGGCGCCCTTGTAGAAAGGGACACCAACTCGACACTTCGCTCTCCAGTAAGTGACATCCCACAAGCAAGAACCCACCGCTTGTACCTAGGCTAGTCGGACACAGAAAATATGCGCACCTGAAGCATAGCGTGCAGCATAAATTGGCGCCCAACGTGGGTCTCACGGCAGCAGAAAGAAACTACTCAGTAACCGAGAAAGAATGTCTAGCCGCGTTATTTAGCGTAGAAAAATTTAGGTGCTACATTGAGGGTCACCCCTTCACCGTGATCACTGACCACGCGTCTCTACAGTGGTTACTGAGCATTAAATCTCCCAGTGGTAGGTTAGCCAGATGGGCTATGCGACTCATGCAATATAAGTTTGAAATTAAACACAGAAAAGGACACTTACATGTAGTACCAGATGCACTTAGTCGTTTAGAAGTAGAAGCAGTAGAAGAAATTTGTTACCCTTCGGGTGACACATGGTATGAGGTGTTGTATGAAAGTTGCCAGAAGTTTCCACAACGTTACCCTAAATTCAGCATCATAGAAGGCAGGCTATATAAATTAATTAAAAGCAAATACGCCTTAGAAAATGATACTACTTGGAAATCAGTAGTACCCCTCCAGAATAGAGGTAAAATTTTATCAGAAAATCATGACAGACCGACAGCAGGACACTTCGGGATCAGTAAAACCGTAAAGCGCATAGCTGTACGATTTTATTGGCCGAAATTACTGAAGGATGTTAAAGAATATGTTAGAAAATGCGAAGTTTGTTTAGCTAACAAGTCTACAAACAAGGCTAGGCCTGGACTGATGGGACAGCCTAAACGAGTAAACAGACCATTTGAAACCTTATCTATAGATCTACATGGTCCGTTGCCAAGGTCTAAGAAAGGCAATACATTTGTGCTGGTAGTTGCGGACTATTTTTCAAAATATGTTTTCCTATTTCCCATACGAAGAGCAGTCACTACCACCATAAATCAGAAATTAGAAGAATTCGTTTTCTTGGTACATGGGGTCCCTAAGACCTTGATATGTGACAATGGTAGCGTATTCACTTCCAAAGAATTTAAAGAACTAATAGACCGGTATAAAATACCCAATTTATTTTACACAGCCGTATACACCCCACAGGTGAATCCGGTAGAGAGGGTTAACCGAGTACTAGGTGATGCCATATCATCATTTTTAAAGAATGACCATAGAGATTGGGACCTACATTTGCCCCATATTCAGTCAGCCATGAATAATAGTGTACATGAAGCTACGGGCTTCACACCTTTTTTCATTGCACATGGTAGAGAAATAGTTTTGGATACAGAGCATTATAAATTCAACACATTCGATCAACAAGACTTGTGTTTCCCAGAAAGGAAAGATTATGTAGGATCGCTTGGAGAACTTAAAACAATATTTCTCAAGGTAAAGGAAAAATTAAATTCTGCGTATGAAAGAGGGAAACGCCTGTATGATAGGAGAAAGAGAGAAATCAGCTTGAAGGTTGGTCAGATTGTGTGGAAGAAAGATTACACTCTTTCCAAAGCTAGTGATAATTTCGCAAGTAAATTAGCACCTAGAAACATTAAGTGTGTGGTTGAGGAGAAAGTTAGCCCCTTAATTTATCGCCTAAGAGCGATAAATGGTAAGAAGTTAGGGCTAACCCATATAAAGGATATTATACATATTAGTCCAAATTAGAATAGAAAGAATAAGAAATTTAGTTAAAAAAAAAATTAGATTGTAACTTTATAAAAATAATAGTGATCGTAGTTTAAAAATTAAAGTAAATTAGGTTTAGATAAATTATGTAAAATGCATGTATATATGTCAGTAAAAGGAAAAGCAGAAGCTCAAGTGAATGATAAGCATGCAAGATAGATTGAATGAAAAGAGTGGACGGATGTTAAGAAGAGATTGACTAGAGTGACTGTAAAGCTTTAACTTTTCTTTTACCTTACTATTTAATAATAATGGCTGGCCAGCCCAATAAACCATAGTTAGTAGGATATGTGCATGCACTAAAACTTAGATTAGGGAATGTTTTTAGGTAAGGATTTAGATAAAAGGGCCTTAAATTTAAGTAGCATAGGTATAGTAGTTATAGCTTCCTAATGGTAACTACCATTTTATACTACACTGCAAGTCAGTTATGGACACCGCTTGGTGTTGAGAATAAATACCAAACTTATAGTTTGTTTTGATTAAGCTTTATTTTTCTAGTTACTCGTTAACTTGAATAGAACTTTCAGAATTAGAATTTCCAGGTTATAAGATAACAGGATTAGAATTTATTAGAATTAGAATACAGTAATTAGAGCTTGATTATACAATGGGTCATTGGTACTCTACAGCTCACTCTGTAGAAACTAAGATGTACGTAGATGTTCCGAAATGGAGCCTCATCTTAATAGCATCATGTTTCAGAAGAAGGCAGCAGTCGTCTCATCACTGCCGCCACAGAATTGTCTCCTTTGGGATACTTTTTGTTGTGAAATTGTAGTTTTTGCTTCACTCGCCTGATATTATAGAAGTCAATCCATTCATCAACTAAGTCATAGTTTTTGTTTAGCTTTGGTTAACTTTGAGTAGAAGTTGTTCCTCTTTATCGCGAAATTATAGCTTTCGTATTGCTCACCCTAATTTCGCTCTTGCCGGGGGGGTGTGTTGCATGTAATTTTTGTACTGTAGGTTTTTTCTGTAGAATGCTACTTGGGGAAGGACGTATCTTGTTCGTCGGTCGTAGGACGGTCTGCGAAGGCTGTGTTAATGGCTCAACACCATTAACAACGCCGAGAAAGACGAATAGGATACGTAATTCACTGGGTGCATTCTGTAGGAACTATTACCTGTTTTCTCACTAGAATCCTTTACATAGAAACATACAATAGCTCGTCCCTGGGCATCGGAACGAGGATATTCATACTGGACCCACATTTCTTTCTTTTATCCATATACTTTGCTTAAAAGTTTATAAAACGTTAATTTCGTTTGTTTACATTGCATTTCACTTTTTTAGTAGACAGAAATCAAAGAGTACAGAAGTTTACGGCGATGATACCATTGCAAAAATATTACTTAAATTTAAAATCATTGCCATTGCAAGAAACCGTATATTTCATCATTTACCGATTTTTCTAAATTGTAGTTTTTATTGCAGAATCCGCTTTAATATAGCTTTAATCCCATTAGGACACCTTTTTATCGTTTCAGAAGTAGTCTCCGTCTTATTTAGGGCATCTTCTCCAAAATTGTTAGTAGGATTTGGTCGGCGTCATAGTGTTGATCGCAAAAGCCTTTCGAGAAAATAAAAATAAGAATTGCTCAATGGTCTCTTTTCTTTTTGACATTAGAAGTGCAACGAGAGAGGATTTCTATTAAGAGAAATTAAAAGAAAGCGTGAAAGTAAGTGAGTCCCCGTCCTGGGCTAAAGCTCCTTTTGTTCCCTAGGCGTTGTTTTCTCATATATCCGTGAATTTCGTAGGAAACTTGGTCGCATGGCGACGACCGGCCGCAACGCCACGCTTCGGCCATGTGCTGCTTTGGACGCCGGCGAGGGACATGGAACGGCAGGTCAGTTCTTCTTGCTTTCGGACAGCCTTCAGAATGTAGTATTTTTCGTGGCAATCTGTAACGGAGCATTATTCGTCCACAGATTGCCGTTCCATGGTTAACCTCTAAAAAGGAGGCGTGTGCGTGAGAAGGGAGCCCAAGAAGCCCCTCCCCGCCAAGAACTGACAGATAGGGTGATGTCTTTTTAATTTTTCCCGTTTTTTCTTTTTTTTCTTCACCCCAACCACATGTCCTCCAGCGTGGTGAGACGCTCCCAGTGAAGCCGCCACATGTTGGTAGGATAGCCTAGCCCCGTCACCATTGAGATGCTGTGTTAGGAATTTATGATATAAGAACTTTTGTATAAAAGAAACCCGCATGTAGAAGGGCCCGTCTACATGCCGGAATAGAATTTCCTATGTAAGAAGCTTATTGTAGCAGAATATAAAGAATTTAAATAAGAATAGAATAAGAACCTAGAATATCTCTCGGCCTATATTGTTTAGAATTAGAACTAACCTTAGATTTAAACTTTCCGTCATAGAACACTTAAAATTTTCCAAATTATATAGAACAACCGTGTACTACTTGTATAAAATATAACAATGTTGAGGTGAATATGGGATTTCATTTGTTATAACAATAATTTCCAGTGAATAACTGGTGGCGCCCTTGTAGAAAGGGACACCAACTCGACACTTCGCTCTCCAGTAAGTGACATCCCACAAGCAAGAACCCACCGCTTGTACCTAGGCTAGTCGGACACAGAAAATATGCGCACCTGAAGCATAGCGTGCAGCAATATCTCACTGGAGAGCCCTAAAGGATCTTAACAATTCGAAAGTTAGCATCATTTTTCAATCATTCAGTAGCCGAAAAAATTTTGAGAAGAGCAAAATACTTGTAAGTCTACCCATGTGTTTTCTCAAAGCTCCTACTCAGTCGCTAATTCTAAAGTATATAGGTGGTGTTTCGTTGACCTAATGGACTTTTAAAAGTGATCTTATAACTATATACATAAGATCCATCATGTATAACAACAATAGTCACAAGTGGTACAATAGTCGTGTCCGAAGTTTGAATGGTAGGCTTACCATGCTATAAAAAGAAGCACGAGAAGTTTGACAATCGTAAAAATAAAATCACCTATACGCATATAAGTTTATACTTGATAAAGTTTGATCGGATTCAGTCAATAACAATAGCCATAACTAAGCTAAATCCATGGCCCACGTCAATATTTCCAACATTTTATACTCACACTCCGACACAAAGCTTTCAATAATATCTAAGAGGATTGAAACCGAAAGATAAAATAACTTAACCCGATTAGATTTCGTACTTAATTCACTGATAAAAAAATCTTGATAAATGATTATTTATGAGTGAATCTGATTGCACTGGCGCCGAAGGTTTAGGAGTTTTCAGACACAATCTGATGATTTCGGTAAGTTTCGTTATCTGCGCAGGCGGCGCCGCTGATATCGCATCTTATCGTTTCAAGGACTAATGTTGACACTTAGCTAAGTGGTTAAGCAAGCCGGGTGTGTTTTAATGGATTGTTGATCCATATCCGTACGTACAAAAGCAAAATATCCATTTAACAAATTATCAAAGGTCTACTCTAAGTTTGGATATAATTTTTATTTATTTGGCCACATTTTTATAAGTCTTTTACAAAGGTTTCGTATTTTGAAAGCTTATCATTATTATAGGGTATATACTCATAATTTAAATACCTTCTTACTTTGACATTAGCACTCTTTTATTTTATTTGATTACAACAATCTAAATTATTTTTAGTTCTTATTTGTAAATTGTAAATAGTCTTTTTGTAATAAATTCGTCTAACTTTGACTTCCATTTATTGTTTCATTCACATTTCCTCAAAACTATGCGATAATGAAATCGTGATACACGAATACTAATTATAAGAATAATAGTGGTACTGTGATATGAGCGATGGTGACCGAGTGGCTAGCATGTGCGCTTCGCAATCTTACGGCATCGGGTTCGATCCTCGGCCCTGCACCGATGACTTATCTAGTAAGTTATGTGCAGTTTTCGAGGCCATGTCTTACGTCTATGGCAATCGTTACAGGTAGTCAGATGCCTGATAGAATCTGTCACCTGACCTAACCAATTAACCACTCCTGTTACTGGTTTCTTATGGGTTGCGAGGATGGCAGTCGCTCGTGTAATTCTGGTAGCTCCACACTACTGGTTAAATTGGGAGCCGACCCCAATAACAAATTGGAAAAGGCAAAGATGATGAGTAGGTAGGTATTGTTATAATAAATATAAGTATGTATAGATATTTATTAATTACAAAGAAAGCTACAACCTAACCAACTCCTTTCATACAAGAACTGAACTCAATTAACATTTGCGAATACTTCAATTCCCAAGAGCGATACACCTTTTCAGTGTTATCACAAGCTTTACGATGATCCTATCGCCGAATAAATAACAAAAATATGTAAATAATACATTATGTGAGCATATCTAGTAATAAACTATCGTTTGAGGCTCGACTATAAACTGTATCGCCATATCGCACCGAAGGCAGAGCTTGCCAAACTGTACTCGTTGGAAAACGTATGAGGCAGATCATGATGCTGTGCCAAAAAAACTGGTGAAATGCGATAGCTCTTAAACATTTAGAGCTTTTTTAAATCACTGTTAATGTAATTATCTCTAATTCTTGAAGAATAATTAATACACTTTTTCAAGGTTGATGAATGACGTGACGAGCTAGTCGTTCACCTGGTGGTAAACGTCACGGCTACCCATAACAGTTGTGCAGTCACTAAAATACACTAAAATATAAAGCTTCCCGTGACATTACATTGCGCATGTCATCCTGAGAGATCAGCACAAATTAGATGAGTTGTATTAAAAAAAAAAATCTTTGTAAACGCCTACGTAATAAAAGAAAGACACTTTTCAAATAACAAGTCTCTAGATCCACAGCCAAGGTTTTAGACAGTTGCTAAAAATAAAAAATATACAATACAACACAAAACTCTTTATTGACACTAATATAATAGACACATGTAGAAATGAGAATCACATAATAAGATAGGTACAATGGGCGGTATTAACGCTAAAAAAATATCTACATAAGTATTACTTTCCTAAAACAACATTTAACTCTTATTGGGTCGATTACGAAATTTACTTCTTGAAAACATTTAGAATTCCAATAAAACGCCGCTTACTAAATTAAAAACATTTCTTGTTTTTTCAATAATGATAATTAAAAAAACAATAAACCCTTGATCTCATGAATAAAGATTCCCTTCATTAGCTCTAACGAATCAAAATACAAAATGCACTTCTTTAACTTTTTTTATAACGAAACACGTTAATATTTTATTTATTGGACATTCATGTTTACTTTTTATGCATTAGGTACCAGGTGCACCAGCTCAATGGGCTATGGAGTGAGCTATGCATGGAGCTTTGCAAGATAAAATGAGAAGATCTGCGGAGGAAATAGGAAATTCTAACACAGGCTACTAGAAGATAGCAAAAGTACCTATAGGCATCAGGTCATCAGCTCGCATAAATGATAAGCATTTAAAAGAAATATTCTTGAGACAATGACCTAGTGACCGGCCTGTAGTAATAATTATCAGAGCGTCTACTAGAGTCCTTACTCATCATCATCAGCCTGAAGCCGTCCACTGCTGAATATAGGCTTCACCCATAGAGCACCACCTTGAGCGGTTGCTTGCCTCCTGCATCCATCGGCTTCCCGTGGTTCTGACCAGGTCAGTCCACCTAGTTGGGAGCCGGCCTACAGTTCTTACAACCCGAAACTTAAAGTGGCAGAGTTCATCTTTGAAAGCCTGTTCGCACAATGAAATCAAAATTAACTTATTAAAGGAACCTGACTGATTACGAGAAGCCGTTGGATGCAAAGCAAAGGGCGAATGGCTATCGCTTTTTGTAGCATTCAATTGTTATCAGTTCAACACGTTCTTACTGGGGGGCCTTCTTTAGAGAGAGTATACACCAGAATCCACCACGAAGCGCGGGTTATGTTAGGAATGGAACACCTTGCCAGCGTCATTGTTTCCTGACAAATATAATCTGGGAGTTTATAAGGCTAGAGTGAATAGGTATCTTCTAGGCAAGCATGCTCCATCGTCGACCGCGTCGTCACTTACAATCAGGTAAGAGGAGATGAGACCGTGGTCAAATGTTAGCCTACCCTTCATAAAAAAGAGACATCTTCTCAAATTTTGTAATTCTCGAACATGACCTTCACCGTTGTAAGAGCGAGTGAAAATTCTGCACAAAACTAGACAATAAACTAAAACTGGTGCAGGGCCGAGCTTTTTTTTTTGAAAATTTTGCATTACACTTCTTTATCGATATAGAAGGGAAAACAGTTTTTTTTTTAATTTTTTCTCTGTCTGTCCCTTTGAACACGGATCACGCTAGAACTACTGAACGGATTTCGCTGAAATTTGGTATGGTTATAGCTAATTTTTCAGAACATTTAGGATACTTTATATTTTTTAAAACGGCCAAGTGTGGGTGGGAAAAAGCAATAAGGATGTAATTTTTATGCAAGATTTTTATTTTTGTATTAATTTTTTTATTTATACTCATTCGCTTCCCTTTTACCCATAAACAGGGTTAGGACGTAAAAGTAATTAACGTGTGCAAAGCCGGGGCGGGTCAGCTAGTTCGTTTATAAAAACAGTGATTACGCAGGAATTTTATGAACATAATTCGTAAGTATCTTGTCATTTTGGGAAATGGTCAATATAATATGAGACCGCTTCCCTGAAGTCCACGATTACGCGTGTTTGTAAACAACGCTAAATTCAAGTTCATTAGTAAAAAACCCATGTATAAAATTTATTTTCAAACATTATTTGCACCCTGCAGCGTTGCTTATACCTTTACAGCCCATAAGCTTTATTTTTACACCTTCCTATTACCATAGAGCGTCCAATCATCATTGATGTATTTTTGTAACATTATAGGTATTTTAATTAATATGCCCACTACCTATTAATATGCAAACTTGTTAGCTCTGTTTAGAAAAAAAAAAGGTTTATATGATAAACTTATACTTGGATACTTGTTCTGTGTCTGGGTGTTGTGGGTCCTCGTCGTTCCTGGTCTCTAGATATAGGAAATCCTAGTTATAGGGTCCAGGGGGCGTACCGTGAGCTCTTAGCGCGATTCAAAACAG
Organism: Ennomos quercinarius; assembly: GCA_910589525.2. Lineage (NCBI taxonomy): Eukaryota > Metazoa > Arthropoda > Insecta > Lepidoptera > Geometridae > Ennomos > Ennomos quercinarius. Next base: position 2,676,264 of record OU342491.1, read on the forward strand.
AGCCTATACTGACTCGCTTGTCAAAATCCCTATACAAAAAAAACAAAGCGATCCAATATAGGCTCAGTTTAGGATCGCGCTAAGAGCTCACGGTACGCCCCCAGGAGTTATGTATGTGATGGTTAGGCGTTTTTTATTTATTTTTTTGTTTATTAGGCCCCAAGGTTAAATGTAGGAAGAGGCAGTTCCTACGGCAGCACTATTTTGTAAATTTTAGTATTTAATTCCTACATTTTTATTATCATCATATGAAAGCGACAATAAGTAAAAGCTCATAAAAAGTATAATCTTTGCTTTTGGAATTGAATATGAATAACTATGGAAATCAAAATTTCAATGAAATAGCTTTATTTATTGATGCTGTCCCTGTGTCTTTAAATTATTTCAATTTGTCATAGTTTTATGGTGTGCTTTAGATTTATGGGAATTGAAATTTGAATATTTTATGGATGTAATTAAATTCTATAACGCAACGCCGTACGTGTTAAATATGTCCGTTCCCATACTTTTGTAAATGTTTACAGAAATGTATAAGATTATTTATAATAACATATTATAATAACATATAACTATACTAATTATTACAAATTTAATATTATGTTTGGGAACAACTACACTGATAGACTTAAACTTAAGTTAGCATTACTTATAAAATGCCTATATAGATACAGTTTTGATTATGGCCCCCCTAGGTGGACCGATGACCTGCGGGGTGATCATGTAACTTTGATAGCAACGCAACAAAAGAAATTTCAATCCAAATTTGAGAATTTCCATAGTAACTCTGTACATAAGCTGCGTACTGCAACTGTCAAATCCATACATTTTTGTGTTTCTATCGGTTGCCAACAAGTTACATGATCGCCTAGCTGGTCAGAACCACGGGGAACCGATGGATGCAGGAAGCAAGCAGCCGCTCAAAGTGGCGCTCTTTGGGGGAGGCCTATGTTCAACAGGCGACGTGTTCAGGCTGATGATGATGATGATGATATTTTAAGACATAATTTGTAATAATAGCGCTAAGAAATATAACATTTTAAAGTCACATTGGTGTCGTGTTGGTCGTGGTACCAATAGCTTCATTTACATGTCCCATTTCCTTAACGGCTATTTTCGCTCGAGTGTACTTATCCCACTCACTGGACATCTTCTCAAGGTATAAGCTAAAGCGAAAATTATTTTCAGTCAGTAAGAACAAAGTTACAAAAAAAAACACATTTGGCTCCTATAAATTAATATATAAAGTAAGTGTTTGTAGACATTTCTCATGGTACCATCTCCTCCAAACCATATGTGTATGCCCAAACTAAGGAATCCTTGTAGTATGGAAACTAGATAATTGATACTTATACTTACCTTTTTTTACCTTTTTGTTTTTAAATAGGCATAAACATAACAACACCAACAATAGCAATACAATTGTACTGCGATTGTCCTGGTGGTTCAGGTAAAGATTTTTTTAAATTATATAATATTTAGATCGTTTGCCAGCATATTATGCAAACCATTCATCTTGTTTTTCCGCTATTTCATTTAAACTGTCTCAATCATGTTCCAACTGGTTAGATCATCAAACTCTTAATACATTGTTAATTGGTTACTAGTTTACTTGATATTCAAGGTGGTCATTCAACAGTTTGAAGTTCAATACACATCATGCTGTATGACGGACTGTGTGTAATTTATATAAGTATATATAAAATGACTGTACAGCAGCAACGGCAGTGCAGCTTCTTCAAAGCGCTTTAAAGTTTCGCTGATTAATGAAATGAAATGAAATGATTTATTATCTCTAACAAACTTTTACACAACAATTATAGTAGAAAAACTTTTTATGTGCTTCAGAAAATAATTAAATACTACCCGCTATCTCTTGTATCTTACACCACAAGCATAGAGCCCATTTCTAGTAAGCAACGTGGCAAATTACACACATAAGAAATGTGCAGTTGCATTACAATATTAACATTTTTATGGGCTATATGTTTCGTTTTAACGTTACTCCCGACAATTGATGGCCGGCAAAATGCGAATTTAATGTATCTTTCCGTTGTAGAATAGGTTAAACTACCGATTAGGCTGAATTTGTTGAAAATAACATTATGGTTCGATACAAGGGGTGTAATTTGAAGCTGGTGGGATAGGTTGGTAGGCCACTTGATATATTTGCTAGTACTTTGTTGTTGGCTTGGATTACTATTTCTTTTACCTATTATTAATTTTATTAAGAAGGGAATAAAGACCAAACTAAATTCGATATATGCATCTATACGCGCTGTTTTAAGGAATAATAGAGGTGATTTTCCAATGATTATTTTTACAACTATAAGTGAGCCTCATCTATTACGTCATCCAGAACAGTATCCTATCGTTTTAAGGCTGTAAGTAGAACCTACTTACTTAGTAAGGATTATTCCAATGGGCCCCACCTAAAAGGTCTCAACTGGGGCCCGTTGCCACAATATTTAGGAACTAATAGCAATCACCACGAGGTGCTGATAAATAAAGCGATCAGAATGTAGCTAAATAACCGGCCAAGTGCGAGCTGGACTCGCACACATAGGGTTCCGAACCATTCTCTATAAAAACGAAATCACTTTTGTTATATGGGAGTCCCCTTAAATATTTACTGTTTTTAGTAATTGGTGTTATAGCGACAACAGAAATACAACATCTGTTAAAATTTCAACTGTCTAACTATCACGGTTCATGAGATACAGCCTGGTGACAGACGGACAGACAGGCGGACGGACAGTGGAGCCTTGTTAATAGAGCCGTTCACCCTTTGGGTACGGAACCCTAAAAATAATAAATTTGTGTTTTCATAACTTAAACTACTTTTAAGCATGGGACTACAGATAAGTAAATGTAGGCGCGAAACAAAAAAAATTAGACATTCTCATTGGAATTTATCACCAATGAAATTTATACCAGCTAGTGGCAAGTGTAGCCGTATGCAACCCACACAAAACAATGTCGTATTCGAAACGATAAGCTTATAAAAAATAGGTCTACGATAAGTCTAATTAGCAGGCTCGGTGTAATCACTCGAATCTCACGCCAGACGCAGCGGGCCGGAAGTACGACCGATAGTGCGGCGAATAATCGGAATCCAATAGGCTTGTTTGCTTGTTGACTACACGTTTGTTCGATTACTCTGCAATTATTTAAGAATAAGAATACGAATAAGAAATATTTATTTGCATAAATGTCGGTATATAAGTTTTTCGATACATCATTAGTGCCAGACACATTTTGCCACCAGCGGCAGCATGCAAATATTGTAAACATAACAATTAAATTAAATAATTGAATGAATTTAACAATTATTATTAATGTGACGATGCCGATGGATGCAGGAGGCAAGCAGCCGCTCTAAGTGTCGCTCTGTGGGGGAGGCCTATATGTTCAGCAGTGGATGTCGTCAGGCTGTTGATGATGATGATGATGATGATGATGATGAAATGTAGCAAGGTCTACAGTGATGACAGTTCTAACGGGAAAAGTGTCTTTGAACTCTAACCAAAGTTTTTATTCATAACAAAATTAGTAGAATTACAAAATTTTTTTCCTCTAATAAAGGGGGTTAAAATTACTTCCATCTTCAGTTTTATACTGAGAATTGCCTATTTAGATAATATTATCATATTTTTTTCGCAGTAATATTAATTTCAAAATTTTTCTTATTTTCTTTTTGTTAAATTTTCTACGGGGCTAATATGAAAGAATAATATAATTATATCCTTTCAAATTAAAAAAAAATCCAAATTGGTTTATAAATAACTGAGATAGGAGATAACAAACAAAAGAAAAATACTACCGAATTAAGAACCTACTTCTTTTTTGGGGTCGGTTGATTAACGTCAAATAACTTGATTTCAAAACGTGGCAATGCTGCCAGCATTTTGGGCACTTTGCCCACTGGTAGTGGTTTGTTAGTTTAGTTTTTTATTATATTGTTCATTTTATAGTTTTAGTTTTGTAGTAGTTTAATTTTATAGAATAATTTAGTTTTTAGGTTTAGTTTAGAATTGCTTTTTGTGTCTTAATAAATTAACTTCTCATTTAGCAAGTCTTAATAATGAAATTAAAAAAAGAACTTCTTTTTTCTAATATTGATAGTTGTTGTATTAAAGACAATACATAAATAATATTTAACTAAACGTTAAACTAAAGTATACCTAATAAGACACAATGTACGACCGTTGTTTTCCACAACTCAAAGCTCCAATAAAAACCACCTATTTACAATCCGCTATCTGTTCAGATACAGAGTCCGATTGGTTTTATTGCTCTCCGGGACAAACAGATAGACATAACGCATTATATAATTATAAACAGTAGCTCAAGTTCAAATTGCCTACTCATACCAAAGCGCGGAGGATTGTAGAAGTGTATGTCGATGCCTATTTCGGCCTAGCTCTAAACGGTTTGACTAATCGGTCAAATTATGCCATTTAATATATCTTTGAATAATGAAGTGCCCATTATTATAGTGGCGATAGCGAGAGTACCTACACCTTAAATTCTTTGCATATAGACACCATAACTTTGGGTACAAATATTGTTTCCATAAAGCACTAAGTTATCGCCAAGATTAGTGGGCGTTTTCGGTGTCTTGCTTTACTCCGCAAATTTTGGTGAATTAATATACCTAATTTTATTGTTACACAAAGACATTAATAACTAGTTGACTCGCCCCGGTTTCGCACGGGTAAATTAGTTTTCGCCTTAACCCTGTTTATGAGTAAGAGGGAAGTGAAAGGAAAAAAGATGGGGGGAAAAGTTGAATGGATGGGACGGCAATAGAAGAGAGGCAGGCGAAGCTTGCCTTTCTTCGCCGGCCCATCCTTCTTCCCTTCCATCTTCCCTTCGAGAAGATAAGTATAAATAAAAAATAAAAAAAATAGTACAAAAAAATCTTGCACAAAAATTCCATACATGTTTCTTCGTGGAACCCGCACTTGGCCGTTTTAGAAAACAAAAAGTACCCTTAATGTTATGCTGAAAAATTACCTATAACCATATCAAATTTCAGCGAAATCCGTTTTGTAGTTCCAGCGTGATGCGTGTTCAAAGGGACAGCCAAACAGACAGATATACAGACAAAAAATTCAAAAAAAATTGTTGCCACTTCAATATCAATAAAGAAGTGTATGCAATAAAAACTTTCAAAAAATATTCAATGTACAGATTAGCCCAGTTACTACGTATAGAAGATTGAGTTTCGCAATTTTTTTTTATTTTAACAGTGCAACAAGCAACAGTCGCAGTACGGATTTAGAAAACATATTATGACAGATTTTGTTTAGAACATCGCCGGCAGCCTACTAGGTCTCGCATAGGTACGTATCTACTCATTTAACAATCGTATTGAGCTACTGTACTCCTTCTGTATTGTAGCTAGAAGCTTAGAAGTAAACAGATATGGACCATTATCAGATTTAACGTCGGAAAACAGATTGAAATAGCGATAGAACACGATTCTGATCTTGTAACGTTTAGTTAATGTTTATAGTCGGGTTTAGTGTAAGTATATTTTACGTTTAATTAGGGACACTTTAAAACTATTATTTTACTTATAAACACACATGTATATTTAGAGATAGTGCTATAAGTGCGTGTATCTATCTCCAGATTTTGTATTGCAGACGTTTGCTCTTACAGTCATTTGTAAGAATGGCTACCTTTCTGCCTGAGTTAGTTCGAGTTTTTAACGACAACAACATCATTCATTCATTCAATTCAATTACCAATTCATAATTCAATTCAATTTAATTCAATATATATGAAAGAATATATAATTGTAACTCTGCTACCGTGCTACGTGTATTTTAGCGAAGTTATACGCACTAATAGTCTTAAGTACTTATATCTAAACATGACGTGAAATGCCACCAGCGAATATGAGACAAATTGTCGCTCAGTGAGTAATTGACAGGACATTTTAGCCTTCATCGTCATCAGCCTGCATGAAGACGTCCACTGCTAAACATAGGCATATGCCTAACTATAATACTAACTGCGCCTCACGGTTTCACTCGCGAATAAAAAGTAGCCTGTAAAAAAGTATCTCTATTCCGAATTTCATCCAAATCTGTCCCACCGTTTGAGCGTGAAGGAGTAACAAACATACACACATACAAACTTTTGCCTTTTTTAATACTAGTGTGAAGTGTTATGTGATTTTAGCCTTAATTAAATTTAATTAACATTTATAAGTAACACCCTTGGTATTATGAAATTAGTGGCAAACAAGCTAATAATAGAGTCGCTGCCGCTTATAGATATATCAAAAGCTGTACCAAAGGCTGATTTAGTGTTTATGGTGAACTTCCACGAGGTAAATCGAAATATCGGACTTTTAACGAGCCATGTTTTCGGACTCAACAATATTCTTGCAGTATTTTCCATCACATTCTCGGTACTTATATCACACCCATACAAAATCAACAAAAACGCTTCATTAAAAATTAAAGCTCACATTTTCATCTTAATCAAAATAATTCGTAACACAAACAGAGCCGCCCTTGAAATGCGCGATAAGAATATACGGAGTGTGATAACGTTGGGCGGGCGGGCGATAAGCCGCGGGCGATAACGCCGCCCGCCCTGCGATGCTATCTGTGATTAAATAGCGGGCGTTATCAGCACACCGCCCGGGGATCTTGGGCGGGGTAGGTTAGTGCGTGACTTCAGAGAATTCTTCATAAATAGTTTTTTTTTAAATTAGTGTTAATATTTTTGGTATTAATTAGTTTAATTAGTTTAATAGCTTTTTTGTCAATTTTCAGTATAAGTATTAAACAAAACAAAAAAGAGATTGACTGTGGTTTAATAATGTATTGTGAGAGCTAAAAGATACTTTAAGATTATCATTAATCAATACCTACGTAAGTACTCTTATGAACACCAAAATGAACCTGTGATGTCAACTTATATTATTCAAAAAAAAGTAGGTACCTTTTCACTCGTAGTAATCCGCAAACTCGGAAATCATATAGCATCCTAATCCGTATACGGAAGAAGTTCTTCTATTTTGATTCCTTATTTGTAATTCGGACAGCAAAAGAATGGAAACATTACAAGCGTCGTTGTTTCCTTACAAATATAATTTAAGAGTTAAGCCCTAAGTGTGTAGTAGTGTGTGTGTAGTTAAGGCTAGAGTGAACCGGTATCTTCTAAGCAAGCATGCTCCATCGTCGACCGCGTCGTCACTTACCATCAAGTGAGATAGTTGTAAAATTTTAGCCAGTGAGATGAAAAAACTACATTTTTGTATATTTTAATTAAACTCATCATAAACTTTAATCAACAACCGTCGAAATAAACCTACACATTATTAAAACCAAGACCAAAAGCTGCCATCTCTGTCACCCCTCTTATCTACGTAAAATATGAATACTCTTGTCTCTACGAATCCGTCAAACAGAGAAACAGATGAGATAAGCGCCGTGAACTTTTGCTGTTTGTACTTCACCCCCTAACCCCCTAGCTAACCCCCTCCCCAGAAACATACATCATCCCCCCTCGTTTAATATATTTGAGTTTAGAGTGTAGGTAATAAGAGGTAAGGTAAGGGCTAATAAGATTTAGGTGTTGTAAAATTTTAGATACGACTTTTTTATGATTATTTATTTTACGAGGTTTTCAGGTAAAGTTAAATGTAAAATTTTGAATCATTGATAGATAATATAAAGGAGTGATTAAATATTTTGATGCGTTTTAAATAAGGATAAGGAATTCTCAATGCAAGAATAATCAAAGTCTAGAAGTTTTCTGAGCTAAGCATTTGAGGACGCACCATAACTCAGCTACGGTGTCCTCCGTGCTTCGGCTCGGACCAAAAGTATTTTATTATTTGAACAAAACACACTTAAAAGAAGGCCAAACAGAATTACACAAATTAACTGCTATTATAAAATAAAAAAGTGTGTTTTACTAGCTTGTGGTATACAAAATAGTATGAAGGGTGTGTTTGTATAATATGTGTAGAGTGTGTATATGTGAATACTATATTATGCATATATTTAACGTGTAAGGGTGTAAAACAAAAGAAAAATAGTAATGAGGAATGTCAAACGCTACCATGTCTGACATAAAAAACATTAGCTAAAACTCAATGTTGATAAATAAACTCATCTTTTGGAGTCCAAGTTTGATAAAAGTTGAAAAGTTGGTTGAAATTACGGTATCAAATCAAGCACCGCTCTCTAAGAAACCTCGTCGTCTTGATTCATATAAAACGTTTCAGTGACGTCATTAGATACTACGTCACGGCCGCTACGTGTCGGCGCCGCGCTTCTAGGAAAGCCCATAAGTCAACTTACGTGTTACTCACGTGGTGCTGCAGGAAATCACCCGCGATGGCCTACTTACCTGCAAAAAAGCAAATTAAATAACATTATAATATCATTACAATTGTAATGTTGGGTCATGACCAGCAATTGACCTTAGACTATGGTACAAGTTATGAGCGATTAAAATAATATTAGGTTTAGACTTTTAGTTTAATTGGGCCTCGGGAATTGTCATGGAATTATATGACTTATTTTTTGTTTGGTTCTGTGTGGAACAATAATTATAGTAGTTAAGTATTTAGACCCGAAATTTAATTTTCTGCTCACAGGGAGATTTAATTATATGAAACAGAAAATTCAGCTGATATTTCAGTTGAGGAAACCTTTATTCCTAACTAGTTGACCCGCCCGGCTTCGCACGGGTTAATGGGTTTGGGTGCGGGTGGGCAGGCTTCGCCTGCCTCCCTTCTGTTGCCGTCCCATCCATTCATCTTTTTCCCCTATCTTTTCCCCTTTCCTTCCCATCTTTCCTTCGACAGGATGACTAGGTATAAATATTTCTTTTATGTAAGAACCTTTTACGAAGTATTAGAAAACATTAAAAAAAAGATGAATGAAATCGGTAAAGCCGTTTTTTAATTTATAGCGTGACCAGGAGAAATAGGGGTTTATTTTTATATATGAAGTGCAAAGAATAGACAGGCTATGGTGTGTATATAAATGGTATATTTAACATAAATAAGAAAGAAACCCGTAGTAAAGGTGAAAGCCGTAAGTCATATTTTTCTTTTATAAAATAATTATGGTTTGAAGGCTTTTTTTAGTAGTACCTACTTTTTAAATAACACGTTGTTTTTTTGTTTTTTTTTGTTCCAAACGCGCTATCTTATAATTTAGACCGACCTACACTGAACGTTACCTTAGCTATATTTAAAAGCAGGTATTTATTGTTAAAAAAATCTGCAGTATTATGCAAATCCCAGCTATCGCGAGATCTAAGGCAGGTTGCACACGCGTCGTGGCATGTTCTGCCTATTCGAGTGTGCTGGAAAATGCACGGACATGACGTTTTAATGCCTTTTCACTGAGGTACTTATGATAGCCATTTTGATTTGCTTATCATACAGTTGCTAATTTTATGCACGTGTATACTAAAGTTTGACAGCTCTTAAGTTATATCTCTCTGGACCCTGATTTCTTATACGCTTGTCAAAGTAGTGTAAAGTCAACAAATCAAATACTAAACGCTCATTGGTTGAAGACAGCCGATGATCAACAGGCAACCAGTCATCATTATCATCATCAACAGCCTGAAGACGTCCACTGCTGAACATTGGCCTCCCCACATAGCTCCACTTTGAGCAGTTGCTCGCCTCCTGCATCCATTGGCTCCCCGCGGTTTTCATCAGATCGTTGTTCCGCCTAGTGGAAGGGCCAACAGAATAACTGGCAAAGCCAGTGGTACCTACCTTGACGAACTTTGCAGAAAAGTCCTACCAGCTTGTAAAAAGTCTGACCACCTAGTAAATCAGTCCTACCACTTAGTATCGGTCATATAAGACAACACAAAAAATGCACTAACTGACAACGCAACTAACTGACAACTTCCTACTTGTTTTACAGTCGGTTAAAAACACTACAAAGTATAATAAAGTCGATCATAAAAAGGAAATGCAGTACCGTTTCCGCCCGTCACAGCTTAGAGATCACAAACGTAAATAAAATCCCGTACATAATCTGTCTACCCATTTCTACACAGCGGGAGTCACGCGTCGTTCCATTGATTCCATTATTTATCGTATTTGTTTAAAAATATTTTAATATTAATGTCAATATGTTACCGTTGCATTCATAAATGTTAAACACTTTTAATATTTTACTTTGTTTTTTCTATATAAACAGTAAGGGCGTAATCAAATTCAGACCTCAGACTAGAAAAACAATAGACGGCACTTTCAAAACTAAGAAGAAAAGGAATACTTCTTATCAAGAGTGAATAGGCACCTGATGGGTAAGCGTGCTCCAACATAGACTGCATCATCACTTTCCATCAGGTGAGATGTTGTCAAACGTGATCTCATTCAAGCATAAAAAATGTGAAATGGCAACGCCCGCTTTTGCGATTTCAGCTCAAGATGCAGGCAGAATTGTCTGATTATGTATTTTGCGTTTTTGTATTCACATTCTAGTTTTGTACGTGCCGTGTTTATAAATATGCTAGTCTCACATTCAAACTTTCAGACACACAATTAAATTCAAAGTCAAATAATTTATTTGATATAGCTTATTTTCAGCATTCAAAATCTACTAGAATAATGAAAATATATCAATTTATACAATCAATCATATTTTTCTTTTTATCAATTTTTATTTATTTCGGAGCAAATAAAAGTACAGTGCTCAATGTCAGAGTAGAGCAAGCCTAATAAGGAACTTTATCTATAGTGTAGTTTTTAGGTCTAGCTTATTATAGAATACGTATATTATCTATTATATGTTTACATTTTTATAAATAATCTATGTGTCCATAAATTTGAATAATTGAAGTTCTGTATTCAACAACAACATAGAAAAAAAGAAGTAAGTAACAAGGCAGTAGTTAGAGTGATGTAATATTTTATCTTTTTATTGTGTAATTTTTATACATATTTTAAAATGTCTTATAATAATTGAGTAACTGTTTATACCTACACAATGTCTTATAAACAAGAAAAGAAGTTTAATTGCATGTGTTGCCGTGGAAAGGTCATAATACTCATCAAGCTGCGGGATTCCATGATTATTTAAACTACCCATACTGCTTATATTTGAAAGTTAAGTTACTATTAGTGATTCTGTGGTTAAGTCTACATGCTGCGATTTTAACTACACGTAAATGTTTCTAGAGTGGATGACACATATCACAGTATGGGGCATTCAGTTAATACACGTTTTGACCATTGGTTACCTTAACTACGGTTCAAAAAACCTCTTTGCCAGTTGTTCTGCCGCCAAGCAGTAGTGTGCAAGCACTACTGTGTTCCGGTTTAAAGGACGTTGTAGCTAGTAAAATTACTGGGCAAATGAGACTATGATCTGATCAGACGGTCTAGTAATCTTATTACTAGATTGTGTGTAGTCACAGGATAACGTGCGCAGTGCAGTGTCGCAAAACTATAATTAGAGTTCCGAGTGATACTGCAATCTGTTATGGGCAGGCGTGACGCTTAACATTAGGTGAACGACTAACTCGTAACGTCATATATATAATTACATTTAAAAAAAATCATTTAGTATACAATAACCATATTACATTTTACATATACATCACCAAAAAGGCTATTCGAATGCCTCCGCGGGCGCACACCATACGGTATTGTGGAACAAGAGTAGCGGCTATCTCTGCGGCCACGCGGCCAAAACTCGCTTATCACAGCCACTTTTCACGTTTTTCACCAATCCCACCCCCACCTCCCGCCACCCTATCTCCCTCGCACCCCTCGCAGAATAGGACGCCGGCCAGATTCAGCTGATATGAGTTTATTGAAGCGTTTTAAAGGGGTTATAATGTGTTTTTCAGATGCTGATAGTAACATTGTCTAGTAATTGTCTGGTTTCTATGCGAAGATCTGCTCTGTTATATGATGAAACGTTGCGAAACGTTGTTTGTGTACTTTTTGTGTTTTGGCCAATCAATTTGCATAAAACTTTACACCAGAATTGCTTAATTTACCGTGGTTAATATAGGATACTTTTTATCCCGTAAAATTGAAAAAGGGTTAGTTTTTGGGAAATCGGCGGGGTAGTAAACTGTAAAGTCATACCTACTATTAATAGTAAAGATTTGTGAAAAGCACCATATTTCTTTTAATTATTTAACATAGATAGTCTAACATTTGACTAAGATCTCACCTGATGGTAAGTGACGACGCGGTGGACGATGGAGCATGCTTACCTAGAAGATACCGGTTCACTCTACCCTTAAAAACTCCCAGATTATATTTTTCAGGAAACAATGACGCTTGTAAAGTGTTCCATTCCTCTGCTGTCCTAATTAGAAATCTGTTATCTAGCTCCTAACTAAAAAAAGATTGTACATAGTTATGGAAACAAGATGACTGATAGAATATTATTATACATGGTTATTTGGAAGACATCTGAAACCTTTTATTCATCATCATCATCAGCTGCTAGCACCACTTACGACTGTTAAACAAAGGTATATAGAAGGCTGCCTCTTATATTAAGCGACTCTCCGCGGTTTCGATAATTTCATCGGACCACCTAGTGAGGGGTTGGCTTATGCTGCGTCTTCCGGTTCGTGCTGGTTACCACTCGAGGTTGAAATGATGTATGCCTAAAGATTGCTATTGTTTCGCTGCAATATTTTAATTCCTTATTCACATTATCAGGAACAATTTCAAGGTCGACAAGCACGTTCATCGCCATGTTATCGGCACTGGCATTTCCATTCCAAGTCGACCCCGTCTTCCTAATTAAGTGATAACTATTCGCAAGTTAACCAGCTGATAAGTTAATTGTTAAACGATACATAGTTTAATTGTTTTAAATGCGTTGATATCGGGGCCTTGCGTTTTCACCTGATAATGGCGTTGCTGGTTTATTTGTGCCTTCAAAATAAAACTACCATTTTGTGTTTTCTTTTGTCGCAGCAAATATTAATGTTTAACATTCTATTTTAAAAGGCTACTTATTTATAAAAGTGATGAAAAAATATACACTTCTGGTATATAAATTTAAAGATAAATTATTAGTTTTAGTAAATTTTATTTCGTCAATATTCAATAAAATTTGATTAATACAATATCGATTCAAAATTACTTATAGGTTACCTATGTCTTGATTACCCAGAGTACCTGTTGTAAATTGAATGCTATCTGTATTTGTGCTAAATAATCTTATATTATAACGTAAGGGTGTATTAAGACAGGATTCAGGTGAGATTGCGGTCAAATGCCTCCCTATTTAGTTTTATATAAAAAAATCTCAACCTTCGCCTACCTCTCTTCTGTTGCCATGCCATTCATTCATCCTTTTCCCCTATCTATTTTTCTTTTTCCGTCTCTTTTCCCTTCGACAGGATGAGAATAAATAAATAGGAAAATATGACATACAAACAATAAAACTCCTGCATAAAAATTACATCCTTGTTTCTTCGTTCAATCCGCACTTGGCCATTTTAGAAAACAAAAAGTATTCTAAATGTTATTCGGAAAAATTAGCTACAACCACAGGGAAATCCGTTCAGTAGTTTCAGCGTGATTTTTGTTCAAAGGGACAGACAGACAGACAAACAAAAAATTCAAAACACCCTGAAGTTGAGGCGCGAGTGTTCAATCCTGATCCACTATTTCTTGCTCCTCAACAATAGGGTTGACGATCCCATTACCCTGTTGCGATGCGGCTTATTAGCGCCGGACTTGGTGCGGCGGGCGCGCGCCTGCTGCGCTCGTCCTCTGTTGGCGACTCGGCGGGTGCGCACGCAGACTGCTCAGTTCGCTCCCACAGCCCAAGCCGCTACTCTACTCAACTCCTTGATTGCTTCGGATCGGGATGTTGATATGTTTTTTACTAATTTTAATTATTTTTTAAATCTGTGTGTAGAATTTTTAGGTTAATAGTTGTGTAGTTAAGTTAAACAATGTTATGTTTAAGTGGCTATTTGTGTATGTTGGCATCGCTGTAAGCACAATTAGCATTAATTGAAATAAAATAAAATAAAAATAAAGTAAGAGAAATTGTTTCTATCGATTAAAAAATGTAATGCACTCAATATTTTCAAAAAATATTCAATTACAGATTTAGCCCAGTTACAGTTTTATTATTATGTGTACAGATAGATTTTCAATGATTAATAAGTATCGATTCCCATCTCCACACACCTCATCTAAATAGATCCATAAATTATATAATCATCCAAATTAATGTTCCATGCCTAAATCATCTTTAAACAATGCATCTAAATCTTCAAATATCCCCAAGCTATGCCGCCATACAATATTATTATACGCAACTCCGAAAACAGTATAAAATCTCGCGATTTGCTCGGATCTCGTATGAACTCTCACATGAAATATATTCAATCTGCGAGTCTGAGATAAGAACCCCTCTCAACCCCCTCCTCCCCCCACCCTAGGGAACTACCCTTCAGCTAAGCCGGATACAGGAGTCGTTGCCGGTCACTTCATGTTTTTATATTTCTTGTATACTAAAATAGATTTCAATATAGCGATAAGTCCGTTTCCATTTCGTTTAAACGTATGGGTAATTGGGTATAAATGTCCCACAGTGTCCTATAGATGACTATTAAAAATAAGTTTTGTAAATAAATGAGCAGCTACTCAAAGGGGAGCTCTGTGGAGGATGCCTTGTTCAGCAGTGGACGTCTTCAGGATGTTGATGATGCAACGAAATTGATGTACCATTATATACAAACTTAGATGTCAACCATTGTAACTAAATAATCATCAATTATAAAAATCATAATAATTATGACAAAAAACTTGTGAATACTTTTAAACTTCATCTTCTAAGTTTTTTATCTTCCATAATATTGAGGGAAACAAACACTACGCTACGCTACGCCATGCCACTATGATAACAACGAGGTGGCAACCCTGGATCACGATAATAAAATTATTATTATTCGTACTATCAGGGCTGCCACCCGGCGATGGTATCTTGCGCTATCTCGCTGCGCCAAGCGTCGCTTCACCCCCTTCTGAACCATAGGGATGGGATAGTGACAACGGTTCTTTTATCGATATCTTAAAGATTTAGCACTGTTCTATATTTCGTGGATTTATTTTATTTTATTGAACGCTTTTTAGGTTTAATTTACAATGTACATATGCATGTACATATGTGTGTGTGTTTTTTGTAACATGTACTGAAAACACTAAAACAATGAATTTGATCCACTAATAATTATTTAAGTCATTGTCCGCATGAAGACGTCCACTGCTGAGCATAGGCCTCTCTATAGAGCGACACTTTGAGTGGTGGCTTGCTTTTTCGCATCCAAAAGCTCCACGTGATTTTAGAGCTGCAGGGGACTGGAAACCGTAATTTTATTGTACTAGTCATAATTACCACATTTGCAACGCCATCGCAGTTGCGTGTAATGCAGATTGAGAAGATGCTGCTGCCGATTATTGGATAGGTATTCTCTTGGCCGGTTCTTATTTCACCCATAGAAAGAATGGGGGTGGTTCTAATCTTACGCCGAGACTACGATCATTTTTATGATTATTCAAATAATTTATCGATATCACCACAAAAACAGCACTACCAAATAAACAAGCCTTACATCGACATCCCGCCGTCACTAAGGGTGTAACCTGCCTCGCTCCGGATAAGAATACAGTGGCTCTCGGAATGTGCTAATACATCCTTATCGCCGCACACATACAAACGTTTCACGCACACACCTACTTTTCCACTTTATACAGAGATGGTTTTTAATTGAGTGACGTATTATAAAAGGTGAGTTTAAAAAGAGATGTTGATTAACGAGAGAATGGTAGTCAAAATAGAGTGTGGGTGGTGGTGTTTCTGTGTTAGCTGGACTACGCTAATTTGAGCCTTTGTGAGGACTCAAATCTTATAAGACGCTAGGGCCTAGCGTCTTATAAGATTTGAGTCTTTACAAAGGGTAGTGCGTTCGATCCCCGCGACAAAGAGACAAATATATTTACACACTTGCAAAGAATAATAAAACAACTAAAAAACTTATTATCATCAGTTCCGTCATTTCACAGCTTATCACTAACCATTGTGAAAATTAACTGGTAGCCGATTGAGACACGGAAACAATTACTGATTAATGTATGAAGTTTGTGTTTAAGGTTGTATGTAAGGGTTTTAATGACTTCCTAGTGATACAGTGCCCTTGGAGCGACCTTAGTGATAGGCTATGTGTAGGCGATAACGGTTAATCATTTACTTATATTGTTTAATAGTTAATATTTAATTCTAATAGTATTAAGTATAAATTACATTTTGTAATATTGTTTAGAACCGATAACATATATCGGAAATTTTGAAAAGCACATTTTATATTGACCAATGATGTTTTGATATATTTATAATAACCTAATACTTTTTGTATTAAATTTTTTGGATACCTACTTATCTTATTTTTAACATTAAAATAACTTTGCACGGTATACAAAATATCTCTTACATAGGTTGTTCTTGAAATTAAAAATGTAGTGCAAAACTTACCATTTAAAAAAGTCAAAATACTTACTAAATAAACAACATAATATCCATCAAAAGTAAAGTACCTGCTAAGGTAATTTAATATAGTTAATTTTAAAAACAGAATTAGTTCCCAACCTTCATTCAAACCACTAAAAAGAACAAAATCGATAAACACTTTACCCAAATACTGGCTGTTTATCCGCAAATTACTCTACCTTACGGGCCTACAACCGAAAACAGACTCTATAGTACAATCTTATGGTTTGTTTCGTCGTGTCATGCGAACTCGCCTGTTGCTCCGCCGGATATTACGCGCTCTATCACCGCCCCTGACGGAATCACCCTGTAATACGCCAAATTGCACGATACGATTTTGGTAATTAAATACTTTGCTTTCTGCCAAGTCGTGTACTTCTTTTGTTTTTAGAAAGAAAAGCCATACCAACCACAGATTAGATAACAGTTACTCTCTGGGCAACACTTTTTAGGTTTCGTATCGTGCTATATACCGTGGCAGGAAGCGATGGTGTCAGCTCTCAGAATAAAATTGACAAACCAGTGGAAAGGCAATTCGCCTATCACCACTCATAGGAGAATATTAGATAGAGCGACAAGAATCGTCCCAGAAGCAAGTCAAGGTACTGATAAAATAGCCAGTACACGCCTTGATGGTAAAAGGTATGAGCTGATTACGGAGGAGGGTGCTCTGGAAGGTATCACACCCTCTTGAAACATTTACACAGATGGTGCAAAAAATAAGATAGGGGCGGGCTGCGGCTACTATTCGCCAGAAAGTGGGATCTCTGATTCCAAAGCCCTGCACAAGAACACCTCAGCGTTTCAAGCTGAGAACATGGGACTGTTACTAGCGGCCAGAGCAATCCTGTCATCAGATGCAGTAACTGTCCCACAAAGACCAAGTGAGAAGGAAATTCTCATTTTCACCACTGATAGCGCTGCTACAGTCTATGCACTCAGAAGGCACAACCAGGTCGACAGTTATAGCAGAGTGCCATGCAACGCTACAAAAATTGTCTCACAGATGTAGAACAATAGTAAGATGGACGAAGAGCCACGGCTCATGCCCAGGCAATTTTAGGGCAGATCTTCTTGCCAAAGAAGGAACCAAGAAAGAAGTTAATGCTGCGTTGTGAGGCTCTGCAAACCATCAGCGATGGAAGTGCGGGATTCACTACGTCAGCACACTGAAAAAGAGCAGCAAAAGATCTGGGATAAGAAAAAGGACTGCAGACATGCAAAAGCCGTTTTTTCAACAATCAAAAGAAAAATCACAAATAATCTGCTTAAGTTGCAACGGCAGGGTCTCCGGCTTATAGTAGGCCTGATCACTGGCCACTGCAATTTGAGCTACCATCTGCATAAAACCGGAGCCACGGATAGCTCCCTATGCAGAGGGTGCCTGAGAGAAAACGAGACCGTGGAACACGTGCTAAGATACTGCACAGCCACAGAGGAAGCCAGACACACATCAGGAATGTTGACACGAGAAGATGCACAGCATTCTGCTCAAGAAATCTCGAATGCCTCATCATCATCACTCCCACACCCAACATCAGTGCCACTGGAGCAGCTGTGCCAGCAACCTAGAGCCACACTCCGCCATTTTAAAGAGCTGGGTTGGCTCGGGTAGATGCTGGCAGGGGGAAATGCACAATACACCCCGACCGGGACGTCAGTGCAGGACTTTTTCACCCCCATGTAGAATTAGAATTAGAATTAGATACCGTGTTTCAGACATGTTGAGGACTTCCCCGTTGTCGTCGTAAAACAACAGTCGTTAAGGCCAATCATTTTTATCATTGGGGTTTTTTTCATTAGACATTTTTATTATTGGACATATTTATTATTGAACATTTTATCATTGGCAATTTTTTAATAATCGACATTGGCTTTGTACATTTTTCTTTTTTGACATTTGTCATGTAAATCGGTGTGGATTCAATAACGTTTAATATAGTTATTGGGAGGCGAGGAGTTGACACAAAGCCACTAAACTTGACTATACGATGCAATCTTCAAGCACACATCGTTACCAACGAGCAATATTAATAAAGTTTAAGTTTCTCCGGTTTGAGCTCATTGTCTAAAATGAAAGATGGCACTGCACCATTTTGCCTAAAGCGCGAATTAACTAAGAAGCAGATTGCCTAACCGCCAACGCCTACACTTTTTAATTGCCTAGATATGTGATCGTCTAGAAATAGAAATGCCTAAACAGCACTTTGTCGCCGATGCCTAACATCATGCTCGTTTCGTGTTGACCACTAACGGGAAATCATAGCCCGATCCCCAACTAGGGGGACTGATGATCTGGTCAATACAGCGGGGAGCCGATGGATGGAAGAGGCAAGCAGCCGCTCAAGGTCGGTCGTGGTCTGTGGCCCTATGTTCAGCAGTGGACGTCTTCAGTGAGACTGATGATGATTGATTTCAATCAATGGATTTTATCCCAACGCAGAAAATAGAGCACTTGGTGTAATGAAACATTAAGGCTGCTTTTACAAAATTATGCGTAGTTGCAAGGTTTTCGTCGTCAATATTTGATGCATAGCTTTAATGTCTATACTTAGCCATTATATGGAAAATACCCTTAGTTTCATCTTCCATAATGACAGAGCGAATTTTATGTAAACTACCTATTTATTTGGTAATCATCATTCTCCTGGTGTTCGTTTTTACAAAAACACACAGAGGCTCGATTTCGAAATTCTGTGTAAAGTAAGTCTCTTAACTAAATTATACCTCACTAAATACATCTCGTACTTGATTATCGATGTTTACCTTTAAATCAGTTTAAAAAAATAATTGTTTCTGATTTTTATTAAAAAAAGGCTTCAACAAAAGGTTGAATATCTCCGTAGTTTTGTATTAAATCGACAAAATATTATTACCAAAATAAAGTTCATAGTTTTCCTAAGCCACTACAAATTGTTTCATAATTTTAAATGAATGCTCTCATTTATATATTAATAAATGAAAATAGATATATTTGGTCAAACCGACACACGCCGCGAGCTCGGTATCGCGCACGCGGTACTGAGCTCGCCAAAATGTAAGAGAAACCTAATGTTCATCACTCAATCACCTGATTATTTCATCTGTGTGAAGAACAAAATTGACGTGAAGGTAACCCGTTCGACAAACCTTATTTAATTTCCCACCACGTCTATAATTCACCGGGTGAAATATAAATAGTCTTCCACCCTTATCAAAGGCGTCCAGGCGCACCTTGCCGAGATGTTATCTATTTAATTAATTTCCACAAACAGTGTGGCACCGTAAAAATACTGTGTGCTTTTCATAATACCCACATCAAGACGGTTGTGTTGGTATTAATTATAGGCTGGTGAAATTAAAGAGACTTTCGGCAGCTATAGGTAAATAACACAAAAAATCTGCTTTTCTTGCAAATTGTTTTACAGTCCTATACTTACATAATATTCTTTTTCTAGTGACACTCTTCATCCAAAGGTTGTCTGGAAAAGATTGCTATCAGCAATAAGACCGTTCATTGTGACACTAGTTCGTAAACATTATTTGAATTCTGCATGTAAGTATAAATATTTGAGTTCTCTCATCATCATGATCATTATCAGCCTGAAGACCTAGGAGGCCTATGTTCAGCAGAGTCCACTGCTAAATAGGCCTCCCCAAAGAGCGCCACATTAAGCGGCTCCTTGCCTCCTGCATCTATCGGTTCCCCGCGGTTCTGACCAGGTCTTCTGTCCACATAGTGGGGGTCCGACCTACGCTGTGTCTTCAGGTTCATGGTCGCCACACAAATATCTCTTTGTTTTCAGCAGCTTATTATGAATCACAGACAGTAATACACACAGTTAATAATTCTCAACTAGGAAAATATACCTTTTGGAAAAAATCGCTACAATTTTTGTTAGTACAAGTTTTCTACTTTTAATCATATTTCGAATATAATTGTAAAGAAAGTTAGATATTTGGACCGTAAATTACTTTGTTACGTGTTGGCCTTATCGCTTAAGATAACGAATCTTTACTCTTTTCCAAATTAATTTAGCTGTTCCTTAAGACTTTATAAGTAGTTGTAGGTACAACTGAAATATTGGCTCACATTAGTTCAAGCAAATCATATACTTACTAGGTGGTAGGACTTTTCTGCAAAGTTCGCCTAGGTACGTACGGTGGAACCCAGTGGTGGTGCTTTCCCAGTTATTCTGCCGCCAACCAAGTAGTAGCGTGCAAGCACTACTGTGTTCTGGTTTGAACGGCATTGTAGCTAGTGATATTACTGGGCAAATGAGACTTTACGAACTGATCTCACAGTCTAGAAAACTTTTTGAGACTGTGAGATGTCTCAGGATGACGTGCGCTGCGCAGTGCGCAGTGTCACGCGAAACTTTAATTTTAAAGAGGTTGGAGTGACACTGCAATCTGTTATATGGGCGGCCGTGTCGCTTAACACCAGGCGAACGACTAGCTCGTCACGTCATTCGATTACATAAAAAAAATACAAAAAGTTTTGCCTTGTGGTCCCGGCATAATAGGATTACCCCGTGCAACTCTTCCCATGGATGTAGTAAAAGCCAGCAAAGGGAATATCCAGGGAATGGGCAGCAGCATTCTTCTTGGGTCTGCCAAGCATTCGGTTTAGATCAAACCCCCAAAATGAGAAGGCTTATATTATGTTCAGCAGTGGACGTCTTCCGGCTGATTGTATACAATTTTTTTTTTAATTGTTTATGGGCCATTTGACCATTGTCTCACCTGTTGGAAAATGAAGTGAATATATAAATTACATGACGTACTTTTTAACTTTAATGCAATAATTATGAAATGTACTTATTTACCAATCTTGCCCACAATTTGGCATTGTATGGTTTTTGGTTTTGGTAGCTTTGGTGTTTTTCTTGTGTAAAATATTTATTAAACAAATTCAGTTGAATTCAATTCTTCTTCTTCTTATCATGTAGGCAAGTGATCAGCCCTGGTGTCAGGATTTTTAGGCTGCCCAAAAGCTTCTGACTTGGCTTAACGACTGTTGTCTTACGACAACAGCCAGGACCGACGGCTTAACGTGCCCTCCGAAGCACGGTAGCGCTCAGTTGTAAATACCACTTTTTGCTGTAGCGGTTACCTATCAGAGTAGTGATCGAACCGAACGTTTCTTAACTTTACCGATCGGCTAGAAACGGCTAGTCGTGCTTCGCTATGAGCGCTATCAGTGAACTCAGCTGAAAATTCTTAACTGAAACTCCTAACCACTTGCCCACACAACTGAATCAATTGTCACGTTGTAAGCACCCTAAACAAGCGGGTAGTATCTTCACTTTTGTCGTTATCTCCGCAATGCAGCCTCCACCCCCCCAACCCCACCGCGATGCCGCCCCCGAGATAACTGATATTTTGATGTGAACACCTATTTAATGGTATTTTAAAGATGTATGGCTTTGTTAGTAGGTATTTATAGTTCTTTTAGAAAATGGTTTTGTAGATTTATGTACTTAAATTAAATGTACTTATTTTAACAGGTAATATGTAGGACTTATCTGCAGAGTTCGTCTAGGTAGGTAGGGATATTTTCAGGATTTTTTAATTTCCTCATTTTAATATAATCATAAAGACACAAAAAGACATTCTTAAGCTAAACAATCTCTAAGACGGCCACTTCAATCTCTCTAATAAACGTGCTTCTCAGCATACACCTCACAACAGCTTAGCTTATCCTTCTCACACTCAATTGAGCCTCTAATGAGACACCACGGCGATTTATATAGAACAAGTCAGTAACTCATCTTCAAACAACTGAAATATTGCCTTAGAATGTTTTAAAGTATCTAATGCTAACAAGTTTTAAACTTCTAATTTGTCTGCATTTCATTAGAAATTACAAAAATAATAACAGCATTGCATGATGATGATGATGATGATAATGATACCTTAAAGCAGGGTTTCCCTACCTGTTTGCATAGGTACAAAAAACAGTTTGCATTGCCCTAACCCCCACAATCAACGAAAAGAAATTGTTGCTAAAACGTGCTAACTCAGCTACTGACTTCACCAATACAGTGGCTCGACTTCCTAAACCACGCTCATTTTACGGTATTTTTTACAATGAGCCTAATTGTCCGAGTGGTGTTTTGTAGCTCAGTGGATCGGGGAGGTGCTCAGCTGTGTTCAACATCTGCTGGAGTAGGTCTAGTGAAAAGGATGCATGTATTAGATAAACCTCTTTGGTATTATTAAAGAGGTTGTGTGTAGGTTTAATATACCTCTTCGCTAAAAAAAAGTTCGTGAACTGTGTTCTTCTCTTTTAGCTACAGCTCTAATATTCAGTCCACAGTTGTTTTTTTCTCTAATCTGTGATTCAGTCAGTGTCCATAGCTCATTAAGCAAGATCAGATGCATACTTTGGGGCTAGATGGCGCTGTGTGACATGTCCACATATTTATTTATTTATCAAGAACCAAGAAGAACTCAGACCAACTTTCCCTTATAGCAGTAAATATTATAAGTATTGAAGTCATTGAAAAGTTTTCAGTTAAACCTGATAAGATTTTTAATCTTATTGGCATTTTACTCTCATATGGAATCATTAATAATTAGAAAATAAAAAATTGACTTATTCCGTATCCGCATGTTTCAGCATTGGTTCTACAGAGGGCGCCACTAACGTGGCCACAAAGCATCGATATCAGTGATGTAGATGCGGCTCGTTAGTTCGAACGGGGCGCGCTCGCCAAATTGCGCGTGACGCGATAACGCGGCGATATCGTGCCACCTCCGGAATACGGACGCTTTTTAAAACAACCTAGTTTTGGTTAGGTTTCGTTGCGGACATTTGTTTAGTGAACTGAAGGTTTGTGGTATGGAAATGGCTTGGAGCTAGATTAGGGGGTGATATTCTATTCCTATCAATAAGATCACCGATCCATTTTGTTTCGGATGTCTTTTGGGATTCCCAAAAAGCAAAATATTTACTTTAAGTGGTCTTTTATCCATTCTTTTAAAATTCTGGCTCTTTTAAGAATACCTCAAATTCAAACTCGTAGGTTATCAAATACTATTTTCATCCCATCCATTCAAAAAGATGCGAAAGGCGCACATTACATAATAACAGTGAAATAATGACTTTTGAATTCGGAACACTAATTAATTAAACACAATTCGCTTCGATAAAGTCCTGGCCAGTAATAAAAAAGCACGCCTGCCGACGATATCCAACAAAAATTTGCGGTAGTTCAGAGAACGACATTTAGGCTCTCCCAATTAATCTTTTTTTGATTTCTTTCCCATTTATAGTTCATATCCACAGCAAAATCTCCAATATAACATTAAGTATCAGCTCAGTTCTTGCTTACTCATCCGAATCAGCACACATTCCATCATCGGCTATCGCTATCCGCCGTACATTGTATCACATTTTCATAAGAGATTCATTTAGCAGCGCTTTGCGAGCCCCAGCCGGGTGCATTCCCGTGGTGCCACGGCTATGACGGTACGGCATTTCACTTTATACTTTTCTTATCCGCTTGCTATAGTTAATTATAACAAAGTTGTCGAGCCAACCCCCACTGTTGACTAGCGCGTATCATAGCAACATTAAAGTTATATAATTCGTAGTTCGGAACACTTTTTTGAAACTTTAAGTCATGTGACTTTAAAAACTTTTGTTCATGTAAAAGCAAGGTACCATTTATAATGATACGTTACATATACGTGAGGCGTCAGCTAAAAATTGGGGGCTTAATCGATGTATTCATATATTATGTGATACCTACTTGACTTTTTATGCTGGGTTGAACTCAATCCTATATTATAAATTAATATAGCAAAATAAAACCTTTTTTGACCATAAATAGCGACAAGTGCGATCAAAGTTTCGAGACGATTTCGTGACGTGTACAACCGTGGGCACAGTGGACAGGGCGGGCGGGCGTCAGTTTCCAGGGCTGGCTGGCTGCGATAGCGCCTCACGTGCCTTTGTCCCGATCGCGTATCTCTCGTCGGCGGATCATACTAAATTATTTATCCTTTTCCCGGGGCGGCCGGAGGTGAGAAACGATACGGAATCGCCGGCTACAGATACGTAGTGGAGTTGATGTTTGACTTAACGAATGATTGTTAGTTTAAATATTTTGACTCTTTTATTTCGTTGGCGTACCTAATACCTACCTACATAATATTGTTGTAATGTGTTTTTACCTACACTATACACCTACAGTGGTTTATAGATAACATTGTATTCAACTACAATGGTGTGGCATATAAATAATACAGTAAAATGTACATACCAATCCTAACAATATGTTTTTTTTTTATTAAATAATTCTATCGCGCGCTATACACATATTAATTCTGGGCTACACATAGAGCTAGGTTAGATAGATAGATAGATAGATAAACTCTTTATTGAAACACACAAATCATTAAAAACTAAGTGAACAAAATTTAACAAAAGTGTAACAATGGGCGGTCTTATCGCTCAAAGCGATCTCTTCCAGACAACCTTGCACGGAAATGAATAACGTAAAAATATATGGATGGATTAGCATATTCAATAAACAGTGGTCAACATATTTTATGTGGTTTGTATTTAAGCGGTAGGTAAATCAACTTTAGTTACCGTCCTTGCCAAAAGTAAGTAACTGCAACAAATATTTGGACAGAATGCTTTAAAAAAATACAGGAATATACACACAAACAACACAGCTATTCTGGTGCTATTATTCCAACCTTTTAACAAAATATAAGCACGTTAAAAACAGCGTCTGGCGAGTCCGTCACGGCTATCTCCTACCGCCAGGTGAACCTCGAAATATATTATATACATATATTATAGGATATATACGAGATAACACGTGAAAAGGGCCTACAGACAGATTGATCATGAGGCCCGACGTTATCGCGCTTCCATACAAGCGCGGTCGCGCGATTTTCACAACGTCCTTTTGCAAGATCGACTACGATCGGAGTTATATCGATAATTTCAAAATAATAACTAGAATAAGTTCCCTTTATGTTACCAAGATTTTCTTCTGATTCTTTATAATATCAGAGAAAAATCTTTTAAACTTAACAGAATGAAAGCTGGTGATTATTATTGAGTTAAATCGTGTGTTATATAGGTTTCTAAAATGTAATCCTTCCCCTATTTTTCTTAAATGATTTTCAAAGTACGTTATTATTATTTTCTATTCTCAATAACTTCAATTTCCTTGGAATTTTGAATAGTAAAAATTGTGAAATTATGTGTTGTTGTGTTATAATTGTGCTGTGTGTTTTGTGTTTGTTGGTGTGTTGTTGTTGCTGTGACTGTTTTTTTTTGTTAAATTGTATTTGTTTGTTTTTTTTTCTTTTTTATTTGGATTTTTCATATCGTCACTTCTCTTTTTCTATTATTGTCACTCTTTCTCTATCTATTTTGATAAACTTTAGTCGATTTGTTTTGGTGAGCAACGCATTAGTGACACGTCTAGTCTGTCTATAGGCTACGGTGCCATATTCCCGTCAGGTGGGCCTTATGCCTGCACTGTTTACTACGATAAATAATGTAGGTTTTTTTTTAACGGGCAAATTGCCTTTATTACTCTAGCTAACTACTACAATAATAAAAACTAAAGGTAGGTTAAAACGAGCTTCCACATCGCTCGTAGAACTGACAACCGAGGTTCTCGAATGGCGACCACGAACCGGAAGACGCAGCGTAGGCCGACTGCCCACTAGGTGGACTGACGATCTCGTAAAACCGCGAAGAAACGGATGATAAAAATAAAGATAAAGATTCTTTATTTGTATAAACATGTGGTTCGTTACAAACATAATGCATGCAGATGTTACAAAATGAAAAAAAGTTCTACATGTTTTGCCCATGTAGGCGTACAAATGGTGGATGCAGGAGGCGAGGAGCCGCTCAAAGCAGCGCTCTATTGGAGAGGCCTATGTTCAGCAGTGGACGTCTTCAGGCTGTTGATGAAAATGATGAAGAATACGTACTGAAAAGTTGATAAATTTTACTTGTGGCAGGAAAATATGGGTTGAAACGAATGCCGGCACACAATTTACCAAAACAATAACTCCCACATCTATCACGTAATTCAATCCTAAACTGAAAATCACAAAGAACTTTCACACTTATCTATAGCCAGACAATTGCCCAATCTGAGAGATCTGGTGTCGAATACACTAGCCCCTACTACGGAGGTGTCGAGGGAAGGTTGGGGGTAGCAGGGGGTGCAGGGAGGCGTTATCAGCGGTTCTCGCACCATTAACCCTCGCGATACAGTCGGCACTCCATGTAGAGTACGCAACTTTGATGAAATTGATAATACAGGTGGAATGAACCGCAGTTAGCTTCTTAACAGTGTTTGTAAAGCGTTTTTAAGAGTTTTATCTTTAGATAGCCGTTAGTGCTGTACTTATTTAAGCAATGTTGGTTGTATTTGTGCGGTTTTGGCTGTGAAAATTATAATTTTGGGGATATTTTTGAGTTTAATATAGGTGTTGTTTTGCATCCTGTCTATATTTGTAGGGTACATTGTAATGCATAATCTGAATCACCTAATAATGTCATTTTATTTCCACAATTAATTAGTAGCCGAATATTTAATAAATCATTTTTATGATGAAACATCGTAGGAGGTCTTTGTGTGGGTGTGTGTGGCGCGGAAATGAACGCTTTAGACAAGGTGACTTCATAATTTTCACAAATGTTGTCTTGTTTTTTAAATGAGCTCTCACACACGCACGGTTTTAGTTTTTAAGAATATTTTTTTTACAGAGTATAATTTTTAGGTATTTATTTTTTTATTGATTCTGGTTCTATAAGTGCAGTAAATCAACCTCTGTAAATATTGCGGGTTTGCCCACACTCAGTATAACTTTGGTTTTGATTTCTTTTGGACACTGGTATAGAAGACTGATGTAGGAGATGAATGGTTTAACAGTAGATGGTTTTTATAGGTATGGAGGTCTTGATAGTAGGAGCATATCTAATTAAATATCTGATAGATACCTATTATGATATTTATGAGCTGAGTTTCGTCTAAAGATCGTAGTTTCTTTACGTATCTATAATTTAAATATTTCAGCCACACCATAATTTATATAATTTATATACTTATGTAAACCATGTGGTTCACGTGGTGTATGTACACTGATATGTGTGCGTGTTTATATATATGTATTTTGCCATATGGCAGCCTAATACGTTCCGCTACTGTTAATGTTCTTTCTCTCACAGAAAGAAAGTGGAGACCACAATCCACCACACTAGTCAAGTGCGGGTTGATCGATAACATAGCATCTCGTTGTGATGTACCTTACGGTGTTTTTTCTATCTGTGAAGGTCCATCGTAGATAAAAAAAACACTCGATCAATAGTGAAATGATATATGATTTCTATAACACCGTATATGAAAAATCAAATCGTATCTCATTACGGAGTTAATTTAAGTATCTACCTAATACAAAAACATTAAAAAAAATTGATCAAAGAGATTGAATCTCAAACTATCAACAGCAAGCAAAGATTATGCAAATCACAGAAGGTACTCAGCAAAGTGCCTATAAACAAGAATATCACAAATTGCTAATATGCAACGATGGCAACATTGTCGCATCGATACCGATTTATCGATGTTTTAGCATTTACATCGATAATGGTATTTACATATCGATGGAAACTTGAGAGACCTGCTTTATAGTGTAACCTTTATCCAAAGATGAGTTAGCCTGCAGATCGAATAATCTTTAGGAGAACCATAAAAATAATTAGCCTATTTTAAACAAGTTTTTATCTTATGATGCTTCTAGTCAAAGGGCATAATAATAAATAAATATATATATATAGATAGTTAGATAAACTCTTTAATGACACACCACAATCATCACAAACCATTAAAAACTAGAACTTAACAAAAACGTATAAATTAGGCGGTGTTATCGCTTAAACCGATCCTTAGATAACAGTGTACTAATAGGGTGTATGATAAGACTTTGCATTGGCCAGTAGATTTTATATAAACGTGTAATTTCAGTCCAAAATAAAACTAATTATATCTATTAGGATTAATAACTCATACATCTCCATAGACGAAGGCGAACGACTAGCTTGCCACGCCATTCGTTTACATTTAAAAAAATAGACTTCCCATTGATAGGAAACAGGCAATATTTCAATCACGGCTGGTTTGTAAACTAACGCTAAATACTCTTTGTTGGTTTTTTTTATTCTTGAAAATGTTTTTTCTTACTTTGAGTGAGTGTATATTATATTCATTTTAAGCTAAAAGTCATAGAATAATTAGGTGATGAAATGTATTATAACAATGGTCCATGCAAAATGCGTTGTCTATGCTACTGTGTCATCATCATCATAATCGCTCTAACTCTTGACGCTGTTTTAATCATCTGAAATAGATGTCATAAGGCCTGTGATGAGGGTTTACTATAGGATTCTCACTTCTTAATGCATGATGTGGCCATTCTGTAATTAGGCCTACATGTAATTCAAAACCTGTCATGTAAATCATGTAAGCTAAATTTTTTATTACATTTGTAAATCATGTAGTACTGTTGAAGGTCCATAAATAAATAAATAAATGGGGATTTCTATCTAATTACGTCGAATTCGCGCAATTTTCTACATAAATAGGCTCGAAAATGACGTAAATTCAACGTCGATGTAATGTGTGTGTGTGTGTATGTGCCGATGTGTTGTATGAAGTCTATCAAAGATCAGAATAGGAACGCTAACTAAAATAGAATAGAATAACGACCTTCCTTACTACCAACAGCAGTGATGCTGCTGGCAGTTATGCTAGAAGTAGAAACAAAAAGGTCACTCGCAGTTGCAGCAACATCAGGGTTGCAGTACAATTATTTGGAAAACTATACCTCTTGTATGTTATTTAAATAACACTTATTTACTTTTACATAAGCACTATTTTCCAATCTCAATCAGCCTAAGTTGCAGCTAGCAACATATAATCTTTGGTTGCAACACGTTGATAGTGCTGGCAGATAGTGTATGTCGACCATACGATGCTAGTACAGCTAGTATGTCGGCCATTCTCAGCCCAGTTTAGGCAAGAATACGTGCTTTATCCTGCTGCCAGATTGCACTGTTGCATTTGTTATCTATGCCGTTGTAATACTTAAGAAAGCAAGTGTTACACTTACAGGTAGTTTTTTTTTAAATCTTTACATACTCACGTCACGATTGTACTTTCATATGGAAAATTCAGAATATGGAATTTTACGAATTTGTAAAATTAAGAATGTGTAAATTTAGTTATGCGGGAAATTCAGAATATGGAAAAAGCAGATTTTGGAAAAATAATAATGTGGATAATACTAGAATATGGAAAATTAATAATTCGGAAAGAAACGCCGACATCTACAATATACCTATTCTTGGAACCAAAAATATAATCGTTATAAAACTAATTTAAAAAAAAAAGTAGGTAATGTTTTATCATGTTTCATTTTTATTTAATGTTAGTGTAAAGTAAAAAGGGGGATTATTAAGGTTCTCGAGTGGCGACCATGAACCGGAATCCGAGGCATAGGCCGGCCTCCACGTAGACCGACACCCGTATTATGTAAAAATTACAACAACAAAGCAACAGCAGTAGCAAAGCCACAGCAAACACTTCGCAATCGGTCGCAGTTGCCCGCCCGTTGCTTGCCTGTCGCTGGATTCACTTTGGCCTTTGATAGTGCCACTAGTAACAGAAGAGCAATAGACGGAAACAAAATAATGCACATTGTAGTTCATTGATTGTCTGCCAGACGGGGATCTAGCGCTCGATCGCTTTCTGCTCTCCCAAAGTGATGTTTGACAGTAATGATTGCGAGGCTGTTGCAAACTTGTTGCGAGTTACGTAATTGGCCAGCCAGTCAATACCGCCAGGTGCCGTTGGATGCAAGAGGCAGCAACCACTCAAAGTGGCTTTCTATGGTAGAGGCCTATATTCGGCTGTGGATGTCATCAGGCATCAGACATACGTACAATTTAACACCGTAATCCATAAATTTATCTCACATGATCTCTCCCTCTATGGAGGTCGAGACTGACCTGATGAATGTTTGGACTTAAGTACAATGGCAATGGCCCATCATGGCCCTATGAAAAGTAACTGATATAAAATTGACACGATAAATCCTGGTGCGAAGGTCGTTAGGCCATTTTAAAATTGTAATATCGCCGGATCAGAAGGCGGGGACAGTTGGTGTAATGGTGTATAAATCAGCTGGTATCGGCTTACACCCGCGCTGTCAATAGCAACGTTAGAAATGAAATGATGCGACTGGTTTTTTTTTAAATTAATGATGCAATGCATCGTCGCAATAGATCAACACACTGTAAACCACACCTGCGTTGTGGCTCACGATGTCGCATAGGTACACACGTCTTGTTTGCTCCTCTAGTAGTTGACGATGCGACGGATACTGTGTCCGTCGCATCGTCAACTCATTGAACCGCTCCGACAGCGCAGCGCATCACTCGATCTCCCCTTGCTTCATCTCTCGCCCGTAGATCCGTTGAAACGTCGCAACGCATAATGTAGCATGTCGCTAATAATGTATGAAAACGACGCCGTGTTGACGCTGCGATGACGCAACGCAACGCGACGCATGTCGCCCCTTTCTATCACGTTGTTTTGTTCAAATTATAAAAGTAATTGTAGTGATTAGAAAAGAGATGATGATCTTCAAACAGCTAAATAGGTTTTCTTATTCAACTATAACTAAAAACACCGATCAAATCACCTTTAAAACAAAAATATAAAAATTCATTTACTATTTATAGGAACATCCACTCTAATCTAACGTCGTATGAAGTCCATTATCGAGAGATGGAGATGGCGTGGATAAGGCTATAATTTGCAATAAATATAAGGGCAGAGGTGCCGGTGTCAGCGGCACCGGTCGATCCTCAGCTCAGGACTAACAAGGTGATATTATTGTTAAATGTTTTAGAAATAAGTGAATATCTAACAATGATGAGTAAGAAAGGTTCTTCAGTGGCGGCCATGAACCGGAAAACGTAGCGTAGCCCCCCCACTAGGTGGACTGACGACGTGGTCAAAACCGCGAGGAGCCGATGGATGCAAGAGGCAAGCAGCTGCTCAAAGTGGCGTTTTGGAGGAGGCCTAAGGTCAGCAGTTAATCTTCAGACTGTTGATGATGGTGATGATGATTATTATTTAACACGTTTTATTTTATATCTAACTAGCGGCTCGCCCCGGCTTTACACGGGTATAATAGTTTTCACAGCGCACGCGATGCAAAGAATATTTTAGGCAACTTTTTTACAACTTGGGTTACATTATTGGAATTTTAGTAAGGATTTCTAATTTTTTTGTAAATATAATATAGCCTATGTCACCCGGGGATAGTGTAGCTTCCCAACAGTGAAATAATTTTTGCAAATCGGTTCAGGAGTTATGGAGTCTATTCAATGCAAACAAACAATCAAATCTATCCTCTTTACAATATTGTTATAGATAAAGTAGAATTTTACCACATCTTATATAACGTTATAACGCCTGGATTGTATAGCATCTATTTAGAAAAACATTTTTTTATGTTGTTGAATAACGTGAGTATCTGGTCGTATGCCTGATTTTTAGCGACACGGTCTTCCTTAACATTACCTATGTTAGGCTTTTCTTCTTGCCTAGAAGTATAGAGGTCCACTCTTCTTCATACCTCTCTCCATAAGGCGGTTATTGGTCTAGCCTTTACTAATCTTTCACCCTCTATATGCAATTGTCAAATATTTCAAAGTCAGGTTTTCACAAATTCGGATGTTGTAAACGAGCTGAATTCATTTTAGGCGTGAACTTTTACGTTCAATGCGATTCATATATCG
The DNA here is from genome assembly GCA_910589525.2 of Ennomos quercinarius. NCBI lineage: Eukaryota > Metazoa > Arthropoda > Insecta > Lepidoptera > Geometridae > Ennomos > Ennomos quercinarius. The sequence goes on from OU342491.1 coordinate 2,708,643, forward strand.
TCGCTTGTTTGACTAAGTGCCGTACCTGACATTTTTTCTAAAAATACGTTGATTAGACAGTTCGACGCGTCTTTGAAAGTAGATAAAAGCTACATTTAAAATTTCAGATACGTAAAAATGTCAGATACGTCACTTAGTCAAATAAGCGACGATATGATCGATTAATTGATATACATTGTGTCAAGCTTTTGATCTATGTCACTTGAAAGTGTTTTGTTATAAAAACACTTAGCACCTTTAATAAAATCATTATAGTAGGTTAATTGCCTGCTATTAAAAATTAAGAGGATTATTACTTTCATAAAGTAGGTTAAACATGAATGCAATGATTGAAAAAATAAGTACAATCGGTAAATAATTCAAGGAGTGATAAGCTTTTAAATTTTCTGGAGGGGGCATCGCCTGTCCCTTTCTCGCAAAACAGCTGATGCCCCACAGTTACTATGAAACGTTGTGAAGTCACATTCCAAAGAGACTGTATGTAAAACTACCACAGCTTAGTAATGAATGAGGTACTATGAAGGAGCAAAAGTGACGTCACAGAAAGTTTGAACTGTCTCTTTCTATTCCTGTATTTTAAAATGCTTGTAAGTTTATAATTTTTTGAGATATTTAATTTTTGTTTTCACTAGTGTTTATTTTTAGAGGAATATTAATATATGCAATAAAAAAATTGCAGGACGCTAGCCTATTGTATGTAAAAATAGACCGTATCTCATTACATCACCCATAAGATTCCCCAGTCACCTTGTCAGTTAATTAGCAATATTTATAAACAGCGATAGCAGCTTTCTCCTTATCGAGAATAACAAGTTTATCAGGACAATGCACTATCGGGTGCAAGTTGCATCGGTGGCTGGAGGGATTAGGGCTGCGTCCAAAATGACGGCGCAAGTGTGCAAAGAAAGCCATAATAGGATAAGCTGGGGATATCCCCATAAGCGACGTTAATAAGGCTCTGAAAGTCAATTCACGTTATGCAAAACACAAAGTTCAAAGATCAATTCTTTTTATACTTACTATCTGAGTTTGAATTGGGGTATTATGCCAAAAGGGGGGGACTGGGACCATGATAGCCCACAAGTTGTGAGAGCCTTACTTGAAACTGCGTGTTTCCAAACCTAAAAAATAAATCCACTCACAAAATTGCACGTGCAATTGCTACGAGAGTTTCAAGATACTATAAATTCATTTCTAAACACAGGTTGTTAAACTCATATAAACACATTCGGTCAAGGATGAAGTTCAACCACCCAGCTGCGCTATAGGGCTATCTTCGAACGTAAACTTTACATGGTATTTCTTCAATGAAAAACTATTAATTTAGAAAAGTCGTAAGTAGAAGAAACATTGTTTATATTGGGGAGTAGATTTAACTCCTTTCGGGATACCAATTCAAACTCACCTTGTATAGGTAGGTTAGGTTATGTGTGTAATTGAATTCATTAGCATCCTTTGAAACTAAGTACCTACTCCACATACCGGTCACGTGCGAGTCAAAATTGATGAAATCTAACGCATCAATTTTACTTACTCAATCAACATACGCAGTACAAAATTAAATTTATTAAGTGCTTACTGTTTTTCATTAAGGGCTTGTGCAAGGCCAGCGCAAATTCACGTCAAAGCCACAGAATAGATGTATAGTACTAGGCCAAAGCGGGGATGAGCCAGGGGCCGAGCGGCAGGGGCGGTCTAAGTTAAACTGGTTCCGACGCGCAATAGTTTAGGTAATTTATTATTACACTGAATATAAAGGGTATTTTAAAAATCCGCTATACATAAGCCCTCCATTATATTTAATTCAACTACTACACAAAGTTTCATGATCTTATTTAAAGTATTCATTGAATAATCGCTGTTTATTTGTACGGTTTGGAGGTAACTTTGTAATTTTTTTCTATCGAGAAAATTTTATTAATTCGTGTTTTCACTATACATTTGCAGTAGCATTAGTCCTGGACTTTACCATATATTAATTTCAAAGTCATTGTTGCAATATTGTTGACAGGATACTGCTTCAAGCTAAGCCGTTTTAAGCAATTTGGCGTTGTATTGGCTCTTAAGTATTACATACAAAGTAAAGAAAATTTTAAAAGTATCAAAATCATTCGTGCCAACTACGTTCGGCGCCGCGCGCCGCGGCAATCTTCATAACTTACAATAAAAAAAACATAAAAAAACATTTGGTGTCTTTATTCTTTAATAATAATCAATAAATGATGTACTATCATCTACTCAATTTATGCTAATTAATTCAATTGCATCCTGTATATAATATAGTGTATAATACCAATTATTGCGTAATCTACTTACTACTGTAATTTAGTAAGTAGATTACGATTAAGTAATTTATTTTATTACAAATAAATTAGTTTTGTTTCATTTCTAGTAAAGAAAGAAAATTCAATGCGCAGTAGATTGAGTTTCACGATAATAAAATATTATGATTATTATCGAAACAACTATGTTGAGATAAAATTAGTGGAATTGTTGGTATAATAACACTGAAACATAAATTAAAATTCAAAATACAGTTGTTCCTATTTCATTAAAATATTTCACCTTTACCAACCGTTAATAACTGATAACACCGCGATATATTCAGTGCTAAAAAAGCAGTTACCATAAATAAAAAATAATGTTGTAAGTAAACTTTTACATAAATTTTATGATCAGGATAGTCATAAAAATATAAAACTGCTTGATGTGTAAGATTTTTAATACAAATTACCTACTTAATTATCTTAAAATAATAGTTAACTGACGTCATCATTGTCTATTTAATGTTAAATAGCTCTTTAATATTAAATACTCATTTAATCCAGTATGAATATTATGATAATTTTATATAGGTATTAATAAAAAAATATTGTTATAGACAATAATCATAAAACCTTGGCAATTCAATTAAATTAATAATTTGTATTTTATATTCATTTTATTTTACACTGTTTACATTGTGAATTACTTAAGATTATGATGGAGTAGTTTTATGAATATATGCGTTTTATTTTCGCACAAAACAAATATCTCGCATGTTTTCGGAAACTCAGACGAATTAAATTAAATCATAATTGGTATTTTATATTCATTTTATTTTACACTGTTTATATTGTGCATTACTTAAGATTAAAATGGACTAATTTCATGAATATTTGCGTTTTATTTTCGCACAAAATAAATCTTACGAATATTTTTGGAAAGTCAGATGAATATTATTAGGTATTGGTTAAAAATAAACGAGAAGCACATTTTAATCATTGTTAGTAATTTCGTTTTATAAAGTTGGTAGTTGTAATTTGAATTTTTAATAATTATTTAGTGTAGGTTTAATTTGCAGTGTAAATAAAGTACTAGTATACCCTAAATTAATAAATAATGATTATGTTGAATATGGTTAAATCTAACTGAAGTTACAGTCTCCGCGTGGCAACCCTGCAATATCGAGAAAGTGCACGTCTCGATATCACACAATGTGACGCGGCGATACCGCGGCGTGATCGCAACGTTATCGCAGCGACACCGCAGCAGAGTTGCATTCAGTCGCGGGTTGGTTGCATTGTTTCAAAACAACTAGGTTGAATAGTCCAAGAAAACAACTGATGAGTGAAACTACACTGGAGAAATTTAATTTGGTGATAATAAGTTTTTGAATACAAAATGAAACAAGCATATATCTAGTGTAATTCCGCCAAAAATAAATTATAAGGTTATCTATATTGGGGAAGCTTAAATATTAATTCTTATTCATATTAATTCAATGAATACCTATAAAATGATTTTAAGAAGTAATTCAAATGAATATAATACATAATTACATTTACCTAAGTTAATCAATACAGATTAAAAAGTAATTATTGGTATTAATTTGTGCTAACATTAATACATAATTATGTTGTAAAATTATATTTTTTTAGAACGCTGTTGGTGCAATAAATATTTTGTGTTACCTACAAGGGGGAGTAAGACTGGCTCAGTTAAAACCCATGTGCGACTTTCAAATCGACGTACCTTGGTTCGAGTCCCACTCGGCCCTACACCAATGACTTTTCCAGTTATGTGCGAAAGCTTACAATGCTGAAGGAAAACATTGTAAAGAAACCGGCAAATTCAAGAATCACAAAAAAATCGAGGGCATGAGTCATTCTCCAACCCGCACTTGGCCATGGCCTCTTTTCCCTGTGAGAAAGGGACCATGTCCCAGCAGTGGGAACGTATTAATTATTTGTACTACTAATTACTTAATCCTACAAAAAGTTGCTCGGACGGGGGTGGATTAAAGAGTTCCAATTTTAACGACTCTTTTCTATTCTAAGTTATTATGTGTTAATCGTCTATTTATTTGATTGTTTTCCACTACATATATATTAGCAAAATGATTACCATTGTTTTTCAGAAATAGGTAAACGTCCAAAGCCACACTGTCTATAAGAGCGTGTCATGTAATTTCCCCTACGACGTCGCCAAACGTATCGCGCGTGCCGCTCGGACGCCCCGCAGATGGATGGTCCGCAAGACAGGTGGCTCGCCTTGTTTTGATAATGGGCTTTTTGACTTATCCAACGCACTAGCAGCGCCCCTGCTGGGTTAGCATGGACAGTAGACAAAATTGTCTTTCCCCGTTTTACGTCACTTTCTTCATACTTGCTTGTAGTAAAACAGGGGAAAGACAGTTTAGTCTACCGGCCGTGCTAACCCACTGGTGTGAATAACGTGTTTTAAATTCATCATTTTGCACAAAAAATAATCATCGCCATTCAACGTGGTAATGCTGTCAGCATTCTGGGCACTTTTCCGTCCACCAACGGACTATTTTTAATTTTTCTATTCTAGTTTTAAATCGTTATTTTAAGTTTTTAGTTATACGTAGTTTAGTTTTTAGGCCTAGTTTAGTTATATTATGTTTTTTAAGTTGTTGTGAATAAATGCTATACCAACTATATAAAAAAAAAACATAATTTATGTAAAATAAAAAAACATTATATAAACACACTAATGTATACTTTTAGTCGTGCGTAATGTTCACTTAAGAATCTTAACTTTTTTCTTTTATTACGTCATTTTAATAATCTTTGGTTAATATTATAAAAATAATGAAAAAAGGGTCATAGTCAGCAACGTTTAAAGCTGTATGGGTCGGTCTCGCAGTTTGTTTCCGAATGACTAAAAATTGTCAAATCTCTCTGTACCCTATTAATTCCTTCGAATCTGTATCGGTATTATCATCTGTCTGGGGGGTTCTGATTTGAAATCAACTTGTATCGTTTTCTACAAACTTTTTTAATTTAATAGAATGGCGTGACGAGCTAATCGTTTACCTGGTGTTAAGCGTCACGGCCGCCGATAACAGATTACAGTGTCACTCGGAACTCAAAATTAAAAAGTCGCGTGACACCGCGCCCTGCGCACGTCATCCTGAGAGATCACACAGCCTAAAAAAATTTCTAGACTGTGAGATCAGTTCATAAAGTCTCATTTGCCCAGTAATTTCACTACCTACCCTTCAAACCTGAACAGAAGAGTGCTTGTACACTACTGCTTGGCGGCAGAATAACTGGCAAAGCGGTGGTACCTACCTAGACGAATTTTGCAGAAAAGTCCTACCACCTAAAAATCAAGACAGCTCTCCATTTTATCCAGGTCTCAAAATAGAAACCACTGTATCTATCATTCCCATTCATTAACCGGTGGAACTTCATTACCAACAATTGGAAAAAACCGTTCAAAAAAGAACCGAACGACAACATTTCCTGTAACTTCCACACGTGCTACAATAGCACAGAGATAGCCCACTTTGCCTCTGCTTTGCCTGTTTAAACCGAGTTAAACCGGTTTTAACCAGTGCTAACTGGCTTTAGCCATTGTTAAAGCCGCCTCGAACGCATAATGCGCATTTGAATTGTCTCAACAGATTAAAAAGTTAGCGGCGTGTGGTCTGCGACTCTTCGACGATTCCGCTCTGCGCTTTGTATGGAGAAAGGCGGGAGGATGATAGGAACGTGTGAGTGAATGTATGAATGAATGAGTGAAGGATAGAATGAACAAGATATAACTTCTGTGATAAAATTAGGTACATACTTAATGCAATATACCCATAGCGGTTTGTTACGTTATACTATCTGAGTTTGAATTGGTATATTATCCCGAAAGGGGGTAAATCTACTCTCCAAGGTAGACAATGTTTCTTCTACGACTTTTCTAAATTAATTTGTTTTTCATTGAAGAAATGCCATGTAATGATTAAGTTCGAATATAGCCCTAGCGCAGCTGGGTGGTTGAACTTCGTCCTTGACCGAATGCACTTAAATGAGTTTGACGACCTGTGTTTAGAAATTAATTTGTTTATTTAAGCATTTTGTTAACTCTCGTAGCGATCGCACGTGCAATTTTGTGAGTGGATTTATTTTTTAGTATGGAGGTTTGGAAACACGTAGTTTCAAGTAAGGCTCTCACAACTTGTCCGCTATCATGGCCCCAGTCCTCCCGTTTCGGGATAACATACCAATTCAAACCTCACCTTGTAGAAGTATAAATTGTACAGTTGGCCAACATAACGGGTGGCGCAAAAGTAAAGACCCTATTTGGTTCAGCTATAACATTTTTTCTAAATTAGAAAACTAGATTTAGGTTTTTTTAAATGTATATTTGTGCCATTAAATTTCGTACCATTAGGATTTAAAGATGATGTCTTTTAAATGGTGACCTCCAGAGTTGATACACATTTGAGCCCTATTTATGACATTTTGCATAACTTGCCGTAACACTTCCTGCGATATGTTCGTTATTTCTTGACGAATGTTTTCTTTTAGAGCTGCGAGAGTCTGTGGCTTGTTCACATACACCCGAGATTTCAAAAAACCCCAAAGAAAGAAGTCTGGACTGGTCAGATCGGGTGATCTTGCAGGCCAAGGCAAATCGCCAAAACGAGAGATAACTCGGCTTGGAAAAGCGTCCCTCACTAAGTCCATAGTGTCGCGCGCTGTGTGTGCCGTAGCGCCGTCTTGTTGAAACCAGATGTGCTCCAGCCCCAATTCGTCCAAACTGGGTATCAAAAACTCACGTAACATGGTTCTGTAGCGTTCTCCAGTGACAGTTATCGCATTGCCTCCAGCGTCTTCGAAAAAATAGGGTCCGATCACTCTGTCAACACAGATGCCACACCATACAGTAACTTTTAGTGGGTGTAGAGGTGTTTCTTGAATAATGCGCGGATTATCAGTGCCCCAGAACCGAGTATTCTGCTTATTGACATGCCCTGAGAGATGGAAATGCGCTTCGTCACTCATAACCAATTTTGAAGGAAAATCATCTTGCAAAATGTCATAAATAGGGCTCAAATGTGTATCAACTCTGGAGGTCACCATTTAAAAGACATCATCTTTAAATCCTAATGGTACGAAATTTAATGGCACAAATATACATTTAAAAAAACCTAAATCTAGTTTTCTAATTTAGAAAAAATGTTATAGCTGAACCAAATAGGGTCTTTACTTTTGCGCCACCCAGTATAAAACCAACAACTCTTTCTTTCTCTTCCTGTATCATCTAATTATTTTAGAACTTACATATTAGTCATAACTTGATAACTGTGATGCTGTTTGCACTTACCTGAAAGATGAAAAACGATTCGGTTAGAAAATATAATCATGGATTTTAGAGTACTTACCTACTGAAAAAAATGAAATGTAAGCAAAAGTATAGGTACCCAGCACAAATCTAAAACCTTAAAATTAGGGTAATAATGTGAAGAGAGTAGGATAAATTATGTTAGCTTCTCTATTCACTCTTTTTGCCTCTCTCCCGTTCCAATTACTACTTTTATATAATTTCGTCGATTATGCATTAATTTCGTGCTCTCAATATAATTATTATCTACTGTTTGATACATTTGTATTGTATCATCACAGAAGAGCTCATTTAACACTTAAGTTATATTTAACTAACCATTTTCGTTTTACCTTATTATTCCGCGGCTACGATACACTGAATCTTCATATTTTTAGTAAAGTCGTTAAGAAAAAATCTGTTTTTAATTACACATTTTAATCCTAAATCCGATGTAAGAACATTAGCGAAAAATGCGGGAACATTAAGCTATGAAATATATCGTTTCGGGGACATTTTTTCAATTAGCTTAATTGTATTTTTTGGTAATTTTCCTCGTACTTACTTACCGCCTTAAATGTTCAAATGGAAACCATGATACCAACTAATATATAATATTAACTAGACTAGACAGCTATGTAAATGTGAAGTCAGTTGTAACTAGTGGCGCCACCTACGAAAATGGAAAATACAGCAACATTTTAGACGTAGATTGTTTTTATCTATGCTCAGAACTTTCAGATTTGTTCCAGACATCTTTGAAAATTGCCATCACATACATCAACGGCCTCTAACATATATTATGTCTCCCCAACAAAACGCCACTTTGGACTCTTATCATAGGGAGGATTTGCCATAATCACCACGCTTGGCAGGCGGCTTGGTGATCGCAGAAGATTTTAATGAACCGAGGAGAATGCTGTTCATTCCCTGGATAATCCCGTAGCCGGCTCTTACGGCACCCTCAGAAAGAGATGGGGTGGTCATTCGCACAGCAAGATCACATGGTAACGGAATTGCCATAATTTACCGGAGAAGCTTTTTTTTTTAATTGTTGGTCTAATTCGCGATATTAGTGAAGTATACCTACGTATTATACTGTCCAAGTTTCTATCGTCAGATACGTATTACCTGCAAAAAAATCTGTTTACCATTGAACTTTATCTTATGGCCTTGATTACTTATCATAAATACAATCGAAATCTATTTGAAACTCTTTTGAACTCCTTTTGATGATTTAGATTCTCGAAAAAAACCCTTTTTTAAATTGTTGACACCGTTTGGTTTAGTTTTCTATAGTCTTATCAAAAGGATAGATTTCAGTGAAGTTGTCAGTTAATACATTTCGTATGGCAATTTTCCGCTCCCAGGAAAATTAATGTTGCCATTATTGACCGACTAAATTGAAAATACCTTCATATTGTGTGAATATACAAAACTACGTACCATATTATTTATTACCCCAGTTATTTACAATATCCAATCATATTTTCTCAAAAACAAAAACTATTCGTCACTTTAATCACGTTAAAGGATCGCTGTTGTTCCAAGGGTTGTATTACCCCCTTTCATCCCTAAAGACAGGAGGTCGAATTTCCGTCGCGGCCTCACCGGAAACGCTGCCATGTTTACAAATCGCGCGGGAACCGTCATCGCGAATTTTAAACAGCTCAAATGATGAAATGACTAAAAGAACCTGTCTGCAGGATATTACAATTTTATCAAGTAATGTGACGCGGCTATTTGTGTTTAGCTGCCTGTTTTGTAATGTTAAAGACAGAGAAGTTCCAATTAAATTTGTGATGGACAACTCCGCGTATAGACATCTCCTACTGTAAAGATGGCTAGATAAACTGGTTCAGCTACCGTTTTAAATGGCACGGTAACCATGGAAATGTCACTGTCAAATCTATTATTAATTCGTAAGAATTAGGACATATTTTTTGAGTTTTGGCGGGAACGCGGAAAAGTTCACGTCGGTGCATTGTATTATTTTACAAAACTTATGCTTTTTCCAGTGTTAATGTTTAAAATTGGTGGTGTTTTACGCATTAAGTGCTGAATTACGAGCATGAGTGTGGGCAAGTGATATAATGTATGTAGTGAAACGTGGTTTTTCGTGTTGCTTCCAAAATTCCATAGAAGCCTCTAGTAAAGTTGCCACCACTTTACTAGGGCATGCCTTAGGCTGGATTATGACTTAGACTAGACTATGACTACTCTGACTGTGACTATGACTTGACTTTAAGTGAAAACTTCCATAATACGATGAAAAATTACAAAACTTGACACTGGCTAAATACACTATGTGTGGAGCCAAAATATAAGAAAAAAAAAAAGAATTAGGACTCTCATAAAAAACACGGGTTATTAACCAGCCTATTATAAGCTAGACCATGACTGTGTACCTAAACGCTTAATTAATAAATAATAAATAAATAAATATGTGTGGACATTTCACACAGCGCCATCTAGCCCCAAACTAAGCATAGCTTGTACTATGGGAACCAGATAACTGATGTAATACTTAGATACTTTTTGTTTGTAAATACATACATAGAATACAATATAACACCCAGACACAGAACAAACATCGATGTTCATCACACAAATGTTTGTCCCGAGTGGGAATCGAACCCACAACCTACAGATCAGAAGGCAGGGTTACTACCAACTGAGCTATCAGGCCAGTCATTATATGTACCTGTTGTTTTAGTTGCATAATTATCTTTCTTTTTACATTCTTATATTTTCTGTAATAATTAAGTAACTGTTGGTGTGTATCCGCTCCGTGGTTTCACCAACAGGTCCCAACGGAAGACCAGCGCTGGTTCAACTGAACCAGCATAATGCTGAGTTGGGGCCTATTTGTGACAACATTAATCCTTTTTTTATTCCTGTTAAAATATTATGTATCTTTTTTTAATAATTGTTGTTTACAAATAAATAGATTTTCTTTCTCTCTTTTCTTTCCTATTTTGGTAATATTTGGTAGAAATATTGGGTACTCAATTCTAAAAAAGTACCTGTTACAAATATTAACTATGAACAAAATCGGTCTTAAGGCTGTCGAGATATAAGGTGAGGTCTGAGTGCGGGACGTACTAAGTAGAACGTCATGCCGTGTGGTTGCAAAAACGTTTCTAGTTTGCAGAACTAATAGTTTATAGAAACGGTTGTTGTCGCCTGGCAACTCCAGCTTCATTTTTTGATGTAGAAAACTGCAGGCGACGCTAGCGCCTCCTCAATACAGACGCGAGTTTTAAGTATACGTTAAGTTGTTTTGTTGATTCGTGTTTTTGAACGTACTTTTGAAGTATTGGTTTCTGAACGAATTAATTCAACCAATGACAGGCCTGCTGAGCTGCCATTGGTGACAAAATCGGTGTCCGGTAAAAAAATGGCGGTTCAGGAAGACTTTTGCTGGTTTTCATTTTATTTCGGCAGTTAAGTTTGACTAGGCATTCGTGCAACATCGCTTAGTGTTGTTAGGATATTTTACCGCACAAGTTTATAGCGTGTAGTATAGTTTGTACAGCAGCAGTATCTTATTTATATTTAAAACGTGTGGAATATAGACTGTGGATTTTATTTACTTACATCGTTACCTTGTTTTGTTTAAGGGCAGACAACACGGTCTCTTTTTGAACTACATTCAAGTTGTGATTATATGTATACCAAAAATATGACGTCATAACTTACCACTTCACGGTATTTGTGGTCGCGGGCAGAACTTTGCAAAATATTTGCGGTAAATCACAAGGAAGCACAAGGAAACAATTAATTTCATATTAAACAATTGCCTACTAATTAATTGTTACCTTTATGGCGGTGAAAATGAATGACTAAAAAATATAATTATGACAAAAAATAGCGCTATTACCGTCCGATGATATTTGTAAAATAGTTCTTTAATTTGACACAGTAGATATATTTTTGTCTGAGTATCATATAAAAAAACAGACAAAGAAAATTAATGATGATTAATATGATAAATTTATTTTAACAAGTTGTATTAAAACATATATACCATTGCACAAAAATACGAGAACTTATCACGGCGTGTGGCAACACTGAAATTAAATTTCGTAAAGTTATGCATTGAAAGCTGTAACGTTTATTTTTATATTGATCAAGTTAGTTAAATCTGTTTAAAGATGTTATGAAAGCGCCATCACGGCGTCAATCGGCGATATTAACTGACTGTGAAAAATGAAAGACTATTATGTGTAAATCCGTAATTTATATGCGACGCCGCGGGCAACGTTGCTCGCCCCTTCGACGATCTGTAGGGCTGCCGAAAACAGTCATGTTATTCAGAAAATAAAATACTGTTGAATTAAATTTGATGGGGGTTTAGTTTATAAAAGTTGTCGCCATCTGGTAGACAAAAACATTTTATCCTTTCGCCTTTTACAGTCTACAATAAGCAATTTTTTACAGTTCGTCTAACATTCAAAGCGATTTTCAATTTGTTTATGGAAAAAATACATTAAGCGATATAAAACATCTTCATAATGCATAAAGCTTACCTCTACAGGATTGTGGCATGGCAGCTTTCACCACATAATTATGTGTGGTGATATTTCATCAACACTTTTTCTGCGATATAACAGCCCTTGAAGCAATAGCACAGCAAAGGGGTCCGTAAGAATTGGCAAAGCACGATAATAGAGAAATCAGTTTTGTGTGAGCTTCAATTTCATCCAGGTTTTAAGAAAAAAGTTACAGGCGTTTTGGCGTCTATTATGCAAAAAATTGGCAACCCTAACATATCTGCCAATTTATTTCTTAATACCATCTCGTCTCGCGACGTTTGAGGGTGCTAATTTGTTTGTCCCACGGAACATCGGCCGCGGCGCGGGTGGGGGTGCCGATCAGCCCATCAGGAAGTCTTTAATAGGTTTTATCTGATGGCAACATTATTGAAAATGGCTTCTTTTTAGTTTATATTTTTTAACAAAACTTTGTACAGCTGTGCTACTAATGTTTTTTATAGTTATTCTTAGTTCAGACTGTAGAATTCTTCCAGTTTGAGTTTTCTAGGTTGACGAAGAAATTGTTGCAGAATCAAAAAGTGTGAAGAAGAGGCTCATGTAAATCAGTAATCATAAATAATCATTATACATACTGACATGTTTAAAAACTCATCGCCATGCTTGTGTCTATGCATTCTGAAACAATGGTGATGGAGATGGATGTAACTTATTTCACATAAATTAGATTAAAATACGATAGACCTAGCCAAAAATAAATCTAAATATGTAAATGCTAATACTAACTCTTGCATAACGATAGAATAGCAGCTAACATGATTGTAATTACCATATTAGGCGAGCATGCTCCATCGTCGACCGCGTCGTCACATATCATCAAGTGAGACCGTGGTCAAATGTAAGACTATCGTTGATAAAAAATACATATTGGAATTTTATAAATCCTTAATCTTATTGCAAAAAGTTTTACTTATGCCCCATAACCTGCAAGACGACTGTCATCATATATTATTCTTGTCACTTCTAGAATTTTCATGTACAGTGTTCTGATAACATTGTATTTTACTTTTTACTTATTTAATAAAGATAATTTGAAATTAAAAATTGCATTTGATAGACCTGCGCATCGATGTTATTAATTTTACAGGTATCATGGCTGTATGCTTTTTTGACACCAATGCCATAAAAAAGTCAAGACTGCAGTTTCTAATTCCTCTCAACAGATGTCGCTGCAAGAACGCACTGCACCTAGATGCCGGGGGACCAGTCTAGCCATGCTGCAAAGGGAGGGGCCTATGTGGCGTCCGCCTTCGATACCTCGATACCATACCAGTCACCAAGATAATCTCGATAGTGCAAGTACAATACAACCTAGCAATGAGGTCCGCACGTTCATAGTAGATAGTAGATACTTACTAGGTAATAAAATGTGGAAGTGAAAAATCTGTAACGTGTCCAATAGTTTTATCTTTCTTACTCTACTATTTTGATCTATTATACTGATAGGTTTTTGTAGGCAGGTAGGTAGGATTATCAAGTAATCTGTGGCAACAAGAAAGTAACCTTTTACTAATATTATAACAGATGCAAGGAAGTTCCATAGTATTATATTATATAACAGACGTTTTACGACCAAAAACATCCACTAGAGGCGCTGCTGTGTTGACTCTAAGTACCGTTGTAGTTCCGTGGACTCTATAAGACTTTTAATAAACGCGTATTTTTACAATTTTGTCCTTTTTGACATTTGAATATTGAAAGCGATCGAAAAAGACAAAGATAGTGTAACTAATCAAAAGGAGTTTTGGCGGGAACGTGAAAAAGTTCACGTCGTTGCATTGTATTATTTGACAAAACTTATGCTTTTTCTAGTGTTAATGTTTAAAATTAGTGGCATTTTACGCATTAAGTGCTGAATTACGAGTATAAGTGTTGGCAAGTGATATAATGTAGTGAAACGTGGTTTTTCGTGTTGCTTCCAAAATTCCATAGAAGCCTCTAGTAAAGTTGCCACTACTTTACTAGGACATGACTTAGACTGGATTATGACTACCCTGACTGACTGTGACTAAGACTTGACTTTACATGAAATATTTCATAATACGATGAAAAACTACAATACTTGACACTGGCTAAATACACTATGTGTGGAGCCAAAATATAAGAAAAAAAACTAATCAAAACGTAGGTACAACACGTTTAATAAGGGTGTATCGGTATAGTACTAGCTTGCCACATATAAGTACCTAAGTAATTTGTGCCATATTATGGTCTCTACATAACTTGGTAATAGTATTTATTCCCTTTTATTATTTGGCCGTGTGGTCCCGGTTTGCGAATAGGACCACCCATCTCTTCCCGTGGGTGCCGTAAGAGCCGGCTAAGGGAATATCCAGGGAATGGAGAGCAACATTTTATTTGGTAAGTACATTAAAATCTTTGGCGATCACCAAGCCGCCTGCCAAGCGTGGTGATTACGGCAAATCCTCCCTATGATAAACGTCCAAAGTGGCGTTTTATGGAGGAGGCCTATGTTCAGCAGACGTATTTCAGGCTGATGAAGATGATGATTTATTCACTCAGCCTACCACCTGCCCATGGAAAAACTAAAAGAAATAGGTAGATACGTACGAATCAAGATACTCATTAAGTGCAGTACTGCAGTATATACATTTTTTTTTTTTTTTTTTTTTTTTATGTGATTGAATGACGTGACGAGCTAGTCGTTCACCTGATGTTAAGTGACACGGCCGCCCATAACAGTTGCAGTGTCACCCGGAACTTTAAAACAATAGTTTCGCGCGACACTGCACTGCGCACGTCATCCTGAGACATCACCCAGTCTCTTAATCAAATTACTAGACTGAGTGATCAGATCATAAAGTCTCATTTGCCCAGTAATTTCACTAGCTACAATGCCCTTCAAACCGGAACACAGTAGTGCTTGCACACTACTGCTTGGCGGCAGAATAACTGGCAAAGCGGTGGTACCTACCTAGACGAACTTTGCAGAAAAGTCCTACCACCTAGTAAACATTACCGCCCGGTGACGCTGTAAAGGTCGGTAGAGACCAACAACATTAGCCCGTTCAAAAGAAAAAAAGGAGTATATACACGTGTATATATTTATACTTAAGCCTGAACCCTGAGGCCTACTGTACTGACAACCAGGATACAGATTTTCTGAACTGAATGTCGGTACGGTTTAGTAATCCGGATTAAGTATTAATGATATTTTTTTTTTATTTTTTTTTTATGTGTGGACATTTCACACAGCGCCATCTAGCCCCAAACTAAGCAAAGCTTGTACTATGGAAACCAGATAAATACTTAGATACTTTTTGTTTGTAAATACATACATAGAATACAATATAACACCCAGACACAGAACAAACATCGATGTTCATCACACAAATGTTTGTCCCAGGTGGGAATCGAACCCACAACCTATAGATCAGAAGGCAGAGCTACTACCAACTGAGCTATCAGGCCAGTCAAATATTGTTTTAATCTTGCATGCAACTTGTTATTTTTGGTAATAACATGGTTATTAATTACGCCCATGTTATTAATGTACGATTGAAGTGAACCCAAATAAATTTATTATTATTTATTTATTTATTTATGTATTTATGTATTTATGTATTTATGTATTTATGTATTTATGTATTTATGTATTTATGTATTTATGTATTTATGTATTTATGTATTTATGTATTTATGTATTTATGTATTTATGTATTTATGTATTTATGTATTTATGTATTTATGTATTTATGTATTTATGTATTTATGTATTTATGTATTTATTTATTTATTTATTTATTTATTTATTTATTTATTTATTTATTTATTTATTTATTTATTTATTTATTTATTTATTTATTTATTTATTTATTTATTTATTTATTTATTTATTTATTTATTTATTTATTTATTTATTTATTTATTTATTTATTTATTTATTTATTTATTTATTTATTTATTTATTTATTTATTTATTTATTTATTTATTTATTTATTTATTTATTTATTCATTTAATAAATTTATTTATTTATTCATTTAATAAATTTATTTATTTATTTATTTATTTATTTATTTATTTATTTATTTATTTATTTATTTATTTATTTATTTATTTATTTATTTATTTATTTATTTATTTATTTATTTATTTATTTATTTATTTATTTATTTATTTATTTATTTATTTATTTATTTATTTATTTATTTATTTATTTAATCACACCATATCCAGTTGTAACTAGTTGGACTTTGCGGGTGCGGTACTTGAGGACTAGTAATGTATGAAGCTCCATAAAAGACCTCACACTACATGCAGTACGTGTGCAATGTGTGCAGTTTGACGTACTGCCTGTAGTGTGCCGTCTTTCATACGTATAGAACTTCATACATTACTTAGTCCTTATACCGCACCCGCAAAGTAAACTGACTGCAACAGGATTTTGTGTGATTCAGGTTTATTCTGTTTTCCAACTCACAGGAAAATCTTTCAGTGAAGTTTACATACCATGACTTAGCATCAAAAACCCTGATGTTTTTGTTTTCTAAAGTTATCAAAAAGAGACAATTTACCTCAAGTTTTGCTCCAGAAAGAAATCCCGTCGTCATTGAGGAAAACTTAAGTGTTAAATGAGTAACCTTTAGGAATACGTCATTAATTCATATGTTCCAACATTTTCCTACAAGATTAGACTCATTAGTGACTTTTGTACTTACTATTCCATGAATTAAAAACTTGGACGAACTCCAAAACATAGGCTAAAGTCTCCAAGATCAAAAGGCTTACAGCGTTGACTACAAGAACCATTAAATATAGACGAGACGCTCAGAATTAAAAAGTGAAGCCACTGAAAGTACATCGCAATACCAAAATCATATCACTCTAACCACATTATTCTCGAGAAATGCTTGGAGCTTCTGTCTAAAACTTATAATAATGAACTAGATGGACACCATGTACCTACATTGTACAGCGCCTTTATCAAACATTAGTGATCGCTGGTCACAGTAGACTTTAATGCAGATAAAGGACAATACTGCTGCCCAAGACAGCTGAACATAGCGCCCCCCCCCCCCCCCCCCCCCCCCAAGCGTGCCACCTCGAGCTCCTACTCGCCTCCAGCATCCATCGGCTCCCCGCAGGGTCCACCGAGTGGGGGGCCGGCCTACGCTGCGTCTTCCGGTTCGTGGTCGCCACTTGAGAACCTTTCTTCCCCATCCGTTGTCAGTTTTACGAGCGATGTGGCCTGCCTATTGCCATTTCAACTTGCTAATTCTAAGAGCTATATCAGTCACTTTAGTTCTCTTGCGGATCTCCTCGTTCCGGAGCTTATCTCGCAGGGATATACCGAGCATAGCTCTCTCCGTAGCTTGCTGCGCGACTTTGAGCTTGCTAATAAGGCCAACAGAAGTGACCATGTCTCAGTTCCATAAGTCATCACTGGCAACATACACTGATTGAATATTTGCTGCCTATTGCCCAGCTATATCATCCTTTCGGCTCTTACGGCACCTATGGAAAGAGATGGGGTGATCCTATTCTTATGCCGGGACCACACAGTGGACACACTTTTCTTATTACTATATGTAACTATGTTGTAAGACAATACCTAGTACCTATTTCTGCTTTTAGTTTGGCTGTCTAATTTTGGTGCATTCTGTCTATATTTCTGTTTTAGTCTAAGGCTTATAATCATATGGAATTTTAACGAACAACTTTATGGCGTGCGATTATAAACAGGAAAATCAAGCTCATACGGTCACAATTAGAATAAATGATAAATGACAAATTTTACGGGAAATAAGTCAATATAATACCATAAACATCGATAAATATTTCCTTGTATTATACTTATGTTATATTTATTCATATCGGTAGCGGCCATTTTGTTTATTATACTTAACCATTTATTTTCAGTATCTCACAGTTATTTCTAAAGTGTGTTATCTAGGGTTTCATTAATAGGTGTAAATATTACACCATAGTATTATAAGTAATATTGATTTCATTTCTATTAACAATGTTTTTAATCAAACATGAGGCAAGCTTTATGTGGTATTTACATACTTTACTTTAGTTTTTTTAATTGTTTAATACTCCCAAAATAATTAATTATTTTTTAAGATTTGTGTGTACTTTCATCTTCCGTCGTTGCTTCTTCTTGTGTTTTATTGCTTTTGGCATAGAATTTAATAACTTTGTACTTTTACTGGGTTAGGCCATTGTGCAACTTAGTTATAAAAAATAAAATAAATAAAATAAAAATAAAATAAAATAAAGAAAATTAAAATTTCGTACTGATTTTTCCTGAAATATGGTGCTTTCAATAAAGAGTTTATCTATTTATCTATTTATCTAGTTTTGGTTACTGTCGGAAAATAATTATGATTAGGTATCTACTTAGGTAATAGGTAATAGACATAAACTCTGTTACAAAAGAGTGTATAGACAACCACATAATCAGGCCATGTTATTATCTGAGCTAGGGTAAGAAGACCAAATGATGCCAAAATGTCGATTTTGCAAAGTGTTATTTATCTAATTTCGCTTCTACGCCCTCGATATATTCCCACTGCTGCGACACGGGTCTTCTCTCACATGGAGATATTATAGGCCATAATCAACCACACTAATGACTATTTTAAATTTGAATTCTCATGTAACAATTGAAATTATTTTATTGAATTAAGTTGTTTACTACACTGTGATTTTATTATTGTTATGTACTGTATATACATGAAATTTTAGTTACTATTCATATAATTATAAAAAAGTGTTCAATGTATTGTAAGCATTAGGTTATGTAAATTTTTTATATACTAACTCAAATATTTGCATAACTGAAAAGTTGAGTATAGAGAAACGTGAACTTTGTGACCATCTATGTAACCTATATTCAAGCAAATAAAATTTCATTTATTCATTCGTTCGTTCATTCATTCATTCATCATTCATTCACTGATCAAGTGCTGGTTGGTGGATATAACACCACCACTACCACCATAATATTATGAGAAAAATCAAAATTCACTTCAATCTTTAATTAAAGAGCAAGCAGCGCTATTGATCCAGGCTCCTCGCAGATCAATTCGCTGATTTGAACCACACGCCTTGCGATTCCTAGCATCAAGATACTACGATCCATTTTATACCCATGCACTGAAATCTCTCATCAGTGCGTCAGCGCGTCAATACCAACATGACGAAATAAAACGAACATTGTTCTCTTACCAACATTCTCGTTATTTAGTTAGCAGATCACTCCATTGTTGCTCTCGAGAAACCACGAAAAAAGCATGGGCGGAGCCCCTATCGCTTGCACCTATCTGGAGATGAAACATGCTTGCTATCCAGATACATGCCTTCCAACACTGAGACACTCGCATTCCGAAACTACACTCAATACCGTCGCGATAGAGTTGCTTTTCCAATCATGGATAATAAGGAGTTTATTAAAGAAAATTAAATTTGCAGCCACGCGAAATTGGAACGAAGCGTTGCGTTTTAGTTAATCACGCAATAATACTCCGTATTGCTGTCTGGAACTCCACACACTTCCCCTGCGCTAGTGAAGGAGTTGTAAGGGCGCGATTGGCGTGTGTTAATTTAGGCGCTTGAGTTGTTCCCATAAGTTTGTTAATATTTATATAGTGCGTTGTATTTATATAGAGCGGATTATAGATAAGAGCTGAGCGTATTTTCATTTTATTACCAAATTACCGATGGGGAGATTGGGTCCCGCGCCGATTGCGGCAACCCCTATCGCGAACATTTGCCAACAGGTAATAATTGTAGGTATTACTTATTTTGTTCACAAGCATGGCAACACTTGGTTCTTGTTCTTTAAGTTCAAGTAAAAGGTATTCCTGATAGACTATTTGATATGATTTTGAACAAATATTTTCGCTTTGAAGTCAAGTACCTCAGGGTAAGCTTTCTCTTTGGTTGCTGCTGCGTATAATTTTCAGAGCAGTAGTAAGTTATTTTTTCTCACAGAATTATAAAGCTTACGAACAGCAAATAAAATGCCCCTCTTTTTTGCACAATCTATAGAACGTCTTACTAATGACGTGTCACATTCAAAAGATAGGATTTTTTTCACAACAGATGATATTGATACGAATGACGACGCGGAGGTACTTTTACTACTAAAAAAATAAATTGTATAGGGGAGGAATAGTGTTTTGTTTCTCTCTATTGAGTTTGAATTGAGCATAGATAAAACAAGAGATAACTCTGAGTACTTGTCTATTCCGCTGTTATGCATTGTTTATTAAAACAGGGTATAGAGTGGTTTAAAAAAAAATCTTGAATCAATCACTTTAAAATCCATTCCATAACACGAGAGAGATTTGAGCATTCCACCCAAGCCTTCAATCCAAACAACAAACACTACTCGAAACGATAATAAAAACAAATATTAAATTATAAATACGTATCCCTCATCGACACGACCTCTCACCAGCTCTTAAATCATACCAACGCGTTAGCGCGTCTGAACGCTGCAATCCTAGTCTTGATCGACTGAAGCCGCCAATAAACTGCGAATGTGAAAACAATCAAGCTAGACTTCGTGAAACTGCGGAAAATACTAAACTAGATGTCTATGTACATCTGAAATGAGGAGATCCGCAGCAGAACTAAAGTGACCGATTTAGCTCTTAGAATTAGCAAGTTGAAATGGCAATGGGCAGGCCACATCGCTCGTAAACCTGACAACCGATGGGGAAGAAAGGTTCTCGAGTGGCGACCATGAACCGGAAGACGCAGCGTAGGCCGGCCCCCCACTAGGTAGACTGACGATCTCGTAAAAGCCGCGGGGAGGCGATAGATGCAGGAGGCGAGCATCTGCTTAAAGTGGTGCTCTCTGGGGAGGCCTATGTTTAGCAGGGGCAGCCTACTGTAAAAACTGAGTAGTGTAATCAGTGAATAGTTGAACACTAGCTTTCTCCTCCTCAAGGAATCGAGCTAACGTGATCTGGTAGATACCTACGTCCACTATATTCTCTGGTAGGCACTCTATGACCAGTCAATGCTGGTGATACAGGTTTTTATAGAGAGAATTAACAGATCATGATATCTCTGATCAAAACTCCGTTGCTACCGATTGAGAGTGTAGGTACTAATGGTACAAACAAAAAAATCACCAGTGACCACTATTTACGTTTAAATAAAACCGTTTCTCTATCAGCCATCACTAGTTTAATGGTTTGATATAATCTTTGAAAATGTCACACTATGACAGGTCACTGTTATTATGACATACAAACGTATAATACACATATTTCATTACAAATTGAACTTTATTTCTCAAAACTTAGAGGTGAAAAAAGTTGAAATTAAAGATGGTAATGATTATTTTGACATCCGGCGTGCGCGCAAGCGTTGCGTCGATTATTCGATAATTTCCAAAGATAATCATCGGTTTTTGACAACACTACTTATTTTAAAGAACATGAGTATTTATATGTGGACTTTTGATCGACATTTAATAACTGTGAAATAAGTTCATGTATTTACATAATATACCTATTACACAGTCTTTAACATAGAAGTCCCTAACTTCACTAACTTAAATGTTTAGGACGATTTAATTCAAGACATGTTAGGCGCATAAGATGTGTGAAATTTTATATATATATATATATATATTTTTTTTTTTTTTATAGAAATAATTAAATATAGAAATAAACAAATATGTATATTCAATAACGGTTTAAAAAACATATTCATAACCTCAAGTCGTTATTGTTAATTTATCAAATACATTTAATTACTAGATTAATTACCTCCTAAGTGTAGTTCTCGCAGCTGCTTCCCGTAAACGAAGAGTTTATCAGTTATCCAATTTTGTAAGTCCAATAATGGTCTACAGGAGATCCTTGGATAGTCCGGCGATCGGCGCCTACGCACCCATTGTTCAAATCCACTCGTTCTGCGATAAAATCGTGGAGCTTGTAGACTGGTCGATAGCTGTATATGGTGTGGCCAATTTGCCGGAGACGATTTATTTTGCCGAGTTTTTGATATCTAATGTTATTCGGTTAGCCATTGGTCATCTATTGCTCTCGCGCATTGCGTCTTTGAAGATGTATGACTGAATACAATAATATTTTAAATGTTCAACAAAACACATTATGTATCATTTATTTTTGAGGGTATTGTTTTTTTTTCAGATTTTTAGGTACTTACATTTAGTATCTTTAAAATGTCGCACTGTGTAAGCGAGATAGGTGATCCAGGTACAGTCGCCTGCACTAATATGTATACATTTCTTATGTTTCAAAATATTGTCACAGTATTATTTTTCTGACTAATAGTCATTTACAGTAGGTAGCTTTAGCTACTAATACCTATATACCTGATACTGATGAGTGGTGCCTCTCTGATGACGTATTCCATATTTGTCAAATGTGAACCCTGATGACTGTGAGTTTGGCTGACAAATCCAAACTCGAGACTGAATCAGTGTTTACCTGCGCTGCTTTTGTATTTGAACCCATAATGACGGTGAATATTAGTGTTTCGTAACCAGTTACGATAGAAAACATATTTTATAGTACGCTGGTTTCGACAAAGGACTCCTGTAACCGCTACAAAACCAAGGAGCGAAACGGTTATGATAACATTCCATTACCAATAAATAATCATTATTACTACTTGTATAACACAAACACGTAGATATATAATTAAACTAAAACATTGTCTGTCCTTATCTTATCTGCCATCGGACCATTAACAGAGCACGAAAAAAAACATAACCTAACAACAAACAATATGTAATGTAAAACCTTTGATACACACTGTCTAAGAAAAGTGACGAGCACAAAGATTGCCAGGAGAAGTTAAGTTTGACAGCTGTCATCTTATATGCCCATATTGTGCCAAGAGCCCTTTTATGTGTATGTAAAGTGACAGCCTTTTAGTGAGCTTTAAGCTATTTCCGGACAGTATCTAATTAGCACAATCATTGCATGGGAAAGCGGATAAGCTAAAAAGGTGAGGCGTTGCTAGTCTTGTATGTTAAAAACTATAACAGATAGATATCAGAACATTAATTCACTGACTCATAAAGCTTCTGTTCCTATCAAGCACTGTGTCCTCGTAACCTTATCTGTCGATCTAAAACGCTTCGTACAATCGCACAATCTTAGTCACCCGTAACCGAACACTGCCTGTCAAAATAAACGTACACTGTCCTTTTAAAAAACGCACAAAAAACTACAAGCACCAAACAAAAACATCGCTTATTCTAAAGACAATAAAGGCTTAAATAACAGTAGCCAAAACAATAAAAACTATTTTAATATCGATTCTGACAACCGTATCCGTCATCCGAATCGATATGCAAGTGTCAAAATCCTAACCTCAAAATACGTTTGAGAATGAGAATGGAATAAATTCGAGTGCCAGATTGAATTTGACTAACGTACAATCTCTGCCTGAGGGGAGAGGAAAGGAATAAAACAATCAGAGCTCTAGTACAAGAAAATAAACGACATAATCGATCGTATCGATTCACGAGAATCGAGAGGCTGTTAACAATTGACGCGCGTTCTCTGGTTTATGCTTTGAGGAGATGAAATGGATCTCGGGCCGTAGGTCGAGAACTATATATATAAGTGCACAAAAGTAGATTTTAACACTTGAGCCATAGAGTTAATTTTCAATAGTTGAGAAGAAACGAACAATGGTCTGCTAGAGATGAGACATGTGATTAGGTAACAAAATGTTGTAGCACCTAGACTATTAATGTTGTTATAACGAAAATACGAATATTGTTTTTGTTGCCTCTTTTATTGATTTTGTGGTTTCGTCTTTGTAAGACTTAATAATAGAAAACAGATTTTCATTTTTTTTCTAGTTTTTTAGCGATTATAATCTTAGCGTTAAAAGTAGGGTTTGCTATGACAAAGTCTAGCAAGATTTGACAAAAATTATTGAAATGATGAAAACCAAAATATTATGCCAAGTAGGTAGATAAAATTAGATATTTTATCGTAAAGAAACACATACGAGTTTTTATCAGTGATACGCTATAAAATAGTGAGTGGACAGTAAAGTGACCACCCGCGCGCTACTTAGAACAAAACACACCTGTTGATCTGAATGTCACAATCAAGTATTGGATTACGTATCGGCTGAGAACCAAATATCATGTACAACGTACCTGCATATAATAAAAGGGATAGGTAGTATTGGAATTAAAAAAGGTTAGTATTAAAATAATTTGCCATAATGAAAATGTTTCGACTCTTGAGAAAACAACTTTTGTTAATAGATACTTTTTATTATTTACAAGCTGAATCTTTCATGAATTCAATGGTAACTTAATAATTATTTCACAGATAAAAAAACTAACTTCATAACCATCTAAAACTAACTAAAAATGAAAAGCTAAATATTAAACAAGATAAAAAGAGGTTATAATTTATTTTAGGAGGTCTCTTTTTATTTTGATCTAAATTTCTGTGTTTTATTTATAATCTCTTTTTATTTTTACTCTGTTTAATATTTAGGGTTTTCGTTTTTAGTTAGTTTTAGATGGTTTTTAAGTTAGTTTTAAATTTATCTGTGAAATAATTATTAAGTTATCATTGAATTTACGAAATCTTATGCTTTACTTAAATGCTTGTTTGAAAAGGACGTATTATAGACTTCATAATTAAGTAGAGCGGTCAAGAGTACAAAATGTATGTATTTACTGTAGAGCCTATAACATTATTTATGAGAGTGAATGAAAAATCAGCAAGAGCATTATCAACGCAAGTGTTAATCTTGTACTATAGCTGAATCTAATAAGAATCTGCCTGCTACTAAAATATTTTATAAGAATCCGTTACAATTCCAAATAAGTATCTCAAATAAACCAAACTAACTCCCAAAATTAAGGAAACCTTTTAACCGTGACTGAATAATAAAAAAACAGCGTAATCAAATTAAAAATCCTACCTTTCCCCATTGTCTTACCGCGTCCGATCAAGATAGTCCGGCTAAAACAAATAGCACTAATTAGGGCAGAAATTCGGTTAACAATCCGACACTTTTATTTGGCAGATTAATATGGCACATCAATCTGGGAGTACGGACAAATTGGGGAATTATTTTTTTCGATTAGAGCCCTATTGTTTAATCTCTGTGGGATAATAGGTGCGCGATATAATCTCTAAAAATTAAGCTTCGCTGGATTTTGTGTTGTTATTTGGCTTTGGTTTAAGAATTTAGTGATTGTTCAAGGTGAGAGTATAAGCTTTATAACAGCTACTTAAGTATTTCTCTAAGATGGTTAAGAGGTTTTTAGTACCTATATATACCCAAGGAGTAGATAATGAAATTAATGACTACTTTTTAGAATACATTTAATGATTCTATTTCCTACTATACATGCTCAAAGGTAGATTCACGCAGGTGTCAAATCTCAACTTTTTAGGTCTGTGATTAAATCCCTTCCCCTTAAGGTGGAACGTTTCACTAGCGCGGCAAATTCAAATTTTCTTGCATTCTTTTGCCTATAACAGCTTAATTACTCAACGCGATTACTTGAAATCTAATTTTGCGGAAATAAATAGAATGTATCAACAAATTACGATTAAAAGTATCTCCTAGATATCATTGGTTTAGCAACAAATGGCAACAAATAATTTTCTTCTTAGTTTTTGAGTCTATAACCCCTCACTTTTGTAAACGTGATTTTTATTTGGTAAAACGGAAAAACTACTTGTGATTCTGCGGGGCGCCTCTCTATCATCCCTCTTCTTCTTCATTTCTTTAGTAAAGCTATACTATAAAAATGTAGGTATCATACAAAATATAGTTATTTATGATATTAGGGCGGTAAGTTGGTTTTTACAAACCAGTAGACAAATGTAAACCCGAGACGAAGTCGAGGGCTTACCATAGTCACGAGTTTGTAGAAACCATTTTCCGCACGTGTATCATACAACGTTTTTCAACACATTTGCGAGAAAACAGTACAATAGGTAATGAAACAAACTTTTGTTTATTAGTGGGAAAGTAGCAACAAACAATCTTTGATGTGAAAATGGGTTAAAATGGCGCGCATTTACAATGCAAATGGCGCCACGTGCGTGTGGTCAAAGTTAGAACTACATCTTTAGTTTCATTTTCTCTTTAGTATTAAAGTGAGACAAACGTATTGAGCAAAAACGCTTCCAAGGAGTTTCGATCATTCAGCTTATTTATTCTCGTAATGTGAAACTCCTTGGTGAAATTCATATGTTCTATTGAAATTTAAAAAAAACCGTAAACCGTGACCGTAATATAAAGACTTTTAAAATTTAATTCCATAAGTTTCAAGTTTACAAAGTGCACAGAGTGGATCCAGATAAATAAATAGTCATATCACCCGGCTATATTTGACGTAGATTCATTACCACTATCTTATCGTCAAGTCAACGGAGCCCATTAAGAAAAATATCAGCGTTATCGCTCCTACTGCTTATCTACCAGATGTACTGCCATCCGAATCGGTCCAGCGGTCACAATGTCTGATGCAAATATTTGTCAAAGAAAATGATTTTATTTTTGTAAATAACTTTCGAATGATACCTTTTTAGGGTTCCGTGACCAAAGAGTAAAACGGACCCTATTACTAAGGCTCCGCTGTCTGTCTGTCTGTCTGTCACCAGGCTGTATCTCATGAACCGTGATAGTTACAGTTGAAATTTTCACAGATGATTTATTTCATATAAAAAATAAAACAGATTTTATATAAAAAAAAACAGAACAAAATAAATAATTAAGGGGGCTCCCATACAACAAACGGGATTTTATTGCTCGTTCACTTGATGAGTCATAGATGGCGCTGCTTTAAATAGTACTGCTACTCAACACTAGATGGCAGGGATAGATAATGGTACGGAACCCTCCGTGTGCAAGTCCGACTCGCACTTGGCTGATTTTGTTTGTTACGCCTACGATGTCGAAAAAGAACGCTATACTTTGTTTTACATCTATCTTTTGTCTGTAACATTATTACGTGGTGCGGGCGAGTGGGCTCGGCAATTAGCCCGTGCGACATTCAAAGCGACGCACCCAGGTTCAAATTCCACTTACAAATTATCAAATACCAAAGTACTACATACGAAATACATAGTACCTACATATGTATATATATTTTTAAACAAAAATACCTATAGATTTTATTTTTAACAGTATTATTTATAGACGTTACATACAACTCCGAAAAACTCAACGTAGGCTGGCCCCCAAATGGTCAAAATCGTGGCAAGTTGATGGATGCAAGAGGCAAGCAGCCGCTCAAAGTGGCGCTCTATGGGGGAAGCCTATTTCCAGCAGTAGACGTCTACAGGCGGATTGAAAAAGTCTTCTTCTTATCAACGATAGGCTATCATTTAACCACTCACCTTATGGGAAGTGATGACGCGGTTGACGATGGAGCATGCTTGCCTAGAATATATGATGACAAAGTTTAATCAATTCTTATACCTATCACCTGCCAACTTTTCGTTGACGTGTAATCTCATAAGCGGTTTTGGCGGGAACGCGGAAAAGTTCACGTCGTTGCATTGTATTATTTTTCAAAACTCGTGCTTTTTCCAGTGTTAATGATTAAAATCGGTGGCGTTTTACGCATTAAGTGCTGAATTACGAGCATGAGTGTGGGCAAGTGATATAATGTGGTGAAACGTGTTTTTCGTGTTGCTTCCAAAATTCCATAGAAGCTTCTAGTAAAGTTGCCACCACTTTACTAGGGCGTGACTTAGACTGGACTGAGACTACCTGACTTAGACTGGACTATGACTACGCAGACTGTGACTAAGACTTGACTTTACGTGAAATATTCTATCATTATGAAAAATTACAATACTTGACACTGGCTAAATACACTATGTGTGGAGCCAAAATATAAGAGAAAAAAAAAAAATCTTATAAGCGAAAACGCGAGGGATTTTTTTTTTCTTGTATTTTGGCTCCACACATAGTGTATTTAGCCAGTGTCAAGTTTTGTAATTTTTTATCGTATTATGGAAATTTTCACTTAAAGTCAAGTCATAGTCACAGTCAGAGTAGTCATAGTCTAGTCTAAGGCATGCCCTAGTAAAGTGGTGGCAACTTTACTAGAGGCTTCTATGGAATTTTGGAAGCAACACGAAAAACTACGTTTCACTACATTATATCACTTGCCCACACTCATGCTCGTAATTCAGCCCTTAATGCGTAAAACACCACCAATTTTAAACATTAACACTGGAAAAAGCATAAGTTTTGTAAAATAATACAATGCACCGACGTGAACATTTCCGCGTTCCCACCAAAACTCGAGGGAATTTTATTTATACCGTATTTTTTAATTAGACCACAGATTAGAGAAAAAAAGCAAATGACTAAATTAGACGGAGTAAACTGAAATTACGAGTGTTGCCACCTTTTCATGAAAAACAAATAGTGGTGGGTAAAAAAGATACAGTTCACCGATTTATTTCAGTTTAGTGATCTATTCCATTCTTTCATATTCTGAACATTTCCTAAAAATCGTGATTCCTGATTGATTTTGATTTACATAAATTACGGCCTGTGAAAAAATGGAATATACATAAATAAAAACTGCAAAATTAACGAAATAAAACCAATTATCATTTTTATAAGTTAATATTTTATTCAATATCGGAAGAATCATCTTCACTATCTAGCACCAAACCAAAAAGGTGTCGGTGATAGTATTAAAAACTAAAAAAGTGTCATTTTTTGTAGTGTCAAATTATAGTTCCGCTCTTTTGAACTGTAGGAGCTGAATTAGATCATCACTGTGATTTAGAAATTGGCAGCATTATTTTCCCAAATGAAATTTTGATCTGTCAGTTTACTCAGTTTAAAAAAAATACGAGTGCTAGGTTTACGTTTATAAGCAAGGTAAAACCAAACCGTCACCCGACTCGAAAGCAATAACGAAGTAACATTTTTACCGATTACGATATAAAACTTAGGTAAAGAGTATGCAACAGTGTACAAACCTCCTTTGTCCCGATAGGGTAGCGTTGATAGGACACGCACACCGATACATTGTGCTGTTAGTGTTGTTACCGATCTAGATTGCTTTGTTGCTACTTTGTTAATTTATCGTTAAGGTGCACTGAGATAAGCACTGGAACTACAATAAGACCGTGTTAAATAGATGTTAGCAAGTCAATACATAGTTTACATAATTGTAACCTTCGTAAAGGTCACATTCACATATCGTAATTTATCGGGACAACGAACTGATAATCATAATTTGCTACATGAGAAAAACTGATTTTCGTCACTAAAAATTCCCCATCGGACTACAAGACGTACAGCTACACGCCATCCATTTATGGTTGATATTCCTTTGAGTCGTAAAAAGCGGTTCGACTCGACATTTATAATCCGAGCAGCGAAGGAATGCAACAGTTTACCAGCGTCTTGGTTTCCCGATAAGTACAATCTGGAGGTCTTCAAATTAGTGAATGGGTATCTTTTAGGCAAGCATGTACCATCGTAGACCGCGTCATCAATTTCCAGTTCCCATCAGGTGAGACCATAGCCCACAAATGCGGGCCTATTCAGTAATCTACTATAATCGTTTCAGCTACTAGTAAATCCTTCTATACACTACCTACAGTACCTATACTACCTACACTACACTACACTACCTACACTACCTACACTACCTACCTATACTTATAGCAAATGTGGCTCAGCGAACCAATTGTTCAAATGTAAACCACAGCTCAGGTCCAAATCTCACTCGGGCCTGCACCAATGACTATTCAATAATTTATTTGCACTTTGCACTCGCTTTTACAACGGTGAATGAAGGAAAACATGGAGAGGAAACCATTTTCATGAATCACAAAATTCAAAAACATGACCTGTCGTCACCCAAACCTCACTTTCCAAGTGATAATGATGATGAGTTTCCCAGTGTGGGGCTTACACAAGCGCGGATTCAGCCGTCAAAAAAAGGTTGAGGTCCTCCCGAAAATTGGCCAAGTGCAAGTTGGACTTTCATTAACGATCAATACGATTTGTACGTACGACATATTTATAAAATCTTTGACGCCTCAGCAAAGAGCTTCAATGTATAGCTCCATGCAGCCCGCGGCTCGTGCCCCAGCAGTGGAAACGATCGCAACGGTATTTTATCTGGACGCGAGTTAAACCACGGAGCGCTAATAGTAGACCGCTTTAAACATATACTTCCAAAACATCTTACATTAACAAGTTTAGTCTGCTTTGTTATAATCTGTACAGAGATAATTTTTGACCCAAGATACACTTCATAGAGATTATTATCAATCCAAGATATTGTGCCATGCATGGTCATCGTGCTATGTTTAACGGAAAAACTGAGGAGTCACTGACTCATGTTCTGAGAAATGTTGGCAATCTTAAACGAAAAGTAAAACAAAAATGTTGGGTCACAATGATTACAATTAAATGTAGAAGTTCAATTAATACTTATTTGTAACGCCAACACTTCGCAACAATGACCGCACGAGCAGAGCTAATCTCGGTGGAGATTGAGTCACAGCTTGTAAATTGCGTGGAAATGTGTGTAGGTATCTGCCGACACTGCACCACCTATAAGAAATAAGTAAACTATTTGACAAAAAATTCTGCCTGTTTGGCAGAAATTTTGATTTTTGTAAGCTATATTATACCTATGGGTAACTAATTCAAGATATGTCGGACGCAAGGCACCTACAAATTGTAAATCAAATTATCGTTATGCAGTGCGTTGGAAACTATTTATAAGTGCTAGTACCTAAATGGCGTTGGTTCTATTACGGCAGAATCCAAAGAATTATACATTTTTACGACTCATAAAATATTATTTTTGAGAAGTGTTTTAATCCAAAAAAGTATTATCCTCTCTCTCTACAAAATCACCACGCTTTACAGGCGGCTTGGTGATCTCAGAAGATTTTAATGTATACTGAGGAGAATTCTGCTGCCCATTCCCTGGATATTCCCTTAGCCGGCTTTTATGGCACCCACGGGAAGAGATGGGGTTTTGAGGAAATTATCATTAATTGTAATAGACAGGTGGGTTAGCATAGAGTAGACAAAATTGACTTCCCCTGTTTTACTATACTTGACAAGTAATGAATACGAAGAAAGTGACATAAAACGGGGAAAGACAAATTCGTCTACCGTTCGTACTAACCCAGCTGGTGCTATGATAATTGATAACAGATATTTATTCACTTAAATAAAACACAGTGAAAATTAAAGGTGAATTTTGCAAACCGAATGAAAATGGAATGTTTTTGTTTTAGTCAGTTTATAACTAATTTATTGTCTCATCATCATCAACAGCCTGAAGACGTTCACTGCTGAACATAGGCCACCCCCAGAGAGGCCAGAGAGCACCACCTTGAGCGGCTGCACATCTCCTATATTCATCGGCTCCCCGCGGTTTTCACCAGGTCGTCGGTCCATCTAGTGGGGGTTCGTGGTCAAACCTTTCTTCCCCATCGGTTGTCAGTTCTGCGAGCGATGTGCCCTGCCCATTGGCATTTCAATTAATTTATTAGTCGGACCAAAATATTGTCTGTTGTCGGACTTTATCGAGCTATGAAACAATTGATTATTTTAACGAAAGCTTATCATTTTCTATTTATGAATCCATCATGCAAATTCCATTTTCGAAACATAATAAATAGAACGTATCGAATCGACCGTTGACATGGCAGATGTGTTGTTATCGTCCGATACGCGGCGGATGCTGGCCGCTATCGCGCGATATCACTCATTATTCCATATTTTTAATTTGAAACTAGCCGATAACGAAGCGAGATAGCGATACTTATCTCGCAGAGAGAAAGAGACAGATGTAGCGTGATGGACGCATGGTGGACTGATATAAGATAATTTAATATCGATGACAATTAGGTTCGTTCGAAAGTTATTATCGATGTGTGATGACCTCTAATTTAACTGGGCTCGATAACGAATCGAGTTGTTTGTAAAAATATTTCTGATCACGGATGCGATGGCAATCATTTATTCAACAACAATTGTTTTTTAAACGTCAGGAACGCTGGTAACATTAAAATAAAAGATAAAGAAGTATTCTTTATGTAAATTTCGGTAGTTTAAGTAAACTCTATGCTTTCGTCTAAAGTAATGGATACGTCCATGTCTAAAGTTCAGCCGTTTCAGCGTAAACGCCACGCAAACTAACAAACAAGAAAACAAATAGACAGATGTTTAACTAGCATTTAGAAGGAGATAAATAATTGTGTATGGAATTTGAACTTACTCTAACGGTAAAGGAAAAATCTTGAGACAACTTGAGCGTTTTGATTCCTCGTTTATAATTCGGACAGCAAAGGAATGGAACACCTTACCAGCGTCATTGTTTCCTGACAAATATAATCTGGGAGTTTTTAAGGCTAGAGTGAACCAGTATCTTCTAGGCCAGCATGTTCCATCGTCGACCGCGTCGTCACTTACTAAAAAGACACGCTCGCCCAATGCATCACATAATTCGAGGACATGTCTTGTGTCATGCACCAACCCGCTCTTGGCCAGCGTGTTAAATTACATCCACTCTCTCCCTTTGAGGGAAGATCCCAGCAGTGGGAACTATGCTGGGGTAGTTTATATTATTATTTATTTAGTAATTATATCAATAAAAGGTTTTGAGTTTGTATATTAGGGGAGCCAGATAACTAATAGAAATAGGTACCTTATAAGTAGGTACCTATCCCAATCATTACAAAAGTTACCATTATGAAGTGACTTTCCAACACTGTGGATATAGACACATCAGCAGTAATGCTGCTCGTTTATTATCAAATAATAATAAATACATAGGTATAAGATATTATAAATACTTATAACTTAATTAAGTACATTAAAAAACGCTTCGTTTTCCTAAAAATAACAATTTAACCAGAAATAAATTAAAGATAAGACGCGTTATACGGACATTGAATTAGCGAAATCAAATAACAGATTCACACAGACTCAGGTTTATCAGCACTTTGCATCCCGTTCGCCATTACTCACCGATAAGGCACGAATATTAGCAGAGTTGAAATCTGATGCCAATTTTGCAGTAGAGGCTGCATCTACGGATTACTTTTATCTTAGATTTTTGTGTGATCATCACTGTGTACCTATATGAAAAAGCGTTTATAAAGTTAGGTAAGTATTTTTTTTTCAGGTTGGCAGCACTGAGTAGCAGGTGGTTGATGGTGGTGTGGATGGGACGGCCACTTGAGTCATAAGGTTGGGAAGAAAAACAACAATTTAAAACACTATCTTCAGTTTAATTACTAATTAAAACCTATGATGTGATGTGAACCTATGATGACCCTTTATATAATAAATAATATATAATATCTAAACTATTATTGTTACCTACCTCTTATTATTTTTTTTATTTGGGCAATCTTTTCTTTTTCTTTTTTCAAACAGCACTACCACTCGTTCCACACTACACAAAGGTTAACTGGAAGAAAATGCTACTTAGCATTAAGTTCGCCTATGTACTTGATTATCTTGTGCAATAAAGCATTTTCTATCTATCTATCTATGTATCTATGATGTAGGTACCTATATTGAAAAATGAACAATAAACAGAAGTAAGAGATGTACCTGCTTATTATTTACATAATAAATGTGAAGAAAGAATGAATGGTTCTCGAGTGGTGACCGAACCGGAAGACGCTGCGTAGGTTGGCCCTCACTAGGTGGACCAACGATCTGGTTAAAACCGTGGGGAGCCGATGAATGAAGGAGGCAAGGAGCCACTCAAAGTGGCGCTCTGGGCGGGCCTACAGGTGCTATGTTCAGATGATGATGAAATGTTTTAGTTAGGATCTGACAGAACGCACCTATAAAATAAACTTTTGTAAAACCAAGTCATAGCTGATTTTTAACCTAAAAAATGTGTAAAAATTTATCACAACATCGGTAGCAAGCGATCTACTTGAGATTGTGTTATCGAAATGGTATCGCGATACACGACAAACTGAAAATGTAGTTAAACACTAGTTAAACACACTTACACGTGTTATAAAATTTATCATTATACGGTCAAGTTAAATATAAATAGTCTCTAGAAAGAAGGACAAAACAAGAGTAGAATAGCACCTAAAGATCTATGGCCCGCATTACTATGTTCATCAAATATACTATAGATACACAGTTTCTATGAAAATCAAATCTAAAAAGTGTCCCGCGCTAATGCTTACTTACCAACTTTTGCAACTTTTCCAACTTTTTTTTGCTTTGCTTATATATACCTCTCCAGCT
The DNA here is from genome assembly GCA_910589525.2 of Ennomos quercinarius. Taxonomy (NCBI): domain Eukaryota; kingdom Metazoa; phylum Arthropoda; class Insecta; order Lepidoptera; family Geometridae; genus Ennomos; species Ennomos quercinarius. Next base: position 2,743,045 of record OU342491.1, read on the forward strand.
AATATAAAATAGTCCACAAGCGATTGTTTCATTTTAATAATGAACCATAGCACCCTGTAATAGCGTTGTACAACAATAATATGTGAGGTACATCACTTCCATTAGGCGCGGTCACACGCGACTGAGAGCAAAAACAAGGTGTGCCTTGTTTAAACGGTGCCGTTTTCGAGGCGGCGATCATGGATCCACCCTACATTTCATCGCAGATGTTCAGTCGTCGATTGATGCTTGAAGTAGAGATTTAATTTACTATTTGATCATTTTGTGAATGAAATCTCATCTTGAGCAAAGATTCGCGACTGAGCGTAGTTCTGTAAAACGGGCCTTAGTTCCAGCTTAAGGCTCGTATATTCGTGTATCCTCGATTTCACTCGCGCATTGTGACATTTTTGGAGGTAGTGAAAGGTAGAATTTACTTACAAAAAATATCGTCATCATCCTTTTTGCCTTTCCCCATTTGTTATTGGGGTCGGCTCCCAATCTAACCTGTAGCGGCGAGCTACCAGAATTACATGAGCGACTGCCATCTGACCTCGCAACCCATAAGGAACCAGTAACAGAGATGGTTAGATCAGCCGTCAGATTCTATCAGGCACCTGACTACCGGTAACGATTGCCATAGATGTTCTTATGACAACCGGGACCGACGGCTTAACGTGCTCTCCGAGGCACGGAGCGATGGCATCGAAAACAGCACATATCTTAATAAATAAGGCATTGGTGCAGGGCCGAGGATCAAACCCGGTGCCGTAAGATTGCGAAGCGCACATGCTATCGCTCAACCACCATCGCTTGGTATGTCCGAAAAAAAACCTTAACAATAACATAACAAATATTTTAAAAGTCACATTCATCCAAACATAAGAGTCAAAAGAAGTTAAAATAGAGTCAAAAGGTTTTTTCGTTCTGTCCTGTTTTTATGTATGATAACTTGTTTGGATTAATGTGACTTATCGAACATTTTTGTGAAGGTTTTCCTGCGGACAGATTTTTCGTAAATAAATTCACCCACTTATTACCTTCAAAAATGTCCCACTGTGCAAGCAAGATAGAAGATGCATGAATATATGGGCCTTAAAATAAAGTAGATATTGGCCCTTTAGATTTCACTCGTTTTCCCGCGGCAACTTATTGTGTCGTGATAAAAATTATTATTCTAATTTCATTAACATTATCAATTTGTGTGCTTTGCCGCCGATCGGTTCAGCCATTATGGAGAACGCTGTTGCCCATTCGTAGGATATTCCCTTAGCCGGCTGTTATGGCACCCACGGGAAGAGATGGGGTGGTCCTATTCTCACACCGCCGGGACTACACAGCCAATTAAGGTTAATTATTAATATTATCGCAATGTTTGTACACCAATACGGTGTCGGACTGATGTATATTAAATTAATAGTGATAAGTCGCGATACACTCGTATTATCTGTATCACAGATCAGATTACCTGCACTACACCACAATCGCTCACATAGGTATATATATTTACAAAATACACTGCACAAGCTGCGCAGGCGCAGTCGTTAGTTATTTTACTGATCCAGTTTCAGATATAAATATTTTATAACATTTTTAGCCCTAAAAGGACGATTAAGAACTAAAAAACACCAATCCTATATATTATTATAAATGCGTAAGTACTTAGGTACGTAAGAGTATGTACTTAAAGTCAAAGATAAACATCTTATAGCAAATAACCTATTTTTAGTGATTTTACTAGTAAATATCACAACTATCATACTAAAAATAATTTTGATATTATTGATTTATCTTTGATTAATAAAGTAAATGTTCGAGGTCCGTAAGAGACTGGCTGCCTAAAACCGTGACCTCAGGCTTTACCCTTTTAATCTAGCCTTCAGATCACAAACAATCTCTAATCAAACAATCTTCTGGTTGATTTACTTAAGAGCAGTAATTGCATTTAGTTTAACTTTAACAAAGACTACTTGAAAGGTTAGAACCAAGTGGACGGCGTGGCGCGCGCTGCGTCTGCGGTTTGAAAATCAAACCCCAGAACACCTGAGATACAACTAATACTGCCTTGTTGCGCTTCTTCTTTTCGTGTAGGCATATAGTTTAACGCTGTTGTCAGAATTCATAGACCACCTATAAGGCTTTGCAGAAGTCGACTGAGGCTATGGTCAAATGTTAGAGCCTATCTTAAGGGAAAAAACTATTCCAACGGTCATTCGTTACAGCTAATATGACGAACCTGCTTCTGGAGGCTGTTATAGTATTAGTGCCTTTGTGTTTTATCTTACTAGAGGCAACCCGCGGTTTCACTTGCCTTTCTTCATAAATCTTTAATAGCCCACGGGACCTTCTTTTTTAAGGGTAGAATTTTGTAAAACCCTTTTATAAACCACTAAGCTATAAAAGGATTTATTTAGAGTTCTGAGTGATACTGCAATCTGTTACGGGCAGCCGTGATGCTTAACATCAGGTGAACGACTAGCTCGTCACGTCATTTGTTTATATAAAAAAAGGAAAACACCCTTCAAGTATCAAGTCCATTTTTTGATTCGCTGTAAGTTGACTGTCAGTTACTCTCTCAACGGAAAACATTCTTAAGCCTTTATCAATATAGATTTCTGATTCGAGCTTCCACAGCAAAGCCATAGATAAGCCATTTGCATAGCTCACTGAGCGACTTGGAATTAAGTTGGACTTGCCAGATAGCTGGTGTAACTGGACAACTGGACCAAGTTACTGTCTGCGTCTAAACTACAGCTTCGTGATCAAAAAATGTGAAGGCACCAAGTCAGGATAAGACGTCTTCATCCCACGTGAACACATGTAGAGGCCAGTGCATAAATCCACCTACATTTGACGACGTTAACTTACTCCAGCATCAACAAAAACAACCAATGTAATAACAGCTTTAACCCAATAAAAATAGAGTCTAAAATAACGGGTGGACTTGGACAGATCATGACTGCGTTCCAAGATACGATCATACGTTTTATCAATTCACGAGACGATAAATAAAACCAAATCTGTGTTTGCGATCTGAACACGGTGAAGTAAACATTGCTAATGTTTAATTGGGTTGCATGATCAGTAACAATAAAATGGTGGACAAGATCCCATGAACAAGCCGCAAGATGAGAGATGGATAGAAGATCTTCCTTCCTATACAAAATGTAAGTACCTAATATAACATGAAAGACAAAAACCTATAGAGATGGCTAATATCAGACGTATCAGCCCATTATTTTCCCACTGCTGGCCTTTTCACAGGGAGTAATTGTAGCCCGTGGGTCACCAGCCTTTGACTAAGATATTAATTAGATAGAAGCGCGCGCAGAGAACCAAAAAGTGAATCATCCTAAGCCATAATTCCTTTCCCTATCCCTACATATCCCTACAAATGCATAAAAACCGTTGCTTTTTGTGAATGAAGGTCTCTCGCCAAAATGGCTAAGCCGATTTGAATGATATTTTGACCACAAATGGCTTACAATTTAAAAAAAATTTGGCTTTCCACCGTAAACATTTTGCGTGAGAAAACGCGAAGATAGTAAAAAATTAAAATTAAAATGGTAAACGTAGTGAATGGAATAATCTCGAGAGTATAACCCCATTGTTGTTTTAGAATGCAACGGGTGGGTGCAATTTCAGAGCTTTTGGAATCATGATACCACTGTACCCGTACCCATGTACCCGTAGTTTCATTTTCTTGATTTATGTGACGCTCCGTCTACTGTACTATTTTAATCTAAGTGACTTCTACGATTGTAATAAAACATTTTTTTTATGTGATTGAATGACGTGACGAGCTAGTCGTTCACCTGATGTTAAGTGACACGGCCGCCCATAACAGTTGCAGTGGCACCCGGAACTTTACAAAAATAAAGTTTCGCGCGACACTGCACTGCGCACGTCATCCTGAGACATCACCCAGTTTAGTAATCAGATTACTAGACTGAGTGATCAGATCGTAAAGTCTCATTTGCCCAGTAATTTCATAATCTTTCCATAACAAAATTAGCTACCAATATTACTAAATCCAAATACATTATACCCCACTCGACAAATACCTTATCCGATTAGAACCCGATGGAATTTCTAAGCATTGTGAAGGTAAAATTATAAATCTCTCTACAGATAAACATCGCTATCTTAGTTTATATCTGGAAATGATCGATCAAGTAGTTTATCTGAAAATCCTCAAGCGATTAGGGACTGGTAGATATAGATCAAATTACATGTGTTGAGAATGTTTTTGAACGGATTACGTGTACAGTCGAGTGAAACAGGTTTGACATGGATGTAGCTTCCAACCACAGAATTGCTTTTTTCTCTAATCTATGTTTCCAACGGACGTAATTTACTATGTTGGAGGTCAAATTGTAATGAGTACCTAATCTTCGATAGGTTTCGTGTACGTTACGGTGGAGAACATATATGTTCTCCACCGTAGGGTCTACTTTTGCTTGTACGAGTGTTAAAATTCTGTTTTACCGATTCCGTCGTGTCAACAACGCCAAACAAACACTTTGTGCTAATGTATCATTTATGTTATAAAACCGACAATTGCCTACCACCTGCCTACCAAAACGTAGCTGCGCATGCAATATCGTTGTCAAAACAACAATTATTATTAATAATCTTCTGGAAATTTAAACAACAGTTCAAGTAAATTTTAACTTTGTTGTCTAACCGTTAGACATAATTTTCTGTGCAATGGTGTGTTCTGTGGTGTTTGAAAAGGTAACATGTGCTCGTCATACACTGAATGAATCAATTTGAAATCTGACGAACCTTCTTATTCCGCCACTATAAGTACTATACATAAAAAAAAATTCCGTTAGTATACGTTTGGACCTGATGATGAAGAATAAATCCCTAATTACATGTTTTCGCAACTTAGGTATTGCAAATGAAATGGTTTAGAAATGATTCATTTGACAATGCATGAGTATAAAAACAATTGTCATTACTTAACACTTTTTGGTGTGATGTTTTGTTACATAGTTAATTAAGTCTGAATTTTAATAATAATCATTTTGTAGTTTTCCCGCGATAGCTTTTCATTTTTCGTGATGAAAATTATGTTGTACTGATACAAGACATCCAAAAATACTTAATGAACACCAAAATATAACAATGCACATAGCACAGAACAACTACCTAATAGTAGAATAAAGCGCGTTCTTATCGCATCAAATGATTTCTTCCAAGCTACCTTTAGATGAACTGATTCCGGTAATGTAAGCATGAAGCAATGTATTTGTGATTTTACTTACTCATTTCAATTCTTATTAGCAGAGAATTACTCGTAGTTTTGCTATCTGCACTTCAAAGAATAACCACTAATAGTTACAATAACCAATTTTGTATTCAATTCTCTAAATGTTAAGGTTGTTTTTGGTTTACGTAAGGCCAAAGTAGCCGGTCTATCATCCCTAGTTATTGTACGGTTTTTTATTCTATCGTCGCCTGTACCCACCTACAGCTATCGTGACCTTATCTCTAGATAATGATCGCTATCTACCGTCCGTTCGATATTTAAATCCATCCCTGGATAAGCCATATCGGCTATATTTATCAAGATTAAAATAATTCTAGAAAAATAATTTAGCGATTGCTACCAATATGATCCCATTATGAAGGATAGACGATCGTGTAGAGCAATTTAAACGCTAACCTAATAATATAGAGTTGCAAATTGCAAGATGGTAATCAGTTCGAATTATCTATGATCGGATCTAACCTTGGATCCATTCCCATGTGTTATTTAAATTGGATCACTTCTCAGTTGCGCAGTTGACATGATTCAGACTGTAATTATCTGCAATTATGATCTAATAATTATTAGCTTTATCAGATCACACGACAATTTTAACGGTACTATATCCCGCAAATTAAAATCATTTTAATTTTTTGTGAATTATACTTTCGCAAAAAATTGTCATTGAAAAAAACAGGTGATAACTAAAGAGAGCGAATAAAACGCATTCACGACATGTACGCAAAAAAAATACCTAAGAGGCAGCTCGCGGTTTCACTCTGGTTTTTTCATAAAATCTTTAACTCCCCACTTGACACTTTAAGGGTTTAATTTTTAAAAACGCTCTAAAGCCATAAAAACATATATATTCCAAATTTCAAGTCTCTAGGTTTAGAAGTTTGGGCGGTACATTGTCTTTCAAATCAAATCAAATCAAAGCGTTTATTTGCATATAACATGGTTAAATATACAATAACAGCAGGTCTTCGGTATGTCATTAAAAATAGATCATGCATGTTTTTACTATAAATAGCATACAAATATTAATAGTGAATGTCAAATGGTTCACACTAAAATTAGGCCATGCAACTTATTCAATTTAAATTAATACGATAAAAAGCACAAATAAAATATAATCATTCATTAATGTAGCCGCAAAACAAATTAATCAAAATAGGTAAAATTATACCTAATTCATTAATAATTCAAACGTCAAATTACACTAATTAAGAGCAAAAATCATTTAGACACAATATTACGTTTCCAATTCAAATATTCATTGACCAAGTCAAAGCAATTTTCAAACATCCACTTGAGTAATTTAGTCCAAGTGCTCCAGCCCACTACCGGTAGGTAGCGTACCCAACATGCTGGCCGCATTGCCACGTTGAATTGCAATGCTGATGCGTTGGGCCAAATAAGTGCCAGCATTTTGGTCACGCGTCGCATCGACCAGGCGCTCTACGCTACCTACCGGTAGTGGGCTGGAGCACTTGGACTGTCTATAGGCCATCGCGGCTATTATACAGTCCATAAGTGTTCTTTGTAGTAGGTAGTGTAGCTAGTTTAGTTTAGTTTAGCTTAGTTTAGCCCAGTAATTTATATATAAAAATATCTACAAGTAAGCTTTCAAATCTTCCGGTAGAGTAGAAAAAACTTTCGTTACCATGAAGTGGGCATTTTTCTGGAGAGATAATTTGCACATTGTTATTCTGCGTTATTTGCGCAGTTTATTCGATTTGTCCCGAAGTTGACGGTGGCGTAGCTCGTGGTGCCTTTTAAAAAGATCAGGCTGCTGCTTGACAAATAACGCAAGCTGTTTAACATACATGCATGGTACCGTTAAAATGTTAAGAGTTTTAATCAGTCAGTCACTCAGTATCAGGTATCAGCACTAAGCTTATTAACCGAGCGAACGCGAAGTTCGAGCGATGTGTCTGTTTCAGGGTTTCAGCTTTGGCAAATATGATTTCGTATGTATATGGTTTCTATAATTATAGCATGGGTTTCTTCAAAACGGTGGAGGATCGAAAACGAAAAAAAATAGTTTTACAGTTTTATGTTATGCAAAGACAAACTCGTGACAGCTCACAGATCCACTACAGATCGTTCTCCGTAAAATGTCCTCTGATGTACTTATATTATTTAAAAATATGCAAGTAAAACATATTAATCTGTGGTACAAGTTTAGATAATGCTCACATATGACTTTACATTTACGATAATACTTGCATATTTTTAAATAATGTAAGTACCTCAGGGGACATCTTACGGTGAATGGTCTGTAGTTTAGATTATTGTCGACTTATTTTGATGTATCTAGATTTACTCCAATCCAGGTGGCCTAGCATGCACACCGCGAGAAAACTTGGCATCGCTATCAGAGTGAGACACACTTAGGCGCTACCATAGTCTTGTCACGGTCTCTCACGAGATAAAGTGTCGAGTAAATTTTGTCGCGGTGCGCATGCTAGCCGGGCAGGTGTAGCACTGCACTTATTTTGACCATAAAACTTGATTAAACACTACCAATGTCACTGTCAATATAGAAAACAACAATTTTATTCTACTTACGATTAAAGTATACAATTTAATATAATCAGTAGCGTGGTTCAAGTCATACCTATTAATAAAAAAAACAATCTAATCTAGTAACACAGGATAATAATATAAAATTCACCGTTAACTTAAAAACTTCCGTTACAATTGTTACAATATGGGAAATACGCGGAAAATAAACCTTCGGCTAATTGCTTTAAACTGATAATATAATCCTGGTTTAATTCTTACTATAGTTTGTCATAAACATGACTGTATCTACAAAGGCAATGACACCTTTGTTCATGGTCGCATCATGTTTTGATGGACTATAGGTATTCATAATGAACGCATCATACATGGAATTAAAGGTTACCTCAGACCAATGACTGCATTTTTTTTCATATGGCTTAGGGTGGGTTTTTTGACCGTAGTTAAGGTAACTAATGGTTAAAAACGCTAGCAAATTCTAACCAATGGTAAAAATGTATTCCAAAACTAACAAATTTTGACTATTAGTTAGAATTATTCTTTTGTTACCTTAAAAACCCACCATTAGACAGTAGCTGCAATTAAGCCAATAGTCAGCACGTAGCTCTGTAACTGTTATTTACCAATATGAATCATATCATCATCATCGTCATCATCATCATCATCCTCTTTGCATTTTTCCCATTTTGTTATTGGAGTCTAACCTGTAGTGGCGCGCTACCAGAATTGCACGTGCGACTGCCATCTGACCTCGCAACCCATAAGGAACTAGTAAAAGGGATGGTTAAACCAGGTGTCAGATTCTATCAGGCTTCTAACTATACCCGTAACGATTACCATAGATGTTCTTATGACAACCGGGACCGACGGCCTAACGTGCTCTCCGAGGCACGGAGCGATGGCATCGGAAACTGCACATAACTTACTAGATAAGTCATTGGTGCAGGGCCGAGAATCGAACCCAGTGCCGTAAGATTGCGAAGCGCACATGCCACCGCTCGGCCACCATCGCCATTACCAATAAGAATCATATCGTGTGAGTAAAATTTCAATTTGTCTACAGGACAAGGTACAAGTAACCTCGAAAAATAAACCGTCTAATCTGAAGTAGTACGACTTTAGTTTATATAGACAACGTCGGAAGGCTCAAGGTGGATGAATATAGAAAAGGACACAAAATATATACATTTCATTTTAATAAGAAATAATGAATTCAATGGTTATTGAAATCATTCAGTCAATTACTATAATAAGTATCCCCTTCACCACCCGTTTTCTTGTAACACAAGGGTCATACAGACCCCTGATTCCCACGGCCGCGTGGCGGCGATTGACTCTGGTTTATGGTTCAGGGGTAAATCGACACCGTGATTTTAAGGCTATTCAGTTTTGGGGTGAGATTCACGGTTATGAAATGGAACTACCTAGTACGAGAGAGTTATGGCAATTTTTAAAAAAACATATTTATATTTTACTTTTACCACATCCATAAAATACTAATAGGTAGATGTGTGACGCCTTCCAAACTAAATTTTTTAACATTTAAACTAAAGTATTACAATGAGGGGTTTTATCGCTGACTAATCCAGAAGGTTGTCTAGAAGAGATCGCTTTGTAACGATAAAACCACCCATAACATATTTTTTTCTGTTTTTGTGTTTCGTTAACTTGGTGTCAGTAAAGAGTTTATCTATTTATCTATCTAATCCATATACCAATAAACATAGGCATATCTACTATCGAATTTACGTCTAACCGGCTTTCTGACTCTGTTACTATTTCATTACTGGTTGGACCGATTTTGATGAAATTTGGTATGGAGGTAGTTAGAGCCTTGAGGAAGGATATGGGGTAACTTTTGTCGCAATGACCTAAAGTAAACGCGGACGAAGCCGCGGGCTGTAGCAAGTTCATAATTTTTACAGCTCTATCGGCAGAAAGTATATAGCAAGACACAATTATTGGCACATCAGCCAGATAGGTTATCTAGATGTGTTACATGCGTGTCATATTGTTTGCAATCAACTGTTATCGCCAGCTATCACAGTTTGGCAACGGAAGGAGGGAATTTAAATCAAACAGAGTCGTTTTCAATGAGTGTTATAAATAACTACTCAAATATGTATATGTTGAAATCAAAACTCCCCCCCCCTGGTTTCCCGTACGTTTGTTAAAGTTGAACTCATGACAAATAAAAAATACGAAACGCTCATTGGTTGCTTGTTGATCATCGGCTGCCTCCAACAAATGAGCGTTCAGTGTATTTGATTTAACATGAGTTTAACTTTAACAAACGTACGAGAAACCGGAGGTTAACCAGTCAATAGTACTTAATCCGTCAAAAGTATAATTTTAGCAGGTTATATCGGTCAAAACTCTTAAAATGTTATGGCTAACAACGGCCGGTGAGGCGCTAAAAAGTAGTAGAACACTAGATTAGGTAGAAGTGCAACTCCTCCGGAAGTGGGTGTGGCTGCCATTCGGGTCGCTGACCATCCGATTGGTACAGGTGCTTTCCAGACATGGCTGTTTTGGAAAGTACCTGCACCAGATCACAAGGCCCCACACGCTGGAGATGTGCACTGCTTGGGATTCTGAGCGGCACACACTTTCAGCGCTATCTGTAGTGGTGGCAAGGAAGTGTGAGGGTATTTCCCCCCTCAAAAAAAGGTTAGAAGCGCAACAACACAACGCGCATGTGCAGCGCTGATGAAGTAGTTTAATTTAATTTTGTTTTAGTACTTAGAGCGTCCGTCAAAACTACTTTTGACCAACCATGTTCAGTTAAAACTAGATTTTACTGTTTTATTCAATTAAAAGAACTTTTGACTGCTTTATAGGAGTTTTGACTGCAACATATGCACAGGGTTATAGGGCTGAATTTCTCCATTATTTCCTCTAGATACACCACTGCTTTGATAGACTTTTTTTAAACACAAGTGTTTGCGCACTAGTTGTGTAAGTAGTACTTAAGTACTTATAAGCATTTACATAACTTGAATAAGTTTGTAAAAAAATGCTTCGCAGATAAGTCTTCGGACTTGGTGCAGTATCTTTTGACACATTTAATAATGAATCATCTGAGATGTTCTCAATACTTTGGTTTATTATTCAATGTTATCGCGGATAGTACCTATGTCACATTATTTAACAAAGAAGTTGATCTTTGTTCCTTGTATTTTATTGCACCATTTTTTCCGTGAAGTTCACATACATCTAACTCAGAACATGCTTTTCAAAGGTTATCCTTCATCTTATACAACTTATTTTAACTTATTTTACAAGGTGGTAGGACTTTTCCGGCTTTTAAGCCGGCAAAGGGAATAACCCAGGGGATGTGCAGCATTCTCCTTGGTACCTACATTAAAATATTCTGCGATCACCCAGCCGCCTGTCAAGCGTAGTGATTATGGCAAATACCCCCCTATGACAAGCGTCCAAAGTGACGTTTTATGGGGGAGGAATGTGTTCAACAATGGATGTCTTCCGGCTGATGAAGAGGGAAGAGAAGAGGACTTTTCTGTAACATTCGTCTAGGTAGGTACGACCGCTTTCCAAGTTATTCTGCCGCCAAGCAGTAGTGTGCAAGCACTGTGTTCTAGTTTGAAGTGCATTGTAGCTAGTGAAATTACTAGGCAAATGAGACTATGATCTGATCACACAGTCTAGTATCTTATTACTAGACTGTGGTGTGAAGTCTCGGGATGACGTGCGCAGTGCAGTGTCACGCAAAACTATATTAATTTAGAGTTCCGAGTGATACTGAAACCTGACATGGGCAGCCGTGACGCTTATCAGGTGAACGACTAGCTCGTCAAGTGATTCATTTACATTTTAAAAAAACATGAAACTTGATAGTAGAATTTACCAACATTTGATTACATTTTTTATAAAAGCTTAAATACACAGAAACAATACAGAAGGAGGTGCGTTTACAAATAATATGTAGATAACAAATAAATAATGCCTGTTGCGTAAAGGCATCGCAGAAGATGCTACAATCTGCTATGGCTATGGTTGCGTATTTCCAAACTAGGGTTAAGCAAGATTTTATGTTTTTTCCCATCAAACATTAGTTTCAAAATCAAAGTGTTTTATTGTATTAGCCTATTAAGGCTATTCATAGCAATTTTACAAGTGTAATGAGATAGGTACTTAAAATACTTAAATTAAATTATTGTAAATACTGAGCATATAAAATAACAATGTGCGTAATGTCAAAAATTGTATATAGTTTAATACTTAACGGTAATATACAAAAAATAAATAAATAACAAATAAAAGGAAAAAAATAATAATAAAATTAGAAACCTAAAAAAGTACGCAATTTTTTGCACTTACAAAATTTAATGTTGCAGGTTGTTCGAAGAATGCCGTATACGTTTTCAGTCGATAATCATACTTAGTATATAGGTAGGTATATTCATTAATTGAATGATGTGAGTGTGACCAGATAAATGAATGCTTGTTTTAGTATTTAAACGAATTAAATGTCATAGTAAATTAAAGCTGTTGTGACATAAATGTTTCCTTTACATTAAAATATTAAAGTTTAATGTGTCGGATGCCGTTAATTTGTATAATAAATTATTAATAGACCGACAATTAAAAGTGTAGATACTACTAATAACAATTTTTTTGGAATAAATATTATAGTTAAAAATAAAATTAACTCACAGTTATAGATAAATGGTTTATAAAAAAATTTTTCCTCCTAACTCACACAAGCAGTACCTACTTCTTTCAAATATTTTGGATTAACGTAACATTATTTTATCTGATCTAGACTTTTGTAAATACGCGACCGTGCGCCCGCGCAGTAATTTGCGTACAAGTTGGCACACAATAACGCTTTGATGTCGCCGCCCGCATAATTCTCGATGACCAAGTATCAGGTCTCCCTGTATCAGGCACCCTTATATCAGAAGTATTGTATATCAGGTGAATTGTATATCAGTTCGGGAGACATGCAAGTAATGTAACTCATGTAAAACAAGATGGATTGTATGTTTGTTAGTACTTATAGTAACAGATAATTTGTATGGGCTTATTTTTGAATTGAGCATTTTGCATCTTATGAATCGGCGTGTTCAGAGGTTTGTAATAAATTTTGGGTTAAATTTAACTCATTCAATTAATTTGCATAACCTTTATAAATGAAAAATTGAAAAGTGTACAACTACATACGTTTAACATTACTTGAGTATTTTGGAATTGTTTAATTTACTCTGTTGAAGTATTCCCACACATGTTCAAATAAGGCCAAAGCACTGTTCTCTGCAAATATTTTATCTATATACAAAAATGATGGGTTTTGTAAGTATATAGATTATAGGTAGGTACACGCCGAATAACGTCAAATAATAAAATAAATTCATTTCAAATTACTTGGTTAAGTTGAATACAGTTTATCGCAATAAAAACCATTCCAACTTTTTCTCAGAGTTCGATTACATCCATGCTAAACTTCATCAAAATCAATTCAGCCATTTGGTCGTGAAATCAGTGGATTTCAAGTAAATTCAAAAGTACCGCTCTTTGGTCACTACCAAAGAGCGGTACTTTTGAATTTACTTGATTAGTATGTTTATACACGGTTAATTTAAATTACCAAAAAGCTTTTAGGCCATAACTCACTTCACTGAAACAAACAACTTTTGTTCTACAACTTTCAAAAATTTTATTTTCTTTTTAAATTTTTTTTTATGAATTTTTCATTTTGGCGTAAATAAATACCAAAAATATAATCATAATACGGGTCAACACTCAAACAGAATAATAAACTCTGTATAATTATAAAACATCCAAAAAAAATTACAGTTTTTTAAGCGAAGTTTTAACCCATTATACTGGCGAAAATATTATTATTAAGATTAGGAAAAAAAAACGGTGGAACAAAAGTTGTTTGTTTAAATGTGAGTTACGCCCTAAAAGGTTTCCGGTAAATTGAAAATCATCCTGTATAGCCACAAAGTTCGCCCTATGTTTTAGCAGCAAATTAGCTTTGTACAAAGCAAGCCATACTTTTTATAGAGGTCAATATCAATAGTAACTACTACATAATCTGCGTTCAGTGTTTTATTCTCCGAGTGCTAACTCCCCGCGGCGGTATCAGATATAAACCCAAATAACTACAAGAGGCTGTTATCAACTCCATTAGTACAAGTGGCGAGCGCAGTTTACTCGCGAGACAGTGACTGAGCTCGGCACGAAACAGCCTCACCCTTACACACATCACGCACATCAACACTCTAGATGACCACTGCTGAACACAGAGGCCTCTCCCATAAAACTTTGAATGTTTATCATAGATGGGGTTTGCCATAATCACCATGCTTGGCAGGAGCCTTGGTGATTGCAGAAGATTTTAATGTACCGAGGAGAATGCTGCTACGAATTCTCTGGATATTCCGTTAGCCAGATTGTACAGCACTCGCGGAAAGAGATGGGTGGTCCTACTCTTAAACCGGGACCACAATGGGCAATTTTTGATCCCCAGTTTATTTTATTTGTTACCTTTATTAAAATAAAGGTAAAAATTGGAAAAAACAACTAAAATGTGTATTCCAATTAAAATATAGGATTTAAATATGTAGAACAATTAAATTATAACCGAATGAATATGTGGATTAAAATCCCGTTATTAAGTTTTTTCTTTTACGTCAAAAACTTATCTGTTAATTATGCTGAGCTGGCGATACTTCTATACATCACAAATCTACAAAATAAAAGAATTGAAATAGAACAATTAAAATAAAATAATTGAAATAGAACAGTTGAAATAGAACAGTTGAAATAAAACAGTTGAAATAGAACAGCTAAAATACAACAATTGAAATAAAACAGTCAAAATAGAGCAACATAAATAGACCTTTTTTCAATGCTAAAATGGGCATACGTTTGAATTGTAATTGAAAATTTACAAATTTACTTAACAGATACTGTTCAGTTAATGTGTCAAAGGTTAATCAATTCTCAAGTTTGCGTTAAGCTAAGACACTGCGGGATCCTTACACGGCACGGCATTCCATTCCCGGCAACATTTATTGAATAATATCTGTAGAATGGTCCAATTACATCTGTTTATCTTTGCTTCGGCATCCGGCGATATCTACAGATTGTAGCAATGGTCTCTTTGGACAAGCTTTTTAGTGGTCACTTTCTTGTATACTATTTGTTGACATGGAGAAGGCTTAATTTCTCCGGTTACATTACCAAATGGACCTCCTTGTACGTGTACATTTCGTGGCTGTACCTGCAGCTTTTTTTTAATTTTTTGGCTCCACGCATAGTGTATTTAGCTAATGTCAAGTATTGTAATTTATCAGCATGTTATAGAATATTTATCACGTAAGTGATGGCAACTTTTCTAGAAGCTTTTATTTAATTTTCAAAGCAACACGAAAAACCACGTATCACCACATTATACCACTTGCGTGGGCAAGGTCACGTTCACGCTCGTAATTAATACTGAATGCGTAAAATGCCACCAATTTTAAACATTACCTGAAAAAAGCACAAGTTTTGAAAAATAATACAAGGCAACGACTTGAACTTTTCCGCGTACCCGCCAAAACTCCTACATGCAGCTTTGCGGATGAAATCTCAAAAAAATAATAATAGGTCAATAAACATGCTAAACAAAGATAATAGAATAGGCAATTTCATGTATTAGGCCGAATAAAAATGTAAATGTTTACATTTTTTAAATTTTTTTTTGTATTGCTATCAAGATTTTCTAAGTATATTCAATGTACAGATTTAGCCTAGTTACAATTTTATTATATCCATAGAGTACCTGGATTTAAAATGAAGTCACACTGTTTGTTATAATAATATTACTCAAGTCTATCGAATATGATGGAATCATATTCGATAGACTTTAATTACACCAGTATAATAAAAGGTTTTCAAACAAAATAGCCAGCTCTATTTCTTATTTCTGGTAACCAAAAAGTATATTTATAATACCTTGTAACTCCCATCTGACATTACTAGTGCGGGGACTCGCGTGACTCTATTCTACTAGTGTTGCACTGCCAGCAATAGGAATCGGTCGATTTATCTTATCATAGTATTATAATAGGTAACGTGCATGTCTGAAATAATTGGTTACGATAGTACATTATTTCAATTATTAGATTATTTTGGACTCGTGTAAAGTGTCAACGAATCCAAGCACCTATCTAAGTTACATTCACCTTCAAGAAGATAGTCGTATCTGTGTTTATATTATATCTGTGGAAAGGTGACAATCTGCGAGATACCACCACAAGGTTAACTTGATTAAAACTTTGATGTCATTGTAGAAAGAAAGTAACTATCTAGTTAGCTTACTGATAAATTAAGTAGTGTAGGACTGTGTTTCTTATTTATCTGTGTGTTTTCAAGAATTAGACTTAGGTCTAAACGACATAGTGGGCCCATTATGTAACGGCATACATGGAATGTAATAAATAATAAAACATGCTAATATAACATGATTTTAACCGACTTCAAAAAAAGGATGGGTTTTGTCGTTTATATACCGATTTAGAAAATTCCTTTTTGTTTGAAACGATGAACTTTCGAATTCATTCCGTAGTTAAATCAAAATCGGTTTAGTACACATTCACATTTTTAATATTTATGATTTTTATAGCAGTATCGCCTGCTCAGCGTAATCTACAGATTAATTTGTAAAGGAAAAATTTGAATCACGAGCGGGACTTGAACCCGCATCCATCCGTCCCTAAAGCCGGGACATGCTTTACTTAAGCTACCGTGACAAGTGGTCTCGTGTCCGAATTTATCCTTCACCTTTTACAACCAACTTACGGGGTTGGCAACGCCATCTTTTTGAGAAATTCTTAAGAATTATCCCAACCAGCACGGTCAAGTTACATCAACACAAATGCTGTAAAGATAACGCCTCCCAAATCAATATTTATGATTTTTATAGCAGTATCGCCTGCTCAGCGTAATCTACAGATTAATTTGTAAAGGAAAAATTTGAATCACGAGCGGGACTTGAACCCGCATCCATCCGTCCCTAAAGCCGGGACATGCTTTACTTAAGCTACCGTGACAAGTGGTCTCGTGTCCGAATTTATCCTTCACCTTTTACAACCAACTTACGGGGGTGGGGGTTGGGTTTTTTTCACATTTTTAGTAAAATTTGTAAGTAGATTATAAATATCATCGAAGTATGTAACCAGTAGTGTAACAAAAAAATCCTTTCCGCTAGATAACCAGCTATCACACTTGGTATAGTGTGATTCAAACTCAATGTCGGCTGTGAAGTGCGCTGCAAGCTCCCCGTACGCTGCGCTCACCGCTTACCTCTGCCCGCGCACATCTCATTTTTGCTACTGCGGAGCGTTTCGCGCCAACTTCACAGCCGCCATTGTGTTTGAATAGCACTCTATCCTAACGAAGGTATTTATTGGTGGAAAAGCTCAGCAGTACAGATCAGTTTGTTTCTCATGCTCTAGAACAAAACACTTATTAAGCGATGATCTACCTAATAATTGTATTATAAACGAAAAGATAACGGGTCACATTCTTATAAGGCATGATATTCTTATCTGTCACTTTCACTTCACTTTCTCTTGGACAACAGTATTGTTGATAGTTCGAAGTACTTACTTATAATATTGCATCACTTGTAGATTTTTATAAGAGTTAGGCTAAACCTCTGTATACACAAAGCTAATTAGGTAGGTATAATTAATATTTTGGATGTAAGTTCTTCATTGCATCATCAGTCACTTGCATGTAGTAGGAAAGATTTTTTTTATTTCAAACTTATGTGTTTCATTGAATTGACTTGCGAGTATTTGAGAATTAGCATTTTGTAATATTATATGCTTGGAACATGAATTTAAAATACTTATTTTCATGAGCGTATATAAAGGGGAGGTTTGGGGGGTCCGGACCCCCCTTAGCAAACGACATAATTAAAAATCGCTGAATATTGCTGACTGGCAATAGTTAACTTAAACAGATAAAATTGAAAGATGTTTCTTGTTGTTGTTTAATAAGCTTGCATATACTTGTGTACGTATATTGATTACCAGTTGCCTACCTATCTATAAAACAGTTGCTGAATTATGTAACTTCTGCGCGCTTAGTTTGTATTCGTGCTTTACTAACGGTTGTTTTATGATAGTTTAAGAGCCAATACAACGCCAAATTGCTTAAAATGGCTTAGCTTGAGGCAGTATCCTGTCAACAATATTGCAACAATGACTTTGAAATTAATATATGGTCAAGTTCAGGACTAATGCTACTGCAAATGTATAGTGAAAACACGAATTAATACAATTTTCTCGATAGAAAAAAATTACAAAGTTACCTCCAAACCGTACAAATAAACAGCGATTATTCAATGAATACTTTAAATAAGATCATGAAACTTTGTGTAGTAGTTGAACTAAATATAATGGAGGGCTTATGTATAGCGGATTTTTAAAATACCCTTTATATTCAGTGTAATAATAAATTACCTAAACTATTGCGCGTTGGAACCAGTTTAACTTAGACCGCCCCTGCCGCTCGGCCCCTGGCTCATCCCCGCTTTGGCCTAGTACTATACATCTATTCTGTGGCTTTGACTTGAATTCGCGCTGGCCTTGCACAAGCCCTTAAGGGTAGGGATATAAAAATAAGTGATTTTTATACAGGATGTAATTTAATTATTTAGCATGAATTGAGTACATATGATAGTACATCATTTATTGATGATTATTAAAGGGTAAAGAGTGCAAACACAATATTTGTTATTGAAAATTATGAAGTTAGCTGCAGCGTCTATCGTAGTAGGCACGAATGATTATGATACTGTTTAAAGTTTTGTTACCTTGTATGCAGTAAATAAAAACAGTGCTTAATTATTTTTATTTAATTTTGTAGTGTATGTAAGTTATTCCATTTTTCGGAGTTATTATCAATATCAAATGAATAATACTCTGTGATCAAACAAATTGATGCGTTAGATTTCATAAATTTTGGTCCACACGTCACTCGTGTCATGAGTAGATAGGTACCTAATTTCAAGGATTCTAATGAATCCGTCCAATCTGAACTTCGGCTCTTTCATTGAGTCCAAAGCGAAAGTAGCTGCCAAAAAGCTTGGAATATTATCCAAGGTTAGGCGGTACTTCACACCGGGACAGCTTCTGACCCTCTATCAAGCACAGGTACGGTCGTGTATGGAGTACTGCTGCCACCTCTGGTCTGCAAAGTACCAGCTGGCGGCTTTGGATTCCATTGAGCGACGTGCTAAACGGATTATCGGTGACGATTTCTTGGTGAACACTAGGCTTCAGAGTCTGGCGCACCGACGTGAAGTCGCGAGTCTATCGGTTTTTTATAGGTTGCACTATGGAGAGTGTGCACAAGAACTGCATGACCTAAGTCCTCCGGCACCTTTCCATTATAAAACTACCAGGCGGTCGGCCAAGCATCACCCTTTTATGGTCGAAATACCACCAATACGTACTAACAGTTTCGACAACACTTTTCTAATAAGAACTGCAAAAGTGTGGAATGCCCTGCCCTGGTCGGTGTTTCCTGAAAAATATAACCCGGGGTTGTTCAAGTCAAGAGTGAATAGGTATTTATTACTAGACAAGCGTGCTACACCTTCGACCACATCATCACTTCCCATCAGGTGAGATTGTGGTCAAACGCTAGTCAAATATAAAAAAAAAATACAATTACACACCCAGTATATAATTATAGTATTTGGGGTAAGAAATATTTTGTTTTTATTTTGGAGGCTTGTTTCACTCCAACCTACATAAGCAATACCGCAATAAAGTAACAATGGGTTTTATATCAAACTACCGGGTTTGATTCCTGAGCCGAACAATAGTTTGGGTAAATAAAGAAAAAATGAGAAGGAAAAAGAATAAAGCAAAAAAGTTTTATGGAAAACCTGTGAATGCAGTTTTTCTTATCTCTAAAATCAGTGATGTTTTAAATTTATTTATTTATTTATTTGAACACCAACATAATAAACACCAATTCATGCTTGAGTAATTAAATTAATAATAATATAGCTAAGTGTCGATATAATTATATGTGAAGACAGCTTGCGAACTTTCTATTAGAAAGAATTTTTTGATGTGAGCGAGTACAAAATTATAGGAATATAACATCAAATGAATTTCAATTTACAATAGAAATACGTGACTATTATAGGCAATATTAATATAAAAAGTCTAAAGGCTTCATCATATTATGTTACACCCTGTGTTACAGACCATTACTTTAATTTACCCAGTCTAGTAATCTGATTATTTGACTGGGTGATGTCTCAGGATGACGTGCGCAGTGCAGTGTCGCGCGAAACTATTATTTTAAAGTTCCGGGTGACACTGCAACTGTTATGGGCGGCCGTGTCACTTAACATCAGGTGAACGGTGAACGACTAGCTCGTCACGTCATTCAATCACATAAATAAATAAAAAATTTGACACCAGATAATTATGATTTTCATTAAGCCTGCTGTATACGCAAATCCACTATCTCGCTCACGGATTGCGACATTTTTGAAAATATTAAATAACTGAATTTACTTACGCAAAATCTGACTAACTATACACCCAAATCTAGTTTCATACGGTCCAGTATGAGTACGGTAGAGTACTTAATATAAAGAACGCCATACCTTCTTTATCAAAGCCATCAGCTGTCACCACCCATCACGCATCACTAAAAAAACGTTTTAGAAACTCTGCCGGCTGTTTCCACATAAATAATTAACGGCATACAAGTTATCAAGAGCGTTGATAAGCAAACAATCGGAGAATACATTAAGCAGAGATAGTGGTTTAACGAACCCGCACTTTGTATCGATCAGACAAACAAAATTATATTTTTAACTGGCGATTAATCGTTCTTGGATTTTCAACCGGATTCTGGCTCTATTGAAGTTTCTAGCAGTTTAGAATGTTATAGTAACCGTACAGAAGATACACTCCGCGAATTCACTTAAATAAACATCGACTCTTGCTGCGACGTAATAATGTGTAGTTTAGCTTGCACAGCTCTACACGCTTACCCTAAACAGGGGGTCTAGCAATGCATTTCCCATACATTTTGAAGTTAGCGTGAGGCGTTAACGCCTCACGCTGGCATCTTTGCTAGACCCCCTGGTGCTTCTCTTTCTATCGCTACAGTCGCGCGCTTCTGACACGTTAAGCGTACCGAAGCGACCCAGTATGTCGGGTCTGTCACATGTGCTCGTAACTTCGTACGGAGTACAGCCTGCAGTTAGTTTTTTCATGTAATTTATAGGCATAGCATTTGACAAGTGTCTCATCTGATGGTAAGTGATGACGCGGCCTACGGTAGTACATACTTGCCTGGAAGAAATCCTGTTCACTCTTGACTTGGTTAGCTGGAAACATGGATGCCAGCAAGGCATTCCACTCATTTGTTGTACGCACTATAGAGTTTGATGCGAAACGCTTGGTGGCTGTAGGAATATTAACGATATAAGGATGCCGAGTTTCTGTGCACCTTGTAGTCCGATGAAAAAACGGAGATGAAGGAATTAGTTCGTGTAATTCCATCAGACAATCTCCAAAATGCAGCCTATAAAAAACAAAAGTTAACGTAAAGTTAGTTTATTTAATGGAAGAGAGAGATAGAGACAGACGTTACGAAAATAGCAAAAATGGTTGAAAGATAAGACCAGTCGCTAGTGTCTGCACTCGCTCTTACAACCAGGAAACATCGTGAGGAAATGTTCAAGAATCATAAAATTCGAGAACATGTATTATCCACCAACTCGCACTTGGCCAGCAAGGTGGACTATGACTTGCACTCTATCCCTCTGTGAGAAGGCTCGTGTTCCAACAGTGGGAACGTATTGGACTGATGACGATAGTTAGTACCAGGGTATATTATACTCTAGAATAGATGCGGCCCGCAGTTAAAAAAGCAAGTGAACGACTAGCTCGTCACGTCATCCATTCTCATAAAATAAAAGTAACCTATTTCCCGCGGGAACTCTTAATATTCCGGGATAAAAGTTTACTATGTTAATTTCGGGCATGTGCAGTCAACCTTGGGATGGAAAGAATTATTGGAAACGTTCGACGTTTTACTTTTGTACTTATATCAAGGGGAGAGATGCTAGCATAGACCTCAATAACCAAATTATTGTAGGTCTGTGGATGACAGTATGGTCACGGAATACATAATAGTACTTAACTTATTGGTAAAGCATATAGAGTGTCAGCTATGAAAAATAACGGACTAGTAATGATGAGTCAAGATTATCTAAACCAGTTTACGTCATAAACGAATATTCAAATTCATTTATTTATTATTATTTCTATACCAATATTATAAAGAGGAAAGATTTGATTGTTTGTTTGTTTGCATTGAATAGGCTTCGAAACTACTGAACCGATTTGAAAAATTCTTTCACTGTTCGGAAGCTACACTATCCCCGGGTGACATAGGCTATATTATATTTTCAAAAAAATTAGGGTTCCTTGGGTTAAAACTCCAATAATGTAACTCAAAGTGTAAAAAAATACCTAAAATATTCTTTACATCGCGTGTGCAGCGAAAACTATTATACCCGTGCGAAGCCGGGGCGAGCCGCTAGTATTATCATAAAGTTAACCACTAAGCTGTCCGTTTATTGACTTGCAGCTTCCTGGGTTAAGAATAAGGCCACCTCATCTCGTCTCTGGGGTGCCGTAAGAGCCGGCTAAGGGAATATAAAGGGAATGGGCAGCATCTACTGCGATCATCAAGACGCCTGCCAAGTGTGATGATTATGGCAACCCTCTCCCCTTCTAACAGGAAGCTGAAGATGGGTGTGTTTATTCTATCATCATCATCATCCATCATCAACAGCCTGAAGACGTCCACTGCTGAACATAGGCCTCCCGCAGAGAGCGCAGAGTGAACGGATGCAGGAGGCGAGCAGCCGCTCATGGTGGTTTATTCTATAATCATTCATAATAAAAAAACGATTTTTACCTGATACCATTTCTAATAGTTTGGCACATTCGTTTAAGCCGTTACCTATGTATAAGTGGGCGTGGTAGAAAAACCTGCTACCATTGACAGCTACGAATTAAAAAATATACATTTCTACTTATAATTTAAATTTAAGCGGCCTCAAAGGTTTATTTACCGTTTAACTTTTAAATCGACTCTTTAAGATGCTAATCAATCCAAAGTCTACAGGTATTTTACTAAGTAATAGCGAACTAACAGATTGACCTACCTAAGAGCCATTCTAATAATTGGTAGATTTTTAAAATGAGTATCAATGAAAAGAAGAAACCAAAGTTAAAAAAATTGGTTTATTAAATTATGGATATTATTCGACCAACAATTCATAGTTACTATAAAAAAATTAAGAAGAGGTGAAATCATAGAACACTAGCTCCGCCCCACGGTCATCATTATCATCAACAGCCTGAAGATATCCACTGCTGAACATAGGCCTCCCCCAGTGAGCGGCTGCTCGCCTCCCGCATCCGTAGTTCCCCGCGGTTTTGACCAGATCGTCGGTCCACCTAGTGGAGGCCAGCCTACGCTGCGTCTTCCGGTTCGTGGTCTCCACTCGAGAACCTTTCTTCCCCATCGTTTCCACGGTAATTTAGGATAATTTTTGTAAACTCATTTTTCGTAGATAGTTTTCCTGCATAAAAATATGATTGTCACTCTTCAGCTCAATCTTCATAAGTAGGAGCCTCTCCAATGGGAAAATATTACGGTGCATTAAACTAGCTACTACAATAATATCAACTCTTTAATGATGCGAGCTACCCTATCCACTAACTAAAAAAAACTGGGTTGAATAGGTTGTGGCTAGATTAGTAGTGGGCTGGAGCTTGGTCATTGCATTGCAATGATTAGTATATAAGTAGCGTACCCACACATGCTGGCAGCATTGCCCCGCTGAATCGCAATGCTGATTTGTCGTGCCAAATAAGTGCCAAATTCTGCTAATAATAATGAGATTAGAAATATGAATATTGAATAGCTATAACGTTCATAGACATATCATGATAAAACTAGTTTCTATCATTTAACATTGAATACATGAAAGTTTATTTTTAATATTATATACCTAGGTACCTTGAATAATGAAAACATAATGATATGTTAAAAGCCGTTACATGCCATTTATGTAAGTAAACGGTATAATATACATGAATTAAATAAGATTATGATTAAGATTGAAATGAAAATTGAATACTTAATAATGACTTTTTTCTCAATAATCTTATTGGATTATTAGTAAAAACTAGATAAAACAGACCTCGAATTATGACATTTTAATTTACTGGATTAATTTTGGAGAAATTATGCATATAAATCATATATGTTAAAATTGACTTTTTTATAGGTATAGTATTAAGAAAATGAATGTTCACCACGTAGAAACTGGAAAGTGGCGAGTGAAGCCAATTCGCACCCCCTAGTGTTATTAAAAAATATAAAACTTCCTATAATCACAGGTCTACTTCTAAAGAATGTTATAGCTCCAAGAATACTAATTGGCACGCAACGATTTCTGGTTACCTTAAAAATAATCTTTTTTTTCATCGTACTAACCAATAAATCTATACTAACCAATGGATTTATTTGTCCGAAAAAAGTTTTATTTTTAAATTTCGTTGTGCTTTTGTGCGTACCGGTGTAACAACACCTATAGTAAGGCTAGTACTAGATGTTAGGGATTTTCGTTGTGTTTATATAACGATTAGTCAATACACTATCCAATAATATACAAATACATGTATCATCATTATAATCATATGAAATAATAGATAAGTTTCCTATGCAATTACCAGTATCGTGAAACTGACTTTAAAAGTGTAAACCACACTTGAGGTGTATCTACAAATATAAATATTATAGTTCTTAAAATTTAAGCAACCAGCGGGATTTGAACCCGCGCCTTCCAACTCACCGGATTAGACTCTGCCAACTGAGTTATGGTCACATGACCGCTGCCTGCGAAAATCTTTAGGATTATGTGTGTTTACCGAGTAAGCAGTCGTGACGACGTCTAATAACATGCTAAAATGCTAAAATTTTAAAGACTATAATATCTGTAATGACCAATATGATGAAACGACTTCATCATATATATTTTTAGAGTTACAATCGTTACTTGTGTAAATACAATTAATACATGTTTATTTTGCGGCGGCCCGCGTAAGGTTCAATATCGCACGAGATGGAGAAATGATAGGCGAGCGTGTGGTGGTAGCGGGTGTTTAATAGCAAAGCAACTGAAAAATTAAGACAGTGGACAGTATAATGGTTAGCGCGTATACCTAGTTTTTTTTTTTTTTATGTGATTGAATGACGTGACGAGCTAGTCGTTCACCTGATGTTAAGTGACACGGCCGCCCATAACAGAAAGCTATAAGCTTCTTACATATTCCTTCTAAAAGCTATACGTATCTATGTAATAATAGGCTTAATTACATCTAAAACTATTGATTTATTTACTTAGGTATTCATTAGCATTTACCTATATTTATAGGTAGGTAGGCTGAGTCTAAATAACTTATAATTCCTAAAAATTTGTTTACTTTATAAAAGGTTTTCATAATAAATCCCTACAGAATACACGCGTCATAAAATAATTTGAATAAAATGTATACTGTACCTACACGTGTCAATTCCCTTATCAATGTATTCTTATCATTAATTTTCAAACAATTCTATCAAGTACTTATTTAATTACTTAACATAATCACTTAGTTAAATTTGGTTACGAATAACCACGATATAGGTAAGATATTAATACAAAAATGACAAAAAACTTATATGATTCACTTAACCTGTGTTTAGTTAGCGGTGACTGAAACTTAGTTCTTAACTTACGTTTCAAAGGTTTGGGGTTGCTCTGCTTCCTTCGCGACATGACCTAGCTTGCACCTGATTCCAACATGACACATTCACTGCACTGAACTACTCGGGTCGACGTCCGCAGTTTTGCGAGGGTCCGGGTGACGTGCGCTCTTTGCGGCGGTTGACACGCGACTGAGGGAAGGCGGCGACGAGAAGCGGAGGGCTGGATTAGGCGCCGCCTCTTTGCTACCCCCCCTCTTGGCTACGGAGCGTAGCGCGTAGCACGCCGGTCGTAGACGTTGCTGTAGCTTTAGGAAAAGAGTTTTCAGGTTTTGGGAAAATCTGCTCCTACAAATGCTTTCCGTAGTAATAACACGCTATATAGCAGTGGAATTAGCTACGAAGAGTTTTCTCTTGTGTTATAATTGCCTAATTAAAGTGGAGAGAAACAAACATATAGGTACTTACATACAAAATAATATTATTCTCATCATCATCAACAGCCTGAAGACGTCCACTGCTGAACATAGGCCTCCCCCAAAAAGCGCCACTTTGAGCGGCCGCTTGCCTCCTGCATCCATCGGCTCCCCGCGGTTTTCACCATGGAGTGGGGGCCGGCCCACGTTGCGTCTTCCGGTTCCTATAGTCGCCTCTCGAGAACACCAGAGCCAAGTTAGTCCGACACTATACCGAAGATGTGCCGGACATCAGTCTGTACGAGATTAGAATGGTCCTCACAGCTTAACAGCTTAAAACAACGAGGCGCCAGGTGAAGATGGAATTACGACCGAACTTCTAAGAGCGGGTGGTAGACCGGTACTTGTGGTTCTTCAAGAGCTATTTAAGTCCGTCATACTTGAAGGCAGAACGACAGAAGCGTGGTACAAGAGCGTGGTGGTGATTTTCTTCAAAAAAGGTGATAAAACCTTACTGAAGAAATATAGGCTCATCTCGCTCTTGAGTCATGTGTACAAGCTGTTTTCGAGAGTCATTACGAATCGTCTCGCACGCAGGTTTGATGAATTCAGCCTCCCGAACAGGCGGATGATGATAATGAT
The DNA here is from genome assembly GCA_910589525.2 of Ennomos quercinarius. Taxonomy (NCBI): domain Eukaryota; kingdom Metazoa; phylum Arthropoda; class Insecta; order Lepidoptera; family Geometridae; genus Ennomos; species Ennomos quercinarius. The sequence goes on from OU342491.1 coordinate 2,769,697, forward strand.
GATTGTTTTAACACTGCGTTCTGCATACCGTTCAATCGTGGCGTGTAGCCTGCCTTAAGGTGGAACGTTACACTAGCGCGGCAAATTCAAATTTTCTTGCGTTCTTTTACTAATAATAGCTTAATTACTCAACGTGATTACATGAAAACTAATTTTGCGGAAATAAATAGAATGTATCAACAAATTACGATTAAAAGTATCTCCTAGATATCATTGGTTTAGTAACAAATGGCAATAGACTGAAAAACTAAGAAGAAAATTGTTTATTGCCATTTTTCGCTAAACCAATGATATCTAGAAGATACTTTTAATCGTAATTTGTTGATACATTCTATTTATTTCCGCAAAATTAGTTTTCATGTAATTAAGTTGAGTAATTAAGCTATTATTGGCAAAAGAACGCAAGAAAATTTGAATTTGCCGCGCTAGTGTAACGTTCCACCTTAATCGGTTGCTGGCCGGAACGCGAGGTAGCTATCTATGCCTCCATTTACGAGGGTACTCAGTAATAATTGTCATTGTAGGTAATCATATCAATCGAAGCTACAGATCGAGGTTTTCTATTCTGCTTTGTGTCGGATTGCTAAATAACATTTTGACATTAAGCACTATGTAATGTTGTCTATAATTATTATGCTTGCTTAGTATGTGCAATAATTTATTTTTATATTTTTAAATATCTGATTATTGACTTGTAAAAGTGCTATTAATAGCCTATTTGCAATAAATTTATTGAGTTTTGAGTGTTGCATTAATAAATGTACGTACACCTGTAATCGGCCAAGACTTTAAAACAAGTAAACACATAAACTTTTAGAATAGAATAGAATAGAAAATATTTATTCCTGACAAAAGGCACAAAAACAACGCAAAGTTACAAACTAAGTACTACAAACAATAATAATAAACATTTGTTGCCCGTTGCCACGAATCGGTCCCAACTCAGCATGGTGCTGGTCGTACAACCAGCGCTGGTCTTCCGTTGGGACCGGTTCAGTGTCGTCACGGCGCAGGTTACAAATTACAATTATGTGAATCTAAATACTATGGGATAAATTATAACACACAACACTGAATAATGATTCCTACAGACGATGGCCACAAACAATATATATAACAACTAGCGGCTCGCCCCGCCGCCGTTCCGATCGAGAGACCGGTAGAGGGGCCGGTAGTCTGCTCTTGGTCATCCCTCAAGAACCTTTCATCCCCGTCGGTTGCGTAGTTTTATGAGCTATGTGGCCTGCCCATTGCCATTTCAACTTGCTAATTTGTGCTATAACGGTCACATTAGTTCTCGTACGGATCTCCTCATTTCGGATCTTATACCGCAGGGAAACACCGAGCATAGCTCTCTCCATAGCTCGCTGCGCTACTTTGAGCTTACTAATGAGGCCAAAAGTAAGAGACCACGTTTCAGTTCCATAACTCATCACTGGCAACTCACACTGATTGAAAACCTTTGTTTTCAGGATCTGCGATATTTTGGACGAAGAGATAGGTCGAAGCTTCCCGAACGCTGCCCATCAGCTGAGTTGGATTCTACGTGCAACCGCTTACCGAAGTTAGTACTTAAAAATACTACCTAAATGATATACTAGAAAATTGAGAAATTATCTTGTTTTAGGCGTTTCTTTCCGCGCTACACACACCCACACAAATGCCTCCTACGGGGGCTACTTGTAGTTCATCATAAAAATGATTGAATAATTAATGATTTAATGATTTTTGATTCGGCTACTAATTAAATGTAGAATTTGAATTGCATTATTAGGTGATTCAGTGTATGCATTCACCCATGAACCCTTCAAATATGGAGAGGACGCAAAACAACACCCATTATAAAGAAAAATGCCAAAATGCAGTTGTCTATTTTTCTTTGCAACCTTCTATTTTGTCTTGACGTTAGGTTGCGCTGCGAGCTGGATTTCGGCCCAAAAAGGGTGTCTCTATCAGGGGACGAAGCGTATTTTTTTTCGTGCTCTGTGGAACTCTAACCGAATTCAGGTCAGGTTAGAGTATAAAAATTCTTTCAAAAGATGGTGTGACACACCGTGTCTCAAAGTGCGTTTAGGAAACCAGAGTACCATGTAAAAATTCTAAGAAACTTGTCACTGCGATGCAGAGCCATTGATTGGAAGCGCCATCTAGTATCAGAACGAATAAACTTCGATGACATCATACGCTGCAACTGTATAAGAAACAGCCCTTGTGAAGCAATAACGTTGTGATTAAAGAAATCGCCGACTTTAATACTCACCAATTAACCGAATGGCTAACCTAAAAAACAATTGAACAGTTTCGAACATACTTATTTTATCAATTAAGCTGGAACGTTACACTAGCGCAGCAAATTCAAATTTTCTTGCGTTCTTTTTCCAATAATAGCTTAATTACTCAACATGATTACATGAAAACTAATTTTGCGCAAACAAATATAATGTATCAACTAATTACGATTAAAAATATCTCCTAGATATCATTGGTTTAGCGAAAAATGGCAATAAACAATTTTCTTCTTAGTTTTTCAGTCTATTGCCATTTGTCGCTAAACCAATGATAAGTAGGTGATACTTTTAATTGTAATTTATTGATACATTATATTTATTTGCGCAAAATTAGTTTTCATGTAATCACGTTGAGTAATTAAGCTATTATTGGCAAAAGAACGCAAGAAAATTTGAATTTGCCGCGCTGTAGTAACGTTCCACCTTAAGTACTGTAATGTTGTGCATTGTTGCGTTAGTGAGCTCCTTTGCCAAAAAATTTTTTTTTAATGTAAATAAATGACGTGATGAGCTAGAGTCGTTGATGAGTAGATCGCTTGATGTTAAGCGTCACGGCTGCCCATAACATTGCAGAATATTGTGTTAGAATAGTACCACTCCATCTCCTCCCTTGCGGGCACCGTAAGAGCCGGCTAAGGGAATATCCAGGGAATAGGCAGCAGCATTCTCATCGGTACATTAGAATCCAGGTCAGTCCGGTCAGACCGCTAATATAATGAAACAAACTCTGATTTATAATAGGCTATATTGTAATGCTTATGGGTCTCAGCTATGAATTGGCTTATTGAAAAAGCATGAAAATGCAAGTTGAAGTGGCAGTGGGCAGGCCACATCGCTCGTAGAACTGATAAGCCATGGGGAAGAAAGGTTCTCGAGTGGCGACCACGAACCAGAAAACGCAGCGTAGGTCAGCCCCCCACTAGGTCGACTAATGACCTGCAGGCTTCGTATGCGCACCGCGACTAAATTCTCTTTACACTTTTTTCGTGAGAGACCGTGACAAGACTATGGTAGCGCCTAAGTGTGTCTCACTCTAAGAAGTTTTCTCGCGATGCGCATGCTCTAGGGTACCTATCTGTACCTCTATCGCGTAACTGTTCTGGACATAGTCTTCGCTTGCCATCCTGCACGCGCCAATTCACAAGTCCATGAGTGCGAGCAAGAGAGCACATGATCACGATCTCCATCAGTCTTATGCGATACGGCCACTGGTCAGAACCGCGGGGAGCCGATGGATGCAGGAGGTAAGCAGCTGCTCAAAGTGGCGCTCCACGGCCCCCCTTGCAGCGCCACTTTGCCTAATAATCAATAGATTTATGAGCGACAAAACTCAATCCCAAAAACATAATCTTTTTTATTTGTTTTTTTATACTTGACTGGGCTCACGTTTGACAACATCTCACCTATGGAAAGTGATGATGCGGTCTATGACCTAAGATTTATTTTACTGTAATAGCGCTTACATTAAAAAAGGATAAAGTTCTCAATTCGGTTATTATGTTACCTAAAAACTCGGATATTTTTTAGCCGATTTGGTTTTTTTATTGAAAGAACATGTCCATACTTTCAGATTGGACCCAAAGACATTTTATCAAAATCGATTCAGTAGTTTAATCTTTTTTTTTTTTTCAATCTAAAATCGGCATATGTTTGACAACAACTCACCTGATGGTATAAGATGGTAAGTGACAAAGTTGTCGAAGGTGGAGAACGTTTGCCTATGAGATGCCCATTCACTCCTGACTTGAAAAGACCCAGGTTATATCGTCGCTCGTAAGACTAAAGGTCCTGTCTCATTTTTGTCCATTGTTCAGAAAACGCGTTTTAAGGTTTTGACATTTCTAACTTTCAGATAGTTTCGTTCCTCGCAAGTCGGCATATTTATTTTTATATGCTTTTGTAGATAATTTCAAGTACTTTAATTACACGTTGAAACTTTTAACCTGTTTGCATTCTAAATACCTGTTTTGATTAATCAAAACAGATAGGTCACTTAGTGAAAACTTTGTTTTATTTAAAACTAGCTGCGCCCCGCGGTTTCACCCGTAGATAAAATGTAGCCTATGTGTTAATCCAGTACATAAGCTATCTATATTCCATGTTTTATCCAAATCCGTCCAGCCGTTTGAGCGTGAAGGAGTAACAAACATACACACATACACACAAACACACATACACACATACAAACTTTCGGCTTTATAATTTTAGTGTGATGTGATATGCTGTCTGTTTTTAGTTACGACTTTTTTTAGACTAAGTATGGAAATAAATTTACAAAATTTATTGTTGTTAATGCTTTATTAGTGTTTTTTTTTTAGTAAGTTTTAGTAAGTTTAATGCTACAATACTGTATTTAATTCAACACAACACCATAACTTTACCAAGTACCTAACAATAAAAAACTACTTAATCAGCCTCATTTTGAGATTGCAATAGGTAATTGAATATTATGAAGTTTAATAGTTTTATTTATTTATTTATTTATTTATTTACTTATTTATTTATTTATTTATTTATTTATTTATTTATTTATTTGTTTACATAAAAATAAAAACACAGAAATTATACAACTAATAATATTATGTACAAAAGTAGTTTTAACTAAAATAAATAAATAAAAATAAATAGTAATAATAATTAATTAATTAATAATTAATTATCTTGTGATCCAAATGTTAAGAGGTACAACGATTAGTCAGATGGATAGAGAATTTTCCGTTGACTAACATAGCGGTCCTAACTCAAAACAGCCAAAAAGTGAGATAGGACCTTTAGTCATACGAGCGACGATATATACCCAGGAAGAAACACTGTTGCTGGAAGAGCATTCCATTCCTTGGCCGTTCGGACTATGAATGACTCAGCAAAACGCATAGTGCAGACTTGTGGTATATACACTAACGACGTAAGGATCTGAAGAACCACCAAGCCTTGTAGTTCTATGATGGAAAAGGGATGACAGATGAGCTGATTAAGGGCCCAATGAATCATCATCATCATCATCATCAACAGCCTGAAGACGTCCACTGCTGAACATAGGCCTCCCCCAGAGCACGCCACCTTGAGCGGCCGCTCGCCTCCTGCATCCATCGGCTCCCCGCGGCTTTCACCAGGTCGTCGGTCCACCGAGTGGGGGGCCGGCCTACGCTGCGTCTTCCGGTTCGTGGTCGCCACTCGAGAACCTTTCTTCCCCATCGGTTGTCAGTTCTACGAGCGATGTGGCCTGCCCATTGCCACTTCAACTTACTAACTCTAAGAGCTATATCGGTCACTTTAGTTCTCCTGCGGATCTCCTCGTTCCGGAGCTTATCTCGCAGGGAAACACCGAGCATAGCTCGCTCCATAGCTCGCTGCGCGACTTTGAGCTTACTAATGAGGCCAACAGTAAGAGACCATGTCTCAGTTCCATAAGTCATCACTGGCAACACACACTGATTGAAAACTTTCGTTTTCAGGCTCTGCGGTATTTTGGACGAAAAGATAGGACGAAGCTTCCCGAACGCTGCCCAGCCGAGTTGGATTCTTCGCGCCACCTCTTTGTCGAAGTTGGACCTACCTAATTGGACAATCTGTCCTAGGTAGACATACTTGTCGACAACTTCGAGAGTATCGTTCCCAACAATTACCGGTATAGGTGGAACATGAGCATTAGACATGATCTTTGTCTTGTCCATATTCATCTTAAGACCAACCTGCTGGGAGACTCTACTGAGGTCGTTGAGCATGGTGCTAAGGTCCTCGAGCGATTCCGCCATTATGACTATATCATCGGCAAAACGAAGGTTAGTGATGTACTCGCCATTTATGTTGATGCCAGATCTTTTCCACTCCAAGAGCTTGAAAACATCCTCCAATGCGTTTGTGAACAGTTTCGGAGAAATAACGTCTCCCTGTCTCACGCCTCTTTGCAATGGAATTTGTTCCGTACTCTGGTCCTGTAGTCGGACTGACATAGTGGCCTTACTGTACAAACACTTCAAAACTTCGATATACCTATAGTCAATTTGGCATCGCTGCAAGGACTGCAGCACCGCCCAAGTCTCGATTGAATCGAAGGCTTTCTCATAGTCCACAAACGCTAGGCATAACGGCCGATTATACTCTTCGGTCTTCTGTATAATCTGGCGCAGCGTATGGATGTGGTCTATGGTGCTAAAGCCTTTTCGGAAACCGGCTTGTTCGGGAGGCTGGAATTCATCAAACCTGCGTGCGAGACGATTCGTAATGACTCTCGAAAACAGCTTATACACATGACTCAAGAGCGAGATGGGCCTATAGTTCTTCAATAAGGTGTTATCGCCTTTTTTGAAGAAGAGCACCACCACGCTCTTGTGCCATGCCTCTGGCGTTATACCTTCAAGGATGACAGAATTAAATAGCTTCTGGAGGACTAAAAGTACCGGTCTACCACCCGCTCTCAGAAGTTCGGTCGTAATTCCATCTTCACCTGGCGCCTTGTTGTTTTTAAGCTGTTTGAGGGCCATTCTAATCTCGTACAGGCTGACGTCCGGGATATCTTCGGTATAGTGTCGGACTAACTTGGCTCTGATGTCCTGAGCTGTGTTAGTAGCGGGCTTACGTGTCGAGGTGTATAACTGTCCATAGAAGTTCTCGATCTCTCTCAGAATCTCAGGCTTGGATGAAATGACGCTACCATTTTCGGTCTTCAGTTTTGTCATTTGGTGTTGCCCAATAGACGAATCCTTTGCGAACACTTTAGAGCCTTGGTTCCGCTCAATTGCGGCCTCAATACGTGAAGTACTAAGAGCACGCAAGTCGTGTCGCAAGGAACTCCAGATTCGTCTATTGAGTTCACCGTAGGCTGACATATCAACTGAAGACTGCAGCTTCATTTCGCTCCGGTCGGCCATTAGCTCAAGAGTTTTTTCTGAGAGCTTTTGAGTCTTCTTTCGGCGTTGGGTCTTAAAGAATTTCGATCCAACAGCTTGGACAGTTTCCACCAACCCGTCGTTTAGCTCGTCCACTGTGTTACAGTCGGCTAGGCACTGGAAGCAATTTTGGAGTTCCAGCTGAAAGCCTTCGGGGTTTTGGATTTGGACAGGATTTGGACGGAGCGTAGACTTCACCAGACGTGACCTTTCGAGCTTAACATTGATATTCAATGTGCCTCTAACAATACGGTGATCGCTACCGGTTTTCACCTTGCTGATCACAGAGACATCATCGAATATGTGCTTCTTGGTCGTCATGATGAAGTCTATCTCATTTTTAGTGGAACCGTCGGGACTTATCCACGTCCACTTCCTGGATGGCCGCTTCTCGTAGAAGGAGTTCATCATAAAGAGTCCCTCCTTCTCCATGAAGTCAGCCAGCCTCTGTCCTCGAGGGTTCCGCTGCCCGTATCCAAATGGCCCCACTCTCAGCTCATCGCTATTCCTTGTGCCCAACTTCGCATTGAAGTCTCCCATCACAACGGTGAAGTATGTTTCGGAAGTATGCATGGCTTCGGATATGTCCTCATACATAGCTTCTACTTCATCGTCTGAGTGTGCCGATGTCGGCGCGTATACCTGTATAACCTTCAACGAATACCGTTTGGTTATTCGGAGTACCAGGTACGCTACCCTGGCCGACACACTGTCGACTTTGACCACGTTGTTGACGAGAGACTTGCGGACGAGAAACCCGACACCCCCTTGGGAGAGTTGGTCTCCCTCCCGGTAGAAGAATAAGTTACCGGAATTTAGGATTATCGTGTCCTGTCCCTGTCTTCGGACTTCTGACAATCCCATTACATCCCAGCGTAACTTACCCATCTCCGCCTCTAGCTCGACCATCCTTTCGTCAGCCTTCAGTGTGCGCACGTTATGTGTTGCCAGGGCCAGGGGTCGTCGTTGGGGTTGGTAGCCGGGCGTCTGCCGGGGATTCTTCGCACCCCTTGCCCTGCCGTTACCGTGGCCGCTACCGTAGCCACGGGATAGCAGAGCTGCCGGGGACTGGGGGCCGTTTTTATTTGTGCTTGTCATTAGGGGGGGGGGGGTTTGCCATAATCACCACGCTTGGCAGGCGGCTTGGTGATCGCAGTAGGTGAAGATTGATTGCCACCAAGACCGAGGGGAACGCTGCGACCCATTCCCTGGATATTGCCTTAGCCGCCTTCTACGGCACCCACGGGAAGAGATGGGGTGGTCCTATTCGTAACCGGGACCACACGGGACTGACCACACGGCCCAATGAATACACTCTCAAAAATTATCTTTTATTATTTTATTATCTTATGAAGTCAAGGTGATTGAAGTCGGTATAAGATACAATGAATGAATGATGACGTAAGTTGTAAAGATTTAATGTCAACTTATATAGAAAAGAATACGCATGCAGGGTAATTTTACAACTTAAATATGTTATTAGAGATGTCTGATTTCTTCTTTATTAATTTCAACTGTACCTACATTTAAAAAGCTCCATAAATTAATAATATAAAAATAAATTTAAAAAAAAATTAAAAAAAAAAACAAAAAAAAATAAAAAAATAAAAAAAGTTAAAAAAGAAAACAAAAACAAAAAAAAACTTGGTTTAAATTGTAAGTATGTAAGACAGTATATATTACGGTATCAATGAAGAAAAAATATAAGATAATTATTATTGTATGAACTGCATGAAAATGCATTCACTTTAGGAAAATTGGGGCACGCGTTGAAGTCTTTTGTTCGTCGACATTCTATGAACAACCAAGTTGTAATGGTTACAACAATATAACTATACATTAGTAATAAATTATGGTATTAACAATATTTTTATTGATTTTGGAGTACAAAAAAATAACACAGCTAGTCTAATTTTTTAATATTTTAAGCAATATTTACTTATTATTTTTACAGTAACTAGTGACTATGTAACTTTTTTGGCCAAGCGAAAACGCATATTATGCTTTAGCCTTTTTTATGAGATGGTTTGCTTTTGATATAAGTCAAGTTTTTGCAATTAGACATTTTCTTAATTTACCTACCTGGCGCCATCTATGTTAAAAAGAGCGCACCAAAACGTGCTTCAACAAGGTTCAAGAAAACTAGTTGCGCGTGTTGGGTAAAAACATTAGACTAAACGTTGTGCTGGATGGCTGGGTTTTCCTACAACGCTTTCATTTGCTTTGGCAGTTGAAGTCAACTCCAATAGATGTCGCTACATGTTGCAAATATTATTACAATCAAATCTTGATGATCATTGATCACAGTACTTATTATATACTGTATTAATAATATCTAAAATTCTCTTCTAATCTTCTGGGTCTGTGAATAATAAAATATATGTTCGACTAATCCAAATCTTAGGTTAGGGAAGAGGAGATTGTTCTTTACATTATAATATAATGCAGGTGCACCTGATTGATTGGTATTTTGTTACAATTTAAACGGCTTACGAACCTATGATGTAAACAAGAGCATTATATTGCAGTTTATCTTTATTGTAAATATGAATTAATAAATAAATAAAGATAAGTTAGAATAGAATAATTCAACACCGGTTCATTACATTGTTTTACATAATATTATGTCTTATTAGATTATGTACAGAAAGAACCCAGGCTACCGACGATGAGCAGTGTATTTTGACAGGTCTAAAAAAATGCTCGACTTCTGCCTTCCTTCTCTTATCAAAGACTTCTGCACACACAACTTGTGGCGTGATATCATATCATCGAAGTTTAATCGCAAAACTACTAGATGGCGTTTCGACTTGATAGTTCAAATGCTGAATCGCGGTGACAAAATTCTCCAGCTTTTCTACGGTGCATTGCGGAGTGTGTCACATCGATACTCTGGTTTCCCTTCAACACGTATAAATCTTTCGCCTTTTACTAAAGATTTCCGTGGAGGGGAACACTCAAATGAGTCTAACACCAGTTTTTATTTAACTCTACTTCGGTAGAGTTTGTCAAACCATTCAATTACTTTAATATCATAACATAACGTGTCAGCGGAGCGGTCGATTGAACTATCGACAGCGTCGACTGCTCATGCTAAATAATAGCGTAGCGGCAAAGATTACTTGTTGTAAATGAGTTAGTATAGTCATAGATTTAGATATCATTGTATTACACACAGCACGAAAAAAAAACACGCTTGCGAAGCGTCATTCTTTTAACGCTCTGTGTGTGTATGTAATTAGGTACATGCCTACTTCCCTACATATAGCTTGATATTTTTACCACATTTTTTAAAAGAAATATTTTTGTTGTGTAGCGACAAAACTATTGGCACATAAATACTTCATAACCTAATAATATTTGACTGTAATATAGCTTATTTTCAACTGGCTTTAGAAAAGTTGATGGTTTTTAATTTGTTGTATATTTTCGTTATCTAAGAACTCCATCATTTTCTAACTTACTTGGTAAATTCTTTTTTATTTTATTCCAAATTCTGATTTCCCGGTGGTTCTTTCCTCACAGAGGCTGTGGGACCGACCGCTCTGCGAACTAGCACGGAAAAATCTTTTAGATACGTGTCCTAGCGTCGCTGATCGTGCTCGGCTTCTCGCAGTCTCTGTGTGGGAGTCAGGACTTTGGTTACAGGCCATGCCTTCTTTCAACACTGGTAACCTTTTAGATCCGACTACTTTTCGTTTAGCTATCAGCTTACGTTTGGGCGCAAGATGCTGTGTGGCCCATCGCTGCCAGTGCGGTACCGCAGTTGACCAGCTCGGTCATCACGGTCTCTCGTGTTCAAAAAGCGCTGGTCGAATTTCGCGCCACGCTAGTCTTAATGACATCATTCGCCGGGCTTTTACCACCGCCAATGTTGCAGCCATTCTCGAACCGAATGGTCTCATGCGTGACGATGGTAAAAGACCCGACGGAATGACTCTGGTTCCCTGGAAGATGGGGCGGCCTTTAGTGTGGGACGCTACTTGAGTCGATACTATGGCGCCGTCACACCTTCCCGAGACACACGTTAGGGCCGGCGCCGCGGCTAATTCTGCTGAGCAGCTAAAACGGCGCAAATATAGTAATCTCGGTAGCGGTTACATATTTGAGCCGTTTGGTGTTGAGACCCTGGGTCCGTGGGGACCGGGAGCTCATCGCGTTTTCCAAAGTCTATCAGAGCGCCTGGTCGATGCGACGCGTGACCAAAATGCTGGCACTTATTTGGCCCAACGCATCAGCATTGCAATTCAACGTGGCAATGCGGCCAGCATGTTGGGTACGCTACCTACCGGTAGTGGGCTGGAGCACTTGGACTGTCTATAGGCCATCGCGGCTATTATACAGTCCATAAGTGTTCTTTGTAGTAGGTAGTGTAGCTAGTTTAGTTTAGTTTAGCTTAGTTATGCTTAGTTTAGTTTAGTTTAGTTTAGTTTTTATTATTGTAGTAGTTAGCTTGAGTAATAAAGGCAATTTGCCCGTTAAAAAAAAAAATTTTATTGAAAGGACATACATTCAGATTGGTTCCGTAGACGTTTTATCAGAATCAGTTCAGCAGTTTTTTTTATATAAAAATAACTGGAGAAAATATAGCACACAAGACTTGACAGTATGAAATGAATGTATGGTGATTAAAATCGGTTTAACCCTTTGTTTGTAAGGATATTGTGTCAATCTGTATACTTAATATAAAAATAGTAAGCTGACTTTAGTGTATCAATTCACCTAAACCTCTGGTCCTAGAGACTTGAAATTTGCAAGTATATTTTTCGTGAAGTGTAGGACTAGACATCCACTAAGACTATTTTTTTTAACTCCACCCTTAAGAGGATGAAATGGGGGTTGAATTTTATATGAAACTTTTCATTCTCTGGGTCAATGGAAATCGGAAATTGGTACAATTAAAATTATGAGACACGTGGCACAATATTTTTATATTTCTTGAATATTGGTTTTAAGTGTATGTTTAAAAAATGCTATATTTAATATTATGCCTCAAATTTTATGCAAGTAACTATACGGTTTATATTAAGGTATTAATGTAGAAAATGGATAAGATAAATTATTACTGTATTAACTGCACAATGAAAATGCATTCACTTTAGGAAAATGGGGACACGCGATGAAATCTTTTGTCGGTTTATATTCTATGAACAACTAAGTTGTAATGGTTATAGCATTCTAATTATACATTAATAATAAACTGTGTATTACAAACTGGTTTAATTGATTTTTGGACTACAAAAAAATTACACATTTAGCACACACTTTTTAATACTTTAAGCAATATTTATTATTTTTACAGTTTCTAGTGATTAGGCAAATATTCTGGCCAGGCGCAAACGCATATGCTTCAGCCTTTTTTTTGGTTTGATTTTGCTTTAAGTCAAGTTTTGACAATTAGACATTTTCTTAATTACTGTACCTACCTGGCGCCATCTATGTAAAATGGAGCGCACCAATAAACGAGTTTCAAAAAGTTCAAGAAAACTAGTTGCACGTGTTGGGTAAAAACGTTATCCTGGGTTTTCCTACAACGCTTTAATTTGCTTCGTCAGTTGAAATCAACTCCAACAGATGTCGCTACTTGTTGCAAATATTATATACCATCAAATCTTGCAGTCATTATAATGTTCACAGTACATAGTATTAGTAATATCAAGTATAGTAGTGTCATAGTATTAGTATTAGTTTTACTAGGTGGTAGGACTTTTCTGCAAAGTTCGTCTAGGTAGGTACCACCGCTTTGCCAGTTATTCTGCCGCCAAGCAGTAGTGTGCAAGCACTGCTGTGTTCCGGTTTGAAGGGCATTGTAGCTAGTGAAATTACTGGGCAAATGAGACTTTATGATCTGATCACTCGGTCTAGTAATCTGATTACTAGACTTGGTGATGTCTCAGGATGACGTGCGCAGTGCAGTGTCACGCGAAACTTTATTGTTTTAAAGTTCCGGGTGACACTGCAACTGTTATGGGCGGCCGTATCACTTAACATCAGGTGAACGACTTGCTCGTCACGTCATTCAATCACATAAAAAAAAAAAAAAAAAAAAAAAAAAAAATCAAAGATATTCTAGGTCCGTGAATGATATGATCCAACAATCTCTGTGTAACAATATTCCGAACCTTAGGTTAGATAAAAGGAGATTGTTTTTTTACGTTTTATAAAACAGAAAATGCACCTGATTCATAACCACCTGTACCTACCTATTTTGCTACCTACAATTAAACGACTTACGACCCCATAATGTAAACATGAGCATTATATTGCAGGTTATTTTAATTATAAATAAATATAAATGAATTAGATTAAGTACAGAAAAGCCCAGGCCACTTTCCGCAATTTTCTTTACGAAACAAAAATTTATCGATATTAGCTACAAAAGCAATAAGAACTGCATATATTTTTAGTTTTGGTTCAGAGTGGTTTTCACCATGTCTGATGCATTTTTGCATATTTATTCAAATATTTTGACGGAAATATATTACATGCTAAAATCACCCTTAAGTACTACTAGAGCCAAAATTACGACGAAAAGCACGCTTATTTTTACTGCACTAAAAAAATGCTTTCTGCTACACTACACAAGTATCATCATACACTTGTGGCATGTTAATGATGATATCATCAAAGTTTAATCGCAAAACTACTAGATGGCGTTTCAACTCGATAAATCAACTGCTGAATCGCGGTGATGAAATTCTCCGGCTTTTCTACGGTGCATTGTGGAGTGTGCCATATCGTTACTCTGGTTTCCATTCAACACGTATAAATCTTTCGCCTTTTACTAAAGATTTCCGTGGAGGGGAACACTCAAATGAGTCTAACTCCAGTTTTTATATACTCTACTTCGGTAGAGTTTGTTAAATGAATAATTTTTATAGACATTTAAGTACATACATCGCTTTACAATTTTAAATGCTACTTAATCACCTATACGTTAGTTAAAAAACATAAAAAATCAATTTCATGCTCCAAAATAAAAATTCATGCACGTATAATTGGACCATATAGTTATACTGTCACCTCGAGACTTGGGTGTGGACTGTTCACTGTTGCTGTTAAACAAAACTGCTGTCGTGTCAACCCGTAGAACACAAAATCTCAGCTGCCTCAGTTAAACATTTCTATTAGTGAAAGAGTTTTTCGAATTAGATCAGACAATATGCACAAGCAAGGATAATCGTGTCGTAATGTACCTGAAAAACTGTGATTTTCTGATAAGTAATTCTCTGTTTGTTGGTGCTATGACTCTAATTTCAAATATAAACTATGGTGAAGCGCTAATATACTAGGAGGTAAGGTAGGCGCTTAGTACCTAAGTTTGTTTCGGTGCTGCCGCTGGCCCAACATCTTGTTTTTGCACCTATACTAATAAATCAGCCCAAAACACGACTAAAGCAATGTGCAACACCCCAGGTAACAGGAAAAACTCTGGCAGAATACAGGAAAGTTCACACTGCACTATTGTATCTACGAAAAATACTATTAATCTACTCTTTACTCTTACATCTATGCCACATTTTCCTTAAACATAACGTACAGAATATCTCGTAGCTGTTGCAGCAGATTAGTTAACAGTTTGTAGAGGTGTGCATGTAGGTTTGTATGCTAACACGCCGCGCGATAGACTATAAAACGTATGCGTTTGTTGTAAGTGCGTCTACGTGCAAGGTTGGATATACACACGCGCGTAGTGCGGCTGCGTTCCGGTATTAAGAGGTCAGCGGGTGAGCTTTTAAAGTACAAAATGATATTCATTCAGTTTATAAACTAATTTTGACAAGTATGTCTCCGCGAAGTGGGGTTCTGGCGACTTGTAACACTAATTTTAAAATAGATACCAGTATTTTACAAAACAGGTAACAATGTTAATTTACAGTGCCTAAATTACCAAATAAATTCGTCGTCAGAGAAAATGATTAAAATGATTTATGAAAGTTTATTCCTAACTATCTGACCCACCCCTGCTTCGCACAAGTTAATTAGGTTTAACTTAACTTAAACATTATTTCTAAATTAATGTGACAGGTAGTTAAATTGGCATACTTACCTTAATGTATTTGTCTTTCCTATAAGTTTTATAGAAAAAAAATACCTATACCGACGTTTTGCGTAATGGCTGATTAACAGTTAAAAGATGTACGAGTACACTCCTTAGATTAAGAGTAATTAAGATGAGTTAGTTTAATTCTTATTATAAATAGAATATAATATTAATATCAATATTAAACAACAACTATAAGAGTTATTTTGTTTATAAGTACTATAAAAACTTCTGTGGCGGAGTGAAGGGAAGAGAAATTTAATAAAAATAGAAGGGTTCATTTTATAACTATAAAACTGAATCTCTGAACACAGCAATAAATAAACAGACCGTTTGATAAGGATTTATTCATAAACGCCTGCTCTCGCACTTGGATGACATTAGTGACCGCGTACCATCGAACAAAACATATAAGAATCATATTTATATATTTTTCAACACGCAATAAACAAAAAGTGGTTCGAAAAATTCAATTCTTAGGTACATGTGGTACTATCTAAATAATTACGTTCTACTTTTCATTGTAGGAGAGTCATGAATATAAACTTAAGTATATGCTTGTCAATTCAGTTTCTAGCCCAGTCACAGATTTAAAGATAAAATAGATAGGTACTCCGTAATATCATTTGCTACAATAAATATATTTTTACTACTGCTTAAGGCTAAGTGATGTCTCGCCAGGGGTCAATGTACCTACTTCTACAGGTTGGAAAAAATATAATTTTAAATAATTTTTAACCTTTTTTAACCCTTGACCCTTAACTCTGTAGAAGTATTAATTTATACTCAAGGTCCCGTGACTCAACTCAGTAATTTTCGAACGTGCCGACTGTCAGGTATTTATATGTCTGTGAAACTAATGTAACATCATGTTATCTATAGTAAGACTTGTACTTATCTATTCTATGGTAGGTAGTTGCCCCGCTGATTCTCACGCCTCAGGCCAGCCCGCGCCGTAGAATAGGCGTAAGTTTGTGTTCATGCGGTGGTCACGTGCACGCTTTCACGAGACGCGGCGATGCGTCCGCGCAACACGCACACACAGAGAGCTTGAATGTGTGCGTGGCAGCGCATGACTAATGCCCGTTTTCTGTTTTCTTCTCTGCGGTTGCACGTTGCACTGCTGTTAAATATTTAGCTAGAGGGAGTCGTAGTATGACGGGATGACCTATAGCTATACGTGGGAATTAAATTTACTGGAAGTATCTTTATCAATAAATCATTCCTAAAAATAGAAGGGTGCTATAAATATAAGTGTACTGTGTATCTGTGCCTGCCTGTGGAATCGTAACTCTCAAATGGATATAACAATTTTGAACGAGGGGATCTGTTTTGGCATTTGATAATTTTAAGATCATAATAAGCTCTTCTCTAGTTGATGAATGGGAGGTTGGGGTACCCATTTTGGAGTTTTTTATTTTGAACTCCTACAAGTGATAAGTTGTAAGTTTAATTAAGTTTTAAATAAAAGTTAGACACTTTTTAACAAGGTATACCTATGTAAAATATGTACCTACCTATTTAAATGTTTACCTACTTAGTGGGGAATTAGGTCAGATAATTCCATTATATTATAGGTATGTAGGTCAAGTACTTCAAAATGCCTACATAAGCTTACTATTAGTACTTAAATAGCACTGGTTCAACGGTATTTTTCCTGGAAGACGTAGGTACTCTAGGTATTAGCATTTATTACATTTATCGTTAAGTCCGTGGATTCCATAACCTAGAAAAGGAAAAACTCAACAAAGAAGTTAAGAAAAATCATACTCCCCAAGATTTTTAGGGCATGTATTTTGCGTTAATCGGCGCCAGTATTGTTGCGCATTCGATTTCAAGTCATTCCGACGACGACCTCATTCGACCGTTCTCGAAACTTGAAAGTTTGCGGACGACCACTGTTACCGGCCACCACTGTCGAGGGCGACGACCCCAAACTGTCAAAATAGTGAGGCTATAGAAGTGCAGGCGAGTGGCGTTGATTGCCGACGGTGCGGTGCAGGCGGCTGGCGACCTTGCCGTGCCCGCGCCCCTCGCGACGTCATGCGGGGGCGCGCCGGTGACGTCACGCCGCGACCTCGCCCGCCGTCACTCCGTGTCCACGTGAACACCACGCGCTCCCACGCGCCGGGTGCGTGATCACTGTGCTGCTATTGGCCGCCCCAGCCGCGCCGTCCTCTCCCATTGGCCGCCCGCCACCAGCGTCCCGCGACCTCGCATGCCTGAAACCTCGACCGCACGCGAAGCGGTTTATTCGTCTGCCGCCCGCTAACAGATCCACACCTCTCTCGAAAGCGGAAGCGCGTAGCGAAAACACAAGTTTTGTGAATTAAAAAATAAAGTTTTATTTTATTGAATGATATTATTCTGCCCAGAATGTCGACACTGATTGAAGTTTGCGGACCCCTCTCACCGCCGTCAACGCCGCCGTTGATGGAAAATAAAGTGAGTTTTTGCGAAGTTACAAAACTTTTCTAAATAATTAAAATGTCCCTTAATTTCAAAATATTTTCTTTTTGTCATTTAGTCCAAAAATAAAATTATGTCTAAGCCATTTGTGCAATCGAAACTACGGGCGTAGCGCGCTTGCGGGCGCGATCACGCAGCGCTCGCGTGCACACCCGAGCCAGCGACCGTTCACTTACGTATGTTTGTCTTTGTCTACAGGTTGAGTTATCTTTGAAGAAGGCTGGCATGAAGCGCGCCTGTGAGGTATCCCCACCTGGGGGCCTGGTGACCCCGCAGCCCTCTGACTCCGAGGGGGAGGATGACTTCGCGAAGCGGTCCCGGTTCGAGCTGGCGCGGCTGTTGCTCACCACGCCACCACCCGAGCCCTGCTGCAGGCCCTCGGTTATCATGCGCGCGCATAAGGATGGCACCTGCAGCCCGGAGCCCCTGCCGCTGCCCCTTCCACCTCCCAACGATATGAACATCCTGAAGACTCTAAAGTTTAAAATGAATCGCGGCCACAGTTACTCCCAAGTCAAATATATCGCAAGCCAGGT
This sequence comes from Ennomos quercinarius, assembly GCA_910589525.2. Taxonomy (NCBI): domain Eukaryota; kingdom Metazoa; phylum Arthropoda; class Insecta; order Lepidoptera; family Geometridae; genus Ennomos; species Ennomos quercinarius. Next base: position 2,787,923 of record OU342491.1, read on the forward strand.
GCAGGCCCCGGCGGCGCCCCCACCCGTGCTGGAGCCCCGGCCCGCGGTGGAGGCGCGCGTGCCGGCACCTCACGCCGAGGCTCCGCGCATGCCTGAATCCCCTGAGCGCACGCCTGAATCCTCTGAGCGCACGCCAGAAGCCCCTGAGCGCACGCCTGAAGTTCCCGAGCCGCGCGCGCCATCTCCCGCCGCCACACCCGGGTGGGTCCCCCTGGCCCCGCGGCCCGCGCCCGCCGTGCTGGTCCCCGGCACGCTGCTGCCCACCACGCACCTATGGCTCGTGTCCCCTGCTCCCGCTCCCAGGAGACGACTCTACGAGTGCTCCTATCCCGGTTGCGGCAAGAACTACTTCAAGTCGTCCCACCTGAAGGCCCACGCTCGCACGCACACCGGCGAGCGTCCGTTCCGCTGCGCGTGGCCAGGCTGCGAGCGGCGGTTCTCGCGCTCCGACGAGCTGTCACGGCATAAGCGCACGCACACCGGCGAGAAGAAGTTCGGGTGCCGCGTGTGTAACCGCCGTTTCATGCGCTCCGACCACCTCGCTAAGCACGAGAAGCGGCACGCGAAGGAGCGCGCCCCCGCAGCTCCCGTTCTTCGGCTTTTGCCCTCGCCACCGCTGCCCATCGCGCACTGAGCTACCGACTGTGATCCAGATCTCATGATCGTTACCTAGTTTTAGCTCTACTCATCTTTAAGACTGTTCTACTTAAGTAGTCGCTAGTTTGTAAGGCAATATGTTAATCGTTTAGTTGAAGTTTTGCTTCCGGAGAATAAAAACAGATGTTTTATACAAGTTGGTGGTTTACTTTCCTTTGAGGCACTGCAATCCGTCACTACACTGTCACAATCACTAGTTAGGCACTGTACTAGCACTGAATAGTATCCAGGACTTGCGTGATGGTGGTGGTGGTGCGGGTCCCCGGCGCGGAAGGCCGGCGGGCGACTGGTGGCGGGCCGCGATCCGCCGCGCGCCGCCGTCGCCGCTGATAACGCACTTGGTAGCACTACTGACATCAGACGGTGCCTTATCTCTAACGATAGCACTCCAACACATTTCTTACTGTTAAATGTTTATTTTATTACATTGTATAGATAGGTAACTTGATAGCAAATGTATTAGAATAACTATACCTGTACAACAAGAAAATATAGTAAATTCTCCAGGTATCACAGAAGGTAAAAAAACAACTACATATATTATAAAAACAGAAGTTACAAAATTAAAAATTTGAGATCATAGAAACCTATCTAAATAAAAGCAAGCCAAATATTTACAATATCCAAAAATACATATTGCATTTGCATCAAACTCAATAGTAGGAATACTATTGAGTTTGATGCAATATTTTTTGGATCTCCTAGAGACTTCCGTCCTGCCCTGCTACCTTCATTTTGATCCTACCAAGTGTTGGAAAGTTACCGAATAAATGCCAAATATTTCACTATTTATAAAAGACCGCAAATAATTTAGTAACATTTTGAAATAATTCCAACTTTTTACAGTTGCATCATATATGTCCCAGTCCAAAGTCTCGCTTCGCTTTACACCAACAAGACAACAAATTGATAATTAGAATAAATAATATTGAGATTATGATAATTTAATCTAAGAAACAATTGAAAACAAGTTGTTACAATAAATTGCTTAATCTCCGAGCTCTTTCAAATCAAGCAACCTGTTACATTTCGCTTGGTTTCTAAACTATGGTGCAAGCAGCAAACTCCAAACTACGTAATTTATGACCACACCCATTCGTTTTTGTGAAAAGCCCGAACAATAGCCAAAACTACCAAAGCTTCTTTGCTACAATAACTGTTTTTACGTAATATTGTTTCAATGCTTACGATGTTATGGAAAGTCTGAAATTACGCCAAAAACTCGAGTCATTGTGGGTTTAGATAAAGCGTCAAAATAAGCGGCAAGTTGCTGACGGCACAGTTGACGCTGGACAAGCATGTTAGTGTCACCCTCAGCGCATGGCAGTGTCACGGCGGAGCGCCGTGGCTACGTGTGACGTCTTAGCTGAAAACAGTGCGGTTTTCACGGAGATAACGACAATAGGTACACACGTGTGAGGTTAGATTGCAGGTTTATTTGTAATTATGCTCCTCCTTTGCACCAATAAGGTAAATGTAGTTAGAAAATGCGAATCGTCATTGCAATGTAACTGCAGCCGGTTAGTTCACTGATTGCTAAATATGTTAAGTACTACCACAGAATAGATATGTACCTATTACGTAAACTAAGTTTAATATAACGTTAAAATTAATTTAATGCTGCCTATTTTTGGTGAGAATCCTATCTATGTAATTTATAGTCTGTCTTTTGTAGTAAGTACCTATACTTATAAAATAGAAGACGATAACAACTGAAATTACAATAACTGAAATTATTAACAATTCTCGCCATTCACCGTGGCAATGCTGCCAGATTTTTGGGCACTTTGCCTACTGGTAGTGTTTTTTTTTTTAAATTTAAATGAATGACGTGACGAGCTAGTCGTTCACCTGATGTTAAGCGTCACGGCTGCACATAACAGATTGCGGTACTCTCACAGTCACTCACTCGGAACTCTAGTTTAATTTTTTTTTTGAGGCTAATTTTTTTTTTTATTAGAATTCATAAGTATACAAAAAATTTAATATAGTTTAATATAGTTTTGCGTGACACTGGACTGCGCACGTCATCCTGAGACTTCACACAATATAGTAATAAGATCAAATTGATTGATCAGAACCTAAAGTCTGTCAGTAATTTCACTAGCTACAATGCCCTTCAAACCAGAACACAGTAGTGGTTGCACACTACTGCTTGGCGGCAGAATAACTATTGTTTTGTATTATATTGTTAATTTTATTGCTTTAGTTTGGTATTATTATTATTAGTTTTGTGGGGTGAATTTTCTGTACAGTTTACTATTAAACCAAACCAAAACAACACAGAAAAGAAAAATCTGATTCGGCAAAAGCGCCGTACACCTACGCTAGGCTGAGGGATTACATTATAGTCAAAGGACTATAATGACATTATAGTCCTTTGACTATAATGTAATGTTTTGATGTCATTATAGTCAAAGGACTATAATGACATTATAGTCCTTTGACTATAATGTAATCAAAGCTCCGAATCGGAGTTTTCATATTCAGTAAGAAGCAACAATAATACAGCGGCGGGGTAATTACGTAAAATTTGCAACAGCAATGCGACAGCAGTAGCAATGTGACAACAGTAGCGAAGCATACATTCTCGACACCACTAATGATGTATGACAGCAATCACCGCGAGATTTACGCCTGTCGCAAACCTGTTGCGAGTTAGGTAATTAGGGGGCGGGTATTCCAAATTCAGCCTGAAGGAATTTCAAATTTAACTGGCAATGCCTTTTTTCTTTAAACTAACTACTAGTTAATGCCACTAGCTCACTATCTAACAGGTACTAATAAAATCATTCGAACTGTATACTGGCCAGTGATTGATTGATTGATTTTAAAATTTCTTTATTAACATAAAAGTACATTTTTGAAAGACTTAGCGTTATCGTCTAAGTTACAAATTAATCTAAGAAAAAACTAGCTAAGGTTTTGTAGGCTGAGGGCGCCTCTTAAAACTAACAATACTTAACAAAGTTAATAAATAACCAGTTCTATTTAAAGCACAAGTTTTAGGGTAGTTGGAAAAAAAAATAATAATTTTACGCATTACTTCGCTGTTTCGTGCGTTTTTAGCATGACTGTGACATAAATATGATAAAGCATTCAGCTAATTAACATGACAAGACATTGTAGGTATTCCATGTAAGTACATGTATTTACTACAAAAGTACAATGTACCTAAGTATTCATAAGTTATCCGTTCACAGCAGTGTGTGCGGATGCGGAGAAACCACAAATATTAATTTACTTTGGAGTTGAAAGCAGCCCACTACCAGTAGGTAGCGTACCCAACTTGCTGGCAGCCATAGAGATGGCATCATTTCTCTAAGCTGGCAATATCATCAACAGCCTGAAGACGTCCACTGCTGAACATACGCCTCTCCCAACGAGCACGACTTTGAGCGGCTGTTTGCCTCCTGCATCCATCGGCTCCCCGCGGTTTTAACCTGATCGTCGGTCCCCCTTTAAATCTGGCAGTATTGCCCCGTTGAATAACAATTCGGATTGCTTCTGCCAAATGAATTCCAATAATAATTATAATAATTACATTTTGGTGAAGGTAGTCAATACAAAACCATTCGATATCGTTTTGTGCGAATATCCTCATGGTCCAATTGCGTACAGGCTTCATTCATTACCTTTTATGGATATATTATAGTGAATTACATTATGTAACTGGTGTAAATATTTGTGTAACTACACACATCAAAAAAGTCTAAGCAACATGTACTAATTTAAATTTTAGGATGGTTCTTCACATTATAATGTATTTTATTTTTAAAATTATTACAATATGAAATTTCTAAATTAAATTAATTTATTGTGAAAGAATAGGACAATTTAATACAAAGTATGGCCTCCTCTGCTATTCAGAACTTGTCGGCAACGATTATTCATTGAATTAATGAGACTGTTTATGTCATCTTGCGGTATTCGCTCCCAATGGAATTGTAGCAAATCCTTCAGCTGTTGGGTTGTTGTCACTCCGTCCAAGTCCTTCAAAACACGTCTCTGGAGCATGTCCCATGCGTGCTCGATGGGGTTGAGGTCTGGTGGTTGTGCAGGCCAGGGCAATACCCGGATGTTCTCCGTTGCCAAGTATTCACTGGTTCGCCGAGCTGTATGTGAACGCGTATTGTCATGCATTAACGTAAAATTGGAGCCAAAGGTTTGTGCAAATGGATGGACATAAGGTCTGAGAATATCCTCAACGTAATTTTCAGCGTTCATGTTTCCATTTACAAAAACGAGCTCAGTTCGTCTGTTCTTCATAATACCCGCCCATACCATAACTGTTGAGCCGCTATATGGATGAACTTCCTGAACGCACCTGAGCCTTTCAGTATTTCCGGGCCGACGGTACACTCGCACCCTTCTTGTATCAGGCCTAAACCTGACTCGCGACTCATCGGAAAACATAATTTTATCCAATTGTTCCTGGGTCCATGTTATGCGTTCTCTACACCATTCATTTCGACGAGCGCGATTCCCGTGACGTATCGGTGGGCACCTGATTGGGCGTCGAGCTCGTAGGCCGTACTCATGCAGTCGATTTCTCATAGTTTGGGGACTTCAACACCACTTGAATTTTGTAGCCTCAAACTTAGCTCTCAAGCGGTTAACATCGGCTGGCGTCTTGCAGTCAGTTGTATGTACCGGTCTTGCCGAGTGGTTGTACTCCTTCTACGGCCTGGGTGCTGTTCAGCGGGTTCCCCTGTATTATTGTAGCGCTGCCAAAGACGACAAATAACACTTCTATGAATGCCAAAATGTCGAGATACCTGAGACTGATTACTTCCCGCTTGCAACATCCCTACAGCTCTTTGCATTTCATCTGCCGTCAAATGACATCGCTCCATGACGTGAAGAATATCTAACGATTCAATTTTGTCGCTAACTTTATTTAAATGGTTGGTAAAATTATAAAATCAAGAATAAACGTGTTAATTAAAACGCACTTAAATTGAAACAAATTCGCAGTCATTTGAATTTTATGAAAAAACAAAACATAATCGATTTTTTTTTACAACCAGCCAGTATGTCATCAATAACAAAAAAGTTTACTTACCTACGCACTTTGAGTGAGTTTTTGAGTGACTTAGAAATTAATTAATATAAATGGTAAATTTGTAATATCATGCATGTTGCTTAGACTTTTTTGATGTGTGTATATTATTGTTATGATATAGCTACAAACAACTGACTCAATGATAGTACCTACCTTGTGTGGGAACCGCACGTAATTACCCAACTCGAAGGTTATCCCAGGTTAAATACCCGCTATTTTTGACTGGCAAATAACAGTTATTATGTAGTTAGTTGGCTGTGTGGTACCGGTTGGCGAATAGGACCACCCCATCTCTTCCCGTGGGTGCCGAAAGAGCCGGCAAAGGGAATATCCAGGGAACGGGCAGCGGCATTTTCCTCGGTACATTAAAAATCTTCTGCAATCACCAAGCCGCCTTCCAAGCGTGGCAACCCTCCCTATGATAAGCGTCCAAAGTGGCGTTTCATGGGGGAGGTCTATGTTCAGCAGTGGACGTCTTCCAGCTGTTGATGTGAATAGTTCTTTAAAGTGAGGTCCTGGTCTCTCTGAAGCTCTGGCCTCAAGACTGCGGTTTCAGTAGCAGCTAGGCATGATCACAAAGCTCAAAATAAACTACCTACGCACAGATGAAATGATTCTTATTCCATTGTGTTACGTTTGTTTTCAACTTGCACAAATTCTATGAGACGATACTTCTGGCACAATGACGTCATTCTCTGTTTTCAATTTTGAGCATTTTCTCAATACGATATATTTATGGCACCTATACATTTTTACAAAGTAGGAAGTTTTTAGTTGATTGTAATACGAGTATCCGAGCTGAATATAAAATATTTAAAAGTTATGTTATAAATATGTAAAAACATGTAGAAAAATACATAAGTACCTACTATAAACGCAGGTTTTTTTATTGAGGAAGGTCTTTTGTTTTTTATTTGCAGTTATTTATTATAATTCTTTATAGGTAACTATGCCTTTGACCTATCTACATAAGCGCACACACCAAGGCCAGGCAGGTTGGGGATTATTCCCAACCGGCCCCGCCTAAAGACTCCACTGGGGCTAGTAGCAACAATCATAGAAAAGTTCCTAGCACCCGCCACCATAGGGGCTGGTCGGGCCGCCTAAGTAATATTTATACACTTTGTAAGTCCTCAAATCAGGTTATACGTGACCAAAGACCCGTTACTAATCACCGTAATGACAATCCATTAAACTACATACAGTAATAAGCGATTACGTGTATTTACACTCATTGCTTTGCAGTTGTTAAATATGACATTAAAATAATGGTGCGAGAGCCCACTGCAAAAATACCTACGTCATCGGGTACCCCAATAGACTATCTTTAGATCGTTAACGGACACTTAAAAATGTAAAACAACGGGTCTGCCAGTTCCGATCCTGTCGGGTCATGGAAATAATCCACCCCCACCAACTTCAAAAGCCTTGAATTCTAAGTTTCGTCAAGTTTAGACCTGGCAGACCGTTTAATCTATTATCAGGGGCATCTTGGCTATTATTGGGCGTAGGTTTCATTGGGGTATTCGCTGAGGTAGGTAAAGAATGTGAAGGGCACATTATTAGGGGTCAGCCAGGTACCTCCTTCCAGCAGGGTGCGCAATGGCACACCAATTTTTTTCACATCATTAATCACTGGTGAAACTGTTGCCAAAACTTTCATTCGGGTACATTTTGACAAAAAAAAATAAGTCAAAAAATTTCAATTATTTCCATGACCCGGCAGGATCGGAACTGGAAGACCTGATTTTTTTTACATATTTAGATGTCGGTTAACGATCTAAAGATAGCTTATTGGGGTACCCGATGACGTAGGTATTTGTGCAGTGAGCTCTCGCACCATAAGTATAACAGTAGTGGCACTAGAACTTAATTACAAGACTTTGTCTGGGAGTAGCACAGCCATCAACGATACTATATAAAGGGTAGCAGATGCCTCCACCCCTTGCGTTGTCGCCGCCCAAGACACGTCTTGAACGACCCGGATGAACCTATAGCAGCCGTTGTGTCGGCTGCGCTAGGATCACCGGACCAGTCTAGCCCTTCAGGCTCAGGTACCGATTTTGGCACCGGTATAGGATACCAGCGTAACACAATCAGACACCAACCCCGCTGGTTAGGTCAACGCACCCCTCGTAGGTTAGCTAGAACAGTCGCGACTTTCCATAGGGCCACTTCTCTAGTGGACGTAGCCTTCTCGATCCTCTTATCCCAGCAACGGGCCAAACCGAGGCCCGTACCCCAGGGATGCCCTTGAGCTAGTTGCCTCCCACTTTTGTCGGCTGGGTGCCTTAAGTGCCTGCCCTAACGCCCGGTGGCGCTGTAAGGATCGGTAGAGACCAAAAGCATTAGTCAGTTAAAAAAAATGCTTGGCAGAGGCCGCCAAACGATAGTACATCCCGTTCATGCCATGATTCAAATTTTTCCTTTACAAAATCTGTTGATAACGCTAATCAGGCGATACTGCTAGAAAAACCTGAAATAGTGTTATTACAAAACAAAAACTATGTCAATTTATGAAATACTAATAGTGTTATTGTTTTCCGATTTAAAGGTCACTGGGCATTATGAAACTTTTTGATTGTTTTCAAGGATGCGCCCATGCCCGACGTGATGTCCTTTATATCCTCAGGAATTTTAGCTGATGGAGCACCTCACATAATTTGATAACCACTATTTCATCAAATACATAATACAGTAAAGTGAATTTAGTGTTTTGTCAATTGGACATTCTGACCAGCGGCCCTATCGGCGAAATTCCATGAACTTAATCGGAGATTTTTCAATGAACTTCATTGACAACTCATGGACATCGATTTGGAGGAATCGGCTAACTGTTTTGATCGGTATGGGCTTGAAAAAGAATGAGGAAATTGAACACAGAATGAACCCATCAAAGAGTATATAATTTACAAAGTGGTGTTTCGTTTCAGCAAATCATAAAATAAGGGGCACAATTAGGGGCATTCAAATAAATGTGGAGTCACGTTATGTTATGAGAAATAAAGGCTTATAAAAGTAATAACAATGTTCAGTAAGGTATAAAATCCTCAAAAGTATGTTCAATTGTTAAGATTATTTGTGTAAAATGCTTCAATGTTTTTCTCGTACATTCACTAGGCAAATTCAATATTACAGCAGTATCTAAACGCAATATGCTTGTCATTGACCATTTTTTTTAAATTCTGCATATGCAAATGTGTGGCCAGTAGATGAGTAATTTAGCCAAATAGGCAATTTTTTGGCTATATTTAGAAAATAAATAATTTTAACATTTTCCATTTTATTTATTTTTTACAATTTATAGGCATAGCATTTGACCACTGTCTCACCTGATGGTAAGTGATGACGCGGCCTACGATGGTGCATGCTTGCCTAGAAGATACCTGTTCACTCGTGACTTGAAGACTCGTGATCTTATTACTAGACTGTGTAATGTCTCAGGATGACGTGCGCAGTGCAGTATTACGCGAAACTTTATTATTTTAAAGTTCCGAGTGACACTGCAACTGTTCTGGGCGGCCGTGTCGCTTAAACACCTAGCTCGTCACGTTATTCATTCTCATAAAAAAAAGACTCCCAGGTTATAGTTAGCTGGAAACAAGGACGCCGGCAAGGTATTCCATTCATTTGCTGTACCTACGCACTATAAAGTTGGATAAGCACTAAGCGCTTCGCGCGCTTAGTGCGGGCTGTAGGAATATTAACGATATAAGGATGCCGAGTTTTTGTGCGCCTTATAGTCCGATGAAATAATGGAGATGAAGTAATTAGTTCGTGTAATTCCATCGCACAATCTCCAAAATGCACCCTATAAAATACCGATAAGCTGGCAACTTTTCGTCGGTGCCCCAAGCTCTGGAGCTTAGCTTCGACCAACGCATCCTTACCGATGAGCCTTTTGCCTCGTCTCTGAATAAAGTCCAAGTCTTCGAGCTGGTATTTAGCCGAACCATCCCAGAGATGATTACATGTATTCCAAACAGGATTTTCAATGAATTAAGAGCAAGTTTAAGCAATCAGAAACACTGTTGCACTAACACATCTAAACGCGTCATCCGGCCGATGATGAACTTTATGGTTTCAAAGCTCGGACAATAAGTAGGTTGCACTAGGTGGTAGGACTTTTCTGCAAAGTTCGTCTAGGTAGGTACCACCGCTTTGCCAGTTATTCTGCCGCCAAGCAGTAGTGTGCAAGCACTACTGTGTTCCGGTTTTAAGGGCATTGTAGCTAGTGAGATTACTGGGCAAATGAGACTTTATGATCTGATCAGTCAGTCTAGTAATCTGATTACTAGACTGTGTGATGTTTCAGGATGACGTGCGCAGTGCAGTGTCACGCGAAACTTTATTGTTTTAAAGTTCTGAGTGACACTGCAACTATTATGGGCGGCCGTGTTGCTTAACATCAGGTGAACGACTAGCTCGTCACATCACTCAATCGTATAAAAAAATGTAATGTGTAATCGGATATAACGGATAATTTATATATTTCTTTATAATAGGAAAACGAAGACTATAGAAACAAAGTGAATCGAGACGTGCGAAATTTAGTAGGGTCAACGCACCACCTGCCGTGTTGCATATCGCAGCTGGTAGCTCAACGGGTGTGACGTCATAGTATGAACGCGCGTAATCGCGGAAATTCAATAAAGGGCTTAAACTTCTCGTCGTTATAACTTTGGAAATACTGTATGTATTGAAGTAAAATAAAAACTAATGCAATGTACATGATCTACGCTCTGATTTTAGATATATTTGGTAGTGATATTTTAACCCTTTTGTGTTATCCATTGTACCTCTTTGTTGGATTCAGCCACTTTATTTTCTAGACTTGGCAACATTAGCACTTCTTTCATTGACAGGTAAAAATGGTAAAATAGTAAAATATAATTCTATTGTTGACTGGCATACTGGCTTATAATACATAGCGACTAACGATATTGGCGTCTTTCCGACTGGTAAAAGCCGGCCCTCAAATTAATCTTTGTTATAGAAGCTGCATTATCAATTCGCAACATATTGTTTTGGTAGGAAGTGATTGGTTGTTCGAGAGGTACCTTCAGCCTACTTACATAAGTGCATGTACTTAACTACCTACATAGCTCCTTGAATACCTACCTACTTCATTTATATTTTGTTTCAGATATTCCAAGTTACTAAATGGGAGTTCAACATAATATATAAGCTATGGCATATTATCTTAATCACTTATTGCATTCTAAATAGAAGGCCGGCAGGAGAATCTAGTGTGCATGATTGAATTTCCACCCTCAAGCAGAAATAAGTGACTCTAAAATTAATTGTTTGTGCCGTATAATATAAAAGAGTGAACACAGTTCTATTAACGAAACGTGTTTTATTTTAATATTGTATTGTTTGAAATATACATTCCTTTATCTAGGTATATCAAACAAGACCATTAAAATGTAGTTGGTTGTTATGGCTGGTTCTGATAGTGCTAGATTTTTTTATGGTACCATTGTTCATCATCATCAATATCTACCGGTGTGGATGAGCCTGTAATATAATGAATACATTAATACTGCATACTTGATTTGAATAATAGGGTAAATCAAAGGGTAGGAGCAACATTATGTAGGTATACCATGTGTGGAGTGTTAGTAGGTAGGTATTTGCAAATAATATATGTTCTGCCGTGTGGTCCCAGCAGTGTGAGTAGGACCCCTTTTTTCCCAATAGGTATCTTAAGACCCTACTAAGGGAATATCGCATGGGCAGCAGCATTCTCGTCGGTACATTAACAATCTTCTGCAATCACGAACCCACCTGCCAAGCGTGGTGATTATGGCAAACCCCTCCTATGATAAGCGTCCAAAGTGGTGTTTTATGGGGGGAGGCCTACGTTTAGCAGTGGACGTCTCCAGCTGTTGGTATGATATGATACGTTTTTGGAATGGAATGCATAAATAGGTAGGTATGTTGATTCGAGCAACCACTTTATCTTGTCAGGCTGCCACACATCACTATTACGCTCTTTTATCAGGAATAACTGTGGTACTCTCACTGTAGTTCCTTGCACTTTAGTCGTATATCTTTTAAAAACGATTTTCATACATTTTCACCAAACTCCGTTTCGGGTAACAGCGTAGGTCTGTCGTAAAGCCTCCGATAGTTGTTTATACATCTAATTAATATGTTACACAGCTCTATATGTTCAAAACGGCGAATTCATTTTAGTTCGTTGTTATCACAGTTTACATTATGATTTTGAGTTATAGAAATCACTGAAACATTGTATAAATCTAGTTAAACTCGAACCTAAGACTAGTCTCATTAGAATATTTGATATTTTTGCAAAAACTTAAATTTTATACTCGAAGCCAATAGCGAAATAGCTGCCTGCTTCATTTGACATTTAAGCCTCGGCTTGCAGTTGCCATCCGAGTTAGCCGATACGAATTTTACGTATTTCGTTCATTCATCGGGCTTCAAAATGAGTGGTTATGGAGTTCGATAATTTAAAACCATACTGACGTCAGATTGGTCATCACGAAAGCCAGACTAGGGACTTTGACCTCATTTTGGGTTTCGTGAAGACGATGTCCAGACGTCAGAAAAGTTAGCCGATAGGGCCGCAGGGCATACTTATTTTGTTTTGACTAGTGAACGTAAATGACTTCGCCAAAATATCGAGACTTCAGGAACAGCCTAGTTGCCTGCTATCAAAAATTAACAACTAAATATTATTTTCATAAAGTAGGTTAAAAAATGTAAATATTTGAAAAAATAAGTAAAATCGGTAAATAAATCTAGGAGTTACTGGAGGGGGTATCGCGTGTTCCTTTCTCGCAAAACAGGAGATTCTCCACAGTTACTATGAAAATGCAGGTTGTGAAGTCACATGCCAAAGATACTGTATGTAAAGCTACCACAGCTTAGTAATGAGGTACTATGAAGGAGCAAGAGTGTCGTCACTGCAAGTTTGAGCTGTCTCTTTCTACTCCTGTATTTTAAAATGCTTGTAACTTTGTAATTTTTTGAGATATATCATTTTTGTTTTCACGACTGTTTATTTTTGAAGAATATTATTAATTTATTATGCAATAAAAAATAACAGGACACTAGCCTATTAATCCAATGACGTAACCATCTCACTTATTGTTATCTTCATAAATGTTGTAAACAATAGAATTTTGTACTACTGATAACTGACAAAATCTACAGTATTATTTGGCATAGTTTTTTTTTTTTTTCTTATAGTTTGGCTCCACACATAGTGTATTTAGCCAGTGTCGAGTATTGTAGTTTTTCGTCGTATTATGAAATATTTCATGTAAAGTCAAGTCTTAGTCACAGTCAGTCAGGGTAGTCATAGTCCAGTCTAAGTCAGGTAGTCATAATCCAGTCTAAGTCATGCCCTAGTAAAGTAGTGGCAACATTACTAGAGGCTTCTATGGAATTTTGGAAGCAACACGAAAAACCACGTTTCACTACATTATATCACTTGCCCACACTTATACTCATAATTCAGCACTTAATGCGTAAAATGCCACTAATTTTAAACATTAACACTAGAAAAAGCATAAGTTTTATAAAATAATACAATGCACCGACGTGAACTTTTTCACGTTCCCGCCAAAACTCCCTTTGGCATAGTTACGATCACGAAACTTTGACACCGATCTGTGATGTTTCAGCGTTATAAAACTTTATTTTTAGTGATCATGTAGTGTTTTCATGCCACGCCCGAGTATTCGAACTTTGTACTGATATCGAAAACAAATCTGCCGGTTAAAAATAACAAGGCGTGCCCGTTACTGAGGGCTAGTAGCACGCGAGGCCAAAAGTCCGGGTATACTACAGAGTATAAACAGAGTTTACTGTTACACTGATGTCTACAGTGTTTTGGCTTTTTAATTCATATCTAGGAAAAGTTTTGTGGGCGTTGATACTTCATGCACTTTTCCAATCAGCCCCGGTGGCGGGACAAAGGCACCGGGGCAGATGGGACCAAGACCAAAGCACCAACCACAGGTTTTTCATACCAGACTGCGTTTGGCCTTATTTCATTTGATGTTTTCTCTATAATAAACTCAAACTTTTTGAAACATTAGCCATTGTACCTATGATATTTCTCGTATTATGTTTCAAAAAAAATAATTGATTTAAACAGTTTATGTACATATTTTGAAAATAAAGCTACTACTCATAAAGTTTAATTAGTACTGTGTCCAGTACCTATGCTAAATAACACATATAACATGAAATATGATACCAAAATTTATTTAAATACATGAAATAAAGAATATACACAAATCGTTGGCATAATAATACCACCTAAATCTTCTATACATAAAACGTAAACGTATATATAAAAATGAACCCCTATGGTCACGCTATAACTTGAGAACGGCTTTACCGATTTCATTCATCATTTTTTTAAATGTTGTCTAATACTCGTAAAAGATTTTTACATTAACAAAATATCTATTACTCATCCTGTCGAAGGGAAGATGGGCCGGCGAAGGAAAGCAGGCTTCGCCTGCCTCCCTTCTGTTGCCGTTCCATCCATTCACCCTTTTCAGGGAAAAAGATAGGGGTATCTTTTCCCTTTCGCTTCCCTCTTACCCAAACAAAAACTAATTAACCCGTGCGAAGCCGGGGCGGGTCAACTAGTACATTATAAAAATACAATATTAACATATAGTATTATAAAAAAAAAACTATCCACAATGTGCCTTTATTACTCAAGCTAACTACTACAATACTAAAAACTAACCTAAACTAAACTGAAATAGCTACACTTCCTACTAGATTACAATTAGTTCATAGTAAAACAAATTATCTACCTCCTGTAGGTAGCAAATAACGCTTCCGCTATAAATCTATACATAAGTAAATTAAATAATTTCCATTATTTTGAATACATAATTACATCATAATTATCGTATAGGTATTAAGCATGGTTTTACGTTTTCGCAGCAGTCATAGGATAAAAAGGAATCAAATAATTATGTGCAATCAAATTGAAAATTAATATAAACCTCGATAGATCGCCAATTAAAAAAACTGCATCGTAAGTTTCATAAATAAGAAGAACTCCACAGTTGTGTTTTTTTTTCATTGTGAGTAAATAATCGTGTAGGCATTATAAAATAATGAACAAGAAGTATTCTCGCGTTCTGAGATTTTCTTTCGGTACCTTCTCATAAGAGCGCGTACCTAAACCCTTTTTTATTAGGTCCATGCCTAAACCTATATGAAGCAAAAAATTACAAAGGTCGATGTCATCAAATATGAAATATGAAAATAAAAAAAACACCATCCAGACTTACCTACTATTACTTTAGTAGCTACTTACTAAACTGCAACCGTAAATAAGCCCAAAAAAATTATCCGCATCCACACACCACGTTAGCTCTGCAACCACCAAACGATTCATAAAGCAGTGAGGCGCGCGAATATTCTGCAGTTGCTCGAGGCTCCCGTGATAAACGGATGTATTAGTTAACCCGTGCACCAGACCTGCCACACTTGCTACAATTGCAACCTCTAGCCCTAAAATACCGGCCTGTGTTAACACAGTCAGGATAACCTTGCGCCTGGCTGCACCTACTACGCCTGGTGTGCAAAGTACCAGATTCTGGAAGAAAACCATAACAGATTGATTTACTGATAATAAACATGCACAGCGAACAACAATTGAGAGATATACGACCCTACGTAAAAATTGCAGTTCTGCAGAAGGAGTACGACGCATTGATTGACACGGGCTCGACGAGATCTTTCGTCAACATGGACATATATAAAGAGTTCATACATAAAAAACTAAAAGCAAGGGAAATATCAGTTCCCGTCGTTGTTGCGAACGGGTCAATAATAGAAGTAAAGGAAGCCTTACTTTTAGATATAACTATTGAGGGGAACACACTGAACCACCACATGCTATACCACCCACAAATAACAAAGTTGATAATAGGCATAGATATACTGAGAAGGATGGGAGCAAGATTACTGTGGAGACCAAAACAAAAGAACGAGATGCAAGACAAACAAAAAGAAGGAGCGACTAGCACAAATATAGACACTAAAAAAGACCAAATAGAACCATACAAAAGAGATCCAACGCTAATGACACAATACCAAAAACTACAGAAACCAGTAACAGAAAACGAGTGTGATAACACGGATGCAGGAGCGGGGAAAATGAGCACAGGCCCAAGAAAGAAAAAGACAAGAGGGAAAAGAGGCGGGCACCGCCACAGCCGCACCCGGGCTCGTAAACAAGGCATGTACTGTAACCATTGTTTTATCTAATCGTTATTGCGCTTGTTGTACGTTTTTTCTCTTTTTTACCCATTTTTTTTTCATATGCGTAGAAGAGGCAGTTTTTTACAAGTAACGTAAAAGGCGTTTATAATTTTTTATGTTCAGGAAAACATAAAAAACGTTATGTTACATAAACTTTTACTTACATTGTAAACTAAATATTTGCGTGTTTCATTGGAAGAACTTCTCTCATGGCATTCCCTCGAGCTAAAACCTGACCGAAGATGACCTGATAAAGCTCAACTGGCAGTAGATTTTGATGACCCGTGAAATACGAACAATTTGGTAAAGACAGTTAATACATCGAGTTAGATACTTGCATTTTGACCATTTTGTACAAGATTATTAGACCATAGATTTTTAGTAACTTTGTTATCTATTTTAGTTTAATAATTTTAACCGTTCTTGAAAAAAACGCTCCTGGCTGTTGTTGTCAGAAGATTGAGTGGGCGGCTTAAAAATTATCTTGCCTACAAGAGAAGAAAGGTAGGGAAAGACGTTCCGGTCAAATAACCATAATATAGACCCAAACTCAGATCTCACGACCGTATATCTTGTCAACCTCTTGACCGATTGTGCTCATATCAGGCGTACTTGTTTGGAGCTGGGTACCGAATGTTCTTTCCAAATATTATCAAAATCGGCTGGCAAACTTGCCCTTTTATTAGGGGAAATACCCAATCAATCAAAAATCGTCGACGACAACAAACCCTGGACCTATAGAACCTGTCTAGTGTCTACCAAGTTTCGTCAAGATTAGTTTAAACGCGAGTACAACGTACATCCGGACCATGGAACAAGGAGGAGAAGAATGCCAATACACCAAGAAAACAGCGTAGATCAGAAATATGCCTAAAACTAGATGGTGTTGCAAAATGAGCGGGTTATAAGTTGAGCGCAGATCAGAAATATACCACCACCGTAGCTACCCGTATAGCCCGCTCATTTGGCAGTGCCATCCAGGTTTAAAACGGTTTTTTTGGTATATTTCTGATCTACGCTGTTTTCTTGGTGTATTGGCATTCCTCTCCTCCTTACTCTATGATCCGGACAGAATAAAGCAAAAATCGCGAGTTGAAGCAGAGACTTCGTTCACTTCGTTCCCTCGGTCAACAATGTGTGTTACCAGTAAAATAGCTACTGTATACTGTATAGCTATGACCGAAGTGTGTAACACTTGTTTATGGTATGTTCAGGTGGAGTTACACGTGTGATTAAGCGCGTAGAACGGTCGTATTACACATCATCATCAAAATGTGACCATAAGTCACCTGTAGGGTTCATAGCAAGTTCAGCAACACAATTACGTACTTGTGGCATGCATTGCCGACTTTTTAATATTTATTAAGCCCAATTTTGAAGGCTTTAGTTGACAGTCCTTTACTTACTAAAAATATATCCGTCTCTAATATTGCCGTCTATTTGACAAGGACAGCAACAGCTGTTTTAGGAGTTTTAGATATGTCAACTAAAGCCATTAAAATTGGTCCCATTGTGTACGTAAATCTTGAGTAAGTTGGGTATATAGGTAAATATGCATCTTATTAGATAAGTAAGAAATAATTTTGGCTAGACTTTTCTTGAATAAATTACTTGTATATCGGTTTTTATTATGATACTATTGGGGCGCACTCAAAATATTTATGAATATGAATTACTATGACATGGTAAAAAAGTTTACTGAAACTTTTTTTTATGTACGAATAGGCCAACGTTTGACTGTAACTCACCAGTCGAAGGTGTAGCACGTTGGCTAACTTTGTAATGTAAGTGTCGTTTTGGCAAAAGAACACAACACGTAGGTACAGAAGTACCCACACATTATACAATATATAGATTATGATATAAGAGTGTAATGATCAATGCACAATGCACACGCGTGTCATACGGCGTTTTTCATCACAGTTACGAGGAAAAACAGACTTGTATTGATAATATACTAGAATATGCTTAGAGGTATTACGATATACAGTAAAAAATGGAATTAGCGAAACAAGTATAAAAATATCGTTGACTTGGAAGACAATATTCACCTAACATAAACATAAATAATGCTTTTACAGCTTTCATATATACCAATACAGGCGAAATTAATTCAAACTCAAACCCATCGTTAAAAAAGTAGTACTATGATATAGTTTGTTTATTTAAAAAGTCAATTATGTAAAGTATTAAAGGTTTGTAGCTAAAGCGAGATATAGAACTTATTCTATCCAAAACCACATAATATTTGCTCAAGTTCTGAAGATATTTTCCATCAATAAAGACCAAACTTATTGTACACTGATTCACATTTCATTACGATACGCGTAATTTTCTTTCATCGTTACATCAACTACGATAAGACTCAAAATTGCATGAGCACTATTATATTACTATACTCTGGTTTGTGTGTAAGTTAGTCTGTAAATGTAGCCTTCACGTTTCTGTTGTACGTTCAACTTAGTGAGTCCTTAAAATTAATAAGGTGTGAGCTTTAACCAGTATAATCTAGATTTTATGGATTGGAAATAGATATATTTAGTTTATGAAAATGAATGCATCACGTTCTGAAATCATCGGATGGAGTTGGAGTGTTAGGTATTGAATTCATGCACCGACCCTGACTGGTCATAACTATTATAGTATGTTATGTACTGGTTTTGGTCAGTCAGGGTCAGTGAGGAAGAAAGTTTTAAATGTAATAGATGATGGCAAAGAAGCTACAGAAAGGCACGCAACTTATCCTATGCATGCAATTATTTTTTCCTTTCGTTTCGTTCTCATCATCATCAGCTGGACGATGTCCACTACTTACTGTGAGTGAACATAGTCCTCCCCCATAGATCACCACTTTGACTGGCTACTTGTCTCTTGTATCCATCGGCTCCTCTCCGGTAGTTGTTGGTCCAACTAGTGGGGGCCTATACGTCTTCCGATTCGTGGTTGCTACTTGAGAACCTTCCTTTCCCATCGGTTGTCAGTTCTGTGACTTGCTGTTGCAGTTTAATTCATGCATAGGTACTTCTAAAAATACAACCACTTCCGGGATCACTATCTCTCAAAGCAACATCATTTATTAACACAGTACGGCCCTGAGTCGATGGGCACAGCTATTCCCGTGTAGGTATTTTTGTATAAGTTTGGGTGATGTGGAATCCATCACGGTTGATTTAATCCCGTAACATTATAATTTTCTGTTTAGGATATGTGTCATTTTACTTTACTTCTAAACGCGGTAATTCTAAAAGAAATATTTTCTGTTTTGATTTATGTAAGTAGGTACCTATTTACGATTTTTAGATTACCTATTGTTTTGATTCTCAGTGGCTATATGCAATAGAAATATCTAGTCGTACCAGAGCCTTACGATTACGGCCGCCAAAGGCATCCGCCAACCATCCTCATCTAGAGCTTCACCAAGGCCCACCAGTTGCCGTAACTGGCCAGAATGTTGGTGCTCATCTTTTAAAAAGAATCACTAGCACTAGGACCCGAACCTGTACGGAAAATGCCACAATAGCTTGTAATATTCCAACTACTCCGATTCTCCGCACTCATTATCATCAGCCGGAAGACGTCCACTGCTGAACATAGGCTGTAGAACGCCACTTTGATCAGCTACTTGTCTCTTGCATCCATTTACGGCTCCCCGCGGTTCTAAAGAAGTCGTCGATCTACTTAGTAGCTTACGCTGCTCATTCCGGTTCGTGATCGCCACTCGAGAACCTTTCTTCCCCATTGTCGGTTCTGCGAGCGATGTGGCCTGCCCACTGCTATTTCAACTTGCTAATTTTGAAGGCTGCGAAGCTAGGTTCGTGCACTGGATCAGTAGTAGGTACCACGTCAGGGCATTAGCAACGAAGTCGGGGCTCGTCGCACGAACGCGATGCGTGTCTCGTGCGGTGACGCAACGCGGCTATTCTCGACAGCGCGCGGCTTGTAAACACCGTGCACCACGGTCGAACAACCCTGCCAGTTAGTTTTCACTCGTTCAGTATATGTGGAAGTTATATTAGTTTCTAGGAATTTAACAGAATGAACTCGTGGTTGATTAGGCACCGTTGTAGGCAAAATGTTAGAGGTGTTTCTATAAAAGTAAACTGCAGTATCATTTTGTACAGAATAAGAATTACATTATTCTATTCTAAGTATTATATTATGTCGTCGCTAGCTTACAATATTGCAAGTTAAACTTGCATTATTCGATATTCGAGTCCTACCAATCCTACCATAATCCACCCTCACTTTTCATCCTTTATATTCTCTAGATTGGCAGAAATGGAATCAAAAGTACCCTGTAGTACCTACCTAAGTCTACATCATTTATATCTGACACTCTTTCTTTCCGCATCAAAAGTAGAAAAGCTCCGAAGTAAAAGTTTTGGCAGCATATCATTCTAGGCGACATAAAGACAAACACCCATATTTATGACGTACCATAGAACTGTGACGTCATACATCGTTACAATAATGACATGTTGTATACAGTACTGTCAAAAATGACGTTGTAACAACGTTTTTAGACTGATGGTGATGTCGGCGGAAAATTCACAAGGTTAATTCATAACATTGTTCATTTTCAAACTATATGAAGGTTAGTAAGGTCCAAAGTACAGTAATTTTATCATTCAAATTAGAACTCAATGTTGATGTGAGACTCAGTTCAATTTCGTTTAAAGCCAATGGTAATGGGCTAAATAATATAAAACAGCCGTGGCGCCAAAATAAGGAAAAGTGGCACACACACCCATCGGCGTGTACCATTGTACCGGTGCCAAAACTGCCTCCTCCAAGAGGGAAAGTGTTGACCTCAAGTTGGGGTCAGGGTGCTAAGATAACCAAGTTTCACGTATTGTAAAGCATTTTAATAGTAAGCTTACAATTATAAAACTACTACGTTTTTACATTACAATTTTTTTCGCCGTTTTGTTTGTGACCTGTCGTAATTTTCCAGCAATCAGTAATCACGATTTGTCAGCAATCTGTCTGTAAAATTTCATCCAAATCAACTCAGCCTTTTTGAGTTAAAGCCACACATACAAACAAACAGACATTGTTTTACTTTCTAACCACCTACTTAACAGAGAGGTCTGCCATGGTTGAGCTAACAAATGCAACACTAAAAGCAGTATCTGATTGGGGTGCAGCTAATCTGGTTACCTTTAACACCAAAAAGACACAGACTTTTTACGACCAAACGGCAACCCATAGTCGATTTCCCTACATTTCAAAATGTACAGGTACCATTCCAGGACAGCATCGAGCTACTCGGCATGCCCATAACTCCCAACCTCAACTTTGGGCTTTCCATTGAGTTAAAAGCTAATAATGCAGCCAAAAAGCTTGGAATTTTAAACAAGGTCAAACGGTATTTTACACCTTCGCAACTGTTGGACCTCTACCAAGCTCAGGTGCGGTCATTTATGGAATACTGCAGCCATCTGTGGGATGGCTCTGCTAAGTACCAATTGGCTGCGTTGGACTCAGTGGAGCAGCGCGCAATCAAAATTATCAATGACGAGGCGCTAGTTGGGCGAAAACTGCAAAGCCTTAAACACAGATGTAGAGTGGCGTGTTTGTCTGCATTTTACAGGATCCATTTTGGAGAATGCGCCCAGGAACTTCACAATCTTATTCCGCCGTCTCCATTCCACCACAGGACCACACGGCGAGGAGAGAGTTCCCATCCCTACGTTGTTGATTTACCTTTTGCGCGTATGAAACGCTTTGCAGATTCCTTTATTGTGCGTGCGGCTAGGGAATGGAACTCACTCCCGGCGTCGATATTTCCATCCACTTACAACTTAAGTGTCTTCAAATCAAAAGTAAATGGGTTAATTCTGGCTAGGCGTGCTCCACCTGCGACCTCATCATCACTTACCATCAGGTGAGATGTAGTCAAACGCTAACCCATTGAAAGTAAAAAAAAAAAAGGTTATAAGTTAAAGGTGTATCTTTGTATGATCTATGTCCTGTGGCATCGTAGCTCAAACGGATTAGTGGTTTTGATAAGTAAGGGTTGTTTTTTTTATGTGATGTGAACGAGACAGTCCGCCATTTGAAGATGATCAACTCTTTTTTATTAGATGAAGAAGCAAACTACTTGTAAATAAAGGATCTATGTTTTTAGTAGTAAATTAGTATGAGTAAAAAGCTTTATAATAATAAAACTAGCTTAAAAAAATGAGTAGAGCCACAGAATACGAATCTAACGTAAATTATGAGTTGGAGGAAAACACTGCGTTCGCAAAAAGGTGAATCACCGCCGAAACGCTGGCTAAATGCGCACCACGACACAAACCGATAACTGGTTCCATTTTACTCGAGGAGCACAGAGGTAGGTACGTACTACGTATGTTGATTGAGTTAATGTTACAACACACTGTTGCGACCCGGCGCGCTAGCTGTGACGCGATATGCGGCTGCCATAGGCAGCTTGTAGCTGGGGCTAGATTGCATGTACCGTTATGGAGACACTGGTGTAACCACAGATCATAGAGCATTATATAAAACTCGCGTTTCGCGCCTTGAGCAACCCGGATGATCCTTTAGCAGCCGTTGTTTCAGCCGCGCTAGGATCACCGGCCCAGTCAAGCCCTTCTGGCTCAGGTACCGCTTTCTTACGAATTTGTAAAATTAAGAATGTGTAAATTTAGTAATGTGGAAAATTCAGAATATGCCAAAAGCAGATTTTGGAAAAATAATAATGTGGATAATACTAGAATATGGAAAATTAATAATTCGGAAAGATACGCCGACATCCCTTAAGCACCTGCCCTCCCACCCGGTGACACTGTAAAGGTTGGTGGAGACCAGCAGCATTTAGCCCGTTCAAAAAAGCCCTACTACTTACTAGGTACCTACTAAAACACTTTCTCGACTAATTTAACCTTGGCTTATTTAGATCATTCTTCTTCATCTTTGACTTTTTACTTGTTTCATCTTGATTTTCCTTTGCTTTTCTTTTCTTTCTTCTTCATAAGAATTTATTGAATACTTACACGAAAGCTTTTAAAAATAACAATACCACTACCACACTTCAAAAATCCTCTCACTAAAAATAATCAAGCCGTTCCTGAAACCGATATAAATAGATATTATCTAGGTATAGAATAGCTATGGAGCGAGCTATGCTCGGTGTTTCCCTGCGAGATAAGCTCCGGAACGAGGAGATCCGCAGGAGAACTAAAGTGACCGATATAGCTCTTAGAGTTAGTAAGTTGAAGTGGCAATGGGCAGGCCACATCGCTCCTAGAACTGACAACCGATGGGGAAGAAAGGTTCTCGAGTGGCGACCACGAACCGGAAGACGCAGCGTAGGCCGGCCACCCACTCGTAGGCCGGTCACCAGGTCGTCGGTCGACGACCTGGTGAAAGCCGCGGGGAGCCGATGGATGCAGGAGGCGAGCAGCCGCTCAAGGTGGCGTGCTCTGGGGGAGGCCTATGTTCAGCAGTGGACGTCTTCGGGCTGTTAATGATGAATGATGATAGAATAGATACCTACTGTTCTATAGATAGTATCTATCTGTACCTATCGACTTGCCACAGCTTACTTCTCGCCAGTTTGATGAGCTTTAGATTCTAGAACCATGTGATATTTTGCAACAAAACATTCAAAAAACCATAGAATTCAAAAAGAGCTAAATCTTTTTTTATTAGGTCCATACATAAAACATGCACAAAGCGATTACTCAGACAGACAGGATGTGATAAATTAAAACAAAATGAATAACAGAAAATGCTAGAACAAAGAGAGGCGCCACTATTAATCTGTGTTACGTATATCTACTAGAACACTACACTACTTCACAATTATTAATTTATTATAGTTTAAATAATATACCTACTAAGCTCTCAACGTATCTCAACTCTCAACCTAAGTCTATGCTTTTCATAGACAATAACGTGGAAAAAAACTGGAAAACCATAGCCATGAATTTATTGCAGGAGTTTTTTGGCGGGAACGCGGAAAAGTTCACGTCGGTGCATTGTATTATTTTACAAAACTTATGCTTTTTCCAGTGTTAATGTTTAAAATTGGTGGTGTTTTACGCATTAAGTGCTGAATTACGAGCATGAGTGTGGGCAAGTGATATAATGTAGTGAAACGTGGTTTTTCGTGTTGCTTCCAAAATTCCATAGAAGCCTCTAGTAAAGTTGCCACCACTTTACTAGGGCATGCCTTAGACTGGATTATGACTTAGACTAGACTATGACTACACTGACTGTGACTATGACTTGACTTTAAGTGAAAATTTCCATAATACGATGAAAAATTACAAAACTTGACACTGGCTAAATACACTATGTGTGGAGCCAAAATAAAAGAAGAAAAAAATTATTGCAGACATAAAGAACGGGGGCAGTAAAGGTCCTGACATACTTAAATGACCTATCATAACTTCATAAGTTCAATGCTCAGAGATCATTAGCTAGAGTAAGTATTATCTATATAATTTGACAGTAATTTGATCTTGTGATATATATCGAAAGTGATATTTTACCTACTACGCGAGAATAGAATCCCTGTGGTGTGCAATACCATTTTTATTAATCACAACTCAAAATCACAAATCAAACCGACTTCAACCTTCAACTAAAAAGAAGTATTACTTGGATGACATATACTCCAGTTTATTATGTTTTAAATGTACTGCTGAACCGATTTTGATGAAACTATGAGACCACTCCAAAAGAATGTGCTTTCAAATGAAAAAAAAATCAAATCATTAATCAAACGCCATCATTTGCTATAAAGTTTATAGCAAAAGATGGGAGTTGTGAAGTAACAACAATAGTAGGTATTATAATATATTTCAACTCACTGGGTAACAAACATTAAAAAAAACGCTTCGTGCTCGTAATACAACCGATTTGAGAACCTTCTTTTTTGAAGTCGGTTTAAACTATATAGGTAATGTATGTAAGTTTTCCAACGTATATCAGAGCGCCTGGTTGATGCGACGCGTGACCAAAATGCTGGCACTTATTTGGCTCAACGAATCAGGACTGCAATTCAAGAAGGCAATCTGCCAGCATGTTGGGTACGCTGCATACCTGTAGTGGGCTGGAGTATTTGGACTGTCTATAGGCCATCGCGGCTAGTATACAGTCCAAATGTTCGTTGTAAAGCTAGTTTACTAGTTTTAGTAGTGTAGTAGTTAGTTTAAATAATAAAGGCGCATTTGCCTGTTAAAAAAAAGGTAATGTAATCATACACGATAGGTACCTACGCCAACTGACTAAAATGACGCAAACAATAACATATAGGAACACCATACTCAATTTTAGTTCGCACCGAGTTGAAGAGGAAACAAGCGGTGACGTCATCGGCGTACCTACTCGTAAATTGCTTGACGCGAATTATGTAAAGTGTGATGTAAGTAAGCATCCCGTGACGTAGTAACTTGTGACTTGTCAGTCGATGACGGAAATTGTGATGTCACAGGTGTTTTACTACATACATAGGTACAGTGACCGTTTAGGCTCTGTGTTATAAAGGTTTTAGGTGATAAGTAGGACTTCTGCGAATTTTAAAACGTTTTTCTTGCTCATCATGCATCATGCTTCTTGCTCTTTCTTCCCCATCGGTTGTCAGTTCTACGAGCGATGCGGCCTGCCCATTGCCATTTCAACCCGCTAATTCTAAGAGCTATATCGGTCACTTTAGTTCTCCTGCGAATCTCCTCGTTCTGGAGCTTATCTCGCAGGAAAACACTGAGTATAGCTCTCTCTCTTTCTTGCTCGGGAAGTCAAAAATGGCTAGCTTGACCCTATTAAAGACTGTTTTATTCATCGTGATCCCATTGCATAGTTTGGCATGTGATGCCACAACGTGTGTTTTTATAATAACTGCCAGGAAGCTCCACACGATCTCTGTTTTTCGAGAAAGGGACAGGTGATACACCCTCCAGAAACTTTAAAAGCTTTATACTCCGTGATTTATTTACCGATTTTACTTATTTTTTCAATTATTGCAATAATTATTAACCTACTTCATGAAAATAATATTTACTTGTCTATTTTTAATAGCAGGCCACTAGCTTATTTTTAGTAGGACTACATCTGGATAGTCTGATATTACGAACAGCACAGCAGAGCTCTTTTTAGAGAGGAAAACTGATGACGTCACATGGCGCTTGAGGGTTGCCAAATTCCCTTCGGCCACGTACGAAACCGATGGTTATGTAGGTACCTAATATACCTACATCTCGTGATGAATTCCATTCACAAGTGCATGCCAAATGTGCATAGTCCAAACTGGTAACTATTTATGGGTATAATACTACCAACTATGTAGTATCGACACCGACAGTATCGTGGACTGTTCCATTTTAGCTTTATTTCCGCATTGGTGACCCCTCCTGTGTTACAGATGTCTTTAGGCTAGGGTGACTGCTTCCCATCTGGTGGACCGTATGTTTATTTATACATGGACCACAATTTGGGAGGACAATATTTCTTAGAAAGCAATAGATCTATTGATGATACGACCTGAATCTGATGAATACTTTTGTATGCTGATTTAAGTCAAAAGCTCGATGTTTTTCTACCACTTTCCTGCTGAAAATCAACACAAACGGTTCGTATTTGTACATATATTATAGATTAACCTTCAACCTAATAAGTATTTATAGAGCCCCAGTACATTCGCGAAATGTTATCCGTTTAATTGGTGCCATATATGGCACCGTACGACGTTCGCGCGGTCAGTTCTCTGTGTGTTAATATTTATGCTTAAATCATCTACAATACCAAAAACAGTGGCGTGCGTTTTGAGGAGGCGCTGTTTGGAGACTTACCTTCTAAAGTCCTTAACTATCAACCCACGCAACAGAATAGATAATAGTCTTACGTACCCCCAGTCCCACACCTGGACCTCCCAGTAGGAAGAATGTTATGTTTGTGCCAATGTATTTCTTATAAATAATAGACATAGGTACACATCATCATTGACTATAAATCCAGTTGACCAATTATACAACTTCCCCTCATACGAAAATTAGTGGTGTATTTCAACCACTAATTTCTAATAAATACTATGAATTTCTAAAAAATATCGGGAACCCGTTGATGTCTTTTGTTCCATCCTGTTCTTTGGGTTCTTTGTAATTTCGTATAGCTGTGTCTCGTTTTGTTACCTCGTCCCCTGCCCGCGCAGGTGAGTCGTGTTTGTACGAGAAATTTTGTTCACGAGCTATCAACGGGCTTTATTATCTTGGGACACATACAGACTCCAGAGACATAGCTCCAAATGCTTATCAAACGATGGGCGTGTCCTATTAGAAACCAGCATTGTACTCTGTGATTGTAAATGTGCTGTGATTGTAAATGTGCCATTTACAACCACCAGGGATTATTGCTGTGGGTGTCGTATTACCTGATTCAGTCAATGATGCAGGAGGCAAGCAGCCGCCAAAGTGACGCTCTCTGGGGGAGGCCTATGTTCAGCAGTGAACGTCTTCGGGCTGTTGATGATGATGATGATGATGATGTATAGATACTAAGAACTACTTAGCTACAGGGGATAATTTGAACTGTATACTAGCCGCGATGGCTACTTACACAGTCCAAATGTACCAGCCCACTACCGGTAGGTAGCGTACCCAATATGCTGGCAGCGTTGCCTCGTTGAATTTGAATGCTGATTCGTTGAGCCAAATAAGTGCCAACATTTCGGTCACGCGTCGCATCGACCAGGCGCTCTGATAAACTTTGGAGAATTAAGGTTGTGGCCATGATTATGTTATTTATAGGAGTTCAGTGGTAAACAACGTTTATTTAGGATAAAAAACAGTGTGTATAAGAATATTCCCTTTTCATCGTGGGCATCAGCTCAATACCATGAAACAAGGAGGAGAGGAATGCCAATACACCAAGAAAACAGCGCAGATCAGACATATGCCAGAAAACCGTTTTAAACCTAGCCCGCCGTAGCTACCCGTATAGCCCGCTCATTTTGCTGTGCCGTCCAGATTTAAAACGGTTTTTTGGCATTTTTCTGATCAGCGCTCAACTTATAGCCCGCTCATTTTTGCAACGCCATCTAGTTTTAGGCATATTTCTGATCTACGCTGTTTTCTTTGTGTATTGGTATTCCTCTGCTCCTTGTTCCATGTTAATACGTTGCTACTGCTGGGCACTGGCTTTCTCTCACATGGAGGGAGTGTGAGCTATCTACGACGCTGGCCAAATGTTGGCAGATGACACAATTATCGAGAACATGCTGGCTTGTACAGCAATAGACGCAAAAAGATTGATCATGAAATAATGCACAAAAACTGCATTCGTACAACCTCGGAAATAGCGATTCACTTTCGAGTAGGTAGGAAAGCCGCTTGCTGGCACCAGTTGGCACGATAGCAACGTGCGGTGGGCGTGCGCGGCACGCGGTGGCAGCGTGCTGGTGACGTCACACGCCGCGCCCGCACCACGCAACCACCAACATTGACACACATCGTGTACGCTGCAACTTTGGATTCTACACTGTTATTGTTTCTTTTTTATTTGGGTTTTCTTTTTTGGTTCTTGGTAATAATATAGATTTTACAGCCCGCTCGTTTTCTAGGACGACTGACCAATGCAAGCTGAGTTACCTACAACCTGGGGTACCTACAAGTCAAGATTTTCTTCGTAATGGAATGTCGAGAGAAAAATCTCTAAAACCTAACAATAATCTTATTTAAATGTGAAAGTAGGAATCAGAGTTGCAACTTTTGCTGAGTGAGGATGAAACCTTTAGACTTTAGAGAGTGCCTAGCTGGCGTTTCTGATTCTGTTTTGTTTCTTTTTCGTTAGATTTTTGTCTGTTTTTCTTTTCATGTTTTTCTATCTTTCTTTTTTATGGAGTTTGATCTCAGTAATATGATATGTCAATGTTACTTTGGCAGTTTTTTATTTAAAGTAAGTTGGGTTTTTGATAGATTGTTTTGACTTCCCATTTTAGTAATAAGAAATCCCTAACTACCACGTTGTACTTGAAAAATTATCGATTATAGCTGATAAATTAACACCACAGGCTGTTATCCCTGATAGTAAAATACCTAGGTAGGTAAATGCAGATAAGCCCTACGCTATGCAATATGCATTAACCTCGCATGCTATCATCGCATGATCCACGAAGATACCTTTACAAATAAGGATTCCAAGACGCAGTATTCAAAACCTGTTGTGAATATTATTATGACAAACATAATATAAAACATATATTATTATCTGGAACTGCAATAGGACAAACTACGCAATTAAATCTAAATATACACTCTACTAATATTTATTTGATTACAAATATCATTGTGGTAGACTAAGTATGTTTGGTATGTGATGCTCGATCGTTCTGACATAATTATTTATGTCAGAACGATCGAGCATACCACATACTAATATTAATAATATATGTTCCCTGGTTCTATTTTTTTTATGAAAGTGAATGACGTGACGAGCTAGTCGTTCGCCTGATTTTAAGCATCACAGCTGCCCATAACAGATTGCAGTATCACTCAGAACTCTAAATTAATATAGTTTTGCGTGACACTCCAATGCGCACGTCAACCTGAGACTTCACACAGTCCGGTAATAAGATTATTAGTAATAAGCTAACAAGTGATAGTGTGATTCCATAATACGTTTACTAATGTTAGATCCTTCTATGTTACTTAATACTAATACTCCTTAATACTTAATGCTCCTTAACAATGTTCCTAATAATGTTCCTTAGTGCGTTATTTCCTTTTTATTGCCTTAATATTATTTGATAATTCCTTAATTTTATATTTAATTGAGCTGATGATTCCTTAATTATTGATTCTTATACTTTATTCGTGTCACAGGCCCATATCCCAGCAGTGAGAACGTACTGAGCTGGTCCCTTAATTTTGGCGTCACTTTCTAAGTTCTAAGCGCCATCGCCAATAAATCGCCATATTGGCACTCAAAACTTAGAACTTTCAGGAGATCGTCTAGTTTTAATAAACATGCGGCTCAAACGCATAAAGTATGAATAAATAGGTACCTATCACAGTCAAAAAAACATTGAAAACAGCAAAATAAAACTAAGGCTATCGAATCTTTGTTCTTCAGAATGCATCCAACGCCCCAAGAACTCAACTCTGCACCAAGAACCAAAAGCTGTGCTAAAAGTCTGAAACCTTGAATGGCTAAACTCTTGTCGGTGAGGGATTCGAGAACATTCAGAAGAAAAAACACAGGAAAATAAACTCGATGTGATTGGGTTTAAGATTGACTTTTAATTGTACTAAGTATGAAAAGATTACAATGTTATGGCAGTGTTCATGTTATACCTATCTATGTCATGTGAAACTTTAACTTTAAGTATATGTTATTAGTTTATTAAGAAGTCTTTGGTTATAGTTAAGATTATGTTACCGTTACATTACTTTGTTTTAAAGTGAATCGAAAAAAGTGACGATGGAAATGCATCGGTGGCTTCTCATCAGGCGAGACGTGATCAAATGAAATGCTATATATTGAATTGAAATTTTATGTAAAAAGAATAATAACATAAAAGATAAGCGCAACGGCAACGCCCACAAAGAAGATTCAGTATTCACTTATTCACTCCTCGTCTCTCTGCAGGCTCATTCTATATTTATTCACATAGCATGAATAATATCAGTATAATTAGTACACGGAGACACTCCATAGTTTCAACCACAATTTTGTCGTTTGCTTGTAGACATTCCTTTTTTCCGGGATCAAAAGGAACCTTTGCTGATCTTTTTTTAACGGGCAAAGCGCCTTTATTCCTTTAACTAACTACTACATTAACAAATGAAACAAACTGAAAAACAGATCAATATCTGACATTATTAATATATCTCTTATTTTTGGGCTACGCTGCGTCCTCCGGTTTGTGGTCGCCAATCGAGAACGTTTCTTCCCCATCGGTTGCCATTCAGGTAGGTCCAACTTCGACAAAGAGCTCGCACGAAGTATCCAAATAGGCTGAGCAGCGTTCGGGAAGCTTTGACCTATCTTTTCAACATTCGTTTGAAGACTGTGAAAACTTGTGGCACTGAAACGTGGTCTCTTACTGTTGGCCTTATGAGCAAGTCCAAAGTCGCGCAACGAACTATGGAGAGAGCTATGCTCGGAGTTTCTTTGCGAGATAAGATCCGAAATGAGGAGATCCGTAATAGAAGTAAAACCACCGATATAGCTCTAAGGATTAACAAGTTGAAGTGGCAGTGGGCAGGCCACATCGCTCATAGAATTATAAATATACGTACTTTTAATTACTTATTTCCTGTATACCCATTGCGAATTATACATAACCGTAACTTATAAGTCTTATAACAGAGGTAACTCAATTTTGTTATAAACTTTCTGTCTCGAAAATGACCTACCATTAAGTAGTATTCTTTTGCAGTTGCAATTTTTCGTTTAGTTAACTATATTTGTTTGTTGTATTGTTAATTCTTATGTTATTTATTATGTTGGTAACTAAAGATCACATCCGAGTCAAATGTCACTACGATTAACATTGCTTACTATAAATCAGTTAGTTCCATCAATAACTCCATTCGTTTGTTTATTTACGTTACAATCTGTATGATCATTCAATTTGAAATCAGGAAATTCCTTTTCATATATTGAATCATTGATTATCGTATGATTCATTGATGAAATTACCTTTACTGAGTAAGTTGACGACACCTGCTAGTCCGGTGTCATGTATTACGCTTGCTTATGTTTCGAATTGCTCATAAAATTACTCATAGTTATCAGTCATGTGTCCAGCGCGTGTTATGTTAGTGTTTTGATGTGTGTTTGTTTCAGTGGCTGATGTTTCTAGTGTGCCCGTGCGATCCGCACTGGGCGTGGAGTAGCGCGCGCGACGCCTTTTATAGCTTCGGTTCGATGCGATACCGCGACACAATTACATCCAGATAATTATGTGATGTTCACGGTGTTTTTATTCCTACATGCATGCTTTTCTGTAGCTTTACAAGGCCTCTGTTGGAATAAATGATATCTAGTCTCAGAATTAACAACTGCTACCGATATAAATGCTATGACGTGAATCCAACTACACAGTTGGTCGGAGCATCGATAGCGTCTTACGCAAAGCGAACGGAAAAGTACGGCAAAAGGTTTTGAGCTCAGCATTGCACAATAACACAGCTGTTACACCTGTATGGTAACGGCGTACGGTTGGTATTGGCGTGCCAGTGACGCGCGGTGACGTCACGCCACGCGACACGCAGGCTACGCGTGATCGTAGCCTGACGCGCCCACCGCACACTCGCCCGGTTTGTTGTTCTTGCCAACTACACCCGCGCCCGCTCCCGCGCTTCGTGTAGCAACAGTTTTTTTATGCAGCGACGTTTGTGTTTGCAGCCGCGGTGACTGGCCGCAGAACGGTTTTAAAATTCCAATTTAGAACTTTAAGGCGAGGCTTTTCTGGATCTTTAGGTATTTTACGCTGCCTCAAGCCGCACTTTTTGAACGCACGACGTATTCATTTACGCGACCCAAAAGTTGTGTGCGATGCGCCGCGCGCACTTGTTTCGCTCGTTAGCCACGTTATGTAACTCAGTAGCGGAGATCAAGTCGCTTTGAGAATAGAGTTAGCTTATGTTCTGGATTGACGTAATAATATAATAATTGTGAACCTACCGTTATTTTATTAGATAAAAAATACGTATGAGATACAACCGTGTTTTTAATGCTATTTTTGGTTATTATTATTATTATTGTAATACCTACCCAGTCCCATGGTAATAACGACTTCAATTACCTTATTTCCAGTAGGTAGGTATAATAATGATGAATGTTACGATTAAAATGTTATAATGTTAAAAAAGTACATGATGCAGGTATAATGTTGAACAATTTTTTTTCCGCCCAGCTGCCCATAGCTTTTTTACACTTGCCCCCACCTGTCCCCACCAGCCGCTCACCTGCCCATAGCTTTTTCACACTTGCCCCCACCTGTACCCACCAGCCGCTCACCTGCCCATAGCTTTTTCACACTTGCCCCCACCTGTACCCACCAGCCGCTCACCTGCCCATAGATTTTTCACACTTGCCCACACCTGCTTACGCTTGCTCACGCCTGTCCACATTTGCCCACACAAACTGCCTATTAGCCCATGCCTGCTAACACATTTTCAAACTTGCCCAAACCTGGATACTTTTGCCCACATCAGCCCAGCTGCCCATAGCTTTTTCACACTTGCCCCCACCTGTCCCCACCAGCCGCTCACCTGCCCATGGCTTTTTCACACTTACCCACACCTGCTTACGCTTGCTCACGCCTGTCCACATTTGCCCACACAAACTGCCTATTAGCCCATGCTTGCTAACACATTTTCAAACTTGCCCAAACCTGGATACTTTTGCCCACATCAGCCCAGATGCCCATAGCTTTTTCACACTTGCCCCCACCTGTCCCCACCAGCCGCTCACCTGCCCATGGCTTTTTCACACTTACCCACACCTGCTTACGCTTGCTCACGCCTGTCCACATTTGCCCACATAAACTGCCTATTAGCCCATGCTTGCTAACACATTTTCAAACTTGCCCAAACCTGGATACTTTTGCCCACATCAGCCCAGGTGCCCATAGCTTTTTCACACTTGCCCCCACCTGTCCCCACCAGCCGCTCACCTGCTCATAGCTTTTTCACACTTGCACACACCTGCTTACGCTTGCCCACGCCTGTCCACATTTGCCCACACAAACTGCCTATTAACCCATGCCTGCTAACACATTTTCAAACTTGCCCACACCTGCCTACTTTTGCCCACATCAGCCCAGCTGCCCATAGCTTTTTCACACTTGCCCCCACCTGTCCCCATCAGCCGCTCACCTGCCCATGGCTTTTTCACACTTGCCCCCACCTATCCCCACCAGCCGCTCACCTGCCCATAGCTGTTTCTTACTTGCCCACACCCGCTTACGCTTGCCCACATCTGTCCACATTTGCCCACACAAACTGCCTATTAGCCCATGCCTGCTAACACATTTTCAAACTTGCCCAAACCTGGATACTTTTGCCCACATCAGCCCAGCTACCCATAGCTTTTTCAAACTTGCCCAAACCTGGATACTTTTGCCCACATCAGCCCAGCTGCCCATAGCTTTTTCACACTTGCCCCCACCTGTCCCCACCAGCCGCTCACCTGCCCATGGCTTTTTCACACTTACCCACACCTGCTTACGCTTGCTCACGCCTGTCTACATTTGCCCACACAAACTGCCTATTAGCCCACGCCTGCTAACACATTTTCAAACTTGCCCACACCTGCCTACTTTTGCCCACATCAGCCCAGCTGCCCATAGCTTTTTCACACTTGCCCCCACCTGTCCCCACCAGCCGCTCACCTGCCCATGGCTTTTTTACACTTGCCCCCACCTGTCCCCACCAGCCGCTCACCTGCCCATAGCTGTTTCACACTTGCCCACACCTGCTTACGCTTGCCCACGCCTGTCCACATTTGCCCACACAAACTGCCTATTAGCCCATGCCTGCTAACACATTTTCAAACTTGCCCAAACCTGGATACTTTTGCCCACATCAGCCCAGCTGCCCATAGCTTTTTCACACTTGCCCCCACCTGTCCCCACCAGCCGCTCACCTGCCCATGGCTTTTTCACACTTGCCCCCACCTGTCCCCACCAGCCGCTCACCTGCCCATAGCTTTTTCACACTTGCCCACACCTGCTTACGCTTGCCCACGCCTGTCCACATTTGCCCAAACAAACTGCCTATTAGCCCATGCTTGCTAACACATTTTCAAACTTGCCCACACCTGCCTACTTTTGCCCACATCAGCCCAGCTGCCCATAGCTTTTTCACACTTGCCCCCACCTGTCCCCACCAGCCGCTCACCTGCCCATGGCTTTTTCACACTTGCCCTCACCTGTCCCCACCAGCCGCTCACCTGCCCATAGCTTTTTCACACTTGCCCACACCTGCTTACGCTTGCCCACGCCTGTCCACATTTGCCCACACAAACTGCCTATTAGCCCATGCCTGCTAACACATTTTCAAACTTGCCCAAACCTGGATACTTTTGCCCACATCAGCCCAGCTGCCCATAGCTTTTTCACACTTGCCCCCACCTGTCCCCACCAGCCGCTCACCTGCCCGTGGCTTTTTGACACTTGCCCCCACCTGTCCCCACCAGCCGCTCACCTGCCCGTGGTTTTTTCACACTTGCCCACACCTGCTTACGCTTGCCCACGCCTGTCCACATTTGCCCACACAAACTGCCTATTAGCCCATGCCTGCTAACACATTTTCAAACTTGCCCAAACCTGGATACTTTTGCCCACATCAGCCCAGCTGCCCATAGCTTTTTCACACTTGCCCCCACCTGTCCCCACCAGCCGCTCACCTGCCCATGGCTTTTTCACACTTGCCCTCACCTGTCCCCACCAGCCGCTCACCTGCCCATAGCTTTTTCACACTTGCCCACACCTGCTTACGCTTGCCCACGCCTGTCCACATTTGCCCACACAAACTGCCTATTAGCCCATGCCTGCTAACACATTTTCAAACTTGCCCAAACCTGGATACTTTTGCCCACATCAGCCCAGCTGCCCATAGCTTTTTTACACTTGCCCCCACCTGTCCCCACCAGCCGCTCACCTGCCCGTGGCTTTTTGACACTTGCCCCCACCTGTCCCCACCAGCCGCTCACCTGCCCGTGGTTTTTTCACACTTGCCCACACCTGCTTACGCTTGCCCACGCCTGTCCACATTTGCCCACACAAACTGCCTATTAGCCCATGCTTGCTAACACATTTTCAAACTTGCCCACACCTGGGTACTTTTGCCCACATCAGCCCAGCTGCCCATAGCTTTCTCACACTTGCCCCCACCTGTCCCCACCAGCCGCTCACCTGCCCATAGCTTTTTCACACTTGTACATAACTGCTTACGCTTGCCCACGCCTGTCCACATTTGCCCACACAAACACAAACCGTCGTTTGCTCCTGGACTCGTACGATTTTCTAAATGCATAACTTAATTTTTTTTCCTTTTATTACATTTGTTACCCATTTTATTAATCTTTTTTTATTCACTTCTTAGTTAAGTTACTCGAAATAAACAATTAAATTAAATTATTCTATTTATAAATTAAAATTTACGATTAGCGTACCTTCGCGTCGTAGAGCGCAAAAATTTGGCATACGTCCGGCGTCGACGGGCTCTGCGAGCGGACTGGCGGCCCCGAAAACGCGCTCGGATGCCATGACTCCAAGATATAAATTCATATAAAATTACCGTATTAACTTTTTAACATTTTTATTAATGATTTAAATTTTTTGATCAATACATAATGCATTAAAAATTATTTAAATAATACGATTCGTATAAAACAAGTCGAATAGTCATTTCAAAAAATGTAAGATAGAGGTAACTTTGGATTTTTTTTCGATCGAGTGAAGTTATTCCTTTTATGTATAAGTTTTATGGTTTAACTCAAAGACATCCTTAAGAATAACATATATTTTTTTCATATCTAAAAGTGTGGTTTATCTCAGAGAAAAGTCTGTTCTTACAAGGGCGTTTTTTGGGCCAGTCTCGCCTTAAACGCGATGTTTTTTCAAGGCGTGACAAGTTTGATCATGGCTAGCAAAATCGCGGTTTGTACAATGATTACATTTCAAGGACCGATTCCAAGTTAACCTTTGTTCGATAAGATTGCTGCAAAACAAGAATTTAGCAGAAATATCGATATCGAATTGTTATTTTCATGGTCTCGTAGATTAAGTCATGGCATGGCAGTATTTCATCAACCTAGTAGCTACGATAGAACGATTGTTTGGAATAATAAAGTAGGTATAAATCGTGGTTATGCTTTTGTGATATTTTTCTAAATTATCAATATCACGATGACAGTTGAAGTGTTTGTAGGTATAGTGCTCAAATGAAAATATGGATCTATAATACCTATAGCTTATAGTAGGTAGGTATATATTAATATGGGTTATAATAACAAACGATTAGATATCGAATTAATTGAGATAAAGAGACATAACTACGTTTTAGAGCAAAGTTATGTAACTATTACATATCATGATCATCTCCCGGCGTCGGTATTTCCATCCACTTACAACTTAAGTGTCTTCAAATCAAAAGTAAATAGGTTAATTCTGGGTAGGCGTGCTCCACCTTCGACCTCATCATCACTTACCATCAGGTGAGATGTAGTCAAACGCCAACCCATTGAAAGTAAAAAAAAAAAAAAAAACAACAGCCTGAAGACGTCCACTGCTGAACATAGGGCAGGCCTCACCCACAAAGCGCCACTTTGAGCGGTTGTCGCCTCCTGCATCCATTGGCTCCCCGCGGTTTTCACCAGATCGTCGGTCCACCTAATAGGGGGCCGGCCTACGTTGCGTCTTCCGATTAGCGGTCGCCATTCAAGAAGCTTTCTTCCCCATTGGTTGAAAGAAGTTAATTATTGTCAACAAATACATACTTAATCCGAAGCACTATTTAAAATACCTATGTTTCCAAAAAAACTACTCCACCTGTTCAATGGCCTAAGTAGTTCATACCTCATACGGTATTACGGGGTTACGGGCTTCGTGTGGACCACAAGTGGATGAGACATGGTGATCACAGCCACAAGTTGTGGTTATCTGTCTCCATCGGTTCCTGTCTGTAGCCATTCGGACCACAGCCTCATAAAAGGTGCATAAAAGAAAATATAAAAAATGTTTACTTAACAGGTATCTATTACTGAAAATTTAACTTATGACGTGTCTAACTTTTTTATAGTTCATCATCACCTATCAGTCTGGTGGCTATAGGCTTGTCTCAAATATCATTATTAAACCCGGTCAGCCCTTCTCATCAAATTACTGCCTGCAGTGGAAGGTTTATTTACCTGCATTATTTCAATATGCTAGTGCACACTTTTTTTTTTTTGAACGGGCTAATGCTGTTGGTCTCTACCGACCTTTACAGCGTCACCGGGCGGGAGGGCAGGCGCTTAAGGCGCCCAACGGTCAAAAGTGGGAGGCAACTAGCACAAGGGCACCCCTGGGGTGCGAGCCTCGGCTTGGGCCGTTGCCGGGATAAGAGGATCGAGAAGGCTACGTCCACTGGAAGAGTGGACCCTATGGAAAGTCGCGACCGTTCTAGCTAACCTACGGGGGGTACGTCGACCTCACCGGCGGGGTCGGTGTCTGATTGTGTTACGCTGGTATCCTATACCGGTGCCGAAAGCGGTACCTGAACCAGAAGGGCTAGACTGATCCGGTGATCGCAGCCGACACAACGGCTGCTATAGGATCATCCGGATCGCTCAAGACGTGTCTTGGGCGGCGACGACGGGGTGATGCTGGTGCACACACAGTTCATTGTATGTACAGCAAAATTCTACGTAAAAAATAACATATTGCAACTGCTTCTTTTTTGGCTTTATTTTTAAGTGTCTACTTAATCGTTGTGCAAATTGATAAGGAAAACGTATTATTATTGTGTTAGTTGTTAGTCGGTGTCCATAGTTAGAAGAAGTTTGAGCCTGAAAAGTGCATTTCAGGCTTTTATAGAGTAGCTTCTTTTATTGTCAACATAGATTTAATTATCACAAGCTTGATCTTCCTCTCGCCATTTTTTCCTATTCTTGCATGGCTACATGCAGGTATTTTATTTTATTTTATTTTTCAATTTTATGAAAACTAACAGTTAGGTAACGAACACAAGTAAATACACAAATGACAGAAGGCCAATTAGATTGTATATCATTTCTCTTTCTAGTAAAGGGAGTCCTAGTCTCAAAATTTAAAAGCCAGGCTTCCCAGTAACGACTTGTTTGTATGAAAACTTACTTTGACGTGTTCTATGTTGAGTCTTGGTAGAAAATCTTGACACGTCAAGAGAGCCGTGAGTATGTACAATTGCTGGCCATTTCGTAAAGAGTGATGGTTCCCAAAGCAACTCCTAGCTAGTGCAGATTAGAGTACGACCACGCAACTCTCTGCTACCAATACGTACCTGGGCCATAATTCTGTATGAAAACACAGATTCCACACGACACAGAAACCACGTCATTATCGTGTCTTGTTCAAATCGTGTCACAGCAAGGAATTGTCAATTTTTGTATTCTGTATAATCTAAGGAATCTAAGGCAAATTATCTATGACAGGTTTTGGATTCTTCGAGTGCGTTCCGAATTAGAATTAAATTTAGAAATACCTTCACTTTACATTAAAATTAGTTTTATTTTGAATAATTAATATTGACATAAGTGATGGTAACTTTCAACGGGTTCATGTTTCGGAACGCGCCTCAGTGGAACATATGATTTTTGACAGTTCAAATCGCGCCAATCACAGTTAATACCACATTCATTTTTTTTTTCTCTTATATTTTGGCTCCACACATAGTGTATTTTGCCAGTGTCAAGTATTGTAATTTTTCATAATGATAGAATATTTCACGTAAAGTCAAGTCTTAGTCACAGTCTGCGTAGTCATAGTCCAGTCTAAGTCAGGTAGTCTCAGTCCAGTCTAAGTCATGCCCTAGTAAAGTGGTGGCAACTTTACTAGAAGCTTCTATGGAATTTTGGAAGCAACACGAAAAACACGTTTCACCACATTATATCACTTGCCCACACTCATGCTCGTAATTCAGCACTTAATGCGTAAAACGCCACCGATTTTAATCATTAACACTGGAAAAAGCACGAGTTTTGAAAAATAATACAATGCAACGACGTGAACTTTTCCGCGTTCCCGCCAAATCTCCACATTCATTTTGCACGGTTTCGTTCTCATTTCATAGAGAATAGATTTTTGGAGATTTCTTATGTAAGGCAAGGAATTCACGTGGTTACGAAGCAAGGAATCGTAAATTGGTCATACAGAATTAGGGTCCTGTTTGTCTTCGTGATAATTACAGAGAATTAGGTACCATACAAAATGCTTTCGGAATGCAAATGTTTGTCCTAATTATTGCATTTGCATAAGATAGCGTTATCAGTGTTGAATTTAAAAAAGTGATATGAAAATATTTTCTGCAGATTTTCTAAATAGGCAAGTATATTAAGGAATTCATAGTAAGTGCCTGATATCTATATCTACATTTTACATTATTCGATAATCTATTAATTGTCGGTATTCATAATCATCATCAGCCTGAATACGTCCACTGCTGAACAGACATAACACACACAACACCGATATGCCTCCCCCATAGAGCGCTCTTTGACCGGCTACTTGCGGCTAATTGTCGGTATTACCTAATATGTAATATGTTTTCTCAGAATTTAAGCACAATTTAATAATCTTGTTGAAAATAAAAATGGCGAATACTAAGAAACAAAATACCTACTAATTCCAAGGAACATATTATGGCGTAGGAAAATTACTTATTTCAAGATACCCAGTCTTTATCTAGGTATAAGATAGTTGATAGGTAGAGTGTTGATGGAGCTAGGTATAAGATAGTTGATAGGTAGAGTGTTGATGGAGCTAGGTATAAGTACCTACATTTTTTATTGAATGCAATTAGCAGAAATGAGCCGTCACCTCATTCTTTAGACAAGTCATCATCATCATCATCATCAGCCTGAAGACGTCCACTGCTGAACATAGGCCTCCCTCAAAGAGCGCCACTTTGAGCGGCTGCTTGCCTCCTGCGTCCATCGACTCCCCGCGGTTCTGACCAGGTCGTCGGTCTACCTAATGGGGGGCTGGCCTACGCTGCCACTCGAGAACCTTTCTTCCCCCTCGGTTGTCAGTTCCATTCTAGGATCGATGTGGCCTGATGCCCATTGCCGTTTCAACTTGCTCATTCTAAGACCTATATTGGTCACAGTCCATCATCATATTATTATCCTCACCAAATTCATAACTATGACACCACTTTTACAGGTATATACCAACAAAAAAATTCTTTAATAAAATAAAAATATCGATAAGTACATAAAATACATGACTATTATACAGACGAACATAGAACTTGCTCCTTGTTTGATGTCGCGTTAATGAGTAGGTTGTTACATAGCATAATAAGTAGCTAATCAGTGAGTAGGTATTTCTGAAAATACATCTGGCGACAACGTGATAAGCTTCTAGTACTTTCTTCCACAGCTGATAAGCATTTAATCATAAAAACGAGTTTCGTGACACCTACATATTTATAATGTGTATTTTAAGAAAAGGCAGCCTTTGTGATGTAATGCTTAGACTATAATGACTTTCCACCTAAGTTCCATATTTGTAGACTATAAGGGTATACTGCTGGGTTAGCACGGACGGTAGACAAAATTGTCTTTCCCCGTTTTACGTCACTTTCTTCATACTTGCTTGGAGTAAAACAAGGGAAAGACAGTTTTGTCTACCGGCCGTGCTAACCCTACTGAACTACGCTCAGGCGCGAATCTCTGCTCAAGACGAGATTTCGTTCGCAAAATGATCAAGTAGTGAATCTCGGACGACCTTCAGCGCTTATGCTTAGTAGTTGATAGAGGCTCAAGTTTGGAATACGGGTCGTACTTAGTCATGTGAGCTATCTCTCTCTCTCTTTCCTCTATTGATTGAGTTACCTTAAAAGCGGGATGCCAATATAAGCATTTTAATTAAACAAGAGGTTGACTAGGGAACCTTTTGCCCTTAGCGTGAGATGCCGAGGAAGTAGTATGCCTGAAATGCTAAACCGATGTTTTCTCAGTTCTCTTCTCCCGGTAATGGCCTAGGCCGATGCTCGTAAGCAGGTTTGATCTTGAACTGGTTGCTTCCTTCTTTGGGTGGCCTGGGTTTGGGCGCCTTATGCATATGTTATGGGACGTAACTCGCAACAAGTTTGCAACAGCCGTAAATTTCGCAATCATTGCTGTCAAACATCACTTTGGCAGAGCAGAAAGCGATCTAGCGCTAGATCACCGTCTGTTGGACAATCTATGAACTAAAAAGTGCATTATTTTGTTTCCATTATTCCTGTTCTGTTGCTAGTGGCGCTAGTATCGAAGGCGAAAGTGCATTCAGCGACAGGCGAGCAACAGGCGGACGACTTATTTCCAGTGACCTTTTGCGACCGATTGCTAAGTGCTTGCTTTGCTACTGCTGTTGCTTTGGTACTACTGTTGTAACTTTTACATAATACGGGCGCCGAGCATCAGCCCATACGTTCCCAATGCTGGGCACAGGACTTTTTTCACAGAAAAAGATAGTGTAGTCCATTTCCTGCCGATGTTAGAGCCAGTGCTCCCATATACTTGGTGCGGCCTAGCTGCGGAAAACAGCCCTGTTTTCCGCAGCTAGGCCGCACAGCGGACCTTTTTGCATGATGTGCTCCTAAATATACTTGCTATTTGTGTGTGGCGAATGGGATTCGAGCCTGGGTGCGTCATATTTAAATTCGCACGGGTTATCACTGAGCTATAGGTACTCGCTCTTACATATTCACATACTTATTATCACTGAAGACTTTATAAAGAGTGTAGGACTATTATTTATTTAGGTACAGTTTTTCCATGACGTGTCAGATTAATTTACATATAAGTAGACATTTTTGTGCGTTAATGATATTAATTAAAATAGATTAAGTATTCATTATGTAGTTTAGTACCCATTAAATAAAAATACCACTTAGGATATTTTTAAAAACAACACTGAGTCACCGTTTTTACGCTTTGATTGGGCATAAGTTCCCCCCACTAGGTATTTGGAATTCATTAATATGACAATTCAAATGTAATACGCCTTTGCTTTGTAAATTCTATACTACGAAGTTATCGCGCAAATCTCAATACATACCTACTTATTGTTATCAAGGGCAGCTTAGTTCAACTTCGGTGATTTAATTTTACTCGGTGCTGTTGTATTTGCAGTTTACAAAATACTTATTGCATTAATTTACGAACGAATTGAAAATGATACTGGCCGTATACAACGACAATAAAAATACCACGCCAAAATGCTCAGTTAAATATCGAAGCGTTGTGCCAAGAATTTAAAATTTAGAACACGTTCGGACATCATCAGGGCGTGGCCCTATGCAAGACGTAGGCTTGCCAGCGTAGCATCGACTTCCAAATTCAAAATAGGTACGTCGAGATCGCCACCGTTGTTAGATACCAGAGGAACCGGGGTATGGCTTCGTAAATTGGTTTGATTTGAACTCGCTGCGTTCTATTTTTGAACAGTCGCACGACGGCCACGCGCTCAACGCGTGCCTTTGTTTTGCTGAACGGACGCACTACGCGGTATTCTGTGGGTGCGATAAAACCGGGCGTGCTGTTCCCACATATTTACGTCGTGTACATTTTATTGTTTTCCGTTGTTATCTGCTGTAACTATGTACCGAGTGTTGTG
This sequence comes from Ennomos quercinarius, assembly GCA_910589525.2. Classification (NCBI taxonomy): domain Eukaryota; kingdom Metazoa; phylum Arthropoda; class Insecta; order Lepidoptera; family Geometridae; genus Ennomos; species Ennomos quercinarius. The sequence continues at coordinate 2,831,224 of OU342491.1, forward strand.
CTTTTCTTTATCTCCGAGTAGTAATGAGAGTAACGCTAATTAGGTAGCTGTGTACGTTTAATCAAAAACGATAACAGTAATGAAAATAAAATGTACCAAAACTGTTGTTTATAGTCTGAACTTGGCGATTGGCTTTTGTTTTTTCTCATGACATTTGCCAGTTACAGTTATCTGTGTTATTTTTATTGAGTTGTTAATTGATAACTACTTAGTTGAGTAATAGTGGTTTTTTAATTATTGGATATTTGATAGTGATAAAATTCGTAGGTTTTTCTATTAAATTGTCTACCGACATTTAAAATATCTAGGAAAAGATAAATTTTACCTGTTCAAACCATAAAATAGAGCAGGATTCCTTATCAAAAGCTTAGTACCTTGCTTGTGCTACCTTTATGCTGTTTCTTCAAAAACCTAAGTTTGATTTAACTTTCAGCTTTTCGACCAATTTTGAGGAGAAATTAAATAACCTCTCCCCAGAGGTCCGCAGCCGGCGACGATCCACCGCCGACTGACGCCATGCGAGCATCCTAGCCCCCACGTTACCTACCTTGTTGATAACACCACCCAAATACAATAGATCCCTCACACAATACTAGTCTTGAACAATCAGGTGTCCTCCTACGCTGGTTATGATAAGAGATAATGCGCTTACGCAAATGCCTCCCGGCACTTTGATTGGCAAGTGTCAACATTGATAACGTGTCTGCGCCTGCGGGGTCATGAGTTATATTTGTGTTTTATTTTCATAATATCTACCTACCGGTTTTTAATAGGTGCGTATTTAGTTCAATACCTGCTAGCTTCCAGGGTCATCATCATCAACCTGAAGAAGTCCACAGCTGAACATAGCCTTCCCCCATAGATCACCACCATAAGCAGCTGCTTACCTCCTGCATCCATCGGCTCCCCGCGGTTTTCACCAGAACGTCGGTCCATCTAGTGGGGGGCCGGCCTACGCTACGTCTTCCGGTTCGTGGTCGCCACTCGAGAACCTTTCTTCTCCATCGGTTGTCAGTTCTGCGAGCGATGTGGCCTGCCCGTTGCCATTTCAACTTGCTAATTCTAAGAGCTATATCGGTGACTTGTTCTCCTGCGGGTCTCCTCATTTCGGATCTTATCTCGCAAGAAAACTCCGAGCATAGCTCTCTCCATAGCTTCCAGCCAGCCTAATATCACTGAATAACTATAACATAACCTCTGCTACTCTACGTGACTTTGACGATACGTATAGGTTTGATTTTTTTTATAACTAAATAGGCCTGCATTTGACCGCAATCTCACTTGATGGAAAGTGATGACGGGGTCTACGATGGGGCATGCTTGCTTAGGGATGACCTTCAACGTAGAGTCATGTAGAGTCTAGAGAAGATATAGTTTACCTGATTCTCTCAACTAAAAAATTTACCTTTAAATTTAATTTTAGAAATTTACATAAAAAGAAAACCTTACAATCCATATCCCCAATCCCTACTAATGTACAAAAGTTAGACGTTGTCTGTTTGTATGTTTATTTGTTATAACTATAGAAGAACGGCTGGACCAACTTAAAAAAAATATACAAAATTTGGTTATAATACCGATAACATCATAAGGTTAAAGGTAATACTTTTAAACTCGTAAAATTATAAAATTAAGAATTACCGTAGGGAAACAGTTAATTTGTGGGCAAAGGCACGGGGCGCCTCTAGCATGTACAAGGTGAGTTTGAATTGGTATGTTATCCCGAAAGGGGGGGGGGGGGCTGGGACCATGATAGCCCACAAGTTATGAGAGCCTTACTTGAAACTGCGTGTTTGCAAACCTCCATATTAAAAAAATAAATCCATCACATAATTGCACGTGCGATCACTATGAGAGTTAACAAGCTACTATTAATTAATTTCTAAAACTATTAATTTAGAAAAGTCGTAGAAGAAATATTGTCTACCTTGGGGAGTAGATTTACCCCCTTTCGGTATAATATACCAATTCAAACTCAGATAGTATAAGTAAATAAAATAAATATAAATAAAATCTGAAAGATAAGTTTAGGATAACTAACGATAGTTCATAAAATAATACCATATTCGTAGGGTCTACGTGATTCAACATGTTACTATGCTTACTTCAAAAAAATGAAGAAAATCTAATTTTACTTTCTTAATTACTTGCGGTGGATGGGAGTATTTTTTTAGTTCCTATACACCGCGTGTAGTTTAATTCGATATTTTCCTGAAATGTAAGTACTCAGTCCATGCTTTAGAATGTTTATTTAAAGCTAAACACAAAAATGCCTATAATGTAAAACGTAAAACTAGATACTATAAAAAATTCAAATTCTTAACAAAAGGCCTACGACATGTAATAATTTGGCACTCCGGGGCAGCGGGGAGGACGGTGCAGGTGTTTTAGTTAGCTTTACTGCGTACATACGAAACATTTGCCCGCAGCATGTAGTGTGAAATAGACATTTCGGCTAACGGCTCATTATGTTTTGAGGCGTTTTTTTTTAATGTAATGGTGTAACACTGTTCTGTAGCATGGACTGAGCACATACGTTTCAGGAAAATATCGAATCAATTCCACGGTGTATAAAGATTGGTTACGATTATAATTTTTGATGACCCTGACGTACCTACGTATTACGTAACTAGCGTAAAGGCGAGCGCCTTTCAAAAAGACCGAATGGTGTGAGAGCCCACTGCCAAAATACCTACGTCATCGGGTAACCTAATAGGCTATCTTTAGATCGTTAACCGACACTTAAACATGTAAAAAAAGTAGGTCTGCCAGTTCCGATCCTGCTGAATCATGGAAACAATCCACCCCCACCAACTTCAAATGCCTTGAATACTAAGTTTCGCCAAGTTTAAACCTGGCAGACCTTTTAATTTATTATCAGGGGCATCTTGGCTATTATTGAGCGTAGGTTTCATTGGGGTATTCGCTGAGGTAGGTAAAGAGTGTGAAGGGCACATTCTTAGGGGTCTGCCAGGTACTTCCAGGAGGGTGTGCAATGGCAGACCAATTTTATTTTACATAATTAATAAATGGTTAACTGTTGCCAGAACATTCATTCGGGTACATTTTGACAAAAAAAAAACGTCAAGAAATTTCAATTATTTCCATGACGGCAGAATCGGCACTGGCAGACCTAATTTTTTTTACATATTTAGATGTTGGTTAACGAACTATAGATAGCCTATTGGGGTACCTACCCGATGACGTAGGTATTTGTGCAGTTGGCTCTCGCACCAGAAACAAAGTTTTACTTTTGTATATTGTAAGGGTTCCAGTTTCTTTAACCACGTTGAATTATAGTCACTTCTATGTTGACCAAGATCAAGTCAAAGTCACATCCAAGTAGAGTCAAGGTGAAGTCAAAGTTACGTAGTAAATTTTTGGGTACGTCATTGAATACTTCCAGTTATTACAGTTGTAATAAGTTTGAATAAGGTTGAAATGCGTTTTTCATTATTATCCATACATTGTATTTGAACTACAAGAAGAAGAAAGTATTATTCGCTTTTGCGATAAAGCGAATCACATCAAGACACACACACACACACACACAACACACACACAAGACAACACACACACAACATTCAAGACACAACACACACACACAACACAACACACACACACACAAGACACACATACACACATACAACACACACAACACACAAGACACAGCAACACACACACACACACACAACAACACATACACACAAGACACACACACAAGACACGCGCACACACACATACACACAACACACGACATACAACACACGACGACACGACGACCACGACGTACATTCAAGATTCTCCAGTATCTGAAGCCTGAGGACGTCCACTGCTGAACAATTGAACATAAGCGTCCCCCACAGAGCACCACTTTGAGCGGCTTTGCTTCCTGCATCCATTAGCTCGCGGTTTTGACCAGGTCGTCGGTCCACCTAGTGAACTGTTTTCAAAACAACAATATTATTTCACGTCTATAATACCTACTTATTGAGTCATATAGCAGCTGGAAAATATTCCAATTTTTATCACTATCAAAGCTGGTTCTTTATCTTCTATAATCCTACCAACGTAAGCGGGGCAAAGTATCGTCTGATATTACTGATAAAAAGGTATTTTGTACAAACGAACGCTTGAGGTAATCCTCTGGCACACATTTAAAAGAAAAACAATGAAATGAGAATAATGTATGAGAATCATTTTAATCAAGATATATTATAAAAACATGATAAGAAATCTAGGTTATTTGTGATGGTGTGATGGGTCGATATCAAAATTTCGTATGACCCTAAAATATGATGAACCATAATAATAAACACTATACGTAGATTACGTAGGTACCTAAAGATAGGGTTGACTGTCATGGACAATTAAGATTTAAGTTTCTACCTAGGTAGGTATGAATTTCCTGCCTATTATAGGTTCGTATTTTTGTGCTGCGGTGCGATTTTGATTAGTTTTCTTGTTTATATAGGTACCTAAATAAAGCACAGTAAAATAAGTATTACAATAAAGTTGGCCATAATTAAATGTAACAAAATATCAAAAAAATTCGATAATTATTAAAATTAAATTTAGTTGCATAAACTTACTACCTTCTTACTTATAAAATTGTTACGGTCAAAATTCGTAACTGGTAAAAACTTAATATTGACCATTGAGAATCACTCAAAACTATGCAGGGTTATTTTTAATTTACCGGAAACCTTTTAGGGCGTTACTCACATCATTTAAACAAACAACCTTTGTTCTATTTTTTTCTAATCTTAATATTTTAGCAATGTAATGGGTTAAAACTTCGCTTAAAACACTGTAACTTCCTATTTTATTTGTTAGGAAAAACACAGGCTACAGAGCTTATTGTTCTGTTTAATTGAGTATTGACCCGTATTATGATTTTTGGTATGTATTAACGCCAAAATAAAAAATTAACAAAAAAAAATTGTAGATTCTTTTTAATTTTTGAAATTTGTGGAACCGCAGTTGTTTTTTTCAGGGATGTAAGTTAACCCATAAAAGCTTTTTAGTAAAATTAACCCTGTATATGGCTACACAAGGATGTCATTCACAACAAAGACTTTTCTTTGCATAAAAAAAATTACAACGAATGTAAAGGCATTGCCTTTATAGCCTTATGAGTTGGGCCTTTCTAAAAGCGTGTCCTATAATAAACCTTTTTTGATTTGCATTACATACATAAAGTTACACACACATTTTTAAGGTGCATATTCTTACTGCCCCGTCTTAAGATCCACCCTATGCATCCAATAATTCATAACAATATTCCCGTAATTGTTTTAATTTGTTATATGCCTGGGTGTTATATCGTATTCTGTGTATGTATTTACAAACAAAAAGTATCTAAGTTTTGTATCAGTTATCTGGTTCCCATAATACAGGCTATGCTTAGTTTGGGGCTAGATGGCGCTGTGTGAAATGTCCACACATATTTATTATTTTTAGCGAAAATCATGAACGACAACGACGTAATTATCTGTGAACGATAACTTTCTTATCTAATTTATCTTTCATGCGCGAAAGTTATTAAAAAGCGTGAAAATGATAAGGTAGCAGCCTTATTTTCTGTAACAATGTGAATTGTGAACAGGAACATTCGGCGGTGACCTTTACAATATAAATAATAAAACATGGCGAAAAACAAGTAAGCAAACCTCTGTATTGATAACCTCTTCCGTGGATAGCTTTTTTCACGTCGATACGTCATCTTTGCGCGTGATTTCTATGCGCTTGGGTATTTTGTCGTGTTGATTGATATACTCTTTTATAAATTACTTTCTAAGTGCCATACTTTATGTGCGTTACACCTGTTTTAAGTAGGTAAACCAATAACGCATCTTTCCTTTTTTTAAAGGACCCATGACTTCGTATTTCCCAGTCGGGGTTCTGTACCCTATAGATAAGACGCTGACGTCACCCAAAGCACCCCAAAGCGAGCACGTTTATTACAGTCAAACATAATATAACGTATTATACTGTATTATATAGGATCGCTTTATGCGTAGCAAAAATATGGCGATTACGTTGCATTGTATTCCATTTTTTGGGGAGTGTGAGCGACACGGAGGTCGGAGTTTAACCTCCTTTATTTTTAGTTTTATTTAGTTGTCTAGAATGGACAGACTTTAGGTTGACAGGACAAGGAAAAATATGTCGCTATAATTTCTATGTAAATTTTTAATTTTTTATTATTATTTGATTTTCGCCGCAGTACAAGCTTTCCTTTTATATCGCACTTTATTTTATCTTTTCTACATCGGAAACACCTACACTCATCATCACCAACATTTTAAATCTTTATTTAATTATAGAGGGTTTTGACCAGACACGATCATGCCACTCTCATAGGCACTCCCCGCTCCCCGCTTATCTACGCTTAATGGCTAGTTTTACAAGTTTATATATCATTCTGGCTTCCTCTGATTGAGGATACGCCAGGATGATGTTACAGTTACCGAATTCTTGTAAGTCAATGTTTCGTAACGCAATATTGTTCTTTCAGCCTCGTTCTGGGCACACTCTACTAAATATGATAAACGAAAAAAAAAACAAATTAAATATGATATACATCATCCACAACGTTACACTTGTTACGTTGCCGTGTGACGTCAGTCCACAGCTCACCGCAACTGGTGCCATCCAGGCATGCGCCGACGCAGCAGACAGTGTCTTATGTCATTTCACGTGATTTTGAATGGCATAAGGTACTCCGGTCCCGGCCTTGGGGCCGGAAGCACCACTTTAGATTGTAGGACTAGTAAAATACGTACATCGTGTAATATTTGAACGTCAAATATAGATTAATTTAACATAGACAACACATTAGTTTCTCTTCTGCATCCTCCACCTGCAGCCTCCGTAACTGGCGCAGTCGAGAGAGATATTCGAATATAGGCTTACCATGATAGGCCATTCGGATATCAGAACCTACGAGTGCTACAGGACAGGAGGAGTATCCAGCCACCGATACAGCGGCGAAGGAACTAATATGCTAAAGACAGAATGTCCGAAGACCAGCCCCTGCAGCTGGTACTATATATAAAAGTTCTAGCCACGTCATCTATAATTTCGTCACCATCCAGTCCAGACATCGTGTACTACTAAGAAAGAAAAAATAGAATTATGAAACAGCGGCTCAACTCATCCTACACAATGACTTGAACCCGCGTTCGAACAACCAAGAAGCACTTCATCGGCAACTTTTCAAAACAAGATTTTCTATCATGAACATCACACTAGAACTTTTCATAGGAAGTTTTCCTGCGCAGCACTTTTTCAAGCTTTTCCTAACTATGACAACATCATCAGTCATCAGAAAGATTTATGAAACCACCAAACCACTTCAGCTTTTTTGGGACCATTGTACCTTAGAAGATGATACACCCTTAACATTCACATATTTGGTAATCCACCTATAAAAAAATTCATGTCGTCATCACGAAGACTTCAATCATCTCTCCGAGTCTCCAAGCCCATGAAGCTGAACTTAGTTGGCGAACTACCAAGCCTCATAATACACTTCATGCAGCCTACCGTCTACCAGCCCACTATAACCGGTGCAACAGCACTCGCAACTGTGCCATCACCTGCGAGTAAGACAATGCAGAGATTGCAGAATACAAAGAACCAAACCTCATCAGCCCCATGATGGTTGATGCCCGTGCCATCGACAACTCTGACAGCCACGGCCTGCCATCAGTTGCCGATCTTTGGGAGGGAGGTGTTACGTTGCCGTGTGACGTCAGTCCACAGCTCACCGCAACTGGTGCCATCCAGGCATGCGCCGACGCAGCAGACAGTGTCTTATGTCATTTCACGTGATTTTGAATGGCATAAGGTACTCCGGTCCCGGCCTTGGGGCCGGAAGCACCACTTTAGATTGTAGGACTAGTAAAATACGTACATCGTGTAATATTTGAACGTCAAATATAGATTAATTTAACATAGACAACACATTAGTTTCTCTTCTGCATCCTCCACCTGCAGCCTCCGTAACTCACTCAGTGAGACTTTTCCATTTTGCGGTACAAATAATTAATTATAAAAGAAATACATATTGTCATAAAATAAGCTTCCAGTTGGATGCATTGAAACATAATCATAATCATAATCATAATCAATTTATTCATAAATATCAATTTACATGTCATAAAATAATAATTAATTTCAATCATAAAAATAATTATAATAACAAACGTTAGTAAAAGCTTCATAAGTATACATCGTATACGAATTAATTACTAAGAATTGAAACATGTCACTCATTTCATTAGTCAATTAGTACCAAAATAAAATAAAAAACAAATTAAATAATAATATAACAATTAAAATAAAATCAAAATAAAACATGTCAAATAGGTACTTCACTTAATAAATTCGTCATAACTGTAGAAAGACTGATCGACAAGCCATACTTTCAACCTAGATTTAAAACATTGCAAGTTTGTTGCCGAAGAAATAGTGTCCGGGAGCTTGTTGTACACAGTGGGGCCCATGACATGAGTTAATTTGGAGGACTTCGTGAGCGATCGCGGTATGGCTGCTAGTTTATCCCTATTTCGAGTACAGTATGAGTGCCCAAAGCCATTCTTTTTAAATGCATCCAGGTGCATCCTTACGTACACTGCTATTTGAAATATTAAAATGGCAGGTAGCGTAAGGATTCCCAGAATTTAAAAAAAACTTAACTTATCACTATGATTTATTGCAATGGGGTGTCTTATTATAATTTAACGTTTTTTTTTGCATTTGATTATTTTTTTTGTGGTCACTTGATGATTTTTCTCTATTGAGAAAACTTTCATAAAAGTATTTTGATTTCTATACTTAGTTGGAAAGAAAGTAATTATGACCTGTATTAATTTGACCGTGGTAAGAGTGATGGTGTGATGGTACCTAAAACAAATACAGTCTCGTATTCTTGGTTGGTTGAGGAAGTGGGTGAATTAGGATTTGAAGGATGATAATCTAGAAAAAAGACGCTGTAGGAGAGGACAAATTAGCAAGAGGACAATTTTGGAAATGGACAATTTAAGAAGTGGACCAAACCGACTGATGGTAGATTCTAAACTAGACAATTGTTTGTTCGCATTTTATCCCAATCTATTGAAAATTAGAACAAAATAGTTTTATAGATTTCGCCACGGCTGCTTAAGGCGGTACAAAAATAACTAACAGTCTTAAAGATTTTTGCAACCACTGGAAATGCAAAAATAGCTCAGTTGGCAGAGCGTCTAATTGATCTAGTTCTACTATATAGAAACATGTATATACAGCTGCAACCTGTATATAACCTGAGCCACAGAATAGATATATAGTACTAAATCATCATCATCATCATCGATCTGGTGAAAGCCGCGGGGAGCCGATGGGTGCAGGAGGCGAGCAGACGCTCAAGGAGGCCTATAGTCAACAGTGGACGTCTTCAGGCTGTTATAGTACTACGCCTGAGCATAAAAAATATATACCTAGTGCCTACAGCAAAAGTAGTATGCAAATTAACGATATAAAAATTGCTAAGATTTATTGTTCAGACACTTTATACAATTGTACTAGTATACTGTAGCTAGTGAATTACTGGGCAAATGAGACTTTTTGACATGATGCCACAGTTTAGAAATCTTTTTACTAAACTGCGCTGATAGCTCAGGATGGCGTATACAATCAGTGTAACACGAAACTTTATAATTTTGAATTTGAGTCGCGTTGAGGGGGTCTACCAAAGATATCTTACCATTAGCGTTAACGCCAAACGATAACTCAAAATGTATGGGAATGACATTAGCTGCGGAAAACTTTTCCGCAGCTAATGTCATAGCTAATGTCATTCCCATACATTTTGGAGTTAGCGTTTGGCGTTAACGCTAATGGAAAGGCATCTTTGCTAGACCCCAAGGCCCTTAACAGTTGCAGTGCCACTTGAACTCTTCATTAACTAAGGGTGGCCGTGACGACTAACATCCCGCATAGGATAATATTTTTATAACAACAGGAAATATAAACAAGTATGAACAAAAATTAGTAATAAAGCTCCAAAGTCGCGCAACGAGCTATGGAGAGAGCTATGCTATTTCAAAAAATGACAAAGTTAAAAGCATTTTAAAATACAGGAATAGAAAGAGACAGCTCAAACATGCAGTGACGTCACTCTTTCTCCTTCATAGTTACCTCATTACTAAGCTGTGGTACCTTTACATACAGTCTCTTGGCATGTGACTTCACAACGTGCGTTTCATGGTAACTGTAGAGAATCTCCTGTTTTGCGAAAAAGGGACAGGCGATGCCCCCTCCAGAAACTTTAAAAGGCCCTCCTTCCTTGATTTATTTACCGATTTTACTTATTTTGTCGATTATTACTTTCAAACAGGCAACTAGCCTATTAAGACCAAAATAACAGATTTCAGCATACATACATGACCTTTTCCGTCTTTTACAGACGATTTAAGCAGTGCCTGTGTTCTGCGAAAGACACTTTGATTTTCAGCAAAGAAACAACAAATTGACAAGCGCCTTGAAAGCTGTAGTGGCAAACATTCAGTTTTTCATGTTTACCTTGCCGCTATTAAAGTTGATGGCACTGTACCTATTCAGTGTTTAACCATCTGCAAATCGTTCTATATGATACTACACCTTAAATAAGTTTGTGGCACAGTATACATAATAGTACCAATATTATTATGGTAAAAATTATTGTCTTTGTACCTACAAAAAGTCATAAAAGAATCAGGCGTCAGAACAAACGTCCAAAGCACTGAATTTAACATATTTATAAAACTTATGTTGAAAATATACAACAGCCGGACAACAAAGTAAACTTCTTGCCAACCGCCTATTGTAAAACGTTCCATATTTTCGACTCCAAACCTCATCGGCCCATTAGCTCAGTTGGTTAGAGCGTCGTGCTAATAACGCGAAGGTCGCGGGTTCGATCCCCTCATGGGCCACAATCTTTTTGGAGTTACTTTAGTAATTTTTTGTGAATGTCTTTATGTGACGTGCACATACAAATAATGTACAGATTGAACAAATTAGGAAGAGGAAAACTTTGGAAATGGACAATTTAAGCAGTGGACCAAACCGATCGGACGGGATTTAAATAATGTCATTTTACTTCAAGAGCCATAGTGAGTGATTTCCAGGCAGCTAATTAATACATCAAAATTACTAAATGTGGGTAATAAAATCGAATTCAACGTTATTTTATAGTTGTAGTACTTGGGCCCAGATAATATAATACTTTACTTGGGTATGGGCATCTGCATTTGGAGAGATGTTTTGGGCGAGTCCATAGACGTCGTTCGTCTAGGGCTCACCCAAAACATCTCAAAACATGAAGATTAGGGACCTGTTTTTTTGAACGGGCTAATTCTGTTGGTATCTACCGACCTTTACAGTGTCACCAGGTGGGAGGGCATGCACCAGTCGTCAAAAGTAGGGGGCAACTAGCTCAAAAGGGCACCCCTGCTAGGCGATCATGTAACTTGTTGGCAACCGATAGAAACACAAAAATGTATGGATTTGACAGTTTTTTTTTTTTTTTTTTTTTTTTTTGAGCGGGCTAATGCTGTTGGTCTCTACCGACCTTTGCAGCGTCACCGGGCAGGAGGGCAGGCGGTTAAGGCGCCCAACCGTTAAAAGTGGGAGACAACTAGCACAAGGGCACCCCTGGGGTGCGAGCCTCGGCTTGGGCCGTTGCCGGGATAAGAGGATCGAGAAGGCTACGTCCACTGGAAGAGTGGACCCTATGGAAAGTCGCGACCGTTCTAGCTAACCTACGGGGGGTACGTCGACCTCGCCGGCGGGGTCGGTGTCTGATTGTGTTACGCTGGTAACCTATACCGGTGCCGAAAGCGGTACCTGAGCCAGGAGGGCTAGACTGATCCGGTGATCCTAGCGCAGCCGACACAACGGCTGCTATAGGATCATCCGGATCGCTCAAGACGTGTCTTGGGCGGCGACGACGGGGTGGCGGGTCTGTCATGTCTGTAGAGTAACTATGGATTTGACTGTTGCAGTACGCAGCTTATGTACAGAGTTACTATGGAAATTTTCAAATTTGGATTGAAATTTCTTTTGTTGCATTGCTATCAAAGTTACATGATCACCCCGCTGGGGTGTGAGCTTCGGCTTGGGCCGTTGCCGAGATAAGAGGATCGAGAAGGCTACGTCCACTGGAAGAGTGGACCCTATGGAGATTAAGTAAGATCAGGACCTCCTTATCTTGAGTAGGTGTAGGTTGTTGTATAGAGAAAGAAATAATTCAAACGAATACATTATTTCAATTATAATAACGTTTTAACTTTAATACTTTTCATAATATTGCTGCAAACTCACCAGTAAACGTTCCAACCTTTAGAAGAATGAATGGTGAAATCCATTTTGCATTTCATTTTAGTTCTATTTTACGTCAAAATCAACTCATTTATACAAGTAGAAGTATGTAGACTTATGTATACTAACACCATGGACGTATCAGAGTATGATACATGATGATACATCCATGACTAACACTAATAATAATAATAATAATAATAATGCTTTTATTTATTTGACTAAATTTAAATGTAGGTACAGTTTTTGTTTGTCTATAAACTATTATTAACAGTAAGGTTACAGTACCCTTGTGAAACTGTGTAACTCTGCACTAGGTTCTTTAAAGAGCCTGTATAGCAAAATTACAATAAGCTTCTCTGGCTACTCTATCCAAGAAACATAATAGATATATTATGTGTAGACATGAAATACAGCTGTAGGTAGGTACATAATTATGAATAAATATAATGGTTTCATAAAGTAAAGTCGTGTGAGAGGGGGGGGTGTGGGTGGGGGTGCGCGCGCGCGCTCGTGTGTGTGTGTGTGTGTGTGTGTGTGTGTGTGTGTGGGGGTGTGTGTGTGCGCGTGTGTGTTCGTGAATTGCATATATTATTGCTTACTGAATTATAGCTACTAATTTCTCAGTATCCGTATAATTAACAGTTTTTAGATACTCTGTAGTTATTTTGTTGCAGATATAACGTGTGGATTTGATGATTTCTATATTTCTACTTAGTCTATTGTATAGTATAGGTCCTAGATTGGTTAAACATTTCCATCCAAATTTAGTTCGCGGAGTTTTAGTTTTGAAAATTATGTCTTTCCTCCTTCTGTGGCTAGTCTCTTCTACTATCTGTTTAGTGACAAAAGAATGCTGCCTACTCACTGCTGCTTTGATGAATAACTGCCTGACAGTAAGCACTCCACATTCCTTGTATAAATTTATAGTTGGATGATATCTAGGCTTGAAAGTCATTACTTTTAATAGCGCCCTTTGAGACCTTTCTAACTGCATCAAGTGGGTTTGTGCTGCTGAGCCCCAGGATGTAATGCAGTAAGCTAGAATTGACTGGGCTAGCGTATAGTAAATTTTTATAAGCGAGTTAAAATTCATTACATGCCGAAGCTGTTTAAAAATGCACATTAACTTTCTAACTCGACCAGAAAGTACTTTAATATGATATTTCCAGGATAGATTTTGATCTAAAATCACCCCCAGATATCTTATTTCTAGTGTTGAGTTTAAGTTTGTGCACTGACATGGCCTTGTACTGTTACAAGTAGCTTGATGTATTTTAAGCTCAAGGGATTGTTTGGGTTGGGTGGATTTATTTATAGTAAAAGAGATATATTTTGTTTTCGAAATATTTATGGACAGTAGATTGCTTCTTAGCCACCCCGAAACACTATCTAGACCTATATTTGCAACAGTTTGGACTTCACTCCAGGTTTTTCCATGAAACAAAAGCACTGTGTCATCTGCATATGTAATAATTTTGCCCTTTTTGAGGTTCATGTTACAAAGTTGGTTGATATAAATCAGAAACAGAGTGGGTCCCAGAATGCTACCTTGTGGAACCCCAAACCTAATATAAGTTTCATGACTTAACTTGTTGTCTACTCGCACACATTGTGTTCTTTCCGTTAAATAGCTTTCAAACCATTTCAGGGGCTTACCTCGCACTCCAGCTGCCTCTAGTTTAGCCAAAAGTATGGGGATGGAGACGGTGTCAAATGCTTTGGCTAGGTCTAAAAAGATACCCACTAACTTGTTGCCTATATCAAGATTTTGTTTTATATGTTCTGTAACACTTAGAACAGCATCTTCAGTACATTTGCCTGACCTGAAACCAAATTGATTTTCAGATAAGATTTTTTTATTTTCTAAGTACTTTTTGAGCCTCACATTCATTAACTTTTCTAAGATTTTTGAAATAGTAGGCAACAATGATATAGGTCTATAATTTGAGACACCGTGTACATCCCCATTCTTATGGATGGGACATATTATAGATTTTTTTAAGACCTTAGGAAAGGTTCCAGTATCAAAACTGGCTTGACAAATCATAGTTAACGGCTGCAGAATGTAAGGTAGTATCAATTTGATTAGCTTAGCATTTGCTTTGTCCCATCCTGGTGCAGCGCCATTCCTGAGGTTTTTAACAATATCAAAGATTTCGACCTGGTCGGGTGGCAAAAGTCCAAAGGATTGTGAAATTTTATCTTCTCGACAATGTTTCAAAGCTAGGTGATTTTCAGTTTCATTTAGAGATACAAGGGTATCGTTTGCTAGATTATAACCCACATTTGCAAAATACTCATTTACTTTGTTTAGTGATTCTATGGGATTTGATTTGATTTTCAATAAATTATCTACTGGGTTTTGCTTTACGGGGAAGTTACATATCTTTTTAATAGTTTCCCATGTTTTTTTATTATCTCTATTATACTCCATCAGTTCTGTCCGTTCGTATGTTCTTTTAATTTTTTTCAGTATTTTGTTGCATGTATTCCTATACTTAATATAAGTTTTTTTCGCGTTATCATTGTTTGGCTCTTTTTTACATTTCATGTGCAGTTTATCCCTACGTCTCATACATTTTACTAGTCCTGGTGTAATCCAGGGTTTTATGTTGAATTTTGATCTCGGGACCGATCTTGTGTACGAGAATTTTTGAACTGCTAAGGAGATCACAGATATAAAAGTATCAGTGGCTTTGTCTAAGTCGGTAAAGGCCAAAATGTCTTGCCAATTTGTTTTGGATAATTCCCTACATATAGCATCATAATTAACATGAGCCACAGTTTTGATCAGTTGTTTTTTCGAGTTACGCTGCATGCTTATTTGTACTAGAACTGGAGAATGTTCCGTTATTGTAGCTGGTAATGTCATAGTTCTCACTGAGTTTTTTGTTTTTATCATGCAGTGGTCAAGACAAGTTTTTTCTCGAGTAGGAAAGATATGTGCAGGGAGCAAGCCATGACCAGCGAGTGCTGTAAGATACTCTTCCGAGCGCCTGTCCACTGAGTCTCTACTTATGTCGATGTTTATATCTCCAACTAAAAGTATATTTGGATATGACCTAATATTGTTCAGAATACTGTCCAGGGAGTCTATAAAATTGGTCGTATTTGGGAAAGATGGTGGTCGATAGATAGCTGTTACACACAGTTCATGTTCTATTTGCACTATGATACAGTTTGCATCCCTTAGTGTTGCTTCATAAACATTAACATTGTTTAAGTCTCTTCTGTAGTAAACAACAACGCCATCATTCTGGTTTATGTTGCTTTTGGTATAGTGTACTTTATACTCCGGTAGTTGGTGAGGTGTATAATTTTCATTTAACCAGCACTCAGATAAAATTATTAAGTCTATATTCTTACCAATTCGACTTAAAAGTACCATAAAATCATCATAGTTTCTATTAATACTGCGAATGTTCATAGATACAACTGAGATACTTTTTTTTGTATGGTCGTTAATCCAGTATTTTTTACATTCCTCCGGTTCACTCAATTCATATGATTTTGAGACATTGACACTGTCAATATCTACAAACAAGTCCTTATACAAACCCATACAGGGGATAGGGTTATACAAACCCATTAATAAATATAGAAGGTTTTCATATTCATATGATTGAGTGATCCGTTGAACGAAGTCTTCCTGATTAATATATGCGAATGTATTGTTTGTTTGTATAAATGATTTGTCATGTGTGAAGGTGTGTAGTTTTATTATGTGTTTGTAGTTTGGTTGCATGATGTGTCGTTGCCATACAATTTTAATAAACAGATCAGTGCAACTCTGTAAACATAAAGAAACAATGGTAAAGATTATGTTAGAATAAAAATAAATTCCAAAGTAAATATACACAATTTTATAACAACATAAGTGGGTATTTATATAACGTGCTAGTCAATCCTTTAAGCGATTTGAGCTGACACTACCATCCAGAGAATTTAGTTGTGCGATGTCTTTAATCTCAATCACCGGCTGTCATTCATCCTTGCGCAGGAAGACTCTACCTTTTTCGGTCCAGCAGAACTTCCAATGACCTTTCTTTACTAATTCCCGTGACAAGTAGTGCAGTTGTTTGGCTTTTTTTGTGAGGTGCTCATTGACGTAAATTGCCTTTTTGTCCCCTGGCAAATTAATAGTTGAGTTATTAAGTTTTTCTTCGTTCTTAAGGTTGTATGCCTTTAGTGCTTTTATCAGGTCAAGCTTTTTCTGCAATGTTGTAAACTCCACTATAACTGGTCTTATTTGATTTCCTTTTGCCGGCAGACGATAGGAGCTGCGCACATCTTTTACTTCGAAATCAATTTGTAAAGCGTCGTGAAGCCTCTGAACAGCCTCAATTACTTGATTATTATTTTCAGTTGGCAGATTCCTAATTTCCACCGAGGTTTCTCTAACTTTTCTTTCTACCATTTCAAATTTTTGATTAAGCTCAGTAATATTCTGTTTTGAGGCATCCTCTCTCTGCTCCAGTTCTTTTATGCGAGTTTTCATTTCTATTTGTTCTTTAACTATTTCTGACATGGATTGCTTAATGTCAGCATTTGATAATAGTAGCTCATCGTTTTGTTTTTTTAATTCACTCATGTTTTGTTCTATTTTAGCAAACTGATCTTCCTGGTTTGCTTTGAGATCCTTGAACATTAATTGGATATTGCTGTATATGTCTTCCATTGCTTTTGTCATGCTAGAGTTGGGTTCCTCGCGGTATTTCCGTTTTCTCATATTATTGTTACTTTCGGAGTCCGTATCTGGTGTTCGAAACAAATCAGGGTACGAACTAGCTGCCCCCAGTGTTTTTGTGGGGGTCCTCATTATCTTACCGCATCCAGTAGATGACATTTTTATTTCGTGGTAGAAAATAGTAGTTTTCTTTTTATAATATTAGCAACACTAATATCAGTGTACCAGCATTCCGTCAACGTCAACGACAAGCTAGCAAACTGTCAAGTGCCAAATGTCAGATGTCACTTGGGCAGCTTCTATTAATTTATGCCGGCTTTTCTATATGAAACCGGCTTCTAAAAATGTTTTAAATGGTAAAAACCAAAAATTTTGGAGGTGGGCGGAGAACTCGGTGTATACAAGTGTGTGTGTTTTCAAAAATTTTCTTGATGAAAAAGTAGCTTTCAGAGTGATTATAGTGGTTATAAACTACTTGCCAGCCAGCAGGATGCCCAAAAACACATTTTCTCTTGTCTATTCTTTGGATTTCCCGGACTTCAGACAGGTATTTCACGTGTTTTCCGGTTTCTTCTAGTAATTTATGCAGGAACTAAAACAACGACCTGTGCTACCGACAACACTCACCGTTAACACTTACAAACAAAAATTTGATACATATAGTAAAATAATAAAAAATAATCCAATGTCAATTACTTTTGCTTACCAACTTTTTGTCAAAATTACCGCTGTCACAGATCACTATCTAAATGAAATGAAATCATTTATTTTCCAGATTCCTACATCGCGACATTATAAGCGATGGTGGCCGAGCGGTAGCATCTGCGCTTCGCAATCTTACGGCCCCGGGTTCGTTCCTCGGCCCTGCACTAATGTACCTTACCTTAGTTAGTTTTAGTTAATTTTCTGCCACTCATATTTGTTTAGCTAAAATTTGAAATAAAGAACCGTGATACCATCACAAGTTTTCTTAAACCCACATGTTGATTTTCAACTCATTTGTTCTAATTTCCCATCACACTTTACACAGGCTTTGAACTGTCAAATTAGTGCAAAATAAATCATGACAACCACAGTATAGTACTATTAATACTCTGTGCCACGCCACAGAGTTCAAATTGTTTTATTACTAACGATGATGTGAGTAGTGAGGTGCTTGTATATTCGACAAGCACCTGAAGCACCACACTAATAACCGATAAGTTTATTTGCACTATTTTGGCGTGTTTAGAAAGTTGAAAAATCTCAATGGATTGATCAGAGTCCAATATTATTTTCAGGTAGAAAGAAAAGAAACCATATATTTAAATGGTTGAAACTTGGAAAACCATACGTGTCTGTAATATCTCTGGCATCTAATCTAGGCAAACCGCTTCTTAGTCATTTTTGCATTTCAGGCATACTACTTCCTCGGCATCTAATGAAACAGTTTCCTAATCAACCTCTTGTTTAGGTAAAATGCTTATATTGGCATCTCGCTTTTATGGTAACTCAATCAAAATAGGAAAGAGACCCTTCGGCAGAAAGACAGCTCACATGACTAAGCTTTTTAAAAATATTGTTGATGCCATATACAGTTCAAATAAAAATCATTACGATTCTTATTATCATTAGAAGGGGTGATGCCCACAGGAAACCCAACCGCATATGTATATTGTAAATTATATATGTAGTATATATAATGATTAGTGATTATATATTCTAGGAAACAATGTGATAGATCACATAATAACTAATCGTAAACCGCCATGCTCGGCGTGGCGGTTCGTCTTCTATACTGGTCCACATCAAAACCATAGTAAACATCTGTGGTGTTATTTGTTACTGCAATGATACTGAGCCGCTAGCTTTCTTCTTATGGTTGCTGGTAATTCAAATTCAGCGACAACCGGTCGGTGGTCGCTTGTTTTATAATGCCTTTCATCTATTCCCAGCAACTCTGAAGTTCTGCTGTGGTTTCTCACATCTTTCAGCAAATGAATGATACTGTTGGGAATAAGAATATGATCCACCTGGTGTTTGCTGCCGCCAGTGTGAGTCCACGTGTATTTGTCCTCTACATTATGATCAAATAGTGTCCATCCTACTACAAGGTCAAACTTCTTACAGAACTTAATCATTTCATTACCGTTATAGTTCAATTTTCCCAGTCCATGAGGACCCATATACCTCTCGCAGCCATCGACTACAGGGCCAGTTCGACCGTTAAAATCGCCCATTAGTATGATTTCACCAGTGGGGTACGCAAATTCAATTTTTTGCATAACGTCGCTTAATTGTTGGTAAAAAATTTCACTTGGCGATGGATCGGTTATGACAGGCCGCGCCTGGCGGGGTTTGCGTTCACTTGTCCCCATCTGGTTGTTTTTGGATCTAACAGTCGTTAACTCGTTGCTATTGCGTCTAGTGCGCAACTGGTTGTTTTTGGGCCTAACAGTCTCCAACTGGTTGCTATTGCGTCTAGTGCGCAACTGGTTGTTTTTGGGCCTAACATTCTCCAACTGGTTGCTATTGCGTCTAGTGCGCAACTGGTTGTTTTTGGGCCTAACATTCTCCAACTGGTTGCTATTGCGTCTAGTGCGCAACTGGTTGTTTTTGGGCCTAACAGTCTCCAACTGGTTGCTATTGCGTCTAGTGCGCAACTGGTTGTTTTTGGGGCTTTTAGCCAGCAATTTCCAATTTTTGTAACCTATATATTGACTGTTTTTACAGTTGGTCGGAGCGTACGCTTGTATTAAAGTAAGTATGCAACATTCAAAATTGAAAGTAGCTGTAATAATTCGTTCGGATACGGCCTCCCATTCTACTAGATAACGTTTAGCTTCCTCGGATATTAGGAGTCCCACGCCATAATGTCCCAGTGGTTTTTTCATTGATGGACTGCTAAAAAACGAGAAGCCATCAGCTTCCTGCTCACGTATTTTATACTCACACTTGTTACCTACCCACTTGGTTTCAGACACGCCCAATACAAGAAGGTTAGAATCTTTTGCGTACTTAACTAGTTTAGCCAAGAACTCTTCACTTTTATTCATTTTTGTTCCATTTAGTGTTTGAACATTCCAAAAGGCAATTTTTGCCATTACGATATCCATAATTATTTCTTAAGTATCTTCTCCTAGTGTTTAAGTAGGTATCTGCAAGAAGAAAAGAATGACATGAAAATAAATAAAGGAATACCTACTTGTTTTTTTTTTTGTAAGGCTACCTAGTTTACAGAGGCCTAATAATAATTACCTTTTTTCATTTTTTTGCTTATTTTCAAGGATCAACGAAAAGTATCACATACATTACATATATTAAAGTATTACTGAAACATCTAAACAGATGTGCTACCAACATTGTTGACCACAAATTACCAAATAAATACATTACTTAGGTATATCGAGACAAGATACTATATATAATTATTATGTAATTATATAAATATGTTATTTGTCTACGTTCATTAAATTAAGAAATTAAGCATACACAATAATGTATTATTTAGATACGATTCACTAATACTGTAAACATTATTTATTATCCCTCATTATATCCTCACATACACCTAACTCCACACACATTACACACCCTCACAATCATTCACTCCTATCACAGGTACCTCATGTAATACTGTACCTACAGATTCTATGCTCGCTGTGTCTCTTTCATAATTATTATAACTATGTACTTAGTATCGAGACCTATTATTGGCTATATTTTCTTTTCTGCAATGTACTTATTTGTATATTCATAATGCTGTTGGTCTCTTAATAAATAAATAAATAAATATAAATATACTTAGTATTTATATTTATATAAGAACTGTGTTATTGTTTTGTGTCCTAAAGTCCTAATAGTCTAGCGCAAAATGTACAAACAAGTTATTATTTAAAATTTGATCAACCTATATTAATTTATAATGAAGCTAATTATTATAAAAAAGGATATAAAGTACCATATCGAAGAATATTTTATACAGGAATGTGAAGCGTATTTTTTAATTATTTTTAATGCTCTGTGCATTTTACAGATAGATTGTGTGTGATGAAGGGCCTAGTCTTACGCTAACATGTTGCAAGTGGTAACATCTGAAGTATCTGATCTGAGCCATGTCTTATTTCATCATCAGTCCCTAAATACCATCTGTATCAAAAGTACTCATCGAGACGAGTCCAACGAGCCCAAACACGAGGGGTCTACGTTCGCTAGAGCGAAGGCCCAGTGGCCACCTTCCGCTTTCATCCTTAACCTTGAACGCATAAAATCAAAAGAAACGTTATCGCACAAATTATAATAAAAGAATAAAGTGCCGCCGTGCGATACGCTAACTAAACAATGGCGCCGACCGCAGACCGATGCGTCATCAAACGTCACCGGCTCATCGCGATCGGACGCCGCGGGCAGCTAAGTAGGTCAACGAAACCCCCCCCCCCCCCCCCCTCATTCAAAATAAATTAAAAATAAAAAGAAATTAATCAATATTACATACCTGAGAAAAGTTTTATTTGATGTGTCCCCCTTCCTGAATTAGAAATGCAACTAATGTATTGATCCATTGGGCTCCTTTTATAACCTTCCTTTTTCATGAAGAACATGATCATTTTCCAGACTGAGAAGAATCAACGTGCATTACAAGGAGATTCCTCCTTGTAATGCACGTTGATTTTGATTCTTTATCAGACGTTTGCGGTATTTGAGTAGTTTGACTTTTATACCATAGAACATAGAGTTTCTTTTACATCGTTCATAAAAAGTAGGTAAGAGATTTGCTTGACTGTGAATTTTTTAGTGATGAGTCATATTACGTCACGATAATAGTTTTGAAGCGAATTATAATTCATTCGGAATCCTCAATGAAAGTTAGTATCAGGCTATCAGGTTGTGTCGTTCGGCGAGCGATGCAGCCGGCCCGCGTGCCACGCGCTGGGAGCCAGCTTCCAATCGCTTCCATCACCAACTCCAAAACTAGCTCAGAAATAAGGAGCTTCATCTATTATTACTAGACCTCAAGTGCATTTTATCCTGATTTTCTTGATCTACCTAGATGTAGGTACACACACAAGAACAAAAATAACATTGATAGATAAAAAACTCTTTGTTGTCTTACCAATGAAATTTTTAACTAAAAATTATTCATTAGGTAAGTACATTGAATGATATTATTCTGAATATCTATCACATGATGCCTGATAATGGAAACAAGGAATATAGTTAGGTACAAAAAAAACCGCAGCGGGCAACGCTTGACAGTAACCTTATCTGGTCCGATCACTCCATAGCTTGCATACCTACATCACCTACATGCCAATCGTGATATGGAATAATCTAGAAATGTAGATGTATGTAGAGCTCCAGACGGTCTGTAGCGTATGGACTGGACACCGCCTGCGAGACTTCGGTGTGCTGGAGTTCACTCCATTAGCTACGTTGAGTACAGGCCGTAGGCTCAACGGAACGGAGCATCGAAGGTCACCCTCACACGTGCGTGCCACACAGAATAAATTATAGTACTCGGTACGTAGTGCCACCTGATGACGATGACGATTTGATCCAGAGGATATGGAGCCGAGCACTTTAGCACTCTTGGTATAGACAACTTTGAAAATTAAGTAGAAAGAGTTAGTGAAAATCTGAGCGAGATGGATTGAGGAAAATAATGTGTTGCGGCCATTTTGCAATACCGAGTGCAGTTATTGGATATTAAAGGTTCGAGCATATTATGCCGGGCCGCAGCGGGGCGGGGCGGAGCGCAAAAATCGCTTCAATACAATTTGTATGAAATAACGCACACTGTGTCGGGCCGCAGCGGCTCGCATTATTGCGCGGCGGATTTCCGTCCGTGCGATGCGACCCGCCCCGCGCCGCTGCGCCCCGTCAACAGTGTGCTATAGCAAGCGGATTGTTGTGCACGCGCAAACGATTTCACGACATTTTTTAGTATTTGCGTGTTCCTGTTCTTGTGGTTGTTCATAAAAATGAATGAAGAACTTTTGATTAACTTAGTTCAAGGATACAAAGAACTTTATGACCTACAAGATCCTCATTACGACGATCAACAAAGAAGAGATAATATTTGGAAGGAAATAGGGGACATAATGAAAGAATCTGGTAAGTACCACTGTCAAGTATTTATTTCTTATGTTATAACCATCATAACGCACTTGTATCGTGATGTACTATAATCACATTTTTACACATTTTTTTACTACATAATTT
Source organism: Ennomos quercinarius (assembly GCA_910589525.2). Lineage (NCBI taxonomy): Eukaryota > Metazoa > Arthropoda > Insecta > Lepidoptera > Geometridae > Ennomos > Ennomos quercinarius. Next base: position 2,854,463 of record OU342491.1, read on the forward strand.
AGACCAAGTAATCATTGATTTTAGACAGATTTCTGAGGAAATGTTTATTGCTGCCAACATCCATAGTGTGTCTTTCATTATTAGAGTAGGTATTACCACAGAGTATATATACCTACTACGTAAAGTATTACTTTATTAATGATGACAATAATAATGAACATAAGTAAGTAATAATAATAAATAAGATTTGTATAATTGTCGCGAAATTGTGGTTTAAGGTTTATTTTTAGGGTTCCGTACCTCAAAAAGGAAAAGCCGGCCAAGTGCGAGTCGGGCCCGCACAGAGACGATGACGACAGAGGCGACAAAATGAGTATTATTTAATTTTTTGGGTTCCGTATTATGTGTGGTACGAAAACCTTCATATGCGAGTCCAACTCGCACTTGGCCGGTTTTTTATAAGTAAGCGGGCAGTATCGAATAACCTTAGTGTCAAGATATTAGTTTCTTCGCATACCTCTTCTAATAACCCTTGACTGCCACTCAATGGTACCAGTTGGAGATACGAAATATCTTTTAAATTGATCACGGACACACATTGCGTCTAGTGCTGCATGGCCTCCAATATATGGCAAATCTGTTAGAGCTTCTGTTACCACATTTATCTGAGCCTCCTCTTCAGACCAGTAGCAAATGTCGTTTCGCAGTAAATTGTGCAAACAACAAGTGGCTAATATAATAACATTAACATGTTTTGGCAATAACGAAAAACGTCTTTCGTAAACTCTAAACTTCTTCACTAATAGCCCGAAAGCATTTTCGCTCACACGCCTAGCTCTGCTCAGCCTATAATTAAAAACTTTCTTGTCTTCGTCATTTGTCAACTGATTTGCTGGATATGGTCTCATCAAATGTCTGGTTAATGGAAAAGCTTCGTCTCCAACGATGACATGTGGTAACTTTATGTCTGTACCTGGTATTAAACGATCAGCAGGCAAATTAAACTGTCCATCGATTAAAGCTTTGCCAAAATTAGAGTTATTGAGTATTAGGCTATCAGAATTTTTACCCAAGGCACCAACATCGATGACTGTAAAACGGTAGTCCGCATCGACTAAGGCCAATAAAACTATAGTAAACGTTTTTTTGTAAGAAAAATAAAGGGAGCCGCTATTCGGTGGTGCTTCAATAATAACATGCTTTCCATCCAGTGCCCCAATGCAATTTGGAAAGTTCCATTGCCTTTTAAAACGCTGTTCTTTACGTTTCCAGTCTGCTTCTGTCGGTACAGGCATGACATTGGGTGACAACTTCTTAAATATGGCTGTACATGCCTCGTAAATAATTTGTCTAACAGTTGATTCACCAAGTCGAAAAGAAGTGGCTAATGACTTCATTGAATTTCCTGTTGCCAAATATCTGAAACATAAAAAGTTTTAACTTTATTAATACCTATATTTTTTCTTCCACAGATAAAACTTGCAGAGACAGATGGAGACGTATAAGAGATAATTACAGACGCGCTAAAAAGTTAAGGAAAACAAAAAGTGGACAAGCTGCTACAAATATGAAGAAACCAAAATATGAAGATTTATTGTCATTTCTTATCCCCTATATTAGCAACGAGGATGAAACTTTTTCAAATTTTCCACCAAATAATGTTTCCCAAGACTCAAGTAATGAGGATAATAGTATTTTAGACGATATTCATAGAAGTGATAGCCCTGGTTCAAGTGCTGGTACTTCACAAAGCACTATAAGAAATCGTCGTGTTACTTCAGAAGACAGTTCACCTCGTCCTTATAAAAGAAATTCTAGAACTTTAAATACTCCACCACAGCTTTCACCAATACACACGTTATTGCAAGAGTATTTAGAAAAAAAATACACGGCCAAGAAAAATGAACCTGACAAAATTGTTGACTTTTTCACGAACTTGGGGGAAACTGTTTCAAATTTTCCGGAAGATGTACAAATTCGTGTAAAACGTGAAGTTTTTAAAATAGTTACCGATGCAGAAGAGTTGGTTTTCAGGGAGAAGTCTAAACCACAATATGTATTACAATTATCTCAAGAGAGCACACCACCCATAATCGTTAATTTAAACGATGTTGATGTACAACCTCCAAACCAAATAATACCACCAACTTCAACAAATGTGAATCCAAATGATATTGACACACAGAAAGAGATTGCTCTTGATCTTGACGATAACGCATTAAATGATTTTTTAAATTCTATTCAACAAAATAAAAATCAACAATGAATGGTATTTTGAGCGACGGGCTACTAAGAGGCCAAACACAAAGAGAAATGGAAGATGTTGATTAAGAATAGTTTTATTAGAGTTTAAGATAGAAAGATTTTTGTTCTGTGATTTTGTGATAATATAATATTGACATTATGTATACCGCTTTTTTTTCTTTAAAATGAAAATATACCCTAACTAGCGCCGCTGCTAACTATTAAAAAGACAAAAGACACAAGATCCTAACGTACGACCTCACTAACAATTTAAGATACAATTTACACAGGATTAAATGGGAGGAAAAAAGGATAATTAATAATCACTAGGTATGCTATAGTGAAACTTACCTTAAACACACCACAAGCCGCTCTTCTGGTCCGATAGGCTCACGAAAACTTGTAGTTTTTTTTTGCAGATCCTCCTTTATTATTTCAAGTAATTGAAAATATCGATCAGGAGTCATCCGAAAATATCCCCAAAACTTGTTTTTGTCTGCTACAAGATCGGGAAAAAGATGATGGTATTCGCCAAATATCTTTCTCTTGGAACAAATGGGATGTATCCATATTTTACGTTTTCTCTTTTGTCTATGCTGTTCTTCTTCTAACAGCAGGCAAAAAAACGAAAGTTCTTCGTCAGAGCTATCCATTACGTACAGTTGCACGCAAATTCCGGCAGTACACTGTACTCAAAATCCGTCAACGCAATGCGACCCGGCCCGTCACAAATGTGCTAGGTACGCATTTTGCGATGCGCTGCGGCCCGCTCCGCCCCGCTGCGGCCCGGCATAATGTGCTCAAACCTTAAGAGTTTAACATGCGCCAATGACCTTGAGCGTTGGACACAAAGTTATTAATAAGAGCCACCTGGGGCGCCACACTCGTAGGTTTGACAATGAGCTAGAGTTTGTCAAAGATAAACAATTCCAGATGAAACTCCGTGAAAAATATATCTACCTATTATAATAATATTATGGTGCCCGGTTTATTACTTATATAATATATCTATCTATATTACTTATAATAAAACTGTAACAGGTCCAAATCTGTACATTGAAGATAATATATAGAAATTTATTTTTGAGGGCTCCATTTTGATGGCCTTGATAGCTCAGTTGGTAATGGCTCTGCCTTCTGAACTATAGGTTGTGGGTTCAATTCCCACCTGGGACAAACATTTGTGTGATGAACATCGATGTTTGTTCTGGTGCTGGGTGTTGTATTGTATTCTGTGTATGTATTTACAATCAAAAAAGTATCTAAGTATACATTTTTTAATTTTTGTCAGTCTGTCTGTCCGTCTGTCTGTCTGTATCTTGGCTGAGCATTTCGCCGAAACTACTGAATGGATTCAAATGAAACTTGGCATGATTTGAGTTCATATTATGAAGTAGGCTATAGCATATACCTACTTTTAATCCCGAAATTCAGCACGGGTTCCTCGGGAGAGGGGATAAAAGTAAAAATATGTACTTAGTTGTAATTCCTCCTCCTATCCTATCCTATACTTTGGGAAAGAGAGAAGAGAGGGGGAAAGGTGATAGGTGGCGCACTTGCCTCTATTCGGCGTTTCATCCATTCATCCTGTTCCCTTATCTTTTCCCTCTTCCTTAGGAGATAAGGCGTAAAAATAAATAATTAACCCGTGCGAAGCTGGGGTGGTTTAGCTAGTAGCTAAAAAACCGGGAGCCCACCTTTGGACCAGCTTCGTTCGCAGGTACAGCAGGTTCGTTCTGGGATAGGTAATCGTGAGTAGCATATAAAATAGGGCATTACCTACCTACCGTGAGTTGATTGATAATGATGACACGTCAACTTGTACAATCAAAATAAACAATCGTCGTTATGTTAGAGACCTTGGTCGGCCTAAAAACTCTGATATCAGCTAGGGATAAATCATTCAACCTACTCTAAACACATAATTTCTAGCACAAGCAGGGCTGTCCAACCAACGGCCCGCTGAAAAATGTACTTTACGAGTTGCTAGTACAAAGTTGTCTGACGTACCTACTTAGTACAAAATTGTTAAAAATATATTGGACTACAAATAGAACTAGCGACGTATTTATCTCGTCAATCTCTTGCTGATTTTGCTAATATTTACAATTAAAAATTGCGCTTGTGTTTAATACATAAAAAAATATAATTTTGGAGGCTTGCATTAAATAAAATTAAGCGAGATGATTTTAAAATATATTTTACAAAATACAATCAATCGTAACACTTTTTAAACTTTTGTGACTTTAACTCATATTATTAGGTTGGGGAAAAAGTCTTTTCGCATTATAGTAAGTATGAACTTGTAATAAAATCTCTTTGGCTATACTATTTGTATCTGGCTGGTTTTATCATTAAAAGTTTAAATTTTAAAGAAAATAATTCCATACTCAAATTAGGAAAATGTGTGATTTTTATTTGTTTTTCGTACTGTGAAGATGAGTGAATCTAATGAAGAAACTCGATACATTTTAAAATTTTACTACAAAAAACATGGACCTAATAAAAAAAGAAGGACGGAGTCCCAACTGATCCCGAACCGAGGTACCCTTAAGAAGTTGGAACGCTAATAAGTACAAGCGGACACGCACACACTCACATCATAGGAAGTCTATCGCCTGCCATTACTGCTCCGGACGTCGCCCAAGACGCTTAGAAAAAAAAAAATGCCGTCTTGCGTTGTGAAAAGTTGTCGGAATCATAGCAGTATGATAAAAAAAACTCAGGGGATCACTTTTCACAAGTAAGCTTGTTATTATTCCACTAATTTTTTGCTTTTTCGATAAAATTATTGAGATGCAATCAATGCACAAAACCAGCTTAGTGTTGCCAACAATCAAACTTGCAAATTACCCGGAAGTGTGGGAGAATGACGAAATTGTGTTCGAATACAAGTTATTCACATATATTGATCATAATTAGAGAACTGACTATATGCAAATGCATATTTCCATTATGCATATTATGCATGTGTTGGCCTTTTTCAGGTTAATAAATATTTTACCTGTAATGGACCTACTAATCGTGCATATTTGGGCAGGTTTTCTTTAACGTAAAAAAAGTAAAGTGTCGTGAAATTTATTAATAGATACTTACTTTTAAAAATTAAGACGTGTTTTTGACTTTTTTGGTTGGCAAACTGTCAGAAGAGCCATGATTGGTTGATACTTGATAGGTTGGTAGTGTTGGTACCATCAGCCAATCATGGATTGTCCCGCTCAAAAAAAATTGAGTTTGCTGGGGAGTCCAGCCATTACGAAAATGTCGAAAAAGCAGTTAATTCCCGTTGAGCAGCAGTGGCGTCAAGACATATGACACTTACTAGTATTGGAAGTTTGTATAAGAAATAACAAATATACATAATGGAAGATGCAAGTTTCATTTCAAAAGTAAAGTAGAAAAATACGATAGTGATGTGTTCATAAAACATTTTCAGCAAAAGCCTGGCTATAATTCTTTGTGCGAAATAAACAGTTTTATTGACTGACTAGCAGACCCGACCCGGTTAGTTAGTTTTACGCCCTAGCCCTATCCAAAGGAAGAAAGAAATGGGAGAGGAAAAGCCTGAATGGAGGCAGGTGCGCCTCTGTTTACCATCATACATTCATCCTTTTCCCCTATCTTTTTCGCTCTCCCTTCCTCTTCCCTATAGCATAAAGGATAATATGGAGTGGCGTCAACTTCGTTGCTGACGATGTTTTATCGTAGTGTATGGATTACATCGCGCAGGTATAACTGTAACTACAAGGGCTGCACTGCCGAAGCTCACCGTACTATCGTACACCATGAAATTACCGCTAGAATTAAAAATTTAGTAATCTTTTGGCAACATCTGACTCTAAGCCTATACGATAAATAATGCACACCAGCTCTAGGTCATCGTAAAGTAGGTAGGTACCCTATAAGTTGCATCTAATATGGACAGACAGATACACAACAAACTAATCCTATATGGGTTCCATTTTCATACTGAAACGGAGCAAATATAGCATTAATAGCGTATAAAAGGATATATATATTTATGTCGTATTAGTTTTTTACAAATTCAGATAGGACTAACCCTGAGGGATGAAAAATAAAATGACATAAGTTATTAAATTTTGACTACCCTGTTACAAGATCGCGTAGCTTTTTTGTCATACAAAAAGTCACACCAACGTCAGATCTTTTTTTGTCGGTTTCGGGTAATTTTCTTAGATGGCAATTCTTTAATCCGTCACACATGTTTAGGTGTCCGCCATTGCTGTACGTCAGTTCGATGTCAATCAAAACTCATTCCTGTTTTTTTTAATTCTATGACAATAACGGAAAAAATGCAAAGCAAGCCGCGAAAAAAAATTGCGATGTTTATGGACCTAGTGCAGTGTCTGTGAGAGTAGCACAAATTTGGTTTAAGCGTTTTCAATCCGGAAATTTTGATGTCAAAGATGCACCTCGCTCTGGTCGCCCTATTGCGGATAAAATGGATGCCATTTTTTAAAAAAAAGTGGAGCAAGATCGGCGTATCAGTAGTTACGACGTAGCTGAAGAACTGGGAATTGACCACAAAACAGTTTTGGCGCATTTGAAAAAAAATGGGTAGGTACACAAAAAAGCTCGATATTTGGGTCCCTCACGAGCTCACTGAAGGAAACCTAATGAACCGTGTACTCATCTGTGATTATTTATTACGACGTAATGAAACCGAACCATTTTTGAAGAAGCTGATAACTGGTGATGGTAACACTTTCAATTTTATAGATCAATAAAATTGACGAGACCACTTAAGTCAATGTTTTCTCCATACTGGAAACCGAAGAACATTGACCAATACTAACCCTAAACGATCAATAAAATTGATCAATAAAATGTAACGTGTATGGGGCCTAACGCTAATTTAGTTCGACTGGAACCCTACCCTGCCAAAAGAGTTTAAAATACCTATACTGACCTTCTGTGCTAACGATCTATTATTGTTCCAAATACTTTTACTGACATTAAAGTCACTAAGAACTAATCAAATGGCTTTAAAACCGACTTTTTCGTATAGTCAATACCTATTTATTGGCTGTTTAATTGATAATTTTCATACAAATAAGAAAAACATGTAAAATATTTTATAAAAAACAGCAGCGCGTCCACCCGTTGGCACATGCCGGGGCAGACTAATTCATGCCCCGCCAAGGGCCTCGCCCTTGGCTCGCCGCAAAATAACGCAAAATATTACTAAACAGACTTAATTTTGGCTCTAAAAATAAAATGATCAATTGAGCTTGTATATTTTTAAATTTCCTATCCGAGGGTGTAAAAATATTTAATGACGCAATCTTCCTTTACGCGGCATTGTACACTGTGTGACTGGAAAGGCGTTCTAAAAGTATTTTTTTTATTCATAATGTACCTAGTAATCGAATATTTTGTTCAATTGATAAGTTCAGGTGCAGAATGATCTTATTGGTGATATTTTTTTCATGTCTGTAGAATTCATAGGTTCTTCAGTATGATTAGTTAAAAAGACGCGTTTGGCCTATGTTAAAGGCCTAATTAATTATTGAGAGTGTTTGATGAAAAGTCTAAGACATAATCTAGTCTACGAAGATTAAGAATATACAATACAACTACCTTAGGTCTAGTATCATACTTCACACTAATATTACAAAGACGAAAGTTTATGTGTGTTTATAGTGTACGTGTGGTATGTTTGTTACTCCTTCACACTCAAACGGCTGAACAGATTTGGATAAATTTTGGAATAGAGATAGCTTATATATTGGACTAACACATAGGTTACTTTTTAGCTGCGGGTGAAACCGCGGGGCGCAGCTAGTGTATATATTGTCCTCGCCGTCGTCCTTGTTTCCAGCTAACTACATTATAACCTGGGTGTGTTCAACTCAAGAGTGAACAGGTATCTTCGAGGCAAGCATGCACCACCGTAGGCCGCGCCATCACCTGGTGAGAGTCGTCAAGTTTTATGTCTGTGATTAAAAAAAAACGATTGTTATGGTAAACGTCAGCATTCTACTGTTAGAGTATGCATAACTAGAAAAGTTTGTCTCGTCTTTTCTTGTTATAAGTAACAATCTGATGCGCCCAGGCTTCGCACGAGTTAATGAATTCTATGGTTTAAACTTGGACAGTGGAAGAGAGACATAGGCAAGATCCGTTCTTTGCTGTTTTTCCTTTTCTCATCTATTACCCTTCCCTCCCTCTCTTATTGTCCTTCACTTCAACCTTTTTATAAACGTATTTTTAACGCTCCTATTCCGCTATCCGGCACAGGGAAGGAAGCTTCCAACACCTGTAAATAAAAATAACGAAGAATATTACATCATTCTCTAGAAACATACCATAATCGACAAGATTATGGTATGTTCCTCGACTCGACATAGGGTGGTTAAAACGATTATTAAACTTCAAAGTTGTGATCCTAAGCTATTTGGTGCAAGTGCAACATTGCGGACTGCGGATGGAAAATTAATTTCTAAAAATTCGATCTATAACAAATCTGCTCTTCTATGGCTTCAAAATAATTAGTAGTGTAGTTGTTTCGCACAGTGTTGATAGCTATTACCCCTTTTCAAATTGGAAGTCACTTATAACCAGCCGATAGAAAGCACATTTAGGTATTATATATTTCGATAAGTAGGTACCTAAAATATTCATTTATCGGTATTTAAAGCATCGAATGTTATCATTTATAAGTAAAAACATTTGATAGTAAACATTTCCGAAGATCCACAGGTGCGTTGGAAAGGTTTAGGTATAGCAACGTTAGTGGTTTTACGGCCGCAACCCTAGTGCCTGTTCGATCTAGTACGATTTTCTATTACGAGTGTTATGGCAATTAATGTAGGTACTAATGAACATCAAAAAAAATCAATACCTATAAATTAACTGTAATCAATAAGATATCTAAGATTTACTGGCCTATTAGCTCAGTTGGTAGTAGCTCTGCCTTCTGAACTATAGGTTGTAGGTTCGATTCCCACCCGGAACAAACATTTGTGTGTGTGTTGTCGATGTATGTTCTGTGTCTGGGTGTTATATTGTATTCTACGTATGTATTTACAAACAAAAAGTATCTCAGTATTCTATCAGTTATCTGGTTCCCTTAGTACAAGCTATGCTTAGTTTGGGGCTAGATGGCGCTGTGTGAAATTCCATACATATTTATATATTTATCTAGTGAATCATAAACAGCTGAAAATGTATAACTTATTTTACCCACACATATTTTTCCATCACATCATTTACATAATTTCCCATCACACTTTACACAGGCTGTGGACTGTCAAATTAGTGCAAAATATCTTATTGGATATGAATCATGCACGAATGAGACACAAGCACCTCATCATCAACCAACTACTAATATCATTTATTTTATCGCGGCTTCACCTGCTTAGGTACCTGTTTTCCTGGGAGAACTCTCAATTTTTTGGGATAAAAAGTATTCCACGTTGACCCAGTTGTCGGGGTTGACACCGGGGTCAAACGTGGCAATTAATTTATAAGCAAAGCAAAACTTTAAAACGTTAAATTTCCGATAAGAATATATCCACTACTTTGGCGTGTTTAGAAAAGTAAAAAATAAATAATAAAAATAAGTAAAAAATCAATGAATTGATCAAAGTAAAATATTATTTTTAGGGAGAAAGGAATGAAACCATTTAAAATATAAATGGTTGAGACTTGGAAAACCATCCATCTGTATCTCTGGCATCTGATCTCAGTTCGGTATACAATAATAAGCTTTTTATTATTATTTAATTTTATGGTAAAGTAGAGAAAGAGAGAGAGAGAGAGAGAGAGAGAGCTAAGATTACAAAGCTTTTTTCAATATTTTTACCGAGTATGACAGTGTACGAGTTGAAACAACGGGTTGGTGGAAACTGTCCAAGCTGTTGGAACCAACTTCTTCAAGACCCAACGCCGAAGGAGGACTCAGAAACTCTCAGAAAAAACTCTTGAACTAATGGCAGACCGGAGCGAAATGAAACTGCAGTCTTCAGTTGATATGTCAGCCTACGGTGAACGCAATAGACGAATCTGGAGTTCCATGCGACACGGCTTGCGTGCTCTTAGTACTTCACGTATATAAGCCGCAATTTAGCGAAACCAAGGCTCGAAAGTGTTCGCATCCTTTGCCAACAAAGGATTCGTCTATTGGGCAAAGCCAAATGACAAAACTGAGGACCGAGAATGGTAGTGTTATTTTATTCAAGCCTGAGATTCTGAGAGCGCGCGGTGGAGGTAGTTTTCCTACGCTATAGGAAAGCAAGACAGAAGTCAAAGCCCTAAAACTCAAAGAAATATAAATAAAATATGTATGTTAGTTTGTAAAGTTTATTCTAATAGTAAAACTACAACAATAAAACTAGGTATTCTATAAAACTAAACTAAAACTATAAAATTAACAATATAATACAAAACTAATCTAACAAACCACTACCAGTGGGCAAAGTGCCCAAAATGCTGGCAGCATTGCCACGTTGAATGGCAAAACCTTTGGCCCAAATAGAGGCCAGCATTTTGGTCACGCGTTGCTTCAACCAGACGCTTACAAAGTTCTTTAAAGATTTTGTGTGCACTTGGTCCCCATGGCCCAAGAGTCTCGACCCCAAAAGGCGCAAAAATAAAACCGCTGTCTAGGTTACTACTATATTTGCGCCTTTTCAGTTTCTCTGCGGAATCCGCCACCGCGCCAGCGAGTGACTTGTTGCAGATTTTTCAGCTTGATTACCATAATTATGTACCTACACAGTTAAAAAAATTAATTCGCTTCTTATCATCATCATTATCATCATCAGCCTGAAGACCTCCACTGCTCAACATAGGCCTCCCCCAAAGAGCGCCACTTTGAGCGGCTGCTTGCCTCCTGCATCCATCGGCATTCGGCTCCCTGCGGTTCTGACTAGGTCGTTGGTCCACCTAGTGGGCTGGTTGCTTCTTATACCTAGTCGTAAATGTATGGAGAGCTGATAAAGTTAGTATAAAATCTTTCGCATTACTCGAGCGGTAACATAGATTTTATAATAATTTTATCAGCTCTCCATACATCTAAGTACCTACCTACGTGTATAAGAAGCAAACACATAAATGTTTTTTAAACGGTGTCGAAAATCGTTTAGTAATTTTGGCAGTAAGAATCTGTCATTAGATGATTAAACAAAATGTTAGTCCTACCTATTACCACAAAACTGGTATCGATCGAACGTCCTTAACAGCGCCAGTCCTGGGTCAAGATATAGAGCGAGAGGCTTTTGGCTTTCACATTACATAATTTGCATTACAGTTTATCTTAAATCACTAATAGTAAACGCTCATAGTAGAAACATTAAGAGCCCGAGCGAAGCGAGCGCGAAAAATTCATATTTGCCGTATTGCATTGCAGAAAACACGTACCTATGGCAATTTAAACATGAATAACATGTCAGTCAGTACAAACGCGCTTGATATATAACAAAGTACAGTAGAAAAATGAAAAGCGTGAGCGATGCGAGCGCAAATTTTTTTATATTTGCTGTATTGTATTTCAGAAAACACGTATGGCAATTCAAACATGAACTACATGTCAGTCAGTACAAACGCGCTTGCTATAATTAGAAGAAAACACAGAAGGAATACAATACTAAAAGCGCGAGCGCAGGCAGCGCGAAGATTTTTATATTTGCCTTATGTATTTCAGAAAATCTGTATGGCAATTCAAACATTCTTGCTCTGCACTTGGACCGGCGCAGATTTTGGGGGGGGGCGGGGGGTTTGAACCCCCAACCCCCCCCCCCCCCCCCCCCCCTGCCTACGGCCATGCGCCTCCGAGTCACAATATCTAAACCTCAAACCATTTAATTAATGTCTCAAATTTTAAAAAGTCAAGTTGTCGAAAACCTGCCACCAGCCATTCTTCTGGCCGCTGTATGCACCCATTATATTCCCATACTAATTAAGTAAGCACTAAAAAGTTAAAATATAATAGTATAGGTATTATTTATCCACAACAATGTTTTAACTTATTGTTTGTTTAAATTTTGTTCATTTATAAATTCATTATAATAGTAAAGTAAGTTCGAGGTGTTTGTTCCCCAAGCTCATTCAAACGGGTTCATTGCTTTTAACAGACTAATTTTGCCATATATTATACTCTTAATTATACTCTTGCGCAGCGATGGATTTTGCGTCTTTAGCTTGGAGCATCCTTGAGCTTAGAGTAGTCCACACCCGCAGCTAGTTTGATCTTTTAGCTTGTAGTCTGCCGTTTAGGCGTTTTTTCCAAAAAATAAAGTTGTTATCATTAAAAGATGAATAAATAATTTATACCGCTCGTAGTGGTAATAACTTATATAGCACAGGGGCCGCACGACCCGCCCCCTAATTACCTAATTTGCGACAGGCGTAAATCTCGCGGTGATTGCTGTCAAACATCATTAGTGGTGTAGCGTAGCATGCATGCTCGACACCACTAATGATGTATGACAGCAATCACCGCGAGATTTACGCCTGTCGCAAATTAGGTAATTAGGGGGCATAACTGTCATCTTGGTTTTGCTACGTGAAGTTGTTAACTAAATAAATATTTATATATTTTTTTAATATGTTTGTGTGGTTGTTGTTACTTATTTTGATTAGATAAGTTTTATTTCTACGAGTTTGTTGTATATCTTTTTTAGATTTTTACTAAAAGCCGTTGCCGCAGTATAAAAACCGCCACTCGCGTGGCGGTTCGTCTTCAATACTGGTTACTTCAAACCCTTTGTTAACATAAGAGCGCCAACTCGCTCTATTTGCAGCAAGACCTTCCCAGCAGTTGTGATCAATGGCGCACGCATTTAGATGTCTTTTGAGGACGTCTTTGTAACGTAGATGCTGCCAACCTCATCTACACTTTCCCTCAGCCAACTCCGAATACAAAACAGCTTTTGGCAGCTTGTTTTCTTTCATGCGGGAAACATGACCGCAACACCTCAACTGAGACTTCATCAGAAGGGCCTCCATTCCTACCATATTGGAACAACGCAGGACGTCAGCAATGGGCACGCGATCCTGCCACCAGATTCTCAATGCGCGCTGGTCAACTCTACTGCATTGCATGTGATTACACATTTGAAACCAAATTTAGTAATTTTCTTATGATTGCTGGTAACTGAAATTCAGCGACGACTGGTCGATGGTCGCTTGTTTTATAATCCCTTTCATCTATTTCCAGCAACTCTGAAGTTCTGCTGTGGTTTCTCACGTCTTTCAGCAAATGTATGATACTGTTGGGAACAACAACATTATCCACCTGGTGTTTGTTACCGCCACTATGAGTCCACGTGTATTTGTCCTCTACATTATGACCAAATAGTGACCATCTTACTACAAGGTCAAACTTCTTACAGAACTAAATCATTTCATTACCGTTATAGTTCAATTTTCCCAGTCCATGAGGACCCATAGTGCATTTGTGCCATCGAAGTCTTTTATTAGGATAAATTCTGGCTGTACAATTTAATTAAGCAATGTTGTAGAAATGCAACCATCTGTATTTCTGGTCCAACATAATGGTCTCCGAAATATTACGAATAAAAAGTTTGGTCTGGTTCACTCAATCTCCAAGAACTGGTGCAATTTTTATTGTTGGAGTCATTTCAGGTGTTATAGAAATTAATGAGAAATTAAAGAGAGGCAAAGAGTACAACTAACTCATACTGTTTATATGCTTTGAATCACGCTTTCTTATTCTTACCTAAGAGAATCTTACAAATAAATAAAAAAATTAAAAACACATAAATAAATAAATAAGAAATAAACACAGACGATGAGTCTAGTGTGGCAGCTGATAACCAACAAATTGTATGTGTAATCTTTTTGCCTAAGCCATAATGTATTAAATGTAGCACTGTATCTTTGTGAAATAAAGAATTTATTTATTTAAAATCTATTTTGGTACTTAATTTAATGCCTATACATTTGATACAACCATCAAAGACGTCAGCGCCACCCCTTGACATTCGCAGCTGCATTTCATGACCAAGTTCACGTTGCGATCGATGCTGCAAGTTGAGTGGGACCGGGCCGCCCGCCCCCGCCCTCACCCCGCCTTGCGGCGATGACGTCAGCAAGCCATTCATGCCCGCCCTGGATCGATAATGCTCCCGCCCAACTGCGGCACAAGTGATGGGCAACAGGGACCGTCCCAATCCAATAAATTCTTAATAACTGAGAAAATATGAATTTAATGATACTTTGGAGTTATTGACAAAAGGAATACTTGGTAGAGTATATTTGTTCAGCTTTTTTACTAAAAGTCTCTATGCCAATGATTTCTCCAATCGACATACACTTCTCATCCACTCGGCATCTGAATTCCTCGAATACGTACAAAGCATTTTGATTCCTTGTTTATAATTCGAAGAGCAAAGGAATGGAACACCTTACCAGCGTCATTATTTCCTGAAAAATATAGTCTGGGAGTTTTAAGGCTAGAGTGAACCGGTATCTTCTAGGCAAGCATGCTCCATCGTCGACCGCGTCGTCACTTACCATCAAGTGAGACCGTGGTCAAATGTTAGCCTATCGTTGATAAAAAAATTAACTTTGATTGGCTATAGATTCTTTTTGCCAGCTCATGAATGGATGCATGATATAGTAAAACAAATTACATATTTTTATAGCTCAGGCCTGTGACGTCACAACCAGAACTCGGATTTTTGATACTTTGGCCAAGGGTGGGTTTTGGATCCATAGTGAAGGTAACCAATGGTCAAAAATCTGAACAAATTATAACCAGTGGTCAAAGTTACAGTTTTTGACCACTGGTTACCTTCACTCATCATCATCCTTTTTGCCTTTTCCCATATGTTATTGGGGTCGGCTCCCAATCTAACCTGTAGCGGCGAGCTACCAGAATTACACGAGCGACTGCCATCTGACCATTGGTTACCTTCACTACGGATCAAAAACCTACTACTTATAAGTTACCTCATTTGTTTTGTCCACCGTAGGTACTTTTAGGGGTGCAATAGTGTGTATATTGAGTAGAAAGAGTTCATCCAGTCCTTTTAATATTTCAATCGCGTTGTATCTTGCTACAGTGCTTGCAGTGCTATGTGCTATACAGTTGCTGTCATATCGGTACAGAATTTTTCTAGTAAATTCCTTGAATCACAGCGTTACCTCAATATCAGCATACCAACAGTCAAATTGGTCACACGCTGCACTTGTAACTTGGGCCGTATTTAATTCAGTCGAGAGTAAGCCAGGAGTGGGAGGATGAAATATTTAGGTCGGAAAAATAACCTAAATTATTAAAAAGAATAGATCGACCTATCTGGTCTCGTATTTGCACAGCCAAGAAGTAAACTAATGACTTTTATGCTTCCTGCACAAGTTAAGCATTAAGGCGTAAATTTTGCGTAGCATCAGCGTAGCTTATGCGTAGCATTGGCGTAGCTTTTGCGCAGGTAGCGTAGTTAAATCAACCATTTTACAGATCGTTACTTTTTTATTTCGTTACAGCTAAGCAAAACTAAGCTAAAGAAGCTACAGCTAAGGAGAACAGGATTGGCTGCAGATAGTAGTAATACGGGAGATGCAATTCAAATGACGACCTAAACTGAACCGCTACAACACAATTTGTACGGTAGCGGTTCAGTTTAGGTCGTCATTTGAATTGCTCTAAGAGCTTACAGTACGGCGGGTAAAAAAAAACTTCATGGGCATTAGATATTTTTAAACTCCTGTTATTTATCGCTAGGGACCAAGGGAAGAAAAGTGCCCATGGTCCACATAGGTTAAATGAGCAGGTGGACCACGGGCAAAGCCAGTGAGCCACGTATGTTGCAGTTATAACTGCAATCATCAATAGTAAGTACTTGGATGGGTGATCACCAGGTGGTATGAGTGCTATCTTATTTCGAATAATAATTGGCAAGCCGCGGCAGAAGCTACCTTTAGAAAGAAAGAAAGAAAGAAAATCTGTTTATTTGTAAACAACAATTACTAAAAAAAAAGATACGTAATATTTTAACAGGAATAAAAAAAAAGATAAGTGTTGTCACAAATAGGCCCCAACTCAGCATTATGCTGGTTCAGTTGAACCAGCGCTGGTCTTTAGGCTTTAACATTATTACGCTAGGGCTATTTAGCCAGTTGAATATCCTTACGAAAAGGAAATAACCGCTGATCAGTTCCCATATAAACCTACTTCCATTCGCCCCAAGGTGTAGTGGTTTCAGTGGCATATAATAATCCACTGTTGGGTGTTTGATTCCATTATATCAACTGGATTCTATAGGAATAACTACCTAAGGAACATACGCATACCTACTCAATCTAGCTGTGAAATACCAGCCGATTTGCCATCATGGTCGTCACTCCGTTAAGCACCTTTTTCCAAACACGCTGCAATATTCTCCCCGTCGCTTTAACTATCCATTAGCGATCTCCACATACTCACCGCCAGTTCGCTAAAACATGTACCGATACACATTTCTGCAGCAGGTAGATATGCTATTTGATAATAATATGTTATAATTGTTACTAGCGCCGCCCTAGCTACGCACTGGTTAATTAATTTTACGCCCTAACCCTGTTCAAAGTAAGAGGGATTTAGAGAGGGAAAAGATAGGAAAAAATATTAAAAAAATGGGAAAAATGAAATGTAAATGGGATGAATGGATGGGACGGCAAAAGAATCCCTTCTTTTGCCGTCCCTCGCTTGGCTTCGCCTGGCCTTGCCTCCTTTCCCTTCTCTCTTACCTTCGACAGGATGAGTATAGAGGCTTCATTTTCATTGC
Organism: Ennomos quercinarius; assembly: GCA_910589525.2. Taxonomy (NCBI): domain Eukaryota; kingdom Metazoa; phylum Arthropoda; class Insecta; order Lepidoptera; family Geometridae; genus Ennomos; species Ennomos quercinarius. The sequence continues at coordinate 2,871,406 of OU342491.1, forward strand.
TGACTATGTTTTATCGCAGCGTATGGATAACGTCACGTAATTGCCTTTACACAGCTCTGTACTGGAGAGCTCCAGTCGCTCGTATTATCTTATTAAGTTTTCGTGATAACGGAAATGGCGCAAGGATTAATTTGAATAATTTCGTAATTTTGCAAGATACCTATTAGAATTATTGTTTTACCATCGTTTATTGTATTTTACTGTTTTATAAATAACATGTTTTATAAACAAAAAATTCTTACACAAAAATTACTTCCTTATTGCCCCCGTACCTGGCCGTTTTTGCAAACATAAAGTATGCAAAGCACAGAATTCACTATAACCATATCAAATTTCAGCAAAATCCGTTCAATAGTTTCAGCGTGTTGCGTGTTCAAAGAGACAGACAAACAGACAGACATCAGACAGACAAAACATTTCAAAAAAATTGTTTCTACTTTTATATCGATAAAGAAGTGTAATGCAATAAAAATATTTAATAATTTTCAATGCACAATCGACCCAGATTTAGGCCACAGTTTTATATATAGGCAAGTACTATATACACTGGGCATAGAAGATTGCAAATGCGTTCCTACTATAAATAAATAAATAATAAACTGATTGCAATGCAATTGGCATTATTCTATTATTAATTTTAAAATTACATAACAGCACCATAAAAAGCACAGATCTGTAGGTATACCTGATAAAAAGAGTATAGAAAACCAAGAATACTCAAAAGTATTAGTTAGCATATTTAAATGCGTTACATAAAATAATATGACCAGGGTGTCATAGGTATTCGTACGATTCATACTAGTTTCTGTGTCTACTCGTACCAGTTGCAATCAGATTACTTAATAGTCTACCGGGCTTTTACGTTGCTGGGATCATCGAAAAGGCCGTAACTTACGCTGTCCAAGTGTTGGATGACAGGTACGTAGTACTGGTAGCAGGTAGGTTCCTACCTACGTCTTTCATTAAACGACGGACATTTTGCTATGTAATAATTTAACCACTAAGGCATTTTGATTTTTAGCTTCAGGCATTTTGCTTTATAGGGATCCAGTTTAGGCAAACTGTTTCCTAATCAATTTTGGATTTCAGGCATACTACTTACTCGGTATCTCACGCTATGGGAAAACAGTTCCCTAGTCAACCTCTTGTTTAGGTAAAATGTTTATATTGGCATCACGCTTTTAAGGTAAAAGGGTATAAAACATTCAGACAAGACGAGAGAAGTCAAACATGACATGATGGTTTCCCACGGTGCCTACAATGTTATCTTTCATTGTTGTAGGCATGAGCTAGTATGAAACTGAAAGCTGCACAGCATAACTTGGCAAGTCATTGGTGCCAGGACGATTGAGATTTGAACAAGGATCTATGGTGTTATTAAGAATTTTTGAAAGGTGTAGGTACTTGACTGAGCTCCTATGAAAAATGCCTGAGCAAAAGATATCTACGTGAAAAGTTTATCTACGGGAAATAATTCTATTATCTCAATACCAAGGTTTATAGTATAGCGATTAAATAAATAGGAAAAACTTTGTATACTCAAGGTATACAATATCTGGCATCAGGATGAAGGTGATGTGTAAAATCAACCGTCAGAATTCCATTCACAAGCCGGCGCCAAGGGGAGTGTAAACAGAGTTGGCCTCGGCTGTAGCTCGCGAATCGATACACTCTGCGAATGTCAAGTTGAAGGGGGAGGGGTGTGCGACAAGGGTAGAGGGGGAATGACGTCAGACGCCCACGCCGACCCCTGCCGAACCGAGGGAGGCGCGTGGCTTCAAGCTCACGGGCAATGTGAAGTTCGAGGCTTTGGTGACCTTTAATTTACCTCACGTTATCAGCCAATAGGTAAATTCCAATTGCTGCGACATGGGTCTTCTGTCACACGGAAGGAGGCCATCTACCACGCTGGACAACTGTGGGTTGGTGGATGACACAGTCAAGACAAGAAGCAAATAAAACTCGCGTTCTAAGGGTTCCGATATTGGTGATAGGTGATAGGTATCTACTTTCTAAACATCGACATAACAACGACAGAAGCGCTCTTGCTTTTCTTTTCAAACAATGTATATATGGAAATAATCACCCAGGTTAACATTGTTTTGTGATCATTTCACATGGGAATCATGGATCAGATCATGGATTTGTCTTTCACGTAGGTAGTGCCAGAAAGTCTATCTATTGACAATGGCACTTTTTGGTCATATCATAACGCAGCGCAGGTAACATAGCGCGCTACGGCAAATGCCTCCGCGGTCGACGCTTTGGCTACCTCTGCTCTAGAACACGCTAGTTTCCTCACGATGTTTTCCTTTACAGAGCGAATGCAAATTCTGCACGTAACTTGAAAAGTCCTTGATGCAGGTCGATCAGGATTAGACCCTGGGTGCGACGCTTTGACATTTCAAATGTTACAGAGCCACACTCGCTTGTAATCGGTACAGCTGAAGTCAGAATCTTATATCTAATCATGAAGGGCGGTCTTATCGCATAAGCTTCTCTTCCAGACAACCCAGTACAAAATCCGTAACATGTATTTTCACTAACAGAGCCCCGATTCCCAACACATCGAAAGAGTTCCGATTCGAAATTTACACTCCTTCATCTATATTCAGGATAAAGGAGGCAGAGAGTGTAGATATCGAATCGAAACGTTTTCGAAGGGCTCAGAGTTGGGGATATCTCGATCGATACACATCGTGCGGGAATTCCCGCAGTCGAGTGCTTTGCTAATTTATATAGGTTCCTAGGCTAGGCCTAGGCTTGTATAAAACTGAAGCAAACTTTTTGTTTTTTTTATGAGAATGAATGACGTGACGTGACGAGCTAGTCGTTCACCTGATGTTAAGCGAGACGGCCGCCCATAACAGTTGCAGTGTCACTCGGAACTATAAAATAATAAAGTTTCGCGCGACACTGCATTGCACACGCCATCCTAAGACATCACACAGTAGTCTAGTAATAAGATTACTAGACTGTGAAATCAGGTCATAAAGCCTTATTTGCCCAGTAATTTCACTAGCTACAATGCCCTTCAAACCAGAACACAGTAGTGCTACCTACCTAGACGAACTTTGCAGAAAAGTCCTACCACCTAGTAAAATCTGGAACAAAATGGTGATAAGTTTGTCAATCTGCAAACAACCAGTGTTTTCTACTCCCCGCCCGTGCTTTTACTACTCTGGTCTGTGTACCTTAGTACCTACCTCTATCAAGGCGAGGTCAAACTATGACGTCATTCAATGCAGGGTTTGCTCATTGAGCAAACTTTGGAATTTTGGTAGGTATTAAATTAAGTAGGTACCATGTAATAAATAAGTAATGTATTGAGGTTTTATGAACTTCATTTTCACGAACTAACCACCAGTCGGTAAATTCATCTAAGCTAGGCAACAGTTTACAGTAGGTAAGTCAGTATGTGTAGGTACTTAGCATTGCAAGCACTACTGTGTTCCGGTTTGAAGGGCATTGTAGCTAGTGAAATTACTGGGCAAATGAGACTTTATGATCTGATCACTCAGTCTAGTAATCTGATTATTAGACTGGGTGATGTCTCAGGATGACGTGGGCAGTGCAGTGTCGCGCGAAACTATTGTTTTAAAGTTCCGGGTGACACTGCAACTGTTATGGGCGGTCGTGTCACTTAACATCAGGTGAACGACTAGCTCGTCACGTCATTCCATCACATAAAAAAAAAAAAAAAAAAAAAAAATAATATTATGTATACGCGCAATATAAGCGCGTTATTATGGAAATGGAATCATGTGTTGTGTAGTGTAATCCACGGTCAACATCATCTTCTTTGCCTTTTCCCATTTGTTATTGAGGTCGGCTCCCAATCTAACCTGAAGCGGCAAGCTATCAGAATTACACGAGCGACTGCCATAGATGTTCTTATGACAGCTGGACCCGTCGAAATTTGCACATAACTTACTAGATAAGTCATTGGTGCAGGGCCAAGGATCAAACCCGGTGCCGTAAGATTGCGAGGCGCACATGCTACCGCTCGGCCACCATCGCTATCATCGTATTGTAGTGTAATCCACAGTATGGTAGGCTAAATAAGAACAAGGCAATGGACGAATCGTCATCAAAAACCTTCATACATGTATGATTCATACCTAACTGGTACCTAATGGAATAATAATGTAAACCTTAACGCGCTAGAAACAAAGAACACAATCCTCAACTTTAACTGGGTTCCGTTTCGACAGAACCTGCTTCGACGCGAGGTGACGACGACCAATCACACCCGGCCATTTGCAATGCGTCACACGTCTAAATTATCTAAAATAATGAATGAAACCGCGTAAATTAATTACACCAATCTATAGGCACTGCTATAATAGTAAAATTGAATGAATTGTACGGTCATACGACGTCACGTTGCGTAGTAATTGAGGAGCAAAGAGGCAGTCTTGCATCGCGCAAACGATATTTTCGCGTCCACTCAACATGTATAGCTTGACCAGTGATACACAGTCGGTCTTTCTCTGGGTTTCCTCATCGACTGACCCGTTCGTCGCAGCCTTTGATAGGCTCGGTCATGTCGGCCTCGGGCGCCAACCGAACAAGATCGACCCACGATCAAAAGACTTTCTCCTCAAGGGTAGTTTGGCGTCCGGGGCGCGGCACCGACCACCATATCAGGGTTTTACGGTAGACTATTGTCTACTGCTATCAGACGCGACCAGCGGTGGCTCAACTGCGGGCCGTGGCAGCTTGTCTGGCGGCGAGTGCGCGCACCCATACGCACGCGACGCCCAATCAGGCTCCAGTGCTTAGAAGACGAGGGATCCCAGAGGAGGCACCCGCTGTACTTGATACCAGCGATAACAAAGTGTGACTCCGTAAAAACATTACTACAAAGCCTAGCTTTATCGACGAATATAAACTCAACTTTGAAACATGTACAATTCTCCCACTGGTATTGAATAGTGCACTGCATTCACCAGTATAGTATTCAATACTTTTTAGTTTTACCATTCAAAATATTGGATATTTGTAGGTCTAAATAAAACTAAGCTTTCTTGCCATCACCTGTGTTTGTTATGATAAATCTTTTAGAAGTTTTTCCTATCATATCAAACTGACTTAGATTGCCGTAAGAGGCGGCTAAGGGAATATCCAGGGAATGGGCAGCAGCATCTTCCTCAGTACATTAAAATCTTTTGCGATCACCAAGCCACCTGCCAAGCGTAGTGATTATGGCAAATCCTCCTTATGATAAGCGTCCAAAGTGGCAATTTATGGGGAAGGCTTATGTTCAGCAGTGGACGTCTTTCGGGCAGATGATGATGATGATGACTTGACGTCCAGGTGGATCTCGATTTATACTGATCATCATCAGCATTTACTTATAAATGTAATGTATCTAATACAATACAATACAAAAATACTATATAGACACCAAAACACAACAACACAACGTTATTTTTACCATACTAAACATAATGTTGTATATCCTGTAATCCAAACTATAAACCTTGTTTATAATTTTTGGATACACCCAAATTCCCGACTATTGCCTACAACACCAAGAACGATTATTTTTCTAACCAGTCACAATACCGTAGGTGTTTTAAATTAAGTCCATGCATCGCAGTTACCCATGGAACTCATTTATTCCATCTAGTTCTACTAAAAGTCCATCGATCGAATTGTTTGGACAAAAGTGTTCCAACTTTTTAGCGATGGAAAAACCGGCGGGGTAATTACGTAAAATTTGCAACAGCAATGTGACAGCAGTAGCAATGCGACAGCAGTAGCAAAGCATACATTCTCGACACCGCTAACGATGTATGACAGCAATCACCGCGAGATTTACGCCTGTCGCAAACCTGTTGCGAGTTAGGTAATTAGGGGGCCGGAATGTGCTACTCAGTTGAATTTTGGTATTTTTACCAAAAATCGTGTGATACCTACGTGGATGGGTCAATTCAGACAGAGCAGCAAAATGCTCGAGCAGTTTTTAAGTGCTATTGGAATATCAACCTTATTTCATTTAGACAAAGCTGAAAATAGTATGCAACATTAAAATCTTACCTATTTTAATGTTGCATACTATTTTCAGCTTTGTCTTAATGGATTAAGGTTGATATTCCAACAGCACTTAAAAACTGCTCGAGCATTTTGCTGCTCTGTCTGAATTGACCGGATCACTTTATTATTATGTGTATGTTACAATTATTTTGTGTAGTTTTGTATTGGAGAAGATAGGTAATAACTACGCCACGCCTTGAATAAAAAAAACACATTCAGATTTGTATATGAATATAATATTGTAGGTGTATTTTATCACCTGTCAACGTTGTGATAACAATAATTATTTAGAAAAACTTAAAAAGGCTTAAAATGTATGGATACCACAAGATCAATCACCTTTGAAAAAAACTAAGTAAACGCATTATTTTAATTATTATAGGATTTAATAATATTTTTAAGCTGTTAATTTAACAGATAATCTTTTAAATAATGTGTTTACTATTTTATGCCATTTAATTAACAAAGTATGAGTAATTAAAATTAATATTATACACTATACATATTATTATAACTGCACGTAAAGGAGGCACTTTGGGATCATTAAAGGAGCGAAAACAAAAAAAAAACGAAAGTTGCTAAAAAGGTGTTGGTATTGTTTACTCACTCACGCTTGGCGTGAAATGCACGAGTATAAGCGAGAAAACTATACTCATCAGTTTACATCAGAACCGTTTTTTGCACAAGTGGTAATGATATATTAATTTATGGTCAATATATTTTGTAATGTATTAATAAAAAAATAAAATTCGTTCGAGATTTTTTGCTTGCGGGCTTCTCTCTAGAATCGAACCGACAAACATGTACCTAATAACTTCAAAATACTCTCGACTGAAAAAAGTGTCAGATCGATTTTGAGTTTACATTTTTACCTCTGCTATTTTAAAAGTATCAACTGTATCTAGTAAGGCCTGGGGGCGTACCGTGAGCTCTTAGCGCGATTCAAAACAGAGCTTATATTGGATCGCTTTGTTTTTTTGTATGGGGATTTTGACAAGCGATCCAGTATAGGCTCTGTTTTGAACCGCGCTAAGAACTCACGGTATGCCCCCTGATCCCACAGTCTAGAAATCATTTCCATTTATCACGCAAGACTTTATAATTTAGAGTCCTGATTGCCAATCAACTGTTATTGGTAGCAGTGACGCTTAACATCTGGCGAAGGATAGCTCAATATAAAAGCTCATAAAGTATGGTCCACGGTGTGTGTGGACACACTTTATCCAGCAGTATAAAATTAAAGCTAAAACAAGTTGCAAAATGCGAAAATAACATATTTTAATCACAAGATGGTTGACTCTTTCGAATGCAATCGAGTTATGTACAGTCAGCTGCAAAATTGACCATCCCTATCAAGTTGCAAAATGCGAACAAAACTTAACAATTTTTAATCACAAGTGTTTTTGATGGTTGACTCTTTCGAGTGCAATCGAGTTATGTAGTCAGCTGCAGAACTAACCACACCTATCATTTCATCTCACTAAGTCCATTCAGCCTAATAACGTGCAGAGATTATTTATGCATTTGAATCTGACTTTACGTTTATGTATGTACAATAGCACATACCAAAAATATTGTCTGTGGATACAAAATGATTAAAGCCAAAACGACTTTGTGAGATAGAATTTATTCAGACGGTTTACAAAAAGTGTATTCGAATGGTTTAGAAAGATGAAAACACAAATTCAGAATCTCATTCAAATTCCCTTCTGTCTTACTCTTCACAGTGCGAAACCAATGAGAACAACAAAGACAAAAGAAAGTTGGGAACATGCTCAATTTATATTGTAGGGCAGACTTAGTACAGATCTATTATACAGTAATTTAATTACAAAACTACTTAAAAACTAAACATACATACATTTTTACATTGGGAAAAAGCACTGTTTGTGTTACATGTTATTTTATTTTATAAATATTGTAAATAGCACAATCGTTGTTTTTGAGTTTTCTTATAATATCACAATAGATTTTTGGGATTTATCTCACTTTTCTTTTCGTCTTTTTATTTGCATCATTGTGGGTATAATTTAATATTAATTATTTGTGAATATTATGCAATATTATTATAGAATAGTAACCCATTAGTATTATTTTATATTATCATATCATTATAATTTTTAAAGTGAATATAATAAGATTAAATTTATATCACAAAAGGATAAGAATTTTTCTTAAATCTTACGACAATATTTTTGACCGTGCCATCCGTGCTAAGTATTTTTAAGTTTTTTTTCTTTTAGTTTTTATGATATAGACGGAACGGAATGGCAGCAGTTAAGCCCTACTCAAACCGGCGCGGTATTCGTACGGCCGTGGGTAGCGGTAAATACCGCGCGGTATTTTGTACTGAAGTTCCGCGGCTAGCGCGAAACTTGAGAGAAACTTCATACAAAATACCAGGGCGGAATGCCGCGCAGGATACCGCTACCCACCGCGGAATGCGCCGGTTTGAATAGGGCTTTACTTGAGAAAAGAAGGACGGCTACAAGGCTTCATATTATATTGATACAACTGAAAATCAGTTAAGGTCTTAGGACCTTGATTATATACATGCAGAGTCAGGACCTAAATCATGACGTCACGCGATATTACATTTAGTACTAACTTATTATTTGTTAATTTTTGTTTTACATTAAGATTTATTTCAGCAAACCATAACAACGATAACATTTCATGTTGTATGTGAGAATAATGCAGTATGATGTCCTGAATAAAGGGCTCTGAATATTTTGGTATACCTACTTATTGCCCGCCATTTTGTTTTTTCTTCAAAATAGTGGTCCTGACCCTTTGATGAGGGAAGTAAGAGGATCAGAAATATGTCACGTGACTTGCGGCAATTTCTCACCACAATATGGCGACGGTACCGCCCACTATGCATACAAACCTCAACTTGATTATACTAAAACAACGAGAAATCTTATATACTCCTTGGTGCTCGCCATATCACCACAACATGGTGGTTGTGCCACAAGGCGTGTTTTGTATAGATAACTTTGTGCCGGATCCTTATTACTCCCTCATGAAAGCCCTGACCACTCATAAAAGTATAACAATATTTTTGGAGCGCACTCTTACCTTCAATTTAGTTCTAAGCCAACTTACTGGCGGCGCCACCAGTGTAACTTTGAAAGCTACTCATAAATGTGACGATGGAGTAGGTTTTATATTTGCGTAGCGTTACGTACTCTTTGGATTTTGTCTCATACAAACCTTTTTTGTATTACAGTCAGTTGTCGATTCATATAGGTTTTATGAGCGGCCGCTATTAAAAAAAAACAAGATGGCGGAAAGCAGGTTTGCCGGCTTCATACTAAAATATTTAAAGGCCTTTATTTTTTTTTCTGTTTTTATATACAGGCCTAAAAGCCCACGTCGAGTGGAGTAACAGACTGTTCATTGGATAATATTCAGTGGTCTATAACAAGCCAGCGATGCGTGGAGGTTTCTATCTGTTGCTGTTGCAATGGAGTGCGCACGCGCAGTTTTACTTCGATAGAACCGCCGGCCGTGCGCCGCCCCTCCATTAGCTAGAAATGTTATATTAACTGTTATTTAAAGTCTGGCTCCTATTTCATATATCGACAAATCATAATAAAACTGCAAATGTCAGTCGAATACGCCAAACCTGCAATTCATGAAACATCTTCTTGTCGTGATCAGAATTTTTAGGCTTCTCAACAGCTCTCAAATGCTTCCGACTTGGCTTAAGGTGGAACGTTTCACTAGCGCGGCAAATTCAATTTTTCTTGTGTTGTTTTGCCAATAATAGCTTAATTACTCAACGTGATTACACGAAAACTAATTTTACGCAAATAAATAGAATGTATCAATAAATTACAATTAAAAGTATCACCTACATATCATTGGTTTAGCGACAAATGGCAATAGACTGAAAAACTATGACGAAATTTATTTATTGCCTTTTGTCGCTAAACCAATGATATCTAGGAGATACTTTTAATCGTAATTCGTGTTGATACATTCTATATCTTTACGTTAAATCAGTTTTAATGTAATCACGTTTAGTAATTAAGCTATTATTGGCAAAAGAACGCAAGAAAATATGAATTCGCCACGCTAGGGAAACGTTCGACCTTAACGACTATTATCTGACGACAACAGCCGGAACCGACGCGACGGCTTAAGTGCCCTCCAAAGCACGAGTTTCATATAAAAAATTATACGTGACTGATGATTGACTGACTTAACAACAGTCACGTATTTTCTTTTTGTATATTGACTGACATTTGTAGTTTTATTATGATTTGTCGCTTCATGAAATAGGGGTCTGTAGATATTAGGGGAAAGGACTTTTCTGCAGAGTTCGTCTAGGTAGGTGCCACTGCTTTGCCAGCTATTCTGCCGCCAAGCAGTAGTGTGCAAGCACTACTGTGTTACGGTTTGAAGAGCACTGTAGCAGGGACACTAGGCAAATGAGACTTTATGATCTGATCTCAGTCTAGTAATCTTATTAGTAGACACAGTCTAGTAATCTTATTACTAGACTGTAAGATGTCTCAGGATGACGTGCGCAGTGCAGTGTCACGCGAAACCTTATAAAATTTAGAATTCCGAGTGACACTGCAACTGTTATGGGCGGCCGTGTCGCTTAACATCAGGCGAATGACTAGCTCGGCATTCGTTAATTTTTTTTAACTAGATAAAATACTATAAATTCGAAAGCACGTAAGGTCCCTTTGTCTGTCCGTGTGTCCTCTTCAAGGCTTAACCAATGAACCGATAGCGTTGAAATTTTGCATAGACTGAGCTTAAAAAATCTTCATCATGACATAATAGGCTCTTTTATTCTGCTTATAAACTCAATTAGCTCTATTTACACAAACAAAGTAAATTATCAAGAGCAAAAAATAACTTTAAGCTATACTCTGTTCCATAATCTTACATATTTTATGTAAACAAAGGGGATAACAGTGCAAAACATATATTTTATAATGGTAGTTTACCATATTTGACCAAAACAACATTCTATTATTTTTTCTAGTCATAATCTGATCAATTATAAAATCGTTTTGCGTTATTTATTTTAGCGTAACATCTGTTCTATAGAATGTTATGATAAAGAAAACAATTTTTGATAAAATATATTTTATCATACTGGTAAAACTGCAGATGTGCTAAAAATTTTCAAGAAAACATTTCTGCCGCCATGATTTCCTTTCATTCGTGTTTATTTTCTCGAACGCGAATGTTGTTCTCGCTGCGTTTGTGCAATTTTATTGTGATTTGTTTTAGACTGGTTGGCTATTGTTAATAATGTTTACTTCGTTGTTGTTCCGTTTTTTTGTTAAGTTTAATCAATTTCTTCCCGAAATTTGTACGCAAAATAGAGCCTCCCTAAAGACCTCATGTCAAGGACAAAAAATCTTTCGTCAGTCATAAAGCGGGCGCGGAAATCTTTGAGTGCTACGGAAAAACTCCTGATAATGAATGTTTACAAAGAGAGACATACAAGAAGTGGTCTGACGGTGAATATTGGTCAAATGGTCATTATCAGCCTGTGCAAACAAAACAGCTGAATTGTTGGGAATTAAAATAAAAACAAAAATATTTTACACACGGGAAAAATGTTTTGTGCAATTGGTATGTCACTTTGACAGTGACTTTCGTGACATTTCTTTGTTTGCATAAAGTATCTGAGATTATGGATTACAGTATAGTCATGTATAAAAGCGACCACAAAAGAAGAGGAAGCGTAGGCCCCCCACTAGGTGGACCGACGACAAGGTCAGAAGCGCGGGGAGCCGATGGATGCAGGAGGCAAGCAACCACTCAAAGTGGTGCTCTATGGGGACTACAGAGGAAGCCAACGCGGGGCAAGCTTAAAACCTAATCAGGTATAAAAAAGAGTTACCGGGAAAGATTCGTGCAGCGTGACTTGCGTCTCCAAAGGTGCCAACTTGACGGTCACCGATCCAAGTAGCGCGTCGTTCCGGAACCAGCCGCTACAACACAATCCGCCCATACAGCTACACCCGCTGTGTACACACAACGCTACGCTACACACACACACACACTACCCGGAATACCATGCGTGGGTATATACATGCATAATGGATAAATACTAAAATAGATAACATGAGATGATCATAATAGTTGACAACATTTCATTTTTTGGAATGTACCGACGTTTATATAGGAGGCAGCAGTACACAGCTACTGTGTTACTAGTTCTGGCCAGGTGTTTCTGACCATTGCGTTTTCACGAGGCCAGCAAAATGGCTGATCAGTGCGATATAATTAAAATAAATATACGACTATTGGCATTACTCTTAGATGAACTGAAAACCTGACTGTCCAGGCGTACACTGTCCTTCGGCACTAACCGGCCACTGTCTAATTGCATTCATTTGGAGCGAGTGACGACCCAGTAGCTGTCTTTTGGGAGTGGGGGAAGATCAGTGGACAGTAGAAACAAAAAAATTTGAAGTAGCTGACCGGCAGCAACTGACCGGTCAGTATTGGCTCAACTTTGTTTTCTCGGACCCAGTAGCTGCCAGACAGTAACTGTCCTTCACTGCCCGCCAGCTACTGGGCCTGTGAAAACTAGGCTTATCACAGTACATCATGTGACGTCTCACAGAGGTAACGCTCTCCTACGGTCTACATGCATATGAACATAAATGGAAAGATGGCATGATATGTATATATACAAAAACAATTACTTTTTGAATGAGGCAAAACCAGTCAAGCTGGTAAACTAATGAGCAGTTAATACCATTCAAGAAAAGAAAAGAAAAAACAAGAGATGAGATTACAGGGACCAGCAAGTAGAAAGCTAATATCGTGACGTACGAAAAGATCTAAAACTAATAGAAATGTAAAGAAAAGTAAAGAAAAGTATAGAAAAATGGCCACTACGGAAAAAGGTTAGGTTTCAAATATGAAAAAAATTAAAATAATCATTGAAAAATAATAGTGTTACTGTGTTTGGTTGACTAAGCAGCTATTGTTAAACCTAGCAAGCAATAAAACACGCTTAACCAGTATACAGATGGCATTTGGAAAATTGGTATTTGATCAAAATAAAGCGAAGGGCCAACCTTTCAATGGCATCATAAAGGGCCTTGAATATTTTAATATTTAATATTCAAGCCTGGCATTCACTAACTGTCCGCCAAATTGGTTTTCCTTTAAAATAGTAGCCCCTTATAAAACCTATAAAACAATGCTTTTATAGCCAATACATACCTTCAATTTAGTTCGAAGTGAAATTACTGGTGTCGCCACCAGTGTAACTTAGAAAGCGTAGATCTTGGAAACGTGAGGACGGAGTAGATTTTGTCTCATACAAACCATGTTCGTATTAGCACAGATAATACTATACTAGTAGTGTCAGCTATCGATTAAGTTTTATGAATGGCCGCTATTTTGAAGAAAAAACAAGATGGTGGATAGTAGATGTGCCAGGCTTCATACTAAAATATTCAAGATCCTTCGATATGTTTTAGCAGGTATGTGCTGTGTATACTTAGGTGTTTTAGGGTTGAGCCACATCTCACCATCACCAAACGAAAGACGTCTACTGCTGAACACAGGCCTCCGCATAAAACGCCACTAAGGCCCGATTTCACCAAACTAGAATAAATTTTATTCCAGGTATAACTTTCCGAGTACAACCGAGTTACGCGAATATAGCCCTTATACCACCAATTTTGTGAATGAATAAGACTTATTCCTTGGATACAATCAAAATGTATCAATTAGCTGTATCCAGGAGTAAGGAATAGCCGTATACTTGGAATAAACTTTGGTGAAATCGGGCCTAAGTACGCTTATCATATGGAGGATTTGCAATAATCACCACGCTTGGCAGGTGGCTTGGTGATCTCATCGCAGAAGACCTCAATGTACCGAAGAAAATGCAACATCTGTCAGCATAGAATCGTATATTTTCATACTTTATGGCAGCATCAGCGATTCCCAGCACTCACGCTTTCTTTCTCGCTCTGGGAGGTGGCGATCCGGAGCAATAGAAAAGGATAGAGCGTGGGGAAATGGGATTCTATGCTGACATATGTGGCTCAACCCCAATGATTAAAGACATTTTGTTGGAAAGCAAAAGTTGCGTGTTCTATCTTTCTTTCTCTCTCTCTCTCTCTCTCTCTCTCTCTCTCTCTCTCTATTCAACTTGAGACAGACAAAGATAAAGCTAGAGAAAACAACAAGTTTATTCTCGAGGCTAGGAACCATTAGCCAGTGTGAATCATCAACGGGATGGCAATAAAATCAAATGTATGGTAAACTGACCCTTTAGAGTAGACCTCCAGTTTGATGGCATGCCGTTTGAAGAACCGTTGGCAGGCGCGTGAAGATCGGAGGATGGCGAGGTGGAATACAGCATCGTACGTCGGGCTGTTCGTGTCTTTCACTGTTGCTGTTCGGTCAGAGACTGGCGCTTCCTAGAAGACATACCTTGTCTCAGTCAATCGGAATTAAACAGTAACATTGAGGTTGTTTTTTTTTTGCTAACGGAAGTAGCGACTAGCCGATCCTAACCAATCGGTAAAGTTAAGCAACGCTCGCTGCGGTCACTGCTTTGATGAGTGACCGCTACAAAAAGTGGTATTTACAACCGAGCGCTATCGTGCTTCGGAGGGCACTTTAAGTCGTCGAACCCGCCGGCCGGCTGTTGTCGTAAGACAATAGTTGTTCAGCCAAGTCAGAATCATAAGCCTTTGGACAGCCTAAAAATCCTGACACCAGCCGGGCTAGGATGCGCGCCGTGAGATAATTTTGTCGTCTCTTTATGTCGTGAAAAATAGAGATATCTCTTTATGTCTACCTGTGCTAACATGGCAGCGCAAGCAACTCATCTCGTTCTGTCAAATGAAGAGATAACGCAAATGTTTATCTATCTGTGGAAATTTTGTCGAGTTTTGTCGACAACCGCTAACATGCACACCATAGTCTGAGCTTTATTTGACACATTGGCGCGAGTATTATCTCGTCGTAATTTTTGAGGACGAGATACGCAGAGAAGGCTTAATCCAAAGGTAAAGTGGTATTTTGATATACAGTAGTTACGTAAAAAAATTGAAATACATAAGAGATCGTAAATATGGCGGTATCTCACATTACTGTTTCATTTTATAAAGGTATTTACCATAGACTTTTAGGGCGAATTCGGTGGTATTTACCCTATCAATGAATGGCACAAATAATGGACAAAATCAGAAAGGGGGCAAACGGCGAACAGACCGTGTTGAAACTCACCTGTTACGTGATTAAAATGTATTTTACATTAAATATAAGGATCAAGCTCAAGCTAGATGGTAGGACTTTCAGGATTTTCATTAATATGTAGGTACATACGTAGGTATACCTACAATATACTTATCTATTAAAAATGCTTATTTTATTTAGATCGCGTTTAATAGCTTATAATTTATAATTCTTATGGGTACATATTAAGGCTTCCGTTTTGTGTAACAATATTTTGGTATCAATTGTAGGTATTACAGTGTTCTAAATGAACAAATAAAGTAATAAACTAAGCAATATTGTTAGGTACTGATGTGTACGGGCACCTTGTGGCAAACAATATTCCCCTGTGGTACTATTATATATTCTGTGCCAGCGGAAAACTCTGGATGTTGAGCCATATAATATATTGATAATAGTATTTTCATCTGCTTCTGTGTACTTATTCTGAAACAATAATGCAGCTAATTAAGTACCTACAAGTTATACATGCAACAATAACATAATATTATGCCGTCTAGTATCCGACTGTAGTCTTGAATAGAAGGTTTGTACTTGTATCCAGCTAGTTACAAGTGTTCCTCATGCCTCATAATTATGATGAAATAATAGGACTAATAATTGTATCATTACGACAGAAAGGAATGTTCCGTGGTGACAAAGAAACTAACTCAATATTCGAGTGCAAACACACAGACCCGCTAGTCTCGATATTTAGGCTTAATGAAACTTTACTTACGTTTATATGCTTGCAACTTGCATTTTCAATGTAAATCCAAATTTTCAGAGAAAGTAATGAAATTTTTTTCACTGTTTTCATTTTACAACTGACGGATTCTGTCAAAGAGTATATTTATATAACAATACTCTTTTACGAAAGACAGAAACAGCTATATGTAACTATTTCTGTCTTTCATCAAAGAGTATATTTTCAGTGTCTGTATTAAGGTCGCGTTCATGTAAAAAACCTTAAAATTGAATGAACGAAACCGATGTTGCTACATTAAAATATAGTAGGAGTCATGAAAGGGCAATATTGGTTTGTCTACGCGACATAAAACGACAAACTTCTCTGTCGCGGCGTGCATGTTAGAGTAAACGAGAAACTTGTCTACATCGAGGAAATTTGTCGTCTCGTGCGTGACATATCTCGCGGTGCGCATCCTAGCCCGGCTGGGCTGACCACTTGCCTACACGGGAAGAAGAAGCCATCGTAAACATATTTTATTTTCGTCCAAAATACCGCAGAGCCTGAAAACAAAGGTGTGTTTCCAGTGATGACTTATGGAACTGAGACATGGTCTCTTACTGTTTGGTCATTAGTAAGCTCAGCGCAGCGAGCTATGGAGAGAGCTATGCTCGGCGTTTCCCTGCGAGATAAGCTCCGGAATGAGATCCGCAGAACTAAAGTGACCGATATAGTTGAAATGGCAATACGCACACCACATCTCTCGCAAAACCGATAACCGACCACAGACACTCGTATCACGCGTTATGGTCAATGTAAAAACGATTCTAACTATAGCAAGAAAGTATTGTGTTCCCACTTCCACCATAACGTCAAGTGCAGCGGGAATGAAACAGCAATAGAAATATCTGCACAGATTTTTCTAAATTGAAACGTAATAAAGATTTCTTAGGAGTTTTGGCGGGGACGCGGAAAAGTTCACGTCGTTGAATTGTATTATTTTTCAAAACTTGTGCTTTTTCTAGTGTTAATGTTTAAAATTGGTGGCGTTTTACGCATTAAGTGCTGAATTACGAGCATGAGTGTGGGCAAGTGATATAATGTAGTGAAACGTGGTTTTTCGTGTTGCTTCCAAAATTCCATAGAAGCTTCTAGTAAAGTTGCCACCACTTTACTGGGGCATGACTTAGACTGGACTATGACTGTGACTAAGGCCCGATTTCACCTACGTTTATTCCAAGTATACGGCTATTCCTTACTCCTTGTATACAGCTAATTGACAAATGAAATTACACAAAAAAGACGCCATTTTGATTGTATCCAAGGAATAAGTCTTATTCCTTCACAAAATTGGTGATATAAGGGCTATATTCGCGTAACTCGGTTGTTCTCGGAAAGTTATACCTGGAATAAAATTTATTCTAGTTTGATGAAATCGGGCCTAAGACTTGACATTACGTGAAATATTCTATAGCACGATGAAAATTACAATACTTGACACTGGCTAAATACACTATGTGTGGAGACAAAATACAAAAAAAAAGATTTCCTCTCCGTAGTGGTTCGCATTATAAAGATCTTACCTGTGGATAGGGAAACTCGAAGCGTACATAAGTGTCGATTTCCTTAGGGTTGGGCACGTTGTACGCGATACCTCGGACGATTGTGAGCTCTAAGTCGTTCTCGTTTAGGTCCGTATTACATTGCACCACAGCAAACATGCGGCTTTCGAAGTGAAACTTTGGCGTTTGCCCTAGCCTGGAATGGAAATAAAAATATTGAGATTTTTTTGTTATTGCGTTAACAGCTTTTTTTAAAATTAAATGTTAAATGGTAAGGTAATTTTTTTTTTATAAAGCTGAAGTGTGTCTGTGCAATGGTTATCGCGGATTTGTCTAAATGTCTTATACAGCAAAGTATTCAATTCATTAACAATATTCTATATTATTTGTAAAAAATTTCGTACTGGTCTTTTTTGCCTGAAAAAAAAGTTCATCATTATCATCATCAGCCGGAAGGCGTTCACTTTTCAAAAAAAGTCTCCCCTACAGAGCGCCACTTATACCGGCTGCTTGCCTCCTGCATCCATCGGCTTCCCGCGGATAAGATGATAAGATCAATTTTTTTTTACCTAAAACATACATTTCAGTTTCGTTAGAACTACGTCTTCCGGGTTATAAAACAGTTACCCTTTAGCAACGGCAACAAGATCCAAGTCCTGCTTAACAGCGACCGCCAGGTGTTCGAATCTATTCGCTTCAGCAACATTGCCCATAGCACTGTTGTGTTCTCTGTTGGACAGGCACAGCTTCAGCTGATTGGCCAGCTGCTGGTGAAGCCTCGCGATGACGTCACCGTCTGTCGCCAGGATCGGTGACGATGGAGACGGGTCGCAGTCCTCGGCTGATACTTCCTCGAAGCTGCCGAGTCATTATGATACATATGAGACCACAGATTAGAGAAAAACAATTGGTTACTCTGTTTATGAAACGGTTGTGCACAATGACAATATGAAATTTATATAAAAAAAGACACCAAGAGGTTTAATTATTATTATTATTCTTTCTGGCTTCTAGCTATGATCTTAATTTAGCCTCACTTTATCATTTTATATTTTTTTATTTTACAATGTGTAAGAATGCATATATATAAAAAAGTACGTGTCTGTTATTTTCCAACTAACTTTCACTAGGAGCAATAAAAAGTGGGGGTCAAATTTTTTAAAGGTTGTTAATTTTAAATCCAGTCTCGATTTAGTCACATTATTCAAGACATACCTTATTTTTAAATTTTTCTGTATATTTTGAATACATAAATATAATCAATTCAAACTCATATTGAAGTAGACTCACGTGTGTTCCAGATCATTCTTCGCTTTTGGTGGGAGTGGTAGAGATTTCAGATCAACTGCAAGACCGCCCTTCGCCGCCTCTATCACCGCGTCGAAGCCTTTCGCCGCGCGGAGGTATTCCTTCGCTTGGTCTATGTTACCTGTAATAACAGAATCATGCCTTTTGATTAGAATTTATACTACTCGTAGAAAAATTCGACTTAAAAATTGAAGAATGTTATTCTTACGACAGTCGTGCGTTTTTTTATAAACCCATGGGTAAAGTTAAGTAACGATCGCTGCGGTCATTCATTGGATGGGTAACCCGCAACCAAAAAGTGGTATTTACTACAAAGTAATACCGTGCTTCGTGTTTGATGGGGAAGAAAAGACCTTGAGTGGCGACCACGATCCGAAAGATGCAGCGTAGGCTGTCCCCCTACTAGGTGGACCGACGATCTAGTTAAAACCGCGGGGAGCCGATGGATGCAGGGGAATGTTCAGCAGTGGACGTGTTCAGACTGTTGATGATGATGATGAATACCGTGCTTACGAGGGCACAGTACGTCTTAAGACTGTCTTACGACAACAGTCGTTAAGCCAAGTAAGTAGCCACCGTATGGCTTAAAAATTCTGACACAAAGCTAAGGCAAGAAGACACAAGTATTTCGTAAAAGAGACAGCTTGGTTTTTTATTAACACTGACCTTCTTTCTTGGCCTTGATAGCGGCTTCCTTGAACTGCTTCTGTCGCTGCATCAGGAAGGCTATCTGCTTCTCGTAGCGAGAGGAGGACGCGCGGGGGGCGGGGGAGGGGGACGGCGCGGGGGACGGAGGGGGACGAGTGGGAGAGGGACGGGGAGATGGAGAGGGGACAGATGGCGGGGACTGTAGACAAGAGAACACTCATAAATCATAGTAAGACCTTTTCCAGAAGGGGCAAATTTGCCGCGTATCAATACGCGTGAGGTACTAGGCGCTCATACATTGCGTCTACAAGCATCGCGCGAATTTGAAATACGCGCGTAAAACGCGTATGCATTTCGCTGGACTCTCGACTCGGGCGTCATACGCGCGAATTGCGCGCGAGTCAAGACACAGAGGACGATGAATCTGACTGAATCTGTCTTCAAATGCTCGGGTGTTGTTATGTTCCTTCTGGCGCAACATACGCGCGTTACGCGCGAGATATTCACGGTGGTTTCGCCCCTTCTGAACAAGGCCAATGCTAGGGTGAGCATATGAGCATGATGCGCGGGCGCAACGCTGTTGTTGATTAACTATCGATTAAAACGAGTAATTTATCAAGACGACAGCGACTCCGATGTATTTAATTATATAATTCTGATGTAAAATTCTAGTCCAGTGTAGGTTCAGATTACATTTTTGACAGGTATTTAGTATTATAAGTAAATATTTATTTTAATTCTAGTTTTTTTTTAATTTACGTAAATATTTCCAAATAAAAAAGTAGGTATAGATACTTACACGTATTCTAATAATGCTTTGCTTAGGTTAGGGCTAGATGCAATGGCCTTGTGTGAAATGTTCACATTATTATATTTATTTTATGTGTATTTATCTAAAAAGTTCTGTCTCTGGTCAAAATTCGCACCTCCTCTCTTTAAGTATAGGTAATCAATAAACATTAAACATGCCATAATGCCACATTATGCTATACTAGTGTTCAGAATTCGAGATCAAAAAGGTAAACAATGAAATGTCAAAATATGTCAGTGTCAAAGCGACATTTCAGAGGTGCTGACTGCTGTTCTTTTTTTTACACGAAAAAATTTAAACATTCAGAAGTACTTTATATACCTGCTATAAAAAAGTACTGGCACAGATTATATAATAGATACTATACTAGTACTGGTAATAATAATTGCATTCATGGATGTTCCTAATGTTTATTATGGTGATTGCATTTCTCTTGTGATTTTATACGCATTCCTGAGACACTATAAGGCCGCCCTGAATTTCGTGCGCACCACTTTGCAAGTTCTCAATATACGAAGGCACCTATAAAAGTTAGTAGTGTACTTACATCTACCTAACAGGTGAATTCAAAACGAAACAACCAAGTTTGTTTCGATTTTAATTATAAAATAACTCAATCTGAGTCTTGAGACTCAGTTTTTTTATTCGTAGTTCGTGCTAAGTTTCGAATCTGGAACTTAGCATGAACAACGAATAATAAAAGCGACTGCACAAAATGTTTTGAACTTCGGCAGTGTTCCCAGTCTAAGAAAAACAAACACAGCACAAAAAAAATCGGTTAGTCTTAAGTTGTTTAAAATAAAAACCATGTAAAAGTAAAAGATTTAAAATAATTGAATAATTCAATTGTATCATATTATTCTTTAAAAAAAAGTAAAACTAATTTCTGTCATCAAATTGTGAATTGCACAATTTTATATCAATTTTTTTATGCTGTTAACCCCTTTGTTTACCTTTTTGATCTCGAATTCTGAACAAGAGTTAACACATAGTAATAAATAATTTTTTCGCCAATTAAAATTGTAACCAATGTCACCGCTAGATCCCCAGAGCTGATACTAATCATCGTGGACTTAAAAAAAGCCCCGTATTCATCAGGAGGCATTATTCCCGTGACCTTGCCGCGCGACATGAATTCTACGTGTCTGACATCGCAGGCGGCATCTAGGTGTCGCAGGAGGTGTTTTCAAGCGTTGACCTTACGAGACTTCATGTCACGCGACAGGATTTGGATGGTGAGGACGCGTGTCGCTCTGTGTTCCACAACTTACAACGTCACAGGACAAATAAAAATGGACACTACGTCCTCGAGTGAAATCTGGCTGTGTGGATGAGCGAATTGTCGCTCGACATTGTCGCCGGACAATTGCAAGTAAATGTCCCGCGATTACTCGCGACATATCGCTCGACTGTCATAATCATAATCATTAATCTGTGGTAAAGGTGCATGACTCTTGGTCTGGCCGTCTAGCAATAGCCTCTCGATATGTCAGAAGCTCTTCGCTATAAGCCCTCTTCACTATTAGATCTCTTCTCTCCCCTTATGGTTTGATGAAACGACTATCGGAACAATGATCGTTGATTCGAGATATTGACTCAATAAAGATTGTCGCGATCATGGTGGTTACCTTGAGAGCCAAGTCAATGTACTCTTTAAGCTCGTCCTTTTCAGCCTTAAAGTAAGGATTTCATGAACAGACTTATTACTATGAACGTTCTTTCTGAACTTCATACGCGATAAGAATAAAAACACTTTTAAGCAGTTTGTATTTGAATTTGATACACGTTTTTGAACTGAATATAACTTAGCGATGTCTAAATGCGTGTGTTTCGCGATTGACTAACCGGTCACTAATGGTAGACCCATTACATTGTATTAGAACTTATCTATACCGTGAAAGGAAACACAGCTAAACAGTTATCAATAGACACTTTTAACCAAAGGTTATCGACTCACTCCTATGAAAGACCGCGCTGTTTATTAGTGATTATAGTGATGATAATAATAAATAAATAAAACGGTTTTTTGGCATATTTCTAATCTACGCTCAACTTATATCCCGCTCATTTTGCAGCGCCATCTAGGTTTATAACGGTTTTTGGCATATTTCTGATCTACGCTGTTATCTTGGTGTATTGGCATCCCTCTCCTCCCTGTTCCATGGTATGCTGTAGAAATGCATACTATTTTCGTGCGGAGGGAAGTGACGATGATGCATGCTTCCCTAGAAGATCCTTGCTTTGAAAAAATTGCTATTGTACTACCTGTTTTTAGCGTCGCAAGAGATAAACACGATATTACATTATTTAGTGTATCCACAGACTACTTACCCCGGCGTCGGGTAAAGGAGCATATCCGGGCGGGGTGGGTAGTTCATCCACAGATATAGGCTTCCCCGCAGCGTTGAGTTTGACCGCATCAGCATATTGCTTCGCTATCCGCCCCATGCGACGCGACTTTGACGAGTTGCCTTCTTCCTTCGCTTTGCTTTCTTGTTGCTATGAATAAATAGTTTTTTTATTGGAGTACCCACATCGTAAAAATATGGGCAAGTAATAAATAAAATAAATAAATATTTGTGGATATTTCACACAGCGCCATCTAGCCCCAAATTAAGTACTACTACTATGGAAACCAGATAACTGGTAGAATACTTAGAAACTTTTTGTTTGTAAATACTTACATAGAATACAATATAACACCCAGACACAGAACAAACATTTATGTTCATCACACAAAATGTTAGTCCTGGGTAGGGATCGAACCCACAACCTACGGTTCAGAAGACGGCAACTACCAACTGAGCTATCAGGCCAGTCGATAGCACATTACATCCAGGAATGAGTAAAAACAAGGAATTTTATAATTATTAAGTTCTAAGAATCTTGTTATTAAAAAGTATCTTTAAGGTGGAACGTTACACTAGCGCGGGAAATTCAAATTTTCTTGCGTTCTTTTGCCAATAATAGCTTAATTACTCAACGAGATTACATGAAAACTAATTTTGCGCAAATAAATATTTTGTATCAATAAATTACAATTAACAGTATCACCTACTTATCATTGGTTTAGCGACAAATGGCAATAGACTGAAAAACTAAGAAGAAAATTGTTTATGATCACACAGTCTAGTAATCTTATTACTGTGTGAAGTCTCAGGGTGACGTGCGCGCAGTGTCACGAAACTATTAACTTGAGAGTTCAGAGTGATACTGCAACCTGTTAGGGGCAGCCGTGACGCTTAACATCAGGCGAACGACTAGCTCGACACGTCATTCATTTACTTAAAAAAAATTAACTAAATACTTAGGTCCATAATATTTATTAAAATTAATTATGAAGCCCAATCTTAACATTCTAACAATATAAAAATTAATAATTAATAATACTAGTACTTATAGTATTATATTATCTGTGGTAACAGCATGCACCACAACTCAATAAAAAAATCACCTGGAAGTAAGCGAGCCTCTGCCGTAACGCCTCGTCGACTGTGGACGCAGTTATGAGCCCCGCGGCTTCCGTGGGGGGCGCAGGCGTCGGCTCTGCAATATCATAATGTGCTTTACTAGAACCATCCGAGAACTTAGGTGGTAGAACTTTTCTGCAAAGTTCGTCTAGGTAGGTACCACCGCTTTGCCAGTTATTCTGCCGCCAACCAAGTAGTAGTGTGCAAGCTCTACTGTGTTCCGATTAAAAGGGCATTGTAGCTAGTGAAATTACTGAGCAAATGAGGATTTCACACAGTCTAGCAACCTTATTACTAGACTGTGTGAAGTCTCAGGATGACGTGCGCAGTGCAGTGTCACGCGAAAATTTAATTTAGAGTTCCGAGTGACACTGCATCTGTTATGGACGGCCGTGACGACCAGGCGATCGAATAGCTCGTCACGTCATTTGTCAACATAAAAATAAATGTTCCACTCGAAATGTAGCAATAATCCCGCAGGATTTCCAGGGAGAAAAAGTTAACTTGGCTGGTTTCAGTTCAGTAATATTAAACCACCAATGTCTTTGTAATTATAACCTATACATTGTGTATAGGTTATATACCTGATCGAAGACCAATGTGCATTGACATTATCAGCCAGAAGACATCCACTGCTGAACATAGGCCTCCTCCATAAAACTATAAAAAACACACGAATGAAAAAAAATCAAGCCCTCTTTCTCTTTACACATAAATGGGAGCTAAAATAATAGTAGAATGTGCCACAAGGAACCGAAATAATGCATTTAGGGCGAGATCGATTGTTTGAATCCAGACCGAAGCAAAGGTTTCTAGAGTTGAATCTTAAGCATAGTGAAGGATTCAAAGTACGTTGCTCGAGGTTAAATAATTTTGGTACCGTGTGGTACACTCTGCTTTTCATCCCCATAACTTCAGAAGTTATATAGGCTGTAAAGGCCAAAGGATAGGGACATACAGAGCAGACAAACAGACAGATAGACAGACAGACGAAACTGCCCAATTTATAATGGTTAAGGAACCATTATAAATTGGGCATTTTCGTCTGTCTGTCTGTCAGTCTATCTATCTGTCTCTTTGTGATTACAAAACCCTAAAACACCAGTACATACCAATAGCAGTCTGCGTGCTGTCTTCCTCCTTAGGGCTCCTTATCATAGCAGCGATGCCATCAACCGTTGGCAATTCATTCAGATCCATCTCCTGGCCGCTTTTATAAGCTTCCACCACCATGTCAAACTGCTTCACCACCTTTAGGTACTCCAGGGCCATGGCCTTGTCTCCTGAATGCTTGCAGGATAGCGCGGCCGACTTGAACTCGTTCTTGCGACCTGACAATTGGAAATTTATTATCTGAGATCTTCAAAGATAATCATCACGATCATCATCAACAGGCTGAAGACGTCTACTGCTGAACATAGGTCCCCAGAGAGCAGCACTTTGAGCGGCTGCTTACCTCCTGCATCCATCGGCTCCCCGCAGTTTTCACCAGATTGTCAGTCCACCTAGTGGGGGGCCAGCCTACGCAGCGTCCTCCGTTTCATAGTCGCCACTCGAGAACCTTTCTTCCCCATCGGTTGTCAGTTCTATGAATGTTCAAGTAGACAAGTCCTCACCCAATATAACCTGTAAGCCCCGCTGCCTCTCCGTACTGAGACTAGCGCTGTCTTCACTAGGGGGCGGCGGTGGAGGCTCTCTCGGCTCGGGGTGGCTCGGGGGCTCCGGCCCTAAGTCCACCAGCGGAGCCTCGATACTGGTCGACCGAGGCGGCACGGGAGGCCTGTCTGCAGGCTGGTCTGGTGGTGGCTGGCTCGGCGACTCAGGCTGGTCTGGTGAGGGCGTTGCTTCTGGAGCGCTAGGTGCCGCCTTGCCCAGGGTTACTGGTGGAGGGATGTCGTCGTCTTTGACAGGTCTGCCCGCTTTGGCTTGTTTTAAAAGGTCGTTTAGGGTTTTGAGGGCGCGTCCGAATCTGTAACAAGTTGGATTAGAATGTTAATTAAAACTATTTTTGAGTAGGTTTTACATTACTATTCTAAGTTAAAAAGCAGAATGAAACCGTTATTTCCAGTTTGACGCGATTATAGCATCTAAGTCCTACCCCAGGGTTCAAACTATCTTCAAACTAACCATCCAATTCATAAGGTTTAGAATAGTCAAAAGGTTACACACACAGAGTTACTTTTGAATTTATTCAAGTAGCCCCTTACCGTATATTCCATTTCATATGCCTTGCTGGTCCTATAAGCTATGTCAGTGCTGATGAAGATGTCACATACAGACAGACAGAGGCACTTTCGAATATAAAATGTATTTTAGAAGCAGTTTTATTGAGTTTTTTTTTTCTAGTTTAATTATTACACCATAAAAGAAGGACACTTCTATATAAAGTCTCTTCATCCAGGGGATTTCTCAGTACACCTCTAAGCCATGAAACTCCGTGGCGTAGGGGTGTACAGAGCAATGCTTTTTTTGAAAATTCTACCTTTAAGGGGGTCAAATAAGGTCTATATTTCTCTGGTATTACATATAGATGGATTACCTTCTAGCCCGACTACTCTCGCCGCTAGCCTTTGCATTCTTCTCAGCTATAGTATAATTGGATATCCGTTCTTGCAGCAAACTGATCGTGCTGCTCTCTGCACTGGCGCTGGTTGGGGGGGCGGGGGCGGGGCGAGACGAGCGGGGCGGAGGGGGGGCCTCGTCGTCTATAGATAGCTCGTTCAGCTCGCTTAGCAGGTCTGGGTCGTCTTCATCTTCTATAAGAATAAATACAAAAATGCTTTATTGCTATAAAAAACCTCCCATATGTTTCTCCCGCTGGGGACTAAGCCTTCTCGGATGGAGTACAGGCCATGATCCCCCATTATACCTTTTTGGCAGTTATTCTGCCGCCAAGCAGTGGTGTGCAAGCACTACTGTGTTCCGGTTTGAAGGGCATTGTAGCTAGTGAAATTACTGCGCAAATGAGACTTTATGATCTGATCTCACAGTCTAGTAAAAAGTACTGTCACGAGAAACTTTAATTCCGAGTGACACTGCAATCTGGTTTGTGCGGTCGTGACGGTGACGCTTAAGTTAAGCCGAGCTAGGCGTTTGCCTGGTGTTAAGCAGCGTAAGACCAGGCAAACGCCTAGCTCGGCACGTTATTCGTATACATTTAAAAAAATTGTTTGTTACTGATACCATGGAACAAGGCGTTCCATGCTGAAACACTGACTCATCATTTTAAAATTCTGCACATAACTTGAAAGTGGTTTTTCTATGGCCTAATTCCTCGGCGCCCATCCGTCAAAAGTTGAAGCCAACTAGCTTAACGGCATCACTGGAGTGCGAGCCTGGGCTTGGGTTGGTGCGAGAAGAAGATCGAGAAGCCTATGTCCACTGGAAGTCATCATCAACAGCCTGATGAAGTCCACTGCTAAACATAACAAAGGCCTCTCCCACAGAGCGCCACTTTGAGCGGCTGCTTGCCTCCACCGGTTCCCCGCAGTTTTAACAAGATTGTCGGACCACTAAACGGAACAATGGTGAGTATGAAAAGTTGCGTCCGTTAGCTAACCTACTGGGGCTACGCCGACCTCGCAGCGAGGTCAATGTCTGATTGTGTTTTCTGCATCCTATTTTGTTTCCTGTCGAAAACGGTATGGTACCAAAGCCAAAAGACCTAGGCTAGAATTTCCCGAAGATGATACAACATGGAAACTTTTAATTGGCGTTAAGTAACTATATTCGTATAGTTACATAGCTGCAGGTTTTCTTAATATTCATAAATAAAAAAATAAGATTCCAGTCCAGCTCTGCTGATACGATGGCTATGCATAGCACAATCACAAGCAAAAAAAGGACATAGTTGGTTTATTCTCCATTAACACGAAGTATACAGAGTGTTTTAATTAATTTAGTGGAAAAAGGATCAATAAAACTCACATAAATACAATTCACACCACACCCTACTGCCTAGTTAGCCACAAACACAATAGAAGGATGTCAAATGAGTCACTGTTAATGCAATAAATTAAACAAACAACCACACAGATTTCATCATCATCATCATCGGCCTGAAGACGTCCACTGCTGAACATAGGCCTCCCCCAAAGAGCGCCACTTTGAGCGGCTGCTTGCCTCCTGCATCCATCGGCTCCCTGCAGTTCTGACCAGGTTGTCAGTCCACCTAGGGGGTGCCGGCCTACGCTACGTGTTCCGGTTCGTGGTCGCCACTTGATAACCTTTCTTCCCCATCAGTTGTCAGCTCTACAAGTGCCTTCAACTTGCTATATGCTTGCTATATCGGCGACTTTAGTTCTCTTGCAGATCTCCTCGTTTCAGATCTTGTCTCACAAGGAAACTTCATAGCTCACACACCATAGCTCATAGCTCACAGATTTAATTTTTTAATAAGCAGTATAGGCCCATCATTTTACATAACACCACTCAGTCATCAATCTGTGCTCAAGCCCAGATTTCATTCTCAAAATGATAAATTAGGAAATGAAATGCCAACTTCAAAACTCATTCACAACTAAGAGTGGTTTTGAATTTACAGCTCAATTTATTTTTAAAAATCAATTTCTTGAATCATTAACAAGGAATTAAGGATTAAAGGAACATGGGCAGGAAGAAGAAGATTAACAATTAAAATAAACCTTTTTCTATTATAAAACAAACATAAATTACTTCAGCTTCTACCTATGCCTAGCCATGTGTTAAAACAATGCAAACAGTGCCCATAATTTCCTAATATTAACCTCAATAATTTGTTCTCACCAGAATCATCCTCATCTGAAGGCACATCCTGCAAACTTGCAGCGATCATAGCATCCAAGTTAGCGGCTGGAACAGGTGCTGGTTTCCTAGGCCGGGGCCTCTTGGACCCTCCACTGATGGCAGCCAGCTCCGCCTCAAGGTCCATGTCGTCATCTGATAGGTCCATTGATTCATGATCTCCGTCATCTAAGTTGGGTATATCTAGGAGACCAAACTGGAAAATAAAATATAGGATTCTAATTCTAATTTGGCATGGGGGTGATAAGAACTGCACTGCTTGGGGTATATTGAGCATTTCACTTGCCAACATCTACCCAAGCCATCCCTTCCCTAGCTCCTTGAAATAACAGAGCATGGCTCTGGGGTGCTGGCACAACTCCAGTGTTGGAGTTGCAGATATAGCAAAATATAGGATTATGGGATATATTTTATTAACTAACTTCAAAAAGAGAGGAGGGCTTTAATTCAGAAGATTGTTTTTTTTTTCGTTTTATTTTAGTTACCTCATATCTCTGTCATTCATAAATCAATTTCAAAAATTCTTTTTTTATTTCAAGTACTTTCAGATAGTTCTTGTAGTTTTATCAAAATTGGTTCAGTACTTTGGTTTTTAAATCAAATAATCAAAAAGTATTATATTGATAATGGATGATATTATTAATTATAATATCATCCAAGTGTGTCCTCAGTATGAAGTTAAAGCAATTTAAGTCAGTAATCTAATAAATGCTGGGCAGCAGCTACCCAATTGGGCCACTAATACATTTGAAGTCTTGGAAGTAATGACTCCTCTTTGTAAAATGTTTGTAACATGATTTAATAGGTTTTGATCAAAATCAATATCCCCCCCACCCCCTGCAAAATTGTGTGCTACTTATGCACTATTCAGACCTTATGTAATTTACATTTTAAACTAGTAATGTGGCTAAAAGTTATTTATTACTAGCAGCACCCCGCGGTTCCACCCGCGTTTTTGGGATAAAAAGTAGCCTATGTTTTAATCCAGGGTATAAGCTACCTCCATACAAAATTTCATCCAAATCCATCCAGCTGTTAGAGTGTGAAAGAGTAACAAACATACACACATACACACAAACTTTCACCTTTATAATATTAGTGTGATAATATGTGATAATATTAGTGTGACTCAACTGAAACCACTTTTCTATATGATAAATGCTAGAAAATGCTGTTGCCTTAACCCTTCCATTCTAAGGTCCACTTGTGCATTGTCAGGATTAACTTATAATGTATTTAGTTAATGTTGGCATGTTCAAAAATTAGCCATTTATCCTGTAGTAAGGTAAACTAAAGAACAAATCCAGAATCAGTTATTGGTTTAGTGAAGCTGGGATTAAAACAGAACATGTAAGTGGGCCTTAACGTTTTGTTCGTAGAGTAAGAAATAGTCGGATATAATTTTGTTTCACATTTATATTATTAAAATAAACAAAACTAACCATTTATAGCATTACTGCATTGCATTGGTCAGTTCATTGTTATTTTAAACCTGTAATATCATTGGAATTTTTTTAATTTCTCATGTTTACTAATATGATTTGGCTGATTTATATGCAATAAAATTTCCAGAAATATGGGGTGATGCCACATTTTTAGTGGAGTTTAACTTCAACTTCTTTTGTTGTGCTTTATGCGGTTTACCACAGTTTTGCCAATGTTGCATAGGTGTGTAGAATGGAGAATAAGCAATGGAGATTGAGTTTATACTTATAGCTAGCCCAAACAAAGAACATGCCTAAAATATTTTCTACAATTATTGTTCTTTGTTAGGTAGGTTATGTATATTACTGTTGTGAATATTGCAGAAAAAACAACAAATAATTGGTTGTAGTTTCTGCAATATTCACAACGGTAATATACTACCAACGATCCGAAAAGAATGTTAATGCAATGCATGGTAATAGAGCGTGGCCATCAACCATAAGAAAAGATACAATGAAGACCATTGTTTACAAAACGGTAATCAGCTGATGGTGTCCAACAGGAATTATCTCCAGACTGGTAAATAAACCACATCCATAGCAACTATTCCCAGTTCCTATAAATAAGCGTAACTTCGTCGCTATCTATTGAATAATAACCCGGATAAAACCTCAAGACAAGTAAATAATGATGATTGTAGAATGACTCACTTGGGACAAATTAGGTTTTTTCCCATGATTCTGCTTCCGATACATTTTACAACGCCCAAACACGAGTTAAGCAACAAACTTTTATCGTTTATTAATAAATTGTATTTCCCGTTTTTATTTGATTTAATGTTTTAGTCTACGAAAACTCGAAAAGAAAACTAAGAAACCAGAAAATTGACAGTCAACAAATTGACAAACAAAGAGTATATAATTTACAACGTAAGATTGACATTGACAAACACAAGCACTGAGACCACAGGTTGAGGATAAGTGTTTAGTGCCACAGAGTACACAGAGCACAGAGTAGTCTGTAATGTTTTTTAAATAACCTGTGGACTCTAATAATTTTAAAAAAAATTAAATGCTGCCATAAAACAAGTAATTCCCAGTATCAGCGCTTTTTTTAATGTTAGTTGGTAAACTGAGAAGTGACCTACTGAATCTGGTAAGTTTTCTCAATCAAAAGAGAATAGAAATAATGCCAAATAATCTTTAAATACTATCTAAATAATTATATATTTCTTGTGTAAAGAAGGACCTGACAAATTACATTTCATCTTATTTTTATTACAGTATTTTTGATCTTAAAAGTGGAGTCTTCATTTTTGGCATTGTCACACTAACATCATCGCGATCGAGAGTGAGTGACGTATGAACGGCAGAAGAAACGTAAACGAAAGAAAAGCCTTTCTGTGCCGTTGTTATCTTCTAAAATTCCTGAAGAATGGATACAAACGGCCAGACAAATGGGCTCAAATCTAAAAAGAAGGATAAAGACGACGTGCAGGACAACCTATGGTAATGGTTCACTGTTAATTTTACGGCTTGCATGCACTCCCCCATATAGGGGATCCAATGTGTCACACCTACGATTGACAGAGCCTCGCAACTCGCACCTGAGAAATATGTGACCTGGCTGCTACGTTTTGCCTTTGTATGTTAAACAGTGATAAAATGTTTTCACATCGTGTCATGTTCCGCCGCTGCTGCATTTTCATGTGTCACGAGCCAACCTCGCATATTTGACGCATAAATGATGACATGAATGTTGTTTTTTTTAGGTCTGCTATCCTAGAAGAAGTACAGAATCAAGGGAACACAAAACTACCTTCAAACAAAAATGTGCTAGTTCTGGGTGACAACGAAACTGGAAAGACCACTTTAGTAGCTAAATTACAAGGAGTTGAGGACCCTAAGAAGGGCTCGGCGCTCGAATATGCATATATAGATATTAGTGATGAATACAGAGATGGTAAGTACTCTATAAGTGTATAACTGTTGAAATAAAATACCTCTATGAAGCTTTGCCATTCATGAAAATGTCATAGGAAGATTACTGTTATTCTACATAAATAAATTTTTAGACATTTGGGGCCTACTTTTACTTTGTGCGTCACTTTTCATTTTAGTTGGTTGCAGTTAGGGCTTAAAAATGTGATGGGGAATCTTACTTTTCATGCTTTTTCATTTTGGCATAATAGAATGAATATACACACACACAATAAGTAACACAATGAAATTTATTTGAAAATGACTGCAGTTCAGTTGTTCTAATTCTACATGGGGGTGAAAAAGTCCTGCACTGATGTCCCACTCAGGGTGTATTGTGCATTTCCCCCCGCCAGCAAGCCATCCCAGCTCCTTAAAATAGTGGAGTGTGGCTCTAGGTTGCTGGCACAGGTGCAGTGACAGTTATGTTATTGCACTACATAGGTTCCTTATACATAAGCATATGTATGTCAAACTAGGCTCTGTTGCATTCTATAAATTTTACGATACGAAGTTCAAAGATTTTCATTGATGTCACTGTACTGTGATTTAGATTGCATAAATCAGGACAAATATTGTAAATGGGAAAGTTTGAGAGTATATCTTATATGTATAATTCAAATAGAGCTGTGTGTATATGCCTGATTAGATTTAAATTGAAGTAAAGAGCTAGATCTTGGAATACAATCTTTGCTATGGATTAGCATTGGCAAAACTTTGGTGCACCACTAGACTTCAATAAACAGAACATCTCCTTTCCTTTTTGTATAAAATTGAATTGTGTTCTGTAATATCAATATGTACTTGACCTGTATTCCGATTCTCGAACAATGTTGGGATATGTTTGTGTAGTTGTATGTAATGTTATCAAATAATTGATCAGCTGATTTCAATCTGTACCAGTACCTACCTGACTTGAATTGTCCATTTGTATCATGGCATTTAAAGGAACAGTTATGAGGCCTGATTAATTAATCATCTATAAATGTACATACAAATTGTTTGTTGTTTCTTTAGTAATATAGGTACAGTAAGAGTATAGATTATTCTCTACTGGATTTGTATACATTATGTATAAACATTTTAGTACATATTATACAGTTAAAGCAGGTCTCTTTGCACAGAAAATTTATGTTTCAACCAAGTTACACTGGCCGTGGTCACGAGGGGACTGATGTTAAGGACTGTCAACTAAATCCTTCAAAATTAGGCCTAGTGTCATCATCGTGCAGGCTATGTGGTGTCCCCAATTACCCACATTTGGTTGTGTAAAACTTCAGTACCAATGAAAAAAATTATAATATTAATTTTAGTACATGTTTTAAAGAATAAAAATTAGTAATCATAAATTGTATAATATTAACAATCAACTATTTTGGAAAACTCTCTACGTCTGCTACAATTACATCTTAGATGTGCTATCTTTAAAATGTCAATTATCTCCACAGACCACACACGACTCAGCGTATGGGTGCTGGATGGTGATCCAGGTCACACAAACCTGCTCAAGTTTGCGCTAAACGAAGATACATTCCCGCACACACTGGTCCTACTTACAGTGGCAATGACCACTCCTTGGGGCGTTTTAGATCAGCTACAGAGCTGGGCAGCGGTGCTCGGCGATCACATAGACAAATTGGATCTCTCACCTGGTAAGTAAATACAATAACTTATTAATCAGTTTACTTTGACAATCAAGACCTTATTTATTTAATGTGGTCTAAAATGGGGAACTAGCGTGTTTTGCTTTTTAGCAGTTTCAAGTAGCACTTGTAGCAAAGCACCACTAACGGTTTCTAACCAGTCTGTAAAGTTAAGCACTGTTTGCTGTGGTCACTACTTTGATGGGTGACCGCTATAAAGAGTGGTATTTACAACTGAGCAATACCATGATTCAGAGGGTGTGTTAAGTCGTTGATCCCAGCAGTTTTCCTAAGACAATAGTCGTCAAGCCAAGTCAGACGCCTTTAGGCAGCCTGAAAATTGAGACACCAGGGCTGACCACTTGCCATCACGAGAAGAAGATCAGTTTCAAAACCTAGACATTTCACTAAAATTAAAGTGTCACCAAGTACTCAACTTGTCTACCGACATTCTCACTTGAGAGCCAGTTCCCAATCCAGCTGGGCTAGCATGCGCACCGTCAGATATGTCGCGTACGACACGAGAAATATTCTCGATGTAGACTCTAGTTTCTCGTTTACTCTAACATGGTAGCATGGCGCCACCATCGGGCCATATTGCCGGTTAACAACACAAGTAGAAAAACAAAGATAATATTCATCATAAATATCTCATGGAGTGGGGGGACAACCTAGGTTGTTGTAAAATTAAACTTTTATAATATGTTATCACTTATCAGCGTACGAGATGCGGGTTCGATCCCCGCGGCAAACGTAATAATTATCGAGAATAGTTGAGTCGGTAATGCATCCAGAATACCAACTACCACAAGTGACGTTAAACGCTTACCATCAGGCGGGGCGACTGCTTAAATGGTCTACAAACAGGATAGAAAGGAAAAACTTACATTGTTTCTTTTTATGAAAACTTTTTTGGATCAATTGATGTTTTTGTTGATAATGGTTCTTCTCAACGGCCGATGTTACCCAGATTTTTCGTAAGTTCATTCAATCATTTAATATCTTCAAAAAGGACGAAATGTGCGAGCGAGATAGAGGACTCAGTGTGCTAGTGGTGCTAGTACTATTTGTTATTCTGTGGCTTAGGCCCTTCATTTTCTGGAGTATGAGGTATCCTATTTTGATGTCAGTATGTAGTGTCAGCAATTAAAAGGTACAATAACAATGATGATGATGGCTGATGATCTATATTCACATCATCAGCCGAGAGACGTCCACTGCTGAAGATGTGCCCCATAAAACGCCACTTTCGACGCTTACCATAGGGGGAGATTTGTCACAATCACCACGCCTGACAGGCAGCTTGGTGATCGCAGAAGATTTTAATGTACCGAGGAAATGCTGCTGCCCATTATCTGGGTATTCCCATATTTGGGTCTTACGGCACCCGATGGGGTGGTTTTATTCGCACATCGCCACCACACTGTTATGTAAATACAGATGAAATTAAGTTTAATTTCATCTGTGAATGAAATTTAACTACTTTAAAATTTTGAAAGGTAGTGTATGTAAATAAATAAATACATATGTATGGACATTTAACACAACGCCATCTAGCTCCAAATTAACCATAGCTTGCACTATGGGAACCAGATAATAGATAGAATACTTAGATACTTTTTATGTTTGTAAATACATACATACATAGAATACAATATAACACCCAGACACAGAACAAACATCGATGTTCATCACACAAATGTTTGTCTCAGGTGGGAATCGAACCTATAGTTCAGAAGGCAGAGCTACTGCCAACTGAGCTATCAGGCCAGTCATGTGCATTGATTCTATGTGATAATGATTGCATTATGACGATGGAGCTTTCATTAATGAGTCATTCTCCCGCATCCTTATTAGATGCAACTTGATGTAACGTAATAAAACGGTTTATAACACTGTCCTTAACTGTTTCTCGCGGTATACGATATGTTTTGATGTCAGGCTTCGACTTCCGAAATTTGCATCTGTCTGGATGTATGCCGGTATTCGCGTACACCGTATACAGGTTATATTTTTCAATGAATTAAAGGCAAAACTCTCTCAATTCTTCGTTTACGGTCTTGGGCTGATATTTGCCAGTTCCTATCACAAAGGTTGCAAGCTCGTCGCGCCACTCCTTACGGGGCTGGCCACGACGCCGCCGCCGTATAGTCGAGCTGGTGCTCCACAGAGCTCTTTTGGGCCAATATAGCCACCAAGGCTATGTTGCTGACATGACCTGCCCAGTTCCACTTAGGCTAAGCTGTCTTTATAGTGCTACATCGGATATCTGAGTTCTAGACCGTAGTTCAGTATTATGCTACAATACATTGCCCGCAATCTTAAGTTTGGACTTTGGGCGTTAGAAAAACCTAGTTTGTGTATCATAATATTTTGGAAGGTCTTCCTTTGTAATCTTTGACGGACCAACAGCTACTCCAGACATTTTCCATCTTTCTTGCGACTACTGTACCAACCGACATTTATAATCTGAGCAGCGAAGGAATAGAACGCTTTACCAGCGTCATTGTTTCCCGAGAAGTATAATCTGGAAGCTCTTCAAGTCGCGAGTGAATAGGTATCTTCTACAAGCATGTACCATCGTAGACCGCGTCGTCACTTTCCACCTTTTAGTTATAATATTAATAAGTATATGAATAAAATTATTAGTCGCAAATAAAAGTTAATCCACCGCCACCGTGGGCCATGGATGCTCAATCACTGTTAAAGAAACATCTTAGAAGCTCGACGTATACAATATTTCTGTCTGTGACTAAAATACCAAACCTATATCTACCATAGTTCTCGTTTGTCTCAAGAAACCTGCAGTCCCAATAAAGTTTATTTTCCATACGTGACTCAGCGATGACGTCACATGTCACGTAATATTTAATCAATGCCATAAGGTGAATACGCAAGTGGTTTATCTGGTCGACCGGCGGCTATTGGGCAGATATTGTCCTTTATTAATATAAAAGCCTTGTGTGTATCCGTCATTGATAAAAATAACAATTTTACGATGACTCGTATTAGTTGTGTTGTTAGTAAACAGATTCGATCGTGCAAGTAATTATTTTTCAAAGGCTTGACATTTAGAGAAGTTAGGTAGTCGTTCAACATATTATTCAATAAGTCGTAGGACGATGTTTGTTTAATAACGAGAGAGTTTACGACATAATTTGCCACACGTTAGGTCACTGGACTTTTACTTTACTATTTAAGCTGGTATCACGATATTGTCATAGTATCTCATAGTAGTCTATGATCGTCACCCGAAGGCGGTGTCCCTATGAAAAAAAAATGAACAGTGATTCGCAGCTAGTTTTATAAAATCGTTGATCAAAAAATATTCCATACAAACAAGTTAAATTCTTCAGCTAAACTTATTATGATAATGAAATTCATTACGA
Organism: Ennomos quercinarius; assembly: GCA_910589525.2. NCBI lineage: Eukaryota > Metazoa > Arthropoda > Insecta > Lepidoptera > Geometridae > Ennomos > Ennomos quercinarius. Next base: position 2,908,381 of record OU342491.1, read on the forward strand.
CATTCTCCAATCTAGTAAACTAATCTTTTAGTGTGTAGCAAAGAATTTCAGCTCAATTATATCTGTAACGCACTAATTGTGTATCTAACTGTCGGGTACCAAAAGTGTTCATCGTGAGAAACCAGACATTGGGTGGGCTTTCTTTTGTTTTCACTAAAAATATTCTACCCGCTCTATTGTGTCACTGTTTGTAGCGGCTGAGACATCGGCTATATTGTTTTATTTTGATTCGGTCTCTTTGTGTTGTTGTTTCATTGAGTGTGCGTATGCAGTCATTTAGTTACGCAGCATTTTTTGCTACTTTACTGCAGTGCATGTGATCGCACATTTGAAACCAAATTTGGTATGGCAAGCCACATTAGGGCTCGTGGTAGGAAGTATATGAAAGGGTTGTCGAAAGCCGACAAGGACGACGTCATCATCTTCATCATTTTTGCTAAAAAAAATATTTTCATTTTAACCGACTGACTTTATCGACGTTGATTTAGCCCTGAAAACTAAATATGAAAAATTTGCTGGTTGGTCCTATTTTTACGTCACGGAACAGCGTCCCGTGGGTGCCGTAAGAGCCGGCTAAGGGAATGTTCAGGGAATGGACAGCAGCATTTTCATCTGCAGACAACTATGCTGCACGGTGGCCTTTTTTGATGCCCCTAACGGAGGAGGCCTATGTTCAGCAGAGGACTTCTTCCGGCTGATGATTTGTGATGTGATACCAAGCAGACTGACCGAACGTTGATCTAGCAACGAAACTAATATATCAATGTCACTTTAAGTTTGTTTGATATTAGTTTATTCTATTCGAAATTATAACATTTCAACTTGCTTTCAGCTTGCTTGAAATAGCAAGTTGAAATGGCAATGGGCAGGCCACATCGCTCGTAGAACTGACAACCGATAGGGAAGAAAGGTTGTCGAGTAGCGACCACGAACCGGAAGACGCAGCGTAGGCCGGCCCCCACTAGGTGGACCGATGATCTGGTGAAAGCCGTGGGAGCCGATTGATGCAGGAGGTGAGCAGCCGTTCAAAGTGGCGCTCTCTGGAGGAGGCCTATGTTCTGCAGTGGACGTCTTCAGGCTGTTTGTTGATGATGATTCGAAATTATAGCTCTAAAACAAAATGTCTTGTAAAGTTTTGGATTTCGCTTATATTTACACAGTCATTATAAAATAAAATTTGAAAGATTTGTTAAAATACTCAAAATCAAAAATAGATAAAGCTTTATAGTCCCTGCAAGCGGAAACATAAGTTTGTATGTGGACTGCGGCGTATGTAAAGGCTGTAAATAAATAATGGCAAGCAATCCGCTAGGCAGGCGGTCGAATCTACGTGATCAGCATGAATCATCGTCAGCATGAGACATGTAGGATTGTAGGATGTAGGTAAACGTGTAGATACCGTTCGTTCATTAGCTGCACTTCGGTGCTAGGTCACTACAGCTTATACTGGCGATCTATACCTATGTTAAGTGAATTTTTAACAAGTTTTTATTATCACTTAATTTCTCCAAGTATTATACGGTTTCTTGCAAAATGTGTCCTTAGTTTGTGGGATGTGTATATGCATCATCATTATTATAATTATAACCAGTATTTATACCATTTTTTAAGTAAAGGAAAATTCATCCATTGTTATATCGTATCGTGCACCGTCCTGAGCGTGCTAAATGGTTAGTTTGCTGATTTACGTAATTGATTCTGGTTGTACAGTAACAGCTTAGATATGACCACAACCACACACTTTATCGATAAAAAGATCTACTATCGGTAGATTTGATTTTGTGTATGATTTTCGAATACTACGGCTTTTGTCATAGTTCAGACTGAAGACCGACTTTTTAAAGATCGCACAGGTAGTTATTCTGCCGCCAAGCGGTAGTGTGCAAGCACTACTGTGTTCCGGTTTGAAGGGCATTGTAGCTAGTGAAATTACTGGGCAAATAAGACTTATGAACTGATCTCACAGTCTAGAAGTCTTTTTTAGACTGTGTGATGTCTCAGGATGACGTACGCAGTGCGCAGTGTCACGCGAAACTTTAATTTAGAGTACACACCACACCACAATGCAATCTGTTATGGGCGGTCGTGAATCTTAACACCAGGCGAACGACTAGCTCGTCACGTCATTCGTTTACAATTTACATAACTTTCGTTTACGTTAGCTCCAAAATTTTTAGCGTTGTGCAGTGGTCCCGCTTAATGTGTTCTAGTTTTTTTTCGGTAGTTGAATTCGGTATGCGTGTAAAGTTAAGCAGCGAGCTCTGGACAGATGCGCATACTTAATACGGCTTCTCCGGCACGCGATGTGCGATAACCGGTTCAACGTTTTGCTATCGACTAGTAGGACTCACCCCCGTTTTATTAACTACGAATGATACATTAGTATTGTATATTGTTCCATAAAACCGAGTGCTCACAATCGGTCAAAGGTTCTCGAGTGGCGACCACGAACCGGCAGACGCAGCGTAGGCCGGCCCCCCACTCGGTGGACCGACGTCCTGCTAGGCGATCATGTAATTTGATTGCAACGAATACAAACACAAAAATGTATGGCTTTGACAGTTTCAATACGCAGTTTATGTGCGTAGTTATGAAATATCTCCTGTTACATTGCTATCAAAGTTCCGTGATCACCCCGCTTGTCAGAACCGCGGGGACCTGATGGATGCAGGAGGCAGGCAGCTGCTCAAAGTAGCGTTCTATGGGGGAGACCTATGTTCAGCAGTGGACGTCTTCAGGCTGATGATGATGAACAATCGGACCTTATTAACTCATCTGAACTGTAGATTGTGGGTTCGATTCCCACTCAGGACAAACATGGATGCATTCAAACATAATTTATCACTATGATTTATTTCAATGGGGTGTCTTATTATATTTAATTTTTTTTTTTTTTTTTATAATTAAATGTAACATTTTTTTGCATTTGAATAATTTTTAGAGGTCACTTTTTTTTCTATCAAGAAAACTTTTCGTAACCGTGTTTTAATTTCTATAGTTGGCAAGAAGATCGATGACTAGTATTAACATGAATTTTTTTTCAATCCTGTAAATGATATGCAATTTGAGAAAATAACATTCAAGTTAGTCGATTTGAGAGCCTTCAGCCTCTTAATGTGGATGAAGGAGACAGAGTTGTAGATTTCGAATCTAATACATCACACTAATATTATAAAGGCGAAAGTTTGTGCGTATGTGTGTATGTTTGTTACTCTTTCACGCTGTAACAGCTGGACGGATTTGGGTGAAATTTGGTATGGAGGTAGCTTATACTCTGGATTAAAACATAGGTTACTTTTCATCCCGGAAACGGGAACGGTTCCTGTAGGAACGCAGGTGGAACCGCGGGGCGCTGCTAGTCAGAATTATGCAGTAAGATGTTTTACAATAACACCAACCTGTAATTTCCAGAACAAAGGCTACAAAGTAAAAAGCAGCAGGTACAGAAATGGCAGAGGTATACGGAACCAGGTGACGAGTTGGAGCCCACGGCCTCGTCTCCCATGAAGAGGTCATCGAGGAACTTGTCTGATGACCTCGAGAATGGGGACGACGATGACTGTCCTCTACCGGAGGGAGTGCTTACTACCAATCTGGGGCTGGACATTGTTGTGGTGGCCACTAAGGTAAATATTCAAACTTCTGGATGGAGAGCAACCATTCAGAGTTACTTGGTGGCGGGGTCACGACGACATTAGCTCTGATTTTTTAAACCACAGCAAATAACCCTAGGAATCAGGTTCTAAAATCTCTCAAAATAACTTAGTATCGATTGAGAATCAATGGCAATGGGCAGGCCACATCGCTCGTAGAACTGACAACCGATGGGGAAGAAAGGTTCTCGAGTGGCGACCACGAACCGGAAGACGCAGCGTAGGCCGACCCCCCACTCGGACGATCTGATGAAAGCCGCGGGGTGCCGATGGCTGCAGGAGACGAGCAACCGCTGAAAGTGATGCTGTCTGGGGGAGGTCTATGTTTAGCAGTGGACGTCTTCAGACTGTTGATAAGGATATTATGAGCTGTGCAAGCTCCTCGTCTGAGGGTCTTTCAACTCACGAACTTATTTACCAACTGGTGTTTTTTTTATCATTGTTGCTTATTTTGGCCACTGCTTTACCTAATAGTAATTGACGACGCGGTCAACGATGGAGCATGCTTGCCTAGAAGATACCGGTTCACTCTACCCTTAAAAATTTCCAGATGTTGTTAGGATCCAATGAAACTAGAAAGACCGTGTTCTTTTCCTTTGCTGTCCGAATTATGAATGCAAAAACGAAACGCTTTGCGTGGATTTAAAAATGATTTTGGTAAAAAGAGTTTCACGACACGATCTCATCTAAAACCAAGCGATGTATTCGCTAGCTGATGAGAACTTCACAAGATGGTCTTCATTCTCTTTCCCGTGTCCGCAGACTGACTACATGAGCACGCTAGAAAAGGAGCACGATTACCGTGACGAGCATTTCGACTTCATGCAGCAGTGGGTGCGACGGTTCTGTCTTCAGTACGGCGCCGCTCTCTTCTATACCAGCGCTAAAGAAGACAAGAACTGCGACCTTCTGTACAAGTACCTCACGCATCGGATATATGGGCTACCCTTCCGGACGCCCGCGCTTATTGTTGAGAAGGATGCGGTGCTGATGTGAGTTGAACAACTAAATTCTCTCTACTCGTGTCTTTGTCGTCCACTTCTCTTTCTTTTCTCATTTCATATTGCTCCTGTTTTTTCTTAATCTCTTTCCTCCTTGACCCTTAATGCACCTACACGCATGCACGTGTCCGTAAATACACACGCACACGCGAGTTAGAAGAATACTTAAGCACGCATTCAAACTCGAAAATCCATACTTAAATTCACACACACACATTTACTTATACAGATAATATACCCCTCCTGTAGGGCTAGCACGGCCGGCAGACAAAATTGTCTTTCCCTGTTTTACTCCAAGTATGAAGAAAGTGACGTAAAACGGGGAAAGACAATTTTGTCTACCGTCCGTGCCTGCAGCTAATATAAAATAGTCCACAAGCAGTTGTTTCATTTTAATAATTTATTTTAGTTTATTTTATTGCAAATGCTAATTGTGCTCACAGCGATGCCAACACACACAAAAAAGCCACTTAAAAATACACACACAGATCCAGTATGAACCGTATCACCCTGTAATAGCGTTGTAAAACAATAATATGTGAGTTACATCACATTCATTAGGCGCGGTCACACGCGACTGAGAGGAAAAACAAGGCACATGCCTTGTTTTGACGGTGCCGTTTTCGAAAACACAATTAAAGATTATTATAATATTTGTTTTCAGACCTGCCGGTTGGGATAGCATGAAGAAAATTAGCATATTATATGAAAACATGCAGTCTTGTAAGCCAGACGATTACTACAGAGATGTCATCGTACAACCAGCTATACGGAAAGTAAGTACCTACCATTGTACTTTACCTGCTAACTTTATTTATTTATTGAAGTTCAAGTACTCGCTGTGCTTACAGAACGATGCCAAAGCGCACAGAAAGCTATAACAAGTAATAATGGTTCCTTATAGTTCCTTGTTGAATCGACCTGCTAATTATCTTCTAGGCAAGCATGTTCCATCGTAGACTGCGTCATCGCTTTCCACCAGGGCCCTAATTCTGTATGAAAACTCAGATTCCACACGATACGAAACCACGTCGTTATCGTGTCTTGTTCAAATCGTGTCACAGCATTAGAAATACCTTCACTTTACATTATGTTATTTTTATTTTGAATAAATATTGATATATTAAGTGGTGGTAACTTTTGACGTGTTGATGTTTCGGAACGTGTCTCAGCGGAACATTATGATTTTTGACAGTTCAAATCGCGTCATTTCCAAATTCATTACGCGCGGTTTTGTTTCCATTCCAAAACAGATTTTTGCAGATTTCTTATATAAGACAAGGAATTCGCGTGGTTTCGAAGTAAGGAATCGTAAAGTGGTCATACAGAATTAGGGTCCAGGTGAGACAGTGGTCAAATGATTTGCCTATAAACAATAAAAAAAAAATTAAAAAAAAAATTACCAATAGTATCCATAGTCAACAAAGAAATGTTTGCACAGCAATCGCCTCGCCAATTACCGCCGATTTACAAAAATTACCAATAGTATCCATAATCAACAAAGAAATGTTTGCACAGCAATTGCCTCGCCAATTACCGCCGATTTACAAAAATTACCAATAGTATCCATAATCAACAAAGAAATGTTTGCACAGCAATCGCCTCGCCAATTACCGCCGATTTACAAAAATTACCAACAGTATCCATAATCAACAAAGAAATGTTTGCACAGCAATCGCCTCGCCAATTACCGCCGATTTACAAAAATTACCAATAGTATCCATAATCAACAAAGAAATGTTTGCACAGCAATCGCCTCGCCAATTACCGCCGATTTACAAAAATTACCAACAGTATCCATAATCAACAAAGAAATGTTTGCACAGCAATCGCCTCGCCAATTACCGCCGATTTACAAAAATTACCAACAGTATCCATAATCAACAAAGAAATGTTTGCACAGCAGTCGCCTCGCCAATTACCGCCGATTTACAAAAATTACCAACAGTATCCATAATCAACAAAGAAATGTTTGCACAGCAATCGCCTCGCCAATTACCGCCGATTTACAAAAATTACCAACAGTATCCATAATCAACAAAGAAATGTTTGCACAGTAGTCGCCTCGCCAATTACCGCCGATTTACCCAGTTTACAATAGGCTAGTGTCCTGCTATTTTTTTTATTGCTTAAATTAATAATATTCCACAAAAAATAAACAGTCGTCAAAACAAAAATTAAATATCTCAAAAATTGATAAAGTTATAAGCATTTTAAAATGCAAAAATAGAAAGAGACGGCTCAAACATGCAGTGACGTCACTCTTGCTTCTAACACTGAATTCATAGTCAAGTTTGGGGCTCCTCTAGAGGATGATTCCGGCGCTGTGTAGCGAATTATAGTTTTATGCGTTTCATGAACAAAAGTAACCCCCAATTTGACATTGTCGGGGGCTGGATGCTGATTGTACGAATTTCGTCAACCAAACGGTCCCCTTGCTTTGATAACGTGCTATTTTTTATTATTGTTTGAGTGTTGTGTTGTGTTTTTCATAAATATGGAAGTAGATGGTGACTTGGATCTCATAAATGATGAATGGCCGATGAAGCCTTGAATGAAATGCGAATTATATCAGTGCCGAAGCGACATATTCGTAATTATCTTAACCCCACTGAATTCTTCATCGATTTTTATAAATAATAATTATATTGTAAGATAATGAAAGTAAATTAAATTATGTATAAAAATTAATTGTTTTTTTGCCAAAATCAAGTCAAAATGACACCCGAAAAAATTTTCATAGACAACATGATTGAAATGCACAGATTAGAGAAAAAATATGTGTTGAACTGCCATTTAGTTAGGGGTCTCCAGCGATTGTTTATGAAAGTGAAAGAAGAACGATTCAACATTTAACCTCTACGTGAAAGTTGAATGATGGATTTTGGGGGTTTATTCACCCGTTGACTATGAATACCACTGTTAGTATCTCATTACTAAGCTGTGGTAAATAGTCTCTTTGGCACGTGCGTTTTTGTTGTAACGGTGGGGAATCTGTTTTGCGAGAAAGGAACAGGCGATGCCCCCTCCAGAAACTTTAAGAGCTTATTACTCCTTGATTTATTTACCGATTTTACTTATTATTTCGATTATTGCGTTCCTTTTTAACCTATTTTATGAAAATAATATTTACTTGTTATTTTTGAATAGCAGACAAGTAGCGTATTGTAAGTTGCGTATCGTTATTAGAGTGGGTCCAACCGTGAAGCGGAGGTATCTGCGGAGGACGAGCAAGCGTTCCTCCAGCGGCAGCTCGCGGCGCTGCACGCCGGCGCGCCCGCGCCGCGCGCTGACTCGCCGCGCGCCGCCACGCAGCGCGCGCAGCACCAGGTGCTCTGTTACAATATTATAAACAGGAAACATTTTATTGTTTGTTTGTTTGCATTGAATAGGCTCCGAAACTACTGAACCGATTTGAAAAATTCTCTCACTGTTGGGAAGCTACACTATCCCCGGGTGACATAAGCTATACTATATTTACAAAAAAATTAGGGGTTCTTACTAAAACTGATAAAAGTTGTAAAAAAATTACCTAAAATATGCTTTACATCGCGTGCGCTGCGAAAACTATTATACCCGTGTGAAGCCGGGTCGAGCCGCTAGTATTATATAATGGGGTCATGCGGTGTTAACTCAACACACCAAATACTGTACGCTCATTGGTTAAAAACGGCCAATGATCAACAGGCAACCAATGAGCGTTCAGTAATTGGTGTGCCAAGTTGACACGAATTTTAACAATTGTTCAAGAACCTGGAGGAAAGTTTTCCTTAGCTAAATTGTATTTTAATAGACTTAACAGTGCAACGTAGGCTGCCCCCCACTAGGTGGACTGAAGATCTGAGCCGATGGATGCAGGAGGTGAGCAACCGCTCAAAGTGGCGCTCTGTGGGGGAGACCTATGTTTAACAGTGGATGTCTTCAAGCTGTGTGTTGTATCTGTACTATTAATTAAAAATGAAAAATACCTTATAAATAACACAATTTTAATGTGGCCCAAAAGGCAATTTACCCGCCATATAAAATCTAAACTTACAAGCATTTTAAAATACAGAAATAGAAAGAGACAACTCAAACATGCAGTGACGTCAGTTGTTGGTTCTTCATAGTACCTCATTACTAAACTTTGGTAGCGTTACATACAACCTCTTTGGCATGTGACGTCATAACGTGTGTTTTTATAGTAACTGTGGGGAAGCTCCACGCGATCTCTGTTTTGCGGGAAAGATGCAGGCGATGCCCCCTCCAGAAACTTCAAAAGCTTATTTACGCCGTGATTTATTTACCGATTTTACTTATTTTTTCAATTATTGCATTCATTTTTAATTATAACTTTGCGAAAATAATATTTGCTTGTTAATTTTTAGTAGCAGGCAACTAGGTTATTAATGTTATAATTTTCTTTCATACATAATACAAATACTGTTTTTTTTTTATAATATGTGTTGACATTTCACACACATCCAGCCCCAATCTAAGTATACCCAGCATGTACTATGGAAACCGATAACTGATAGAATACATAGATATACATTTTTGTTTGTAAATACATACATAGAACACAATATAACACAGAACAACAAACACCGATGCTCACCACGCAAATGTTCGTCCCGGGTGGGAATCGAACCCACCACCTATAGTTCAGAAGGCAGAGCTACTACCAACGGAGCTATCAGGCCGGTCAATATCGCGATCGTAAAACAATGTGTGGTCCCGCTTGCAGCTGGAAGGCGCGAAGCTCGGCATGTCCCCCGGCACGCCGGGCAACGAGGGCGTGCTGGCGAACTTCTTCAACTCGCTGCTGTACAAGAAGACCGGCTCCCCGGCGCGCGAGGCCGCGGCGGCCGGCGGCGGCGCGGCGGCCGCGCGCTCCGACGCCGCCGCCGAGCTCGACCGCCTCACCCGCGCCAAGCGGCACCAGCCGTTAGACCTCAACTCTAGTGAATGTTAGCTCCACGGGGGAAGGTAAAGGTTTTTTTGTATTGTTTGATAGGCTTGCGCTTGACCTCTACCTCACCTGGGCCCTAATTCTGTATGAAAACACAGATTCCACACGATACGAAACCACGTCGTTCTCGTGTCTTGTTCAAATCGTGCAGCATTAGAAATACATTCACTTTACATTATGTTATTTTTATTTTGAATAAATATTGACATAAGTGGTGGTAACTCTTGACGTGTTGATATTTCGGGACGCGTCTCAATGGAAAGTTATGATTTTTGACAGTTCAAATCGCGCCAATTCCACATTAATTTCGCGCGGTTTCGTTATCATTGCATAGAGAATAGATTTTTGCAGATCTCTTATGTAAGACAAGGAATTCGCGTAATTTCGAAGAATGAATCGTAAAGTGGTCATACAGAATTAGGACCCTGATGTTAAGTGTCGATGCGGTCTAGGATGTAACGCGCTTGCCTAGAAGATAGCGGTTCACTCTCGATTTGAAGACTCCAAGATTCTAATTCTCGGGAAATACAGACGCCGGCAAAGCGTTCCACTCTTTGGCTGTTCGCATGATAAATGTGGAAGCAAATTGCTTTGTTCGCACATGCGGGATGTTAACCATGTAACGATGGCGTTTTTTTTCGTACATCTGGTTGTCTGATGGTGGAATGGTGATCGCGGAATCAGGTTGGCTTTGTTTTACCATACCACTATATAAGAAATTGGGGGCGGGGGGCGGGGACCAAGTGCTAGCTTCTTTATTTAAGTACACAGAATCTATAGGGTAGTTTGTATAAAATAAAACAAATGTATTGTTAAATTTGAAATGTATAATGATCTGTAAGCGTTACATTTATTTGAAGCGCCACTCCGAGTGTCCTGAGCACTATATGTTGAAAATCCATTGCGGTGATTGGTTGGTTTAATTAGTTGCGAGAACGCTCACGATGTCACTCTTAGCAATCAGCGCCAAAATAGCGAAAATCAATCTTCAGTCAATATTAGCCTGGAACTAGGAGAGGAATGCCAATACACCAAGAAAACAGCGCAGACCAAAAATATGCCTAAAACTAGATGCCGTTGCAAAAATGAGCGGGCTATAAGTTGAGCGCAGATCAGAAATATGCCAAAAAATCATTTGAAAAAATGAAATGTTGTTGTGTGTCACGTATCAAAATGTGTTGAAAACGCTAACTACCTTGTTCTCCGTTTCAGGTAAACATTATAGAGCGACGGGCGCATCCACTCACTGCGCCGGCGCGGCAAGTGTCGCTGTCTCGCTTCCCCGCGCACCTCTCGCTTGCACCCGCGCCCCTCGCCCCTAGAACGGTAAGCTTGCAGCGACGGCGAACCAACATCGGATGATACTTACATAGTCATAGCACTTGGCAGTCATTTGCCGCTTGGAATGTACAAGAAACTCTGTTATTTGGCGATTGTCATGATCGACCGGTCATGATTAGCTGATTGGTTTCAAGCGGGGCTTGTGATTGGCCGATTTGTTGTATAGCCATTGTTATTGGTCGCCGGCAGAGGTCAAGTTACTGGCCAGGCAGACCGGTTTAAAAACTTAACAGCCATTTCAGCAACTGATACATCGTACCTAGAGAAGTTTTGTCTGAGAACCGGCTGAAAGTTAGCACTATCTATGACTGCCCTTGGTTCTAAAAGAGTGGTTATTATTATTTGATACTTAGCTGTTAAATAACGCGATTTCATGGTAAAGATATATATATTGTAGCATCGACGTAAGCTTCTCATAAAGGCAGCTCTGTTTTTATTAAGCCAGTGTTTTAGAACCAAGACAAAAAAAAAACGAAGATTAGGATCGTAATCTGTATTTGTTAGCGTCAGTAATATATTGTCAAGTTAACCGGTGCGGTGGCAGGCCCTTCTTTGTAAGGCTATCGAAGTTTGTAACAGGAAAATGATAATTACATTCGAGATTCTTCAAGTATTCCAAACATAAAACAGTTTTTGTCTCGTTCAAATTAACATTACAGTCCAGCCACTGAGAGAATGCGTTTGACAGCTACAATAACATTTTAAAAGCTGAAATAAAAAAAAAATCACAAGTCACATAAAATGCCTGTTAACTTTATTAAAAATAATATTTTCATACTTAAAATGCAAGTTTTAACCCATATCCTATTAAATCAATACCATACCAGTTTATATTCTATAACGCGATTCAATATAGAAGAGATCTGAAAGAGCGGGCATTTCTATTGGGGTCTCACTTCCACTGCTCATAAACATAATCGTGGAAGTGAGAGAACGATATTATCTTGCTTTCGTCAGTGTTTCAATGATACGCGTTATAATATTGTTTGTATGATATTAAGGTATTTATTTAGAACCGTTTAGTGGCGAAACGATTTCTTAGTTTAAAATATGAATAGTAAATATAATGTATTACGACGGATATTTGATATGTTCAGGTGTCGATATTAAGTAAATTTTAAAAACCCAATTGCTCGTGGATTACGTAAATTTTAAAAACCCAATTGCTCGTGGATTACGTAATTATACGAGTTATTTACAACATGTACAACTTTTGCTATCAATAATAAGTCAAATTGTTCAATGACTTTGAAACGCATTGAACAAAACTATAGTAATTCACTTATCGACTCTGAACATGTTCAAAGTATATCGTTGCCTCGTTTACAGTTCAAAAGTGAATGGCTTATATCTGAGATTAAGGAGTTCAGCAAAATTGTGATCTTCTTCAAAGACTGGCATTGCAGTGCAATTGGTAACGTTTGATGCACAAGTCACTTGTTTGTACAAACCGATTATTAATATGTGTATGGGTATTATTATTATGTATGCGTAATGCGTTAATTTTATTTGCTCATTTGTATTTGTGTATAGAATGTACAGACCGGTGTTATTATTAGCTGAGTTTATCTGAAAAAATGCGACTACTATAAACCATTTACTAATGTTTTGGAAAAAGGTTTTTTTCTCTGCACAATACTGAGTTGGGAGAAATGCCTCCAATGAAAATAAATTCAATTCATTCACATTCGACGTGTTTAATTTACTGTCTGTTGAAATGGACAAATCGCTAGCTATAGAAATGTTCAAGTCGCTAGCTATAGAAATGTTCAAGTCGCTAGCTATCGAAATGTTCAAGTCGCTAGCTATCGAAATGTTCAAGTCGCTAGCTATCGAAATGTTCAAGTCGCTAGCTATAGAAATGTTCAAGTCGCTAGCTACAGAAATGTTCAAGTCGCTAGCTATCGAAATGTTCATGTCATCCGTTTCTTCAATTAAACTGAGCCAATAACGAGTTACAATGTAAAGCTTTGAATCCAGCATCGTAATGGTGACCTTTTTTGTGTTTGTGTAGCAGAGTTTATATATCCAACTTATTGTTTGGACCATTTTTTTAGTTTCCCATTGTTTTCCCATTCACAGCATATTAGTTTTAATATTTTTACTTTGTGAGTGTAATTTATTTAGATATCGGTATCAGTTCATTTGTGGTGCAATACTGTACATTCCACACGTGGTTTGGTGCTTATTTTAATAGTAAATTTATACAATATTAACTATGGACTTTCATTTTACTGAACTTGCCTTACTGCTCTCTCAATATTTTCTAAATTTTAGTAATCTTTCGTAAGCATCAAAGGTCACTATTATTAGTCACTAAAATTAATATCATCATCACACTAATATTATAAAGGCGAAAGTTTGTATGTGTGTATGTTTGTTACTCCTTCGCGCTCAAACGGCTGGACGGATTTGGACGAAACTTGGAATATAGATAGCTTATGTGCTGGATTAACACATAGGCTACTTTTTATCCGCCGGTGAAACCGCGGGCCGCAGCTAGTTTTATATATTTTGGTTCAATGAAAAAGTACTTAAATTCACAGCATCAGTAACATAATCAATCAACCACAGAATTAATAATAAATAGCAAAAGCATAGCTTTCTTAACACGTAAGTATCTATTCTATATCATATAAGGATTAAATCTACCTTGGGATTCATGATGTAATTTATTAACCTAACTATTAATTTAGCTATTAAATAATATTTTAAAGTTGTTGGCAGACTTACTATTGTGGTTGTCGATTGTGCAGGCCTTCGTCTGATGGTAGCAGTTCCAACAAACTAACTTGCATTAAAATTAACTAAATTTTCTTTTAATGGTAAATGCATAATTTATTTTATATCCATTGTCCATTTTTTGGGCTCTAAATTTATTTTATTTATTTATCGTAGCACTGCACTGTGCTCTTTTCGTGTATATCCCATTACACGTTTTAGACAAATTTTAATGTCTAGGAATATCTTTATAGAGAAGTTGCAACAATGTTTTTCATATATTTTAGTGTTATTAAAATGTGGCATTTGACCAAATTCGCCTGGTATTAAATGATAATGGGGTCGCCCATAAATCACGCGTAAAAGATACCTAAATTAGCTGGTTATTAGTATTACCGAACCCATTAGCAATAGTAAGTCGCCAACGAATATCATATTCGTGTTAGTAACTCTTGTATATACGGTGAATAATTCGCAAGTTTTGATATGAGACATATTTATATGGCGGAGTGATAGTGGAGCAAAGGCTGGGATGTTTGTCTATTTTTATAACGGGGATAATGTTAGGTGGCTAAAATGCATGATTATAATATAGGTGTACCTTATAAGCGTGTTTTCGTATGTGAGAAGTCAAAGCTGTACATCGCAAGTCTTGAATAATACGTACTTATGTAACTATATTAATGTATTAGTTTGTATTTATCGCTTGAAAGTATTGCGTCAAATCTATCAATTCACAGAGCATTCTCAGCAAGCGAATCAAACGGCTTTTTGCTCAGATAAAATATATATTTATGTTTGTTTGTTTTACTAGTCAAAATGTCAGTTTGGTTTTTTACTATTAAAGTTTTTTTTAACTACCTACATCTTTTCTGTGATATGATTTTTATTTAGAACAAATGTTTCTTATCTGGGTATGATGTATTAGCCACGTAACATCCTCTATTGGGCACCGAGCATTTGTATTCAAGTCTATTGGTTTTGTTCATTTCATGCTTAGCATGACATAATAAAAATAACGAAGTAGTCTGCGATTTCAAAATTTAGATCTCTACTCATTATGGAAGTTAAAAAAAACTGGAGTCCAATTTGTTGTGCAAAATCATAGACTAAATGAAGTTTGACATTTTAAAAATGTAGCCGTCTCTTTCATATACATCGAAATAACAAGGACGGGCGATAGATTTAAAACTGTCAAATTAACTTTAGGATTTTTACAACAATAGCGACACCAGTGTATCTGCGTGTCGGAACTGCAGCTTGATTCACAGGCCATCGCAAAGGTTCTGATTCGAAATCGACACTCGTGAAAAAGAGAGAGTGGTTTAAACGAAGGAGACAGAGAGTGTAGACTTTGAGTAAAAACTTTTGCGGTGGATTGTGAATCGACCTGCTAGACTAAAACCAATTTAAACGAAATTTCAGCAACTGGGAAAAAGGGATTTAATTTCACCGCCACAGGGCGAAGAGCTAGGTGTAGTTATCAAAATGTGATATTTTTGTAATGGTATACTTAATTGCAACTTTAATATGTTTTATTTATAATTAAGCGACGAGATAAATAGGTTCTTGGCAATCTTGGCCTGATAGAAAAAAACATCTACCCACAGTGTCAACTCTTTTTTTAAATACTGGTCCTTGTCTGTACTACTAAGACCGTGAGTCCACGACGCACCAAACGAATCCACTTTGCTCTTCAACAAGAAGGACTCCAAATCGAAGACGGCACAAAACAAAAAATTCTTTTAAATGTATTTATTTATCAAAAAATACAGTTCGGTAAAACATGTCTTAACCTTAGGTTAGGTTTTGGTTTGATTCATAAAAGAGAAAATAGATGATGACATCTCGTCTCCAGTACCAATCGACAAGTGAGTCACGGAGTACTTTTCGGAAAGAGTGAGTGTCGTTCTGTAATGGCCGTTTAACATATCCAGTCAGTAGGAAATTGGCTGCGAGTTTTTTATAGTAACCTGTGGTGGAAGTCTAATTAGCCAGGAGTGTCAACGTCAGTGGTGAGTGAGTCAGGGTCAGGAGTCTCGTTGCGTGGGTAGTCCTAGAATCACAGTGTGAGTGTCGCAGATATCAACGCGACTACCGCGTTGTTTGAGCGAGAGCCATATTATAATTAAAAGCGTTCAAAAACTCACCGCTAGGGGCGCTGCCCATTGTCTACAAACTGCGCATAAAACGCGACTTACGCGTTTATATCGAGACATGCCATGTAACAAAATTCATCTTAGATCTCTGATATCCTGAATATTTAAACATTTTATAAATGATAATGTTTTGAGGTAAAAAAAAAAAACATTTTCCGTGCATGAGATGAATCAAAACTTTATAAATGACAATACGATGCGAAAATGCCATTTTGGTTGTAATAATAACAGAAAATCTGTTGAACAGGAGCATAGTGATTTATTAATAAGTAGATTCTCAATCGATAGTTTCGTTACGCTTCGCAATAGGTTAGATTCCAATATTTAATAGTAAATGTTTTAGTTGTTATTACTTATGTTATTTAAAAAAAATACTAATAAATTATCCATAAGCGATGGTCGTATGACTAAAAATCGAGCGACTTGTATTGAGTGTAATAAAATATTTAATATTGAATTTAAAAAATAAAGTGAAAACGCAGACAGGCAGTAGACATTCTTAATGTACTCGTGACATTTTTGTTATGTTTTCCATCTTTTTATTAATTGTTCCATCTGTATCGCCGCACACTCATCTCTGTAAATATTTTTGTTTTTTTACAGAAGTATTGAAGTGAATGTAAACAGAAGTATAGTGTAGGTATCTTGTTCTGTAACTTTTCCCATGATGTCTAAGTACCATTTATGTTATGTAATCTAAAGTAAAGATACCTATATATTAAGGGTTGAACTGTCTACCGAGGCCCCTCACAATTATTTGTTTTCTATGTAATTGTACCCACACTATTTGCGGCAATGTATGTACAGAAAATAATTTCAATAAATTCTAAAACTGTTCTGATCGACTTGTGGTTTTATTTATTTTTAATTAAAAACCAATTGTTATATTAAATTGGGTTGGGTCTCTCCCCTCGTGGGGAAAAAACAACCAGAATAAATAATTCCTGACTGCACCTGAATTCTTGGTCACAGCATCGCTCTGCTTTATTCTCAACTTGACCACAGAGTTATATAATATAGTCAATGGTTTTTTCTCTAATCTGTGTACTTGACTTATCAGGTGTTGCCAGGACAGTGCTTATCGCCATTTTAGGGAAAATCAATGGAAAAATAAATCAATAAAGAATTTTGGTTTGGTTGGCCTTTATATTTGTGATTAGTGTGTCATTGCTTCAGGTGTGAAGAATGCTTCTTCTGTTTAATTATGCCATTCTTAATAAATATTTTTGCTTTTATTTATTTATTTATTTATTATTGCATTCATGTACATCATTGTTATTATTTTTATAGGTAGTTTGCTAAATCGAAATTGTATTTTTTTATAATTTAAATAATTCTAATCTAGAAATTGTTTGCAATGTATAATTAATTACATAGGATTCCTTCCAATTCACCGAAAACCTTTTAGTTGCATTTAGATCTGGTGGAGCTTTCGCTTCAATATAATGAAGCGCTGCTGTACAATTTGTACTGTTACAATTCACTTTAGGTCTTCTTCACTTTTCGGCTACTTAGCGTAATCATCAGATTAATTTTATTGTAAAGGATAACCCCCTTTTAGGGAAAGATCCCCCCTTCCCTAATTCAATATCCCACTAGTGACTTAAATTCTTCATTGATAATAAATTAATAAGGTACAATATTGTTTCTTTTTTCGTGTCTCTTGGTGTTAGTATTATTTATTTATTTATTGGTCACCAGCATAATGTACACTATTATATTAGGAATAAGTACAATATTTTATAAAGACTAAGTGTCATTACAATTAATGGCGAAGACTGCACGTAAACTTGATTAGCGAGTGTACTTTGTAAATAATACTAATAAATTAAATTTGTAGAATGGTATAAAATTAAATAATACAGGATGATCAAAACAATGATGATCAATTGATTAAATTAAAAACCTAGAAAATAGATAATATATTTTTTTTAAATATAAAATACTATTTAGAGTGCTTGGAAAGGAAATTTAAACTTGCTTATGTTTCCTTCAAATAAGCCTATAGATAGGCGCGTTTTGACCAAGATTGGATTTGCTAAAGTTATCTTTCAATAAAACAAATCTAGGTGCTCTATACGTAGACCATGTGAAAGTGACACTGCGCTATGAAAGAGGTTAAAGCCACCTTGTGAAAATAATTTGCCATCTCCGCCATGTCTCGTCAGCGCCATCTATCTTTGGCTGTAGAACTACGTTCCGTCTGGCAGAAAATCCCCTATTCATTTCATTCATTGTAGGGATGCCGGCAGTGAAAAAAAATATTAATATACCGATGTATAGATATTTATTCGAATAACAATATGGCCCTCGATATCTCGAGGAAAAAATATCGATATATCGGTCAAATTTTCAGTTTTCAAATGGTAATGTATTTACTTCAGTATGGCTTGATAATGAGGCATTTTATTTTAAAAAAAACACTAGTTCCGCTTCCTTTCTAGATGGCGCTGTAAGTACATAGTTTAAACCTTTCAAACCACAGAGTAGTTTAAGCATAAGAAAATGCTTAGACTACCTACAAAGAAATGTCAAATTCAGTTGAGCGGACCACGAGTATATTGTCTGTAATATCTCCTTAGTAGTCTGTGGTGCATTCTTATAAGTAAATCAAAGTATACAGCAGAACTGCGAGACAAAACGTTAATATTATGATCCAAAATAAAGCCGAGCCATCGCGCAACGAAAATAAAACAAACGAAGCAGTTTAGAGTTGGCAGTCAGTATCGTGACAAATTTCCCATAACCTGTGGTCTATGCTTGAAACAGTGACAGTGACAGATTTTGGTAAAACCATAACTGGCGCCATCTATTGGGTCATACATAAAACACCATTTCTTTTTTTTTAATAAAACGCCTCATAAGTAGTGGTAATTTTTATACAAAATTCAGGCAAACCAGTACTTGTCCGGTAGTGAAAGTATAGGTAATAATCGGTAGTAATCTTTACCGTGATTTGAATCATTTCTGAGTTCCCGGTCCCGTAAGTAATATTATAAACGTAGTGAACAACCGTTAAAGTTTAAAACAGTGTTTTAGAAAAACTTTGCTCTTCAAATGCTCCGTTGTCAGCCGGCTCTAATTATTAGGTAGGAGCTGCTAGATTTAAGGCAGAAGCCACTCTCTCTGAAGGTACAGAGAAAGCCGTAGGTGTCAAGTATTTAAGTGCCAGATTCGAAAGAACTATGGTAAAATGTCTTGTGTCTACCCAAAATTTTACCGGGTTTTTTTGTTTAAGAATTGATTCCACTTGTCATCTAAGACAATAGGTACAGATATTTCTTTTCCGTTCATTCAGTTTTTTTTTACGGATTTGAATTCTGTTAACATGTTCTGCTAATAAATTAAATTTGGAAAAAATATTTTATGATACGCTTTTTTATTCTTTATATTTTTTATTCTATCGATATACCAATGTATCGGATCAAAAATATATTGGCTAAAATTGTCGATACATAGATGTATCGATATTTTTCAACAACCCTAACCTAGTTCATTTCATTCATCAATTGTCATTTGTCATTGGATTGTTGCCGTATCGATGCTGACGCGGAGAACGCTTTTAAAAATGAGTTATTATATTAGTTTATTTACCGTACAAATAATACGATCGTAAATAATCATTGCTATAATTACGCTTTGTTAGTTCACCTACCACAAGAAGCAGTGATTTCGGAACTTTTATGTACGCTAAAATTGGAGTGTCGTGAAATAACGTAAGATTCTAAGAATAGTTTTTTCATCAGTGAAATTGTGGTGTTATGATCGATATTAAATCTCGCTGTGGCGGGTAACGATATGGGGCAGAGCCCTAGCTCCGTGAGGCGCAAAAGCGGCCGGCAGCGGTCGTTTAGAAGTTTTGTACGGCGGAGTAAATTAAACAAGTCCAGTTTGAGTCACACGTTCAGCTTACCGCCTTCCGAAGAATACCCTGAGCTCATGAATGTGAACAGTGCTACAGAGGAACAGCTGATGACGCTGCCGGGTGTGAACCGGCAGTTAGCACGTGAGATAGTGCGCCACCGGCAGATGATTGGCCGATTCAAGCGAGTTGACGACCTTGCCCTTGTCTCAGGTAAGTGAAGGAAGTGTCGCCAAGGTGACAATTAATTGTTCTGCTGGCCAATTAGTCAATTGAACCAAACACTTAAATATATTTACAGAAATGAATTACCACCCTAGAAAAACATGGTCACAAAAGAAAAAGACATACAGTTAACCCCCCCTATTTATGGTGCCAATAGAGGGAAGAAGTATCAACCGTTTTAGTCTAATGTGAATTACTTGTCTAGGGCAGGTATACATGGATATTTTTGATTTACCTGAAACCTTTTAAGGTGTAACTTACATCATTTACACAATCAACTTTTGTTCTACCATTCTTTTACCGTTTTTATTTTTTCGTTAAGGAAAACTTTTAAGCCTCTGACCAGTATTGTTTCTGTGAATGTGTATTTGCAAACCCTCTATAGCCGTATTTTCTCCTCGTGTTTTTTGACAAACATTACATAAAACATCGCAATAAAGGAGTGTGGCCATACACATTTGTCTAGTTTTTGGCTTCCAAGCTGCATAGAATTATATTTACTTCTTGGATGTTTTTGTGTAATGTTCCGAAAAAACACGAGGAGGAGACACGGCTTAAGGAAGCAGTTACTATGTATAGAAATATCTCAAAAGCTGTTTCCAGTAACATTAAGTTAAATCTTTATTAACTTGTCAGCTATGTTGATATGTCTGTAAAAACTATCACATCATACACTTATTTAGCCAAAATGAAGGTAAAAACACTTTACAAATGTATAGATAAGCAATCACTGCAATGCTGTAACATTAAAAAAAGCAAATAATTGTAAGTGATTCATTTTTAGGTATAGGTGCAGAGAAACTGGATTTGTTAAGACCAGAAATATGCACAAACACAAAGAAGCAAATATCTCGAGCAAGTTCATGCACACAATCATTGGACAGCATTCGAGTTCCGTTTGAAAGCAGGCTCTGTTCTGTCAACTCATCCAGTGTATTCCAGCTACAATGTGTACCTGGCCTTAACCAAGAGATAGCAGCGAACATTGTTGACTACAGGAACAAAAAGGGCCCATTCAAGTCACTAGACGACTTAATTAAAGTAAGAGGAATGGATATAGTTAGATTAAGCACAGTAAAACAGCATTTAAGTGTAGAACCAAGAAAGTGTGAGAGTGTCCAGCATTTAACAAATGGTCATGTCAATGGCTGGGCAGATATGTTAAATGAATCTATGCCAAATGGAATGTCTAGTACACCTAAAACACCGCATCGGAAGAGCTTATCAATGCCTATTAAGTTTCCTCTAACATTACCAAATGGATTTGCTGCTGCTCCGTTGAATGATATACTAGACTTGTTAGCTGCATATTCTCATAGGCCGATAGTTGAGGAGGTGTTTACATATGAAAGGAAAGGAATGAAGTGCTGCAGATTAGCTACGTGGAATCTTCATCAACTTAGTATAGACAAGATAACAAACCCTGGAGTGAGAGAGGTGATATGCAGGACCATTTTGGAAAACAAGTAAGCTAATTGAATCCTTAGGCTCAATTCAGACAGAGCAGCAAAATGCTCGAGCAGTTTTTAGTGCTATATGAATATCAACCTTAATCTATTTAGACAAAGCTGAAAGTAGTATGCAACGTTAAAATAGGTAAGATTTTAATGTTGCATACTGTTTTCAGCTGCGTTTAAATGGAATAAGGTTTATATTCCAATAGCACTTAAAACTGCTTGAGCATTTTGCCGCTCTATGTGAATTGACCCTTATCAGTATATTAGAGACCATTTAAGTATTGTATAGTTTTTTGGTCATTGTAATACTACAGTGGCAAGAGGTTTTAATTATTTCATTATATTATCATTATATCATCTGTGGTAATGCTATGAAATTACAAATACTATTATTATTCAAATCAGCAAATTATGTTTGCCTTTTTTTTTTGTTAAAACAAGATGTTAAGGAATTTGTTGCTAAATAAGCTTATGCAGTGAGACTAACCGCAATGATTAAAATTAATAATTATTGTTTAGATTAGTAAGTTAATAAATTATCTGCTGACAATGAAAATTTATAATAATTACATTTGGCTCATTGGTTGGTTCATGAGTTTGTAATTGTGTTTTTGGGTCAGTGAAGATGTGCATCGGTGCCAATTTGACATATTTGACAATAATTTATTGTCAAATACATGTAAATACAACCATTGAGGCAATAACTTTGGTTGAAAGATTTTGTTACCTAACTTGCAACCAAAGTTATTAAGAAAAAAGGCCAAAGAACAGCAAAAAAAGAAAACAGATCCTTTCAACCCCTCAACTTGTTCCAAATTCTTATTACTGCATTAGATATAAATAGATTTTGGAATTTGTAAAAGACAAGTTGTGTGAGGTATATTCAGCATTGTCATTTATCCCTTTCAAAAATGAGAATAAATATATATTAATAACCTTTATTTCTTTACCCAGGTTATCATTAATAGCTATTCAAGATGTGGTGAACGAAGCTGCATTGAAGATCATCTGTGATGAGCTAAATTCTCCAGTTCTGAGAAGAGTTAGAGAATGGAAATGCAACAGCCACAGATGGGAGTATTGTGTATCACAGAGAACAGAGAGGTAAGGAGATATAAATGAAGTTGGTGTGAAATGCTGCGCAGTAGCAAAACTTAGATGTGTGAAGGCAGATGTAAGTGGTGAGCGCAGCGTGCGGGGGGCTAGGCAGTGTACTTCACAGCCGCAAATGCCAAATTCGTCTAGTGGTGGACCAGCGATCTGGGGAAAACCGCGGGGATGCGAGCAGCCGCTCAAAGTGGCGTTATTTGGAGGAGGCTTATGTTCAGTACCTATTGTTATTGATACAAAGTACTCATTTATTATTAATATTATATGTTTATTTCTGACTTTTAGCTATAAGTCCGCCCATTGTAATATAGCTCTGAGTTTCTAACTTTCTGTATCTGTTTTCATGTCTGGTGTACAATAAAGAATTTTTGTATTGTATTTATAATCTACATACTATAGATGTAAGTAGGTACTTCAATCTATTGTTCATTGTATCAAATCAATCGATCGACACCACCTCACGTGGGTGAGCCGTGGAATGATAACGTCGGCAGCCCGGTACACAGTTTGGAGTGTATTTACTACTTGTAAGATTGTTATCTGACGACATAAATGTTACATATGTTTCTAGTGCCGTTGTTAATTTTATTTTATGTAAACGAATGACATGACGAGCTAGTCGTTCGCCTGATGTTAAGCGTCACGGCTGTCCATAACAGATTGCAGTATCACTCGGAACCACGCTGAATGGCAATGCTTATTTTGAATTTGATATACTGATAGGTCCCGAATCCTAAGGTGAACTCCCAAATTACATAAAATTATACGAACCAGGGGGTCTAGTAAAGATTCCTTTCCTTTAGCGTTAATGCCAAACGATAACTCAAAATGTATGGGGAATCCTAGTTAGGGTCCAGGATCTATATCATGGACCCTAACTAGGATTCCCTATATCTAGGAACCTGGGAACTACGAGGACCATGGTCCTACAACACCCAGATACAGAACAAGTATATGCGATTTTTTTTCTTCTGCATAAATAATTGTCATGTCGCGGGAATCGAACCCGCCGCCTCTGCAGAATCCGACCGATTCAACAGAATATTTACTATATTCCATTGGTTGATTAGTACGTAACAAATTTTTATTTGATGACTAAATAAGCTCTACAGCTCTTGAGTGCGCATTCAGTGCAAATGTGATGATATCATATCACTATTATTATCTAAGATTATTTACAACGATACTAAAAGTGGCATATGTCTCATGAGCTACTTATCCGTTTTGGAAATTTGTACGTTGATCTCGTTAGTGTGTGTAATTTTACCGAAATCGGTTCAGCCTCTGCAAACAAAAGATTATAATTGGATTAATATTGTTAATAAACAAAAGATTAATATTGTTGATAATATTAATCACATGCCTAAACACAAAAATGAAATTGTTACATTTCTATATTATGATCAACACCAACTCAACATGTTTTGAATTACATATTCACTCACATGCATTATTCTTTTATTCTGTTTCCAACTTTCTACACACACATACATTACATTTTACGTATTCACACTTCGAGTTCATTAGCAAAAATTGTGATTCGTTAAAACTTCGTATATCAATAGCAATGGCAGGTTTCAAGCAGCAAGATTTTTTTGCGTGTAATAAAAACCATAACTGAGAATTTTATATGATTCATCTCACACGTCGCAAAAATTGGTAACTGGGGACAGACAGACAGACTAGACCAATCACAATTTAACTAAATATATAGCTAAGAATTTTAAGGCCCATAAAATAGTTGCAGCTTATCTTCAAGTTGTTTGAGAAGTATCTAATTGAATGATAAGTGCGACGCGAGCTGCTGATAGAGCACGCTTGCCAAAAGATAAAATAACTTCTACATATTGGCAACGCTTGATTGAAGCGTGTACTCAATTGCATAGCTACGTTTTTGAAACGATGTGATAGTGTGGAAATCCGAGTGGTCGCCAAATACTCAAGGCCTTTCCGCACGAAATGCTGTGAAATTTGCATCAAAAGATTTCTAGCTTAAGTTGTCCGGATTACCTACTACTATGTTTTTTTTAATGTAAACGAATGACGTGACGATTTAGTCGTTCGCCTGGTGTTAAGTGACACGGCCGCCCATAACAGATCGCAGTGTCACTCGGAACCCTAAATTAAAGTTTCGCGTGACACTGCGCACTGCGCAACTCATCCTGAGACATCACACAGTCTAAAAAAGTTTTCTAGACTGTAAGATCAGTTCGTAAAGTCTCATTTGGCCGGTAATTTTACTAGCCACAATGCCCTTCAAACCGGAACACAGTAGTGCTTGCACACTAGTGCTTGGCGGCAGAATAACTGGTAAAGCGGTGGTACCTACCTTGACGAACTTTACAGAAAAGTCCTACCACCTAGTATAAAAGTAGGTAAATCTATTTCAATTCAGATATAGTTTAAAATTAATCAAATTGCAAGGTTCATCCAGTTCATACACTGAGTATCATCGCCATCAGCCTTTTTGGGTCCACTGCTGAACATAGGCCTCTCCAAATGTAGACCGAGGAGAATGTTGCTGCCATTCCCTGGATATCTATTCACTTAGCGCGCTCTTATTGCATCCGTGGGAAGAGATGGGGTGGTCCTATTCTAACGCCGTGACCACACGGTCACAATGACTTTAATGTATATCTATATACTGGGTGTAATTGAATTCATTAGCATCCTTTGAAACTATCTACCTACTCCTGACACCGGTTACATGTGGACCAAAATTTATGAAACCTAACGCATCGACTTGGTATTGATAATAACTACAAAAAATGGGATAACTTATTTAGTCAACTGCTACAGTACATAATTCATCTTAACACCTTTAATAATTATCAATAAATGATGTACTATCATGAACTCAATTTATGCTAGTGGATTAAATTGCACCCTGTTATAAAACCTTCGAAGTCTGGAAGCGTTCGTTACACAATCATTAATAACATCTTTAACCTTGAACGTAATTTCAGTTCAGAGCGTATAAGTCAATTATCTATTAAATAAAACACAAACTCGATAAAACTAATTTAAAATAAAATGTAAAACAATTGTCTTGTATTAATTAAAACACTTGCTTGATGAACTTTGTCTCTAGTTCTGAACATAATAATTATTATATCAGTGAGTATTTGTATTGATAACTGAAGTAATGAGTGTTATCAAAATAGTGTTAGTGGCGTTTAATAATATAAATTAGATACTTACTTACTCGTTATTGTGTGAGTCACTTCATCACAATACAGCTCTAATAAGAGATTGTAGCTATAGGAGAATGAGTTTAGTTGTTTAATATTTTCAATAATTATTTAGATGAATTGATTTTTTGAATTTATAAGTGTACTCACAATTTTATAGTATGTATTTATTGTTCATTGAAATCTTGTTTGAATTGTAGAGGGCATTTTTCTGGGCCCCAAACGAACGCGGAATCGTTTCTCAGTTCGCAATACAGTAGAGTAACGAACTTGATGATTCCAGTGAACTCAGCGTAGGCAGGATTAGCACTTGTTCTCCATCTCTAAATCTATATTTTTGTTTCAGCCCACATCTAGGTATCATATACGAGACATCAAACAACAGGGGTATCATATTCGAAGACATACACTTGGACCAAGTCTGTTTGCTAACTGAAGCGCCAGAAGCGAAGCGGCTAGTCTCAGAACTGTCTTCATTGAAGAGTGACAATATCACAATAGATGCCCAAGGTGAGTTGATTCTCTAAGAGACAGTACAGGCTAGCCCCCCTAGCATGGGCGGTTCAGAATATTGTTTTTCCCTATATTATTCAATATAAGTAATATGAACCACGTAAGTAATCATGACGGCTACCCGTGGAGCTAAAGTGTTTTGAAATGTACGAGACACGCACACAATGATGCTGTAGGTAAGTGTTACAATCCGTCACTGCTTTGACGATGGAAATAAAAATGTTAATTTTAAAGAACGCATAAAATTATATTGGCTATAACGTTAAATACCACAATAACAAGCTTCATAAACGAGTGATGTAGCTGACATTATGTAGGCATTTGCCGTACTAACTCTTTATTCAAGTTAGTGATGATTGTGATTGCTTTATCACTGTAAAAAAGTCTTTATAAAAGACCTACCTCAATAACCATTAAAGCATCTCAAACATCTTAACCACATACGGTACAAGTATGTATACCACAAAAAACAATGGACCTAAAATATCTCCCTGAGGCACACCACAGATTCCCACCCAATTGTTTACCGCGGCACTACTATGTAAACATTTACGCTTGGCGTCATAAACGGAAACCCGACAACCATTGCTCATAATCGCACGATGGTTGCGTGTTCCAACGTTTCGTGTGTTGGATTTGCAGTCGAAACTATTGATTTTTTCATACGCTACTCTGCTGCACGCCTCTGACGTCTACACGTCTCTGTGTTTTCTGTGTGATGTTCCAAATTTCAAGCTACATTTTATAGCCAAATATTCCAGTATTATCGACGCTGTAATTACGTTTTAGATTTCATACATAAAAATCATCGATCCCTCAGAGCAGTGAGTTCTTAGCCGATTTTGGTGGTTCTTATTCTATTTTGGTGGTGGTGGTTCTTGTTCTTATTCTATGAGAATAAGAATCACCAAAACCGGCTGAGAACTCAGGCGGTTTCTTGTTCAGATTGTTCTCTTTATTCAGATAGGGTAAGCTCAAGAGTGTTGGCAGTGGCGCAGAATAAATAATAGTGCTTATCAGGGCCAATTCAATTGAACCTTCCCTCTGATCGGGTATTTTTTACATAATCCAACCTTTGGTTCAGAAATATTTAAAATAACGTACCTACTTAGCATCTTTAATTGACGATCAATTACGAATTTTATAGTTCATCACGTTAGTGAAGACGGGTAATGAAAACCAAATATCCATTTTGGAGCGTTAACCACCGCGTGTTTACAAAAAGCTGTGTAATTTACGAATACATAATTAAACGAATGGGACAGAGAACACTGTGACCGTACGATCGATACGGGTTTCAGTTCAGTTTTATTGTTTCCGTATTAGATAGAAACTTTACTGTTGTTATTACCTTCTATCATGCCAAATTAGTATCAGTTATACTATTTTACACATTTAAATTATTACTGCTGAGAGATCAGCAGTAAGATAATATAATTATTCTAGAGAAAAAACATCTAACGATCTTATTTGCCTGGCGAAATGATTCAGAAAATTTTATATTGAAGCAAATAAACCCCAAATAAAAAAGGTCACAGCGATAACCATGGAATTGTATCACACATGGAAGATTGGCGAAAGGTCAAACTCATTTGGCACATAAAAATGTCACCTTCACCCGCTCCGTGCACAGCTATACCTACTTTTGTTGGATACATCATTCCGGTGTGCGGAGTCCGGACGGATGGACGGAAGTAGAAAACCTTTACCTACCATTTATTATACCTGACTAATGTGCCTCAGCCAATACGAAAACAAACGACAAAACTATAACAATATATGCGATAAACATTGAGTTTTGAAATATTGTAGTGGCCGAAATTAATATCTTTACGACTTCAAACATAATAAAGTAGCACTTTTGTTTATTTTTTCAGAATTTGTACCATGTTAGAATACATACCTACGCAAATATTATGTAGTAGTGTCATTAACTGTTCAAGCGTAGCTATGTGCTATGCTACGCTTCAATGCTACGGCCTCCGGAGCGGTTTATTATTTATTTATACTCGTTCATTATGTCTGAATTGACAGGTAGATAGACGAATATACGGAAGAACTTACGTCATCCATCACTGTAAAAATGTATCCTTATCGAACGATAATCTTATTTGCATGTGGTTGACGTTATCTTTTTAATGCTGGTCTCTTAGGATTCAGGCATAAGTCATAAAGTGACACTGTACTGTGTACTAGGTATATTATTACCTACTATATTTTTCAGCGAACTTGGCAGCATTAGTTAAAGCAGCCTTATTTATAAACATTGTTTTAAATTTAAACAATGCTTAAAATTTAGTGTCAACTTCTCTTGGACGGTTAAATGTCACTAGCGTAAACAAGACGGCATTTTAATCCAAGAAATGTCGGATGAACAGACGCCCGTGCAGCTTTTTCAAACTACAACGTTCGACTGGTTAGGCATAAGAGCCAATACAACGCCAAAATGCTTAAAATGGCTTAGCTTGAAGCAGTGTCCTGTCAACAATATTGCAACAATGACTTTGAAATTAATATATGGTAAAGTTCAGGACTAATGCTACTGCAAATGTATAGTGAAAACAAAAATTAATAAACTTTTCTCGATAGAAAAAAATTACAAAGTTACCTCCAAACCGTACAAATAAACAGCGATTATTCAATGAATACTTTAAATAAAGTCATGAAACTTTGTGTAGTAGTTGAACTAAATATAATGGAGAGCTTATGTATAGTGGATTTTTAAAATACCCATAAATACCCATTATGTTCAGTGTAATCATAAATTACCTAAACTATTGCGCGCTGGAACCATTTTAACTTAGACCGCCCGCTCGGCCCCTGGCTCATCCCCGCTTTGGCCTAGTACTATACATCTATTCTGTGGCTTTGGCTTGAATTCGCGCTGGCCTTGCACAAGCCCTAAAAAAACTAAAAGTTAAGCTGTAACAGTAACTTACTTATTTGGGTGTTGCCCAATGAACGTTTGTATTCCTTCCATCAGCAGTCTATAATAACCTTATTAACATAAATAATTAGGTTATCATGTTACGTTCATAACTTAACCGTAGTTTTAATAACCTACAGTTTTTAGAATACTATATGGGCTTGCGTTTCTCGATTAGTTTCCTTTCCTCTTCTATAATATACAACCACGTTCGCGTATTTTGCTGTGTATAGCAAAAACGCTTTCTATAGAAATATCAGCAATAATAATAAAAAATGCTTACTATGAGGAACCGTCATTTTTTTTTAACTAAACACCCTATTCTAAACGTGATCTCATTTCTGATTGTCAGTATTAGTTCGTGAATTCGGTCGTTCCGATACTTGCTCGCAAAAAATGTGCCTTTATGTCTGTAAGATTTATTATACACTGTCAAAGAGTCTCATTTCGGCGCACGTTCAATTTGTCGTTCTCGATTCTGATGTCACTGAATTGTGGTATCTATTATTGTGACTCTTTTGATTTTCTTTTTCATTCCGTATATTCTTGGACCGCTATCTCAATTAACTATTTTGTAACTTTGTACTTTGACTATTTCGTTCCGCATAATTTTTATTGACCGTTTCAAAAGTATTTGCTTAGCACATTTCGCATTAAAAGTATGTTTCTCAGTATTAGTGTTTATTATATTAAAACTCATCAATCATGATAATTTTCAAACAGCGAAAAAGTTTTAAAGACTTAAAATGCTAACTAACAATGTACATGCGTATTATACATGTTTTTAATCTGATAAGCTTGTATTATTCGTTTTCTGGGACCTGTTTTAGCTCATACGTCAAAAAATTAACATTGCAACAATTTTTCGTTGTAATTATACATAGAATGTACTTACTACTTCCCTACAGGTGTTGTCTTGTTCTCGAGGCATGCCCCCTGCACACAGTTCAATGTCGCCGACTTTAAGTGAAGGCATTGCGTTCTTTCCTTGTACAGTTTAATGTCCAATGTCGGTAAAAGTGCTTAAAACAGGACTTTGCAACTGGTTTTCGATGTTCATTTAATTGTCAGCTTAATTGGACCACGGAACGATGATGATAATTTCAAGGATTTCTATAGACGTACTTTGTTATCTTTAAAATCGTCTAACCAGGAATTCAACCCCATGGCATTCACAGTACGTAGTAAAATAGGTTCGAAAGTTACTTAAAATATTTATAAAATTCATACCTTATTCTGATTAATTGTCTCAAATGCTATTGGCATAATGTAGTCAAGCTAAATCACGTCGTGTATTCGATACGCGATGTCACCATTTTCAGAGCCGATTTGGCTTCGGGTTAACAACAGCTGCGAACCTCAGCCCATTTACATAATTGACTTAATTTAGTACAGCATTGTGTGAATCGATTGCTTCACTCATTCCTCGCGCGCTGGCATTGTTTTTAACCGATCATTCTAATTGGCGCAAAATGTTTTCATTATGATCTCTTTTGTCTTTCATCGACAGTGAGATCATCTCTACTTGAGAACGTTATCAGAAACACACCGATGCCATTATATATCAATGACTATAACACTATGTTTCTAAATCTTCATTTTCAACATCGTAGTTATGAATAGAATTGATAAGATTTCTCTCATTCCGATTATACTAACATTTTTATTTAATTTATATACCTAACCCTATATCTCATCAAATTCTTTAGTACATACCTGTTTGTATTTTTCGGTGACTTTCGAATTGACCTCTGTCCACACTAATCCACAAAATCATTTCTGTCACATCTAGCTTGGACACATCACATTAATGAATGACAATACATGTTCATAATTAACCTACAAATATAGCAATCTAACTAGTTCAACATAACGCAAAATAGTCCTACTAGGTGCTACGATTTATCTGCAAAAGAGTTCGCCTAGGCAAGTACCACTGCTTTGCCTGATATACTACCGCCAAGCAGTAGTACGAGAAAATTGCAGTAGTCCTGGCCTGAGTCAACTGCAATGAGTAGCTGCTTAACATTAGGCAATAGAAAAGCTCGGCGTTACGTCATTCGTTTGCATAAAAAAAACACCATACTGGTTGCACATTAAAAAGATATGTATACATACATAATTTATTTTTTTAAATTTATATTAGTTTACCATGAGTAATCAAACGGTTAGTACCACTATAACATTATAATATATCGCGGTATATTTAATAAAGTTATACGTTAGGTAGATATTAAACTCTGCCGACCGAACCCAAACGATATGTTATGCATCGTAAACAAAACATGGTCATAAAGAAAGACTGCACTGCAGTAAAATTTAGTTCGGAATGGCCTCCAGAAAACTGGTAAGGTGAGATAAACAAAGTAAAGTGAATTCCGTGTAGGGTCTAAGTTAGGTAAATATGAGGACTCCGATATTTTAATTGAGTCCCAAAAAAGGTTGAATTAATAATGTGACCGCAGGATAACTTAAAAGGTTTATAAACCCAAACTTAATAAATTGGAAAACAAAATATTTGGCAACTACCTGACTAGGGGGACGTAACATAGCCTCTATCAAAAGGACGAAAGTGGAAACTAAACGACATACATTTTGAGTTATCGTTTGGGAAAGGGATCTTTGCTAGACGCCTTGTCTCTTCGTCGTTTAGTTTCCACTTTCGTCCTTTTGATAGAGACTGTGTTTTGTAACCAAAATCTAAATGTTGTGTTGTGATAACGATGTTCTTAAAAATTGTGTATTTTGAATAAAAGTCAATAAACAAATACTTACTAGTTACAAATTCATATGTTACATAAAGTTCTCAACAGTAAATCACCGTCGCGTCGACCAATTATGTCCACTCGATATTGTATATTATTGACATTTACTCAGCATCATTGAATACTTTAACCTTATGCAGTTCTAAATAGAGGTCAATTCCGCTTGCCGCATTTGTCGAGTGCTGCACTCCGACCAAACCCATTCTCAACTGATTTTATGAGCGGGCGACATTTGCATAAATATTTAGCTACGTGTAACGGTCAATTCAGACAGAGCAGCAAAATGCTCGAGCAGTTTTTAAGTGCTATTGGAATATCAACCTTATTTCATTTAGACAAAGCTGAAAATAGTATGCAACATTAAAATCTTACCTATTTTAATGTTGCATATTATTTTCAACTTTGTCTAAATGGCATAAGGTTGATATTCCAATAGCACTTAAAAACTGCTCGAGCATTTTGCTGCTCTGTCTGAATTGACCCTAAATGTGACTTTATTTTGCGGGTTTATTTGTTGGAGGGTTCGGGATTCTATTTATAGGATTGTGGCGATAAGTAATTGTGGCTGTCGAGTTATGCCAATAGGTTGGCTGTTGGTGCAGTTGGCCTGTTGTAGAATATTTTGTTGGCCTGTTGTTGCTGATACGGTTTTGTGGTATTGGGTTTTGTATTCAAATGCTTATTCTACTTCTTTATGATCGAGACTGCCTACAAATCAAAATGCCTGTGAAGCAAAATGCCTGAAAACGATGTCTAACTTGCAAATTGCCTGTGGCGTAATATTTCTTGTTCAGTTCAATGGTACACCTTTCGTGTGCCTATATTTTTTGATACTTATCCTTTTCCTAAAAATGTTTTTATACTTCATGATATTTTCTATTCAATTATGTATTTCACATGTACATTTACAAGACTGACCACTATTTTATTATTTAAAAGGTTTCAGCACTCGGTCACGCACTGCCAAGGCGATAAAGACTATAAGCGATTGTTCTGCATATTATTATGTGTATAATAATTACCGTAAGCTAAATTAAAAACGAACGAATTAAGTGTATGTACTATCCTATCTTACAAATGTTATAAATGCGTGTGTTTGTGTGTGTGTGTATTATGTATGTTTGCTATCAGCTACCACTCAGTGCTGAAACGGCTGAAAGGACATTGGTGTGTGTGGATGTCTTAGGTGTGGTTAACCCTTTGGTTCAGAATGCAAATAAAAATTTGTCCTCGTCAATGAACGTGAGATTGAAATTGTTTTTTTGTTTTCTTGCTTTTTTTTCTTGCTTTTTGCAATGACATAATAATATTCGTTTATTATTTTCAAATATCTGCCAACCGCGGCTATGACACCTGCGAACCGAAGGGTTAATCCCGGGAAACGCAATGAAAACGCGGGGCGCAGCTAGTTCGTGATATTTCAAATTATTTTTAACTAATTGTTTCTGGCTTTCAATATTACACCATAAAATATGGTTCGCTAGTGTTAAATTCTCCGCGAGCCACGAGGTCTACCGGTTGAGTATGCCTGACCGTTTGATCAATGGAGGCTTGTGTGGTTTGAAACGGGGTATAGCGCGATGTTAAGCATATTAATTGCATGTGGCATTTGAATATTTATAGATCACTGGCTGCCTTCGGTTCAGCTTGCGTGGACTTTTAGTTTATCGGGATAAAAAGTATCCTGTAGTAGTCCTTCCCCAAGGTTCAAATTCAAACCATCTCCATTTCAGCCATCTAGTCATGAAAGGTCACAAACAGACAGACAGATAGGATGACTGACAGAAAATATCTTTTTGTAGTCTGTGTACTGTCTCATCGAGTGATCATCGTCTTCTGCTGGACATGGCATTTTCCAAGGAATGTCATTGGGCACAGAGCCCGCTCTTCCTTCTTCAGTCATTGCCACTGCACGTACAACGTCACTCTTCATCTAATCATATAGCGTCCTACGCTACATTATTCACGGTCTCCACTCGCAATATCAACCCTAAAGCCCGCTACACACCTTCAGTCTTATCTGTGCGATTTATAACTGTGCAGTGGAACTGTGCAGATAAATCGTACGTCCATAGAGCGTACACACCTTCAGTTTTATTTGTGCGATTTAACTGTGCAGTGGAACTGTGCAGATAAATCGTACGTCCATAGAGCCTACACAACTTCAGTTTTATCTGCGCGATTTAACTGTGCAGTGAAGCTGTGCAGATAAATAAATCGTACGTCCATAGAGCCTACACACCTTCAGTTTTATTTGTGCGATTTAACTGTGCAGTGGAACTGTGCAGATAAATCGTACGTCCATAGAGCCTACACAACTTCAGTTTTATCTGCGCGATTTAACTGTGCAGTGAAGCTGTGCAGATAAATAAATCGTACGTCCATAGAGCCTACACAACTTCAGTTTTATCTGTGCGATTTAACTGTGCAGTGAAGCTGTGCAGATAAATAAATCTTACGTCCATAGAGCATACACACATTCAGTTTTATCGATGCGATAATGCGATTTAAGGTGCGATCAAAGTTCAAAATAAAAAATGCACTTTTTTGAAAGCCCAAGACGACGTGACGTGTCAAAATAATCATATGAAATTGTAAATCATAGAAAATAAAACGAAAAACAGGAATGACTGGTCAAAACATAACTAAGTACTTTAGTTTTTCTGAAGTAAAATCGTTTTTATGAGTAATTTTTTTTTGGGTGATTAAAAAACTTTATGATCGTAATTCTCCAAATTTTCAGCGATAACAACACATGTTTTTTTACAAATTAAAAAGCTGGAGTGGTTTTCTACAGAAATGACCAGATAAAATATTTATTTGATATCAATATTCCACAAAAAACCCGTAAATTTAACACATTTTCAGGCGCAGACCAAATTTCACATCAAATTATGATCTGCATTTTCAATTTTAAACAAAGCGCTATAGAGACCCCGTAAAAAATAGTACGTTTTTACGGGGTCTATATAGATGTCGTACGTCCATACAGCGGCTATGGCAAAACTGACGAAACTGCGCAGTTTTTCTGCTAAACACTCTGTTTAAACTGAGCGGTTTTATTTGTAGGTACAGCTTACCTTATGTTATTTTGATGAGGTCTCAGTGAAACTGTGCAGATGAACTGATTGCTTTGTTTTTTTGACCTTACGATTAATACCTATCTGTTTTGTGTACAGTCCGACTTCACAGTTAAATAACACATTGTAAAACTGAAGGTGTGTATTATAGTTGGCTTAACATTGAATATGTCGGTATATACTACAGCACTTGATAATTCGATTCCAAAGGTTACTCTTCTAGATTAATACGTGACCAGAGAGGAATGTGCAAAAAACAATACAGTGAAAACCGCATAATAAAGAGTAGCGTGAATAATTGATACTGATTATGGCGGCTATGACTATTTACGTATACTAATTCAGACTTTTAGTCATATCATACTTAACCGTCCATTTGCTCACGTGTTTAATTGAAATATTAAATATTAATTAATATATTTAGGTATTACCATGGACGTATTACAGTATGATACGTTCACACCTACATTATCGTGTCAATTATTGAAATTAGATATTTTATATACAATAATAATAATATAATATAATATACATTTATTTCAGGCGATTTAGCCCATAAAATACCAAATTTACAATATATATACTAATAGAAACACAGCAATGCCGTATGTAGGGGCAGTCCCACCTCCCCGCGATCATTTTCAGGACCGTATTGCAGCTGCCACGCACTCTGCGCACCAGAGACGCAGCTCGCTTTCGCATGCTCGCGTGAAAGCAGCTAGTGCGCGCTTCCGCGAACATGCCTGAGGCACTGCAGAAGCGTGGCAGCCCCAACACTGCCCTGAACGCGTTATTGTACTGGACTGGGAGGGCGCTGTAGGCTCTTTTTGTGTAATCAGCCCACAGGCTGCACGTGTACAGCGACGTGCAGTATGCTCTAAAGATTGTAATTTTTACTTCTGCTGTACATCGAGCAAACCTGCGAGCTATCATATTTGCCCTTCTAGACAGCGCCCTCCTCTCCCGTTCTATATCTGCATGATCCCTGAGATCTGATGTGACCAAGTGCCCTAAATATTTAAACTGTTCCACCATTTTTAATGGAACACCATTTAGCTGAACAGGTGGTATATCCCTAGAGCACCCGCTACCAGCCACAAAGACCATGCATTGACTTTTCACTACGTTATAAGTAAGACCATGCCCACCCGCGTACTCCTCACAGACTCGGACCAGCTTTCTCAAACCACAGATTGAAGCACTCAGCAGCACCATGTCATCTGCATAGCTTAAATTATTTACGCAGATCTCATCAATATGACATCCGACATGCTGACTGCTGAGCGCTACAATTAACGCGTTCATGTAAAGGTTAAACATCGTAGGCGAGGTTAACCCCCCCTGCCTTACCCTGCACTCCAACCGGTATGGCTCCGACACAGAGCCCGCCCATCTGACGAAGTTGACCTGATGTGTGTACCAGTATTTAAAGATTCCAACTAGTTCAGTGGGCAAGTTAATAGCTTCAAGCTTTTCCCATAAGAGGTCATACGACACCAGGTCAAAAGCTTTCGACAAATCGAGGAAACACGCATAGACTGGCGTCTTTCGGTTAGTATAATACTTGACAGTGTGCTTAAGACACAGTATGGCACTCTCAGTCGACAGCTGGGGCCTAAACCCGAACTGGTTATCGTGCAATGTTATGTAATTATTTAACTGTGTATTAAGCAAACTGTCAAAGACTTTCGCTATAATTGTCGCGAGTGAGATGGGCCTGTAGTTATTTTTATCAGCAAGGTCACCCGTTTTATTCTTCACTATAGGCACCACTTCCGTTTTCATAAAATCAAGGGGCAGGTATGAATGGCTCACGCACAACGTGAAGAACATAGCTAAGACTCTCGAAATGTGTGGGCCGGCATGCTGTAGGTGCTCAATGCTGAGTCCATCGTGACCTGGGGATTTGCCTTTAGTCATATGTTTTATGACTGTAGTCACATCTTTGGCAATGTACCTTATCCCCACAGTGTTTTCT
Source organism: Ennomos quercinarius (assembly GCA_910589525.2). Classification (NCBI taxonomy): domain Eukaryota; kingdom Metazoa; phylum Arthropoda; class Insecta; order Lepidoptera; family Geometridae; genus Ennomos; species Ennomos quercinarius. The sequence continues at coordinate 2,945,314 of OU342491.1, forward strand.
GGCATACCAGCATTGGATACCTGACTCGCTCTGCCCAAAGGAGACTGTACAGAAAAATGATCCCTAAATATATCCGCAATGTCCTTTGTGTTACTCATACCATTGACGCTCACAGGAAGACCAGGCCGAGGGCTCAACTTGTTTGTATTTTTCCAAAAACCACGGAAGTCGCCTTTTAAGTGTTGTTTAGCAAGGGTGTCCATTTTAATTTGGTCCTGATGATCCTGGCACCATTTTAATCGAGACTTGAACACCCTTCTACTCTTACACATATCTATGTACATGCAACCGGATTTAGGCTTACCACACAAGACCCAAGACCCAATATTTGAGCCGTTTGGCGTTGAGACCCTGGGTCCGTGGGGACCGGGAGCTCATCGCGGTTTCCAAAGTTTATCAGAGCGCCTGGTTGATGCGACGCCTGACCAAAATGCTGGCACTTATTTGGCTCAACGAATCAGCATTACAATCCAACGAGGCAATGCTGCCAGCATGTTGGGTACGCTACCTACCGGTAGTGGGCTGGAGCACTTGGACTGTCTATAGGCCATCGCGGCTAGTATACAGTTGAAATGTTCTTTGTTGTAGTAAATAGTGTAGCTAGTTTATATTATTGTAGTAGTTAGTTTAAAGAATAAAGGCACATTGGCTGTTTAAAGTAAAAAAAAATATTTTGACAAACCTGAATGCAATTGCAAATAAAGATTGTCCTCTGATGTGGGCACTCACACAGAGAACTAACATAGGATACATTTTTACTAACAATATATGGAATATGTTATCTTCTATTATAAACAAATTGCCGTAAGACAATAGTCGTTAAGCCAAGTCAGAAGCCTTTGGACGGCCTAAAAATTCTAACACCAGGGCTGACCACTTGCCTACACGAGAAGAAGAAACAGAACAGATTGCCTGAAATAGTATCACTTTCTTTGCTAGGTACTTAGGTACTTAATGCAAATTTATATTTCCAGACATCAGATAAGGCAGGTATAATTAAACTGAGATAAAATTCAAATGATAATTATACGTGATGCAGGATACAAAATGGTGCGTTTTGACAACGAAGGTCAGCGATGACTCACTGGTTACTCATATCTTTTTGCAAATAGCTAGCTGTTGCCCCCGGCTTGGCTAGCGACGACTGAAGTTTATCGTGATTAAATTATCTTATGACCTAATTCTTAGTTGTGAAAAGGCAAATTAACAAAGATCCTGTTACTGTTATCGTAGAAAGCGGAAAGCATTTGACGATTCTGTTTGTCACATCTGAAGTCCAATTGTTGTAATTAATAATTCATGTAGGTATCGGTCTAGTCTCTATGTCACAAATGTTAGGCTCCTAAATAACAAACGCCAAGTTTTGAGTGTGACAGGCCTGCAGAAAAATAATAAAATAAAATATGAATAAAATGTATCAACTTATCAAGAAACCGGCACATTGACCACAGTTTCAGAGCGGTCCTACGCCTATCTTGAAAAAAATACGAGGAAAACTACTGATATGGTGATTAAAATGAGATTACCTATAACGAGTTATATTATAAAGTACGAAGCTACTACATATTCATAGGGTGGGCCATCCTCGTTAATCTTGTTATAAACGTGACGTGTCAGAAGAGAGGATAAGTACTCGATAGAAAGAGAGGTGATTTGTATATATTTTTAGGCTTGCAGCGCTGTGCAACCTGAATTGCACTTTATTACGATGCAGCAAGAGTTGCTATTTATTTAACTGCTTTAGAAGATGGTTTCTTCTGCACCAACACAATAGAGTTTTCTGTGATCACAGTAGCTCCCCAAGCCCAGATAAATGGGTTTAAACACACTGGTATCTCGACGGTCAAATAGTTTATCTCCAATGGAAAGAATAGATGTCTATCCCCCCTGATGCCACTTTGTCAATTATTAACAAAGTGGTTGAAGAGGTACTTCCTTGCGGAATTCTAAACAGTGACCTTCAAATGTTACCTTTACTATTTATTTATTTAATAGCACACAAAACAGAATGCAATCTGCACAGCTACAAAATATTAAGAAAATTATTATTATTATTCTAAATTACATTTCAAAACTATGTATGCCTAATTGCATTATAATTTATTGATTATACAAAAATACGGTAGAGAGTTAGTTATACCACAGATTATATAGTATACTAAGGCCCGATTTCACCAAACTAGAATAAATTTTATTCCAGGTATAACTTTCCGAGAACAACCGAGTTACGCGAATATAGCCCTTATATCACCAATTTTGTGAAGGAATAAGACTTATTCCTTGGATACAATCAAAATGGCGTCTTTTTTGTGTAATTTCATTTGTCAATTAGCTGTATCCAGGAGTAAGGAATAGCCGTATACTTGGAATAAACGTTGGTGAAATCGGGCCTTATACAGATACCTGTTGGCGAACATCAGAACACGTCTTTAATATCTTAACACCTTTATTCGTCTACTTCATTCATTAATTTAATAGATTCTTCCACGGTTTCTTTAACTTCTATCTTCTGTTCACCAGTAGTATTAATAGTTTTATACCCCCAACAATATTAATCCTTTTTCTCTTCCGTCGTTGCTTCCGAAGAGTATACAACGCCGGTTGCTTCCTCTTGTTTTTTTTCGTTTTTCATCGTAGTGTGTTCGCCATAGACTGTCAATGTCTTGCTCCGTCCACCTTATCTTGCAGCGCCCTCTGTGCCTTCCGTGCACGAACCACCATAACGCTAACATACCTCATCCGATAGAAAGGAATAATTCGGGCTATAAATTTTACGAATTGTTTTATTTCTGCATAACGCAAGATTAGCGAACGACATCTATTGCGTATTGGCGAAGTATTGGGCCAAACGAATACACTGGCCACTAACTAGTAACGGTCACGACACGATCACTAGATTTTTTTTACATTCGGGCTATTTTTTCTTTGTTCCTGATGAGACCCCATGGTTACACATTATTATAGATATAAATAATAGATAATAATTTTAATAATTAATACAATGGTATCATTATTAAGCCCTAGCTACTTTTTCAAAGAAATTATCGATTTCCAAATATTTAATTTAGGTACTAACGTTTTGTGAATTATTAAGTATTATAGGGTTATTGTTTCAGAAATAGCATAGCAACAGCTCTCTACTACGAATAAACACCTTAAATTATTTTGTAAGCGCGCGTTTTAGCACTATCTTTCACCTGATAGATATTATATTAGTGACGATTTGATACAGGATGTGATAGCTTAACTATTTTTAAAGATGCCTATAAGAACCCGTCAAGTGCGAGCAGCGTTTACGCCACGAGGGTTCTGTAGAAAATATACCACAGAAATATTTAAACGCAGCCCAGAACCATTTAGAATATGTTTTAATATGACTACAGGTATCTTCTAGGCAAGCGCGTTACATCCTAGACCGCATCGACACTTAACATCAGGTGAGATAGTGGTCAAGCGCAAGCCTATCGAACAATAAAAAAAAAAAAAAACTTACGTGCCAGTAATGTGTATGACACACATTTAGACTTATTTTTTAAGGAGGACGACGCGTATAAGACTATATATTTTTCTAATTACCATTTGATAGGAAAGTCATCATTATCAACAGCCTGAAGACGTCCACTGCTGAACATAGGCCTCCCCCAGAGAGTGCCACTTTGAGCGGCTGCTCACCTCCTGCATCCATCGGCTCCCCGCGGCTTTCACCAAATCGTCGGTCCACCTAGTGGAAGGCCGGCCTACGCTGCGTCTTGCGGTTCGTGGTCGCCACTCCAAAACCTTTCTACCACATCGGTTTGTCGGGTAAAAAAAAAATACCGTGTACCAATTTAAAAAAGCAACTGAAAAAAGCAGATAATCTTTATTGCGGTCTCATTTCCCACTGCGCCTAGACATAATGGTGGGAGGAAGAAAACAATATTTTCTTCTTATTACAACAGAATCTTTTTACAATGACACGTGTTTTTACCATACATTTAGAACAGCCAACGTATTCTTCCAGCGTTCCTCGTGTGCAGTCGTCCTATCGTACTAGTCAACGTGCAATGTCATCAGCGGCTGTCCGATGATGACGTCATCAGGTTGAGGATCATCGCTGAGCTGGCGCAAGAGAGCAACCTGCAGTGCGCCTTCATGGGAGAGTTTATCACGAAGGATAACGTGCTATGTGAGTATAACATCATCATCACCATCATCATCACATCACCATCATTCCTATTTTGCTATCATCATTTTTTGAAATGAAATCCACAATTCCACACCATTAGCATGCGATTAGTGGTACCGAAGCGTTTATGAGTGAAAGAGAAGGGAGAATACGTGTGTGAGAAAGAAAAAGATCACTGTTGTCTGTCTTTCTATACCCTTTTTCTTAGGACCGGCTGAAGGTGTTTAAGTAGAATTTTTTTGCATACATTTTGAACTCACGGGCTGATAATCCTGTAAAAATTCTACTAAAAATATTTAAAAAAGAACTTAATAACTTTATTGTTAGTATTTTACACGCTATCAAAACCTTTAGGGTACTTCCCAGTGACTCAAAACCGTTCGTTCATAATAGTTGAACATAATAACATCGGTTGGCATTTTTCCGGAATCGCCCATCAATAGCAGGGTACCGTGTTATTGGTAATAGGCTAGTTACCTGCTATTTTCTTATTGCATAAATTTATAAGATTCCTCAAAAATTATATAAAATATCTCGAAAACTAACAAAGTTACAAGCATTTTAAAATACAGAAATAGAAAGAGACAGCTCAAACATGCAGTGACGTCACTTCTTGGTCCCTCATTACTAAGCTGTGGTGGCTTTACTTATAATCTCTTTGGCATGTGACATCACTAGGTGTGTTTTCATAGTAACTGTGGGGAAGCTCCACACGATCTCTGTTTTGCGAGAAAGGGACAGGCGATGCCCCCTCCAGAAACATTATAAGTTTACTCTGTTAGTATTACTCCTTGATTTATTTACCGATTTTACTTCTTTTTTTTTTTTTTACTTTTAACCTACTTTATGAAAATAAAATTTACATGTTCATTTTTAATAGCAGGCAGCTAGCATATTAATTGAGTTATTAAAAAACCCAGACCCCGACTTCATTAACTATGTTTACACCAAATTACTGCATAGCGATAGATAAACGGCTTTATATTAAAACGCAGCTGCGTCTCAGATTAGATAGGAGTAAATGACCTTTGCGCAATCTCTGTTCTCTCTCTCTGTTCACCAACGCGCTACTGTACCATGCAAGTAGCTGGAACATGTTGATGTGCAAGCTAATGGTATGAGCAAATTTTTTTTATTAAAGACTTTCAATATCCAAAGCTATCAGAATCATTTACTTCGTTTACTGGTACTGGATAAGTTTTTTTTATTCGTCATGCTTATACAGGTTGAGTTGTTAAACAGTGAACATATTGGTAGAATGTGCTCAGTATTCGCTCTCGTTCTAGATAAGTAAAGAATGCTCAATATTTGACCTAATTATCTATTAAGTGCAGTTTATCTAGTGTGTGACCACACTAGACTTGCGCCGCGCGTTCGTAAACATTTGCCCGCGCCATAGCTTAGGTAGGTCGCCGGCTCGCGTCATTGTCACTTGCGCAGGACCGCGCTGTGTCCACACTTTCAAATTCTTAGCACATTCATTTAATTAAGGTTTTCTCTGTGGTTTATTGGTATTTTCTTAATATAATTTTTTTACAGGTATTTTTTTTATTTCTTTTACATGTTTGTGACCATGAATTATCTTGTCCTTGAGTATTTACACTATTCAACCAGATAACCGTATTTATTAGAATACCCGCGTTTCAGTTTCCCCGGCCGTCTGCGTCCATAGCAACAGCATTCGTCAATACCTTGAGTATCGATAACATTATCTTTTAATTCGATAGACACCTATGTAATCGTTCATTTGCTCCACAAATTAAAATTTTTGATTGGTCTTATCTTTTTTCTCTACCTATTTATAAAATGGAACGGCGATTTATAACTACGACTACTAAATATTTCGAACATCGAAAGGGGTATTTGATTAACTCATTATTAATGTATAAATAAACTGTATTCCTCAACACATTCAACAGACAAAGGCAGTCGTGAAAACAAAATTAAATATCTTAAAAGTTATAAGCAAATGGTCTCTTCAAATCAAGAGTGAATAGGCATCTCATGGGCAAACGTGCTCCAACATAGACCGCATCATCGCTTTCCATCAGGTGAGATGTTGTCAAACGTGAGCCCATTCATGCATCAAAAAAAAGCATTTTAAGATTTAAGATACAAAATAGAAAGAGACAGCTGAGACACGTAGTGACGTAACATAATGATTAAAACACTCAAATGAAAAGAACTTTATGATTACTTCATAGTCTTACTGTGGTAGGTATAAGCATTTTAAGATTTAAAGCTGAGGCACGTAGACACGTAACATAATGATTGAAAAATTCAAATAAAAAGAACTTTATTATTACTTCATAATCTTATGTATAGTATTATATTATCTGTGGTAGGTACCTCTACGCCTCTAAGGTAGCTCTACATCCCTCCCTTTTATGTGACGTCACAAATTACGAATTTCATGGCAGTCACCACACCATCTCCACACAGTCTATTCAGAAACAGACATTTTAAAAAGCATACTTTATACATATTTATTCATTATTATTTTTTTTTACTTTGCTTTTTACATATATTTTTTTAATGAATACGTTATTTTTTTAACCTACTCGAAGAAAGTATTTTCCTTGTTCATTTTTAATAATGTTCAAATCACCTATTTAGTCATAACCACTCATTTGGCTATTTTGTATCACATCCAGCATTGAAGACCTGCGAGCCACTCCTCGACGAAGCAGTGGTGACCACCATCGATGCATCCGCTGACGGCATGACCAGCATCATATGTCCAGGGAAGGTAGACGGTAGCATCTTTAATGGATACTCCGGGGCGATCAAATCTGGCCTCAGCCATTTGGCTATACCACGGGGGTGGTCTTGGGGTGGCCCTGCTTCCCCATTCTGCCCTGTTTGGGCGGAAATCAACGTGCCTGATTGACGTATGTGTTAATTAGATGCCAATTATCCCGATGATACTTTTAAAGAGGGTTGGAAAGCCTATTGTGCCCAAGTTGTACTCTAGGGGGTTGGGACATGGGCCGGACGGCGCCGGTATTTATCTACCGATAGACGAGAATCATCGCGTTTCTGCCTTATTCACTTTTTGCGAGCTACAGCGAAGTTACTCGCCCCATGCAGTGATCATCATCATCCTCTTTGCCTTTTCCCATTTGTTATTGGGGTCGGCTCCTGTAGCGGCGAGCTACCAGAATTACACGAGCAACTGCCATCTGACCTCGCAACCCATAAGGGATCAGTAACAGGGACGGTTAGATCAGGCGTCAGATACTATCAGACTTCTGACTACCCGTAACGATTGCCATAGATGTTTTTATGACAACCGGGACCGACGGCTTAATGTGCTCTCCGAGGCACGGAGCGATGACATTGAAAACTGCACATAACTTACTAGATAAGTCATTGGTGCAGGGCCGAGGATAGAACCCGGTGCCGTAAGATTGCGAAGCACACATGCTACCGCTCGGCCATCATCGCCCCTTGCAGTGATAACCTAGCAAAAAACAAAAAACTCATTTTGTAAGTTCCTTTTTGAGGTTATGTTAGGCAGCCATATTGTTTCAAGCGTCAAATTTTACCGCCAATTCCTTATGATGTGTCAAAGTTTATTTTATTTTATTTTTGTAATAAATATTTCTCTTGTATATTATTCAAAAGGCGTGGGCATTTATACCATACTGTTATAGAAAATAATATTTACGAAACCTTTCAAATTGTCGTGTGATTTCAATGAATTTATTTTATATGTAATTTTGTTAATATTATGGTTAGGGATAATTTAAACTGTAATTGTTATACGTCCTTCATTAAATTATCAATTTATGTTTAAAAATATAAATATTATATAATAATAATAGTCTTTGCAAAGCATAGACTGAAACGTGTGCTTTTTAAATTAAGTAACTTATTCGAAATGTATATGTAAATAATTAACGAATACCTAAATGTGAGTAATATAATTAGTAAAATTAAAAAAAAAAAATTATTCGCTACTGTCTGAGTTTGAGTTGGTATATTATCCCGAAAGGGGGTAAATTTACTCCCCAAGGTAGACAATGTTTCTTCTACGACTTTTCTAAATTAATAGTTTTTCATTGAAGAAATGCCATGTAAAGTTTACATTCGAAGATAGCCCTAGCGCAGCTGGGTGGTTGAACTTCATCCTTGACCGAATGCACTTAAATGAGTTTGACAACTTGTGTTTAGAAATGAATTTGTTTATTTATTTTAGTATCTTGTTAATTGTCGTAGCGATCGCACGTGCAATTTTGTGAGTGGATTAATTTTTTAGTATGGAGGTTTGGAAACGCGCAGTTTCAAGTAAGGCTCTCACAACTTTATCATGGTCCCAGTACCTCGCTTTCGGGATAACATACCAATTCAAACTCACCTTGTATAGGTAGTTTCGTTTTTAATAGTAAAAAATATTATTATTCTCTTCCACATGATAATTTAAAGAGTCTGTTCGCTACAACTTACCATAAAGTTTACATAATAACTTCCAGTTTTTATTGTTTTAAAAAATCCATATAAGTTGAACAGAATGTAAATATAAGCAGATTTGAATATATCAATTACCGTTTTGGGTCGAGCCACATCTGTCAGGACGTAATCGCATTTCCCTCGCTCTATCCTTTTCTATCGCTTAGGGTCGCTACCTCTCAGAGCGAGAAAGATAGCGTAAGTGCTAGCGCATCACTGATGCAGCCGCGTACGGTAGCACTCCCGATATCCCTCTTGCTCCAGGAAATGACTATCTTGTGCGATAGAAAGGGATAGAGCACGAAAAAATACGATTCCGTGCTGACAGATGCCGTTCAACCTTTCCTAGTTAATTTAATTATTTTATAGTCTTTATTACTTATATTGATAGTATCTGGTTTAGTTTTTAAAAGGTATCGTGGCATTTTTCTGTGATGGATGACTAACTTAATTTATCAAATCATTTGCACTGTCTACTGAACTTCATCATTAATTACGTGAAGCGTTTAAGGGAAGTGAGGAACGTGTCGATCTGAATCTCGGCCAATCTCACGTTAGGGGGGAGTCTCGGCAAGATATCACGTTATTTTTGCGTGATCCTCACGGTACACGTCGAGCCACTGAACTTCATCATTAATTACGTGAAGCGTTTAAGGGAAGTGAGGAACGTGTCGATCTGAATCTCGGCCAATCTCACGTTAGGGGGGAGTCTCGGCAAGATATCACGTTATTTTTGCGTGATCCTCACGGTACACGTCGAGCCACTGAACTTCTGTGTGCAAGCGACAACGGTTTAGAGTGACTAAATTAGACCGAGGTTGAATTTAGTAAAAATCAAATGGATATGTTGGTTCCAGTAGTCGCTCTTGAGTGAGTCCCCGTGGACTGATAAAGTGAATATTCTTTTACGAATTTTGTAGGTAAAGGTGGAACCAGTGAATGACTTGATCGAGATCACAGACCTAGGATGTATATAGTAAGACCAACAATGACCGTTTCAAGGCGGGACGAAAACTCACAGGAAAATTGTGTGTGTGAAAAAATGTTGTTATGATTATAATATTCAATATTTGCAATAAGTTAACTGTAGTATTTACTAAATACTGAACCTACCTATAGGCCCCCATAGTTTTTTCAATCAAATAGCAGGCATTTTATTTACTGAGATCCTTCAAACTTAGAAGTAAAACTGCTAAATAATAAAAAAACTGAAACACTGAAATATTGCGATATATCCGGAGGAGCATTCCCAATCTACAAAATAAACAGGTTTTTCAGCTAGATACCACACCAAAATTAACAAAATATGATTAGTAATAATGCGATAAAATTTGTGATGAATTTGCTGTGATACGTGTATTTGTTCGGGTTAGTATGTTTTGTAACGTCACATTTACTCACGGAATAAGGTGCAAAAGCTGCAATAACGGTACTTTGCACTTTGATACCGTTACAATACGATACGATGTGGAATTATGGTACATGATCACAGTTCATGCTGTTCGTTGTGAAACAGATTGTGGTGATATGTGCTAATCTTCTGCTAATACTCGCCCAAAATAATGACCCATCCGCCATTGTTTCACTATCTCTTTTCCTCACTTGCAGTGTGTACTTAATTTGTACTTCTCGCTCCCACGCTTCGTGAGTCTTTTGAGAGTAACGAAAAAATTCTAGGTCTGTGATCGGGATTGTTATATTGTCTCAAAATGTTCTAAAATTCTGTAAGGAATTTTAAAATATTTACGCAGTGATATTCCGGTTTAATTTTTAACTAAACCGGAATTCAAAAGAGGATACATTTTTTGCATTTTCCGTCTTAAATTGTATCCTGTATTGCGATATAGGACTACAAGGCGCGGGTCGTTTCACCCCTATGTAGTAGATATGTCAACATGCCGCACCAAGCGTTTCGCTGACTCTTTTATCATGCGAACTGCTAGAGAATGGAATCCACTCCCGGCTTCCTTCTTTCCTGACTAATATAATTTGGGTCTGTGTAAGACTAGAGTGAATAGGCTCCTCATATGCCAACGTTGTACAACTTCGACTGCAGCGGTCTGTTAACGGAGTTGCAGTCAAACATTGGCCTATTCGTACATTAATCTGTACCTGTACAAGTCTGGCTAACTCTTGATTTCATACATATCAAACTACGTTATATTATTTCGCCAGTTATCGACGAAATACATAGGTAGGTAGGTAGGTAGTTAGAATTAGGAAAATGATATTTGGAAATGGACAATTTAAGAAGTGGACCAAACCGACCGGAGCCGTATACAAATATTGTTCGTGACAACTTCACTAATAAGTACATCATATTCAGTGTATTCGTCGAGGTGAGCTGGTCGTCTCACTATCATTTTGAACTATATCAACAAAACCTTGGGAATTTTATTTCATTACCTAGAATTCTAGCTACGCTTTTTTCGCGACTGGGTTAGGACTGCAATAACAAAAACATGTATGGAATTCTGTTTGGTTTTATCAAAGATGGAATTGATGTTATTTAATTCTACTAATACTATCATAAACATTAAATTATAAATATGAAAGTGTGTGTGAATCTTTGTTACCATTTACCATCTACCTCCGTAACTACTAAACCAATTTTGATGGAATTTGGAATACAGATAGCATAAACGCTGGATTAACACATAGGATACTTTAAACTGCGGGTGAAACCGATAAGTTATGATATATTTGTGATCTACCATTTTGACGTGCACACTGTACTTCCTTCAATGGCCGAATGCGCTGGATACAGATATGCAAAACGAGTCATACACATTACATAAGCCATACACGTCTAGCAAACAGTTTGCTAGATATTTATGACTTGTGTAATGTGCAGCGGACTGGCCATAGTCAGGGTGGCGATTGCCACCCGGCCCCTGACTCCCTAGCATGCTTGTCGTCGCTGTAGAGTGAGACACACTTAGACGCTACCATAGTCTTGTCACGGTCTCTCACGAGAAAAAGTGTCGAGCAAATTTTGTCGCGGTGCGCATGCTAGGCGGGCTGGCCTGCGCGGGGCCCCCCTTGCATGTAGATCTACTAATTTTTACTTCTTACATGGAGAAAAATTAAACAAAAATTATTATAAGCATCACCGTTTTTATATAATGCGATAGAAAAGTAGATAGAGGTCAACATTGCCATAGTAAGGATGCCGAGGAAAGCAGATTCTACATTTTTTTTATTTTATAATGAATACTTCTTATGTGTATAACTCGTTTTGCAGTTTTGTCGAGCCTATTCTTTGTAGTATTTTATCGTGCATCGTGCATGATCTTGGCGGGGCGAACAGTGAATAAGGCGCTTTAGTAACGCAAAAGTGTTTGGCAGGGCAAGTCTATTTAGCAAAAGTTTAGGTAGGTAGTAAAGAAATTTGAAAAAGTGAATTCATGCTTAAAGTATTATTGGTGGACACTGGAAATTATCCTTTGAGCTTTTTCAGCCCTCGGGATATTGGATATTGAGGCAGTAGCCTGCCAGGGGGTCGAGCAACGATGCCTTCCATTAGCGTTAACGCCAAATGCTATAAATCGAAATGTCCCATACATTGACAATACAATGACACTGCCTGCGGTTAACTTTTCCGCAGCTATTGTCATTCCCATACATTTTGGAGTTAGCGTGAGGCGTTAACGCTAATCGAAAGGCATCTCTGCTAGACCCTCAGGCCTATCTAAACTATTTTAATCTCCGAGTCCAACGCTGTCTGTTTAAAAAAGCGTTGGCGACAGCCACGTTAGCGGCATTGCCACCACTGTTATGTGTCCACATAATAATATATCAGGCTAGATTACTATTTTAGTTTGAGCATGAGAGCATAGAATCATTTTGTACGATCTCTGTTAAGAGACTACTGAAAATTACCTATTTTGTGATAAAAACATATTTTTATTAAACTAATTAGTTGTAAAAATGTATATACTTACTACCAAATAAATTGGTATACTCTTGGTGAATTATAAATAAATTATTTAAATTATTATTCAGTAGTTTTTATCAATATCCTACACAAAAGATACAGCTATAAATATCATGATACTTGTATTAAGTACGGTTACCTATTTTCTTTACAGAATTCGACCTTTTTTTTAACCTAGGCAACTCTTTGACTGACAGGTAAACGTCAAATCCCAACGGAAGATGCGCGAGCACAGATATCTACTATACTAGTCAAAGATGCGCGAGTATCACAATCTCACTGAATATCGAAGAGAAGAATAATTAAAGTAATAACTAGGTATACTAGCACAATGCCGAATACCGTAAAAAACAGGCTAGAAACCATGCTATTCAATTATGGTACCACAAATAAGACTGACTTCAGAGGCGGGGATATAAAAGAGCCCATCATCACGACCTACAAGGTAAAGCCTACCATCGTGAGGCAAAGGCCACCGCCCTTGAAAGACACTCACACGCTATCGGTATGGAAAGTGGGGACGGTACCCTTCAACGTCTTCCATAGACCGAAGGATATTGTGGGAACTAACCCCTCGGAACTGCCGAAACCTTACGTAAGTCATTCTTTCCATATTGATAATAAAGTAGGTATGTACCGAAATTACCAAAATAATATTATAAAGCGTCTTCCAAATTGTGCTGGCTCAGGTGAAGCCCAAAGACACAGCTCTCGAAGAAGTGCAGAGGACTCGTCCGAGGCTCGTGATCACACCGGCTGTCAGTATGGATGACATCGAAGATCCAAATGCACGAGCCATTTTGTGCAACTCCATATACACGACTGAAGTCATGCAATCCCAACAAGAATCTACCAGACCGTACCTAAGCGACAAAGCGCCGCTGCCAAGCCGGCCGGCTGTGGCAAGGCCCGTGAGTATATTACCATAATTATTAGTAGGTACCTAAAGGTCAGTCGGAGTACTTATATTCCATAGCCGCGGGATAATTACGTAAAATTTGCAACAGCAATGCGACAGCAGTAGCAAAGCAACAGCAGTAGCGAAGCATACATGCTCGACACCACTAATGATGTATGACAGCAAGATTTACGCCTGTCGCAAACCTGTTGCGAGTTAGGTAATTAGGAGGCCGATTCCCGCTTACCTACTGGGCGTCACTTTTCTCTTTTTCAATAAACGTCAATAAACCTAAACTATCCATTATCAAAAGACGCAGTGGATGCCAGCTCCCCACTAGGTGGACTGGCGAAAGCTGGCCAGAACCGCAGGGAGCCGTGAACGTCTTCTAGCGGCTGATAATGATGATTATCCAAAGCAGTTCTGGATATTGGTCTAAATTTCCAGACTGTATTACCAAAACTTCAACCGCCATACGTGTCTCCGGAATGGAGGATGGAGTCAGCCAGTTGGGACCGCAATCAGCTGCGGGCCCACTGTGAGCCGACCAGGGGCTTCTGGCTTAGCCATCAAGGTTCAAGGTTTGTGTTTTGTTCATTAAGTGATAACAAGCAAGATAAGTGGCATGACAAATAGTAGCCTCCCGATTTTGACGGCTCTGCGCCTATGCGATTCGCTCTAGTCTCTACTTGGTGACGCCATATTACACATAATGGTGACGCTGTAAACTGTAAAAAGTGGGATAGACTTAGCATGAGCCCGTTATAAAGTATGTTACGTAGAATTCGAGTAACAGACAAATGTGGTAGGTACCTAAAACCGCGCAAGCCATTTTTTTAAAGATGTATTGAAAGATTTGAAAGGTCCATAAGAGTATAACCGATTCATATAGGTAATTATTACAGGTGCCGACCGTGTGACGAGTTAGCTACCATCACGGCCCATAGGAAAATCACGAGGCGTTAAATTCATCCGAGGCACCCGTCGACTATTTATTAGCTTAGTAGGTGTACCTTTGTGATTTTTGATCCTTCGACGCGTATTATAGGTACCTATACGCGCGATAATTCTTTTGCATTTTGTGATAATTTAGAATTACTTATTTTATTTTAGATAGTTTTACGGATACGCAAGATACCCACTCCACTGTGTAGTTTTTTTTAATATTGTAAGTTAGTCTGATACTTAATTGTTTTATTTAAGTTTTCAAATAAATTATTTTAGCAATTTATTAGGTGCGTTTTCGTCATCTTTATAGCATTGATCCATGGGTAAATGAAATTCCATTTAAATACCCTCCAATTAAGATTAAGGTGGAAAAAAATCAATGATTGTACCAAAGTAACTATCAAAATGGTAAGTGTCCTGTAAGGAAAGTATCGAATCGAGGAAAGTGTCGAGTTAGCGAAAGTAGGTAGCGAACTAATTAAAGTATCCAATTAGAGAAAGTGTCGACCTGTTACCCTGTTACTGGACCCTCACGGGCATTGACTATAAATCCAGGCTTTATAATCTTTGCTCACGGGTGTCGGCTCGATTCTGGACTCGTCCGTGATAGGTGTTATAATAGCCTTTAAGTA
The DNA here is from genome assembly GCA_910589525.2 of Ennomos quercinarius. Classification (NCBI taxonomy): domain Eukaryota; kingdom Metazoa; phylum Arthropoda; class Insecta; order Lepidoptera; family Geometridae; genus Ennomos; species Ennomos quercinarius. The sequence continues at coordinate 2,960,346 of OU342491.1, forward strand.
TTATTGCAGCGATTATCTTACTTTTATATCCTCAGCCTATATATACCTCACAGATATCTAATTATAGTTACATACTCTTTGGATATCTACTATACTAGTGTATACCCACAGACCAAGTAGTAGATACTACGTCTAAAGCAAGCTAGGGCGTCTGGTGATGTTTCGTGATTTTTCCATAACCTCTGTCCACAGATCCTATGAAAAAGTTAACTAACTTTTTTGATAGGATCTGCCGGCGTACCGTGAGCTCTTAGCGCGATTCAAAATAGAGCCTATACTGGATCACTTGTCAAAATCTCCATACAAAAAAAACAAAGCGATCCAATATAGGCTCAGCTTTGAATCGCGCTAAGAGCTCACGGTACGCCCCCTGTGCCTCTGTCTTTTCATCTATATTGGAAAAAGAAGGGAATTATCAGGGAAAATCCTAATGAAGCGCAAACTTCGCACGTAAAACCAAAGAGGTATATGTACTACGTACTAGAAGTCTTTGCGTAAAAAACCTACTATAAGTAGTCCCCAAAGAGGCAGATAATCGCCTAATTGCCGCTTCGTAGAGCGTCGTCTCTGTCACACACTACCTGACTACCTAGTTCAATAATAAATAACAATGCAATTTTCTTTTACCAAAAAATATTCGACCGGTTTGCTCTAGATATTGGGTCGGCGCAAAAACTATCTACAGCGCACTGGGGCGGGCTGCGGGCGCGGCGTGAGCTCTTATTTTGATTAGTTCGGTTGAAACCCAGCCAACGTGTAAACGCGTTATTCTCAATGCCGCAATGCGTATTTAAAAGTTGTAAGAATAACGCCCGAAAAAACAATTTATCGGCCGGAGTGTCTTACTTTCGGTAAGTAGGTATATGTGGAATAAGTTATATAGCTTTAAATTAACGAAAAATATTAAATTTTAACAAAATTACCTATTTCAAACCACGCCCCGCAATAGAATGTTTGTACAAGGCCAAACACGCGCCAATGCGAACGTTTGGCCAACATTTGTAAAATGGCACAGGTGATGCATAGAGTAGATTTGCTTTGTAACAATTTAATTTTTTTAAATACAATTTTCTGGTTAATGATGGATGGATCTGGATCTGGATGTTTTCTGGTCTGAATGGTGGTGGTTTTATTTCTCATTAAGAATAAATTCACTAACATGAGGAAAACTTAATTTTAATCAGAACTTTAAAATTGGTTATGCTTTTGTGTCTCTTTGTCGGACTCCATATATTATATTTACTTTTTAGATTTCCTAGTAACCCGTTTACGTGTGCAGAGTGGATCTCGATTGTCGCCAGAGAAAGAAGAGATGAGTTTTATAAGCCGGCTAAGAACTCGGTGATATGTTCGGAGCACTTTGATAAATTAGAGATAACCGGAAATACTAACAGATGTCGATTGGTTAAAACAGCAGTTCCCAAATTACAGGTAGGTTACATTTAAGATACACAATCGGTATTTTGTAAAATTGTATTTATACTTTTGTGTTCTGCTAAAATATATCTGTCATACGATAAATCATTTGGATGTAATTATTATTTATTAACAAAGAGTATTTATCAACAAAACAGAGTCAACCCCCGTCGGAAGACCTACAATTACCACCGTCAGAACATTCCCTATTATTACCAACAACCAATACTAATCGTTCAGTATCTGATAGTGAAGAGCCGGTGAGACATTTTAATTTTTCTGTAGTTTTAGAGAATGAATTTCGGGAGATGATGTAAAATTATTAAAATTTTGCCTTATATTTTGCAGAAATTAATTTAACTTACGCAAAATCATTTCAGAAAAAAAATTAGACTTGATATTTCTTTTCCATTTTAATTTTGCTAAGTGATTAATGATATGAGTAATGTTTATTCGTGTTTTAGCAGATTATTGACTACGTACATTATAATAACATTCAATCCATTTTTTTCAGTCTCCATCTTCGAGTTCCGGATCGGATATCACACAAAAAGCCACTTATCACCAAGACCAAGAAGATGCCTCATTATCAGATTTAATATCAGTCTGTGAAACACCTAAAAATAAGTTTTTAAATATGCAGATCAGCTTACTGATACTCACTACTCGCAAAATCATAGACAAGAAATCAAAAAAAATTCAAACTTTGCTTAAAGTAAATAAGAGGCTCGTAAAAAAAATCAATTTATTAAAAAATACTGTTAAATTGTTGAAAAAAAAAACAAACTACAGACGTGACAATACTGATAGACTTAACAAAAAATGTAGCAGTTGCGGAAGTGCTAATGGGATAAATCAAAGCGTGGAATAAATATGTGTGTGTAAATTAAAGACATTTTACACAACGCCATCTAACCCCACTAAGCAAAGCTCGTACTATGGCAAGCAGTTAACTGGTTTGTTTTTAAGTACTATACTAGGCTAGGCATGGATAATTTCATAAGGAGCAGGAGAAAAATCATATGATTTTATTTTTCATAAATGACTCTGCTACAAATCACTGTGTGATAATCACACATAATGAATGAGGCGTTTTATTAAAAAAAACTAGTTCCGCTTCTTTTACTAGATGGCGCAGTAAGTACATATTAAACATTCTTCTTCTTCGTTTATGGCTTTCTATCGCTTTTTAGCGATAATTCTGCCAATGTCAAGTAAGTAAAAATTTGTACGGTTATGTCACGTCAAAGTCCTATTTTGTCAGTCAAAATGCCAACAGTAAGATGGTGGATATTTTACTGAAGGCTCTAAAAAGCCGTTGAAGAGAAAACGAAAATGCATGGTTATATAAACTTGGAACCATTTGCCAACAATCGTGCACGTTCACGAACACTTAACGAATAATAATCCACCCTTATTACACATTAAAATTCAAAAATACACAGGCTTTGGTAAAAAATTCAAAATTTACAACCGCCATTGTCGGATTTTCTTCAAAGACCCATATTAAACATAAGAAAATGCTTAGACTACCTACAAAGAAATGTCAAATTCAGTTGAGTGGACCACGAGTACATTGTCTGTAGTATCTCCTGTGTAGTCTGTGGTGCATTCTTCTTAAGTAAATTGAAGTAGGTACAGTACAGTAGAACTGCGAGATAGATAAACGTTAATATTATTATCCAAAATAAAGCCAAGCTATCCCGCAACGAAAATAAAAAAAAACGAGTGTCTAGAGTTGTCAGTCAGTATTGTTACACATTTCCTCTAACCTGTGGTATATGCTTGAAACAGTGCAAGTGAAATATTTTAGTAAAACCACAACTGGAACCATCTATTGGGTTATACATAAAATACAATTACTTTTTTTTAATAAAACGCCTCAATATGAGAGTAGCATCAGCGGCGAATATAAAAACATAGTTTGGTTTATGCTTCAGCTATTACTATTACTATAGTCTGGCAAAGCTAACTCTACAGTGGAATAGGTTGGTATCCCTAAAAACTTTTTTATATGGCAATCAGTTTTTTTACATGACGCTAACGGGTAAGTGGATTAAAACGACTTGATACTTAAATTCAATGAAATATATGAATTAAAGAATAGTTACTTTACTTCGGACGGAAGTATTATTATGTATGCTGTTGTTGTTTATTCATTTATTTTTGTTTCATATACCCGTTTTAATATTAGTTTTAGAAAGTATGAAATTTGATTCTCTCTGTCATTTTATTCACCGTGATTAATTTATTTCTTAGAATCAGCTTCTGTAGAAGAGAATCAATTTTTTGCATTATTATAAATCGTAATTTACCAAGTTTTTGCCGAGTATCAAGACCATTTTTGTAGTATGCACTAGTGCTACCATATAAACAAGATTTTCAAATACGTTAATTTTAAAGCACTGCAGAGTTAGCTTTGCCAGACTCTACCTACCTATATTATTTTAAAGTAGAACGCGACTCCATGCCTCTTGCAATAAAATTTGAAGAAGCAGCTAGAAACGAAATAAAACGATGTAACTCATAAGGCAATAACGGGAAAATTACTTTATAGGTAATTGCTTAAGGTTGATTTCACAATGAATGTTATTTAACCTACGTCGTTTCATTTTGAAGTGACAGGTGTAATTTATTGCTTTGCTCGTGTTTAAAGTCGAATGATAGTAATGTTTTAAGGATTTGTGACTTTATTACCGGGTGCTGTGGTTGTGATTAGGTTTAACTAGCTTGCTTATGGGGGTTTACGTTCGTAAACGATACGATAGGGTTTCACTTAGGTACTCCTTCGTTTCACTTACCCCACCTGACTTTACATTTTAGTTTTTACAATAAAGACGCAGTGACCACTGGTAAAACATAAATTCTAGGTATCAAGGTAAATTACTCTATAGATAGAGCTAACGAAATCGCCCATTTTCTACCCAAAATTTTGGGAGACGTTCTTATTCAGGCAGCACCTCGTGTGGGAGCAAGAAACAACTAGGCGGCCACACGAAATAGATTTCTACTAGTGGGAATTCTGTGCGTTACTCTGTGCGAACGCTCCTTATGTCATAAAACTCATAAATAAAATATATACTCTCTGTTCCCTCCGAAAATGTGTAATTGTAACTAGTAGCGTGGATTCGCAATAAATGAGAATTTAATAGTAAAAGGGTGTTTAACTTCATCGGCCTCTGATTAAATATCAATCTTAACATTAGGTAGGTCCAACTTCGACAAAGAGGTCGCACGAAGAATCCAACTCGGTTGGGCAGCGTTCGGGAACCTTCGACCTATCTTTTCGTCCAAAAAACCGCAGAGCTTGAAAACTTGAAAACAGAACTTTTCAATCAGTGTGTGTTGCCAGTGATGACTTATGAAACTGAAACGTGGTCTCTAAAAGTTGCCCAACGAGCTATGGAGAGAGCTATGCTCAGAGTTTCCCTTCGAGATAAGATCCGAAACGAGGAGATCATATAGGTAGGTACATAGTTTCAACTTTTATTATCAAGCACAAGCCAAAGATCTTGGACATGCGTTACGGGAATGGGGTTAAAAACTGAAAGCTAATCGTAGGTGGCGCCACTGTTGAGTGATCCTAATCGCCGCCATATTGCGTTTTTGATTCTTTGTGTTTACCAGTGAATTCGATCTTAATACTACAAAAATGTATTCGACATGGAGTGTTAGGCAGTTAAAAGAACAGTTGCGGAATAGAAAAGCACTAATGGAAAAAAAACCACATAACCTCGAATATTTAGTTGGCTCCCAATTTTTTCTTCGCAAAGCTTTTATCCATTGTTTTCTCCTTTTGATATCTTTAGAGAATACATGGACTCCCCTCTTTTTGCAATCCAAAGCTGAACACAACGTCATATTAATGAAATAAATTGAGTTATTTTTATTTGTTTACAAAATTATTATGGAGGATGACAGATATTTGTCAGATTTAGGGAACACTCAGCAGTGCTGCCATCTGAAGTGAGCAAAAGTCAGTTTTTTACCCCATTCTAATGCGTTCTGTAGGTACACAGATTAGAGTAAAAAACAATTGACTACTGTGTACGTATTGTAGGTACTTGTAGGAATGTATCTTAGAGTAGTATCCAGGCCCGGGTCAGCTTTAGTACCGATGTCTCCACGAAACGCTCGTGTCACACGCATTCCGACATTTTCTTTGCATCAAGTGACTTCTATAATGTCAAAAGTCAATTGTGTTGTTGTCATGGAAATTATGTACATAACACAACCTAATTAATCGGTATAATTCGTAGTTTTTCTGGCTTTTTGTGTATAATTTCAAATTAATATATCATTATCATCATCTTCTTTACCTTTTTCCCATTTCGCATTTGTTATTGGGGTCGGCTCCCAAGCTCCCAGTCTAATCTATAGCGGCAAGCTATCAGAATTACACGAGCGACTACAGGATCGGACCGTGAGTTTGCCTAATTCTCAGCTGTTCTTGTTTTTCGTTAATCCTGATAGTTTCAGGTTTCGCACATTTATAAGTAAATCTAGATAAGACCCGTTAAATTTCAGTGGGGACTGGGGGCCCTTTATCTCCACGGCGCGCTGGGCTGAAGCTCAAATTGCCCTTATACAAGATCTGGCCCTGAGCGACTGCCATCTGATCTCACAACCCATAAGGAACCAGTAACAAGGATGGTTAGACCTGGTATCAGATTCTATCAGGCGTCTGACTACCCGTAACGATTGCCATAGATGGTCTTATGACAACCGGGACCGACGGCTCTCGGAGGCACGGATGGCATCGAAAACTGCACATAACTTACTAGATAAATCATCGGTGCAAGGCCGAGGATCGAACCTGGTGCCGTAAGATTGCGAAGTGCACATGTTACTGCTCTGCTACCATCGCTCTAACTTCAAATTATATACCAATTATCTTAATCAGTTGAGCATGGGCAGTGACTATGGTTATTGATCAACACTATGGCGACGCGAAAATGTCATGTTGAAGCTTGCAACTAATAAAACTCATCGCCTGTTAAGTATCCCAAGGGACGATAAATTACGAGAATCATGGTTGTCTTTTCTGATTCCTACAAATACTGAGCTCAGTGGCCTGTCTTAGTGAACAAACGTGTTCGCCAAAATCACTTTGATATACCCCCAATTTGATGGGATGGGTAACCGTCTTCTGCATGGATATTCTTGTTCACTGCAAATGAAGTGTTGCACGGGATTCCTTTGAGCTTATCTGGTGAGTAAACTCAATTTGAATAGCAAAAATAAATAATTAAAATAAAAATGGTTTCAACCCAAAAAATGGCCTAAAAATGGCAGTAAAAATACAAAGCTTAGGCTAAGAAATAAAAATAAATAAAAGCTATTTCAGTCTCATTTGTTTCATTTAATCCTTATTAGCGGATGCTTCATCTTCCTATAGTATTAAAATGTAATAGGTTAAAATAATAATAATAACTTCCTATGTAACTTCCATGTCGATATTTTTTTGGCGTGGCGCGTCACTATGGTATCGATATCGATATTTGAATATGGAGCTAGGTACATCACTATGGCGACACCAGCGTTTCGTGGAGACACGGGAACTAATTGTCGATCATATAGAGCTGTCCTATCTGTCTTTGACTAGTATAGTAGATATCTGTGGTAGTATCTAAGAATGTATGATCAATAAGGATCAATAATATAAACTTATAACATAACGCTGCGCTAAATCGCTATAAATATAGGTACCTAATATAAAATATTTGGTAGGTACCTATGTACTCTAGGATAAAATATTATATACACTGACGCGTTATTTGCGCATGCTCTCCGCATGGCATAAGATAAAAAAAGATAATGCCAAAAACATAGGCCAAAATCACGCCAAAATTGATTTGAATAAACCAAATAACAATCGTAATTTTTAATTTTGTATAATTTTTCATCTACCTACTAGATCCTACTGTGTTTTCATAGATATATCTACTTATATTTTTTATACCTTTATTATGACCGACAACGTAAAGCGTTTTAAATTAATGCTATTTAAGTATGAAACTACGACCAAAACAGATTTCCGCCGTTACAAAAGTAACGAATTGGATTCTTTGACGAAGGAGGACTACAAGTACGTGCAAACGCACAAAAAAACAAGGCGAAATGAAGGAGCCTTAAAGGATATTTCCTCCATGAACCACTGGCGGGAACCTTATTTACCGCCGTTTGATCTATTTGGTAAACCAAAAGATATCATTCGCACTGACCCCAAACATTTGCAAGAGCCATACGTAAGTACCTACTCGGCGGAATGCGAACAGTAGGTAGGTACCTACACTACTGTTCGCATTTCGCCGAGTGAAGAGATGTATCGGTCGATTGTGTCTGTGTGTCATTCATATTAATAATTTGTCCTCTATTTTGATAAACTTTGAGTCGACCTCGAATTCACGCCATTTTCGCACCTATTTCTATAGAAAATATAGGTACAATGCACGGTTGACCATTCAATTTCTAGGAAGTACCAGACCGTGACAGAGAGCATGTCCGGAAAACCCGCCCTCGTGTGGTGCTGACACCAGCTGAAAAGTTGGACGACATGCGTAATGAGTAAGTGGTTTTGGAGAAAAAGACCAACGACACCATAAGCTATTTATGGAACGAAGTAACTAACAATCTTGCAGGGAATCGATAAGCGATTACTATTTACTGTTGTCCTAATAGGCTAGTTGCCTGGTATTAAAATTAAGAAGTTAAATATTATTTTCATAAAGTAGGTTAAAAATGAATGCAATAATTGAAAAAAATGTCTCCCTTTCTCGCAAAACAGGAGATTCCCCACATTTACTATGAAAACGCACGTTGTAAAGACACATGCCAAAGAGACTGAATGTAAAGCTACCCAGCTTAGTAATGAGGTACTATGAAGGAGCAAGAGTGACGTCACTGCATGTTTGAACGGTCTCTTTCTATTCTTGTATACTAAAATACTTGTAATTTTGGCATTTTTTGAAATATTTAATTTTTGTTTTCATGACTGTTTATTTTTACTAGGTGGCTGTTTTTTTACTAGGTGGTAGGACTTTTCTGCAAAGTTCGTCTAGGTAGGTACCACCGCTTTACCAGTTATTCTGCCGCCAAGCAGTAGTGTGCAAGCACTACTGTGTTTCGGTTTGAAGGGCATTGTAGCTAGTGAAATTACTGGGCAAATGAGACTTTATGATCTATGAAGTCTCGGGATGACGTGCGCAGTGCGCAGTGTCACGCGAAACTATGTTAATTTTGAGTTCCGAGTGATACTGCAACCTGTTATGGGCAGCCGTGACGCGTAACATCAGGCGAGCGACTGGCTCGTCCCGTCATTCACTTACATTAAAAAAAAAAATTTAAGGAATATTATTTATTTAAGTGATAAACCTTACCACCATGCTCAACGACCTCAGTAGTCTCCCAGCAGGTCGACAAATATGACTAACTAGGACAGACTGTCCAATTAGGTAGGTCCAACTTCGACAAAGAAGTGGCACGAAGAATCCAACTCGGCTGGGCAGCGTTCGGGAAGCTTGACCGATATAGCTCTTAGAATTAGCAAGTTGAAATTGCAATGGGCTGGCCACATCGCTCGTAGAACTGACAACCGATGGGGAAGAAAGGTGGCGTCCACGAACCGGAAGACGCAGCGTAGGCTGGCCCCCCACTCGGTGGACCGATGATCTGGTGAAGGCGAGCAGCCGCTCAAGGTGGCGCGCTCTGGGGGAGGCCTATGTTTAGCAGTGGACGTCTTCAGGCTGTTGATGATGATGATGATGTAATAAAAAAATAGCAGGTCACAAGCCTATTTACCTGTCCTGCACGGGTAGCATGAGCTGTACAAATCGATCCGACACATCTGTTCTCCCGAGAAAGCGTTTGACCAATGATTGATCACGCGCATGACGTCATAAACCTTTTGTTGCGTTGTCATTGGTCAATCGCTTTCTCGAGAGAACAGATATATCAGTTTTTTTAGTTTCTACAGCTCATGTTACCCGTGCAGGTCCTACAGAATTATAATAGACGATATCTACAAGACCTCATCGCACAAGGCAATGCAGCACACTATCGATCTTTATAACCGAGACGTGAAGAAAATCAAGACTCCACTAGCGCTGCCGAAAATGGCTGCTCCAGCAAACCCTGTAAGATTTTATGTTGAAGGTATTACAGATGTGACCGATGGGGAAGAAAGTTTCTCGAGTGGCGACCACGAACCGGAAGACGCAGCGTAGGCTCCCCACAGGTGGACCGACGATCTGGTTAAAACCGCGGGGGCCGATGGACGCAGGAGCCAAGCAGCTGCTCTAAGTGGTGCTCTGTGGGGGAGGCCTATGTTCAGCAGTGGCATCTTCAGGCCGTTGATGATGATGATGACAGATGTGACACGAAAAGCTATGTAACTGACAAAGAAGCATGGCGTCCCGATGGCCATTCAATCACCGCCGTCTCGCAATATTTGGGTTACCTATTTCCCTTTATGCCCATCAGCTGGGTTAGCATGGACGGTACACAAAATTGTCTTTCCCCGTTTTACGACACTTTCTTCATACTTGCTTGGAGTAAAACAGGGGAAAGACAGTTTTGTCTACCGGCCGTGCCAACCCTACACCTCCACTCTACCAGTGGGTAGAATAGGAAAAAAAACAAAAACAAATAGCCCAAATGCCAATCAGGCATAAAATTATTTTGCGGTAGGTAGGGTGAAGGAGAGAAAAGCCAGAATCGTTATCTCTGCTCCCATTGCAAGCCTGCACTTTGCAGTTTTGCAGCTAAATGTTAAACATGTGGATGCAGGAGGCGAGCAGCCGCTCACAGTGGCGCTGTCTGAGGGAGGCCTATGATCAGCAGTGGACGTCTTCAGGCTGTTAATGATGATGAATGTTAAAAACACAATAATATAATGTGAAAACTTGCAAACAGGCCCCAGAAATTGTGTTGCCCAACTTCTCAGAGGAATCGGACCCATTTTCGCGGTCTAACTTACACCGGTTTATAAGGTTTGATTCAAGCTCAAGGAATCTTAGAAAAAGTGATGGAAGCCAATACCTCGCCAGCAAATTTCTAGCCCGTTAAATAGGTTTTGCGGGCGCTGACCATTCTAGAGTACCTACCTATATAACATTTTCTTAAATAAAGTAATACTATTCCCAGATAGCACTTCCACGCCTGCGTACCCATCCATACGTATCTCCGGAATGGCGTATGGACTCTGTGTCTTGGGACAACAAACAACTGCGCAGCTATTGCCACCCTTCCAAGGAGTTCTGGTCGACCAGGACGCCCAATAACTCAATAAAATAAGACTGCGTGCGTAGAATCAGTGACTGCAGTAAATAACCAATAAATGGCCAATCCAGCAAGTGCGTATACAGTAATTGAGTTGGTACCTGTATATACCTACGTAATAAAACTCACGGAACTCAAATATTCCATACTCTGTGATGAAAATACGCTATTTAAAAACAAAAATATATTCCGAATCATCAGCCCAAAACGTTACCACCGCTGGGCGTTCTCTCACATGGAGAGTGTGGGCCATATTGCACCACGCTGGCCAAGTGCGAGTTGATAGATTACACATTACTACCGATTAAAAACTTCATTATCATTTTCAAGACGTTACTGATAGTCTATACATATAATAAAACTGTAGAGATAAAAAAATCTGTAATTGCAAGATATCAAGAAAAAAATGACACAGGTTGGCTTAAAATTAGCCGCTGATCACGTTAAGCCACTTTTTAAACACTTTGTCTGTTTGTTTGTTTGTTATGACTGAACTCCTAAAATACTGAATGGATTTTCATGCGGTTTTCACTAATATGCTTAGAAATAACCGGCGCTTAACATAGGATATACTAAAATTGATATATCGTTAAAAAAAATTGATGACAATTATTGAGATTTCATTACGAAACGAATCGGAGTTTTAAACAACATGGCCGATTGATTTTTTTCACAGAATTCCCACTAGTAGAAATCTATTTCGCGTGGCCGCCTAGTTGTTTCTTGCTCCCACACGAGGTGCTGCCTGAATAAGAACGTCTCCCAAAATTTTGGGTAGATAATGGGCGATTTCGTTAGCTCTATCTATAGAGTAATTTACCTTGATACCTAGAATTTATGTTTTACCAGTGTTCACTGCTTCTTTATTGTAAAAACTAAAATGTAAGGTCAGGTGGGGTAAGTGTAGGTGATCTGATGACACGTGAAAAGCCATACTTACCTACTACCAAAACAACATTTTTACACGTGTGCTACCTAATCTGACAATACGTGCTGAGCTCCGAAAAGATTTAGTGGATTTTGTTGTTTGGTATATAGGAAATGCATGATCTAAGCTATAATAATAGCTACCTAGACTACCTAAACGTAGAAATAACACAATACAAGCGTGCGAAGCCGCGGGCAAAAGCTAGTGGTATATAAAAGTGTCATATCATCTTTTCTTTTATTTGACCTGTATACGCCCTTAGCTAGGTCTGCCTCTTCCTCACTTCCCTTCTACCATTCCTTCTATGTTTTTCATGAAGCTGTCATGTTGTACAAAGTGGCCAAACATATCATAACAGATCATCATAAGTCCAAAAAAAAACAAAAAGCTGCAATGAAGAAAAATCGAGATCACACACAGAAATAATAAACTGAAAGATTACATAGTATTTTATTGTCAAACAAACATAAACCGTAATAACGACATCTCATTGTATAAATGTATCACCCTAACTTAATACAATGCATGGCAAAAATAAAGCACGTTCGGGAAAAAAGTATTTCATCCCCCCTAGACTAAAATATATGACTGCAAAAGTAAAAATATAGTCTCTGGCTAGCATAACACAAGGTAGTGACCTATTGAAAATGGTAATGTCGCAACTGCCACGCATGTTATAGAAATACTGAATGAAAACAACTAAAAAAACACATGTTAAATCCGCGACATATAAACCTGAGTTGTTTTTATTCAAGAAATCTTTAATTAGACGTTATTGTAATTTATCACAGCAGGCAGATTAATTACTACACGAACAACGAAACTGTATCACAAATATTATAGCGTGATTTATGATGATAACAGAATTAATTGCCTAAGAGGTAAATGGATTCGTCGAAGGATTTATAGTAAGTCTTGGTATTCAATTAATTTTATATTTAACGTGCCATATTTTTGCCCCGCACTGTTGAATAATGTTCTTATGTCAACTTTACATTTTAAATACGAATCAATATTGCTTAAAACGCTTTTTCATGACTGTAATTTTAGATATTTTTATTTGTTAGTTTGTTTATTAAATAAACAATCTTTATATCTTTTTATTTTCGTTTGATTATTTAATGTATTCCTAAAATATATGATCCTAAAACAACTGGGATCACTTATGGAGATGATTTATTTTATCTGTGCCGGTTAGGTAATTTACATAGGCGAAAGGTAAGTAAACCTACCAAAACATTTTAAGCAAATTGTACGCAGAGAGATCCAAATTTCATAGTGGAAAAATCGTAATTATGGCGTTAGTAAGTAATAAATAAGTACATTAATATCATCATCATTCATCATCATTAACAGCCTGAAGACATCAATAATTGTGAACAACAAAATATTCCTAAAAATATGTTTCATAATGTTTACAATCTTAAGCAATATCACATGAAAATAGCACTGAACGTTTTTGCTATTATAATATGAAACTTTCAGCAAAACAAAAATACGCAAATTGGCAGACTGCACGGCATGGCTCATATTTCAGAATGGCTTCAATAATTCCAGGGATTAGTCACAATCATACAAACTAAATTTACCTCTGTGTGTAAATTCTATAGAAATCATGATAAAAGTGAATTAAAGTTTTAATGAATTCTAAAGCGTTATTTAGCGGATGTGTTCAAAAATTAGACGAACATAAATCATTAAATCGTCAACGTAGCTCTTAGGGTCAGCAACTTGAGCAGTCAATTTGGAAATGGGAGTAAGAAAATAGAAAAGCAAGCAAGCTGACTTCGAAAAGAGGAAGACAGCAAGTTAATTTGGAAATGAGTAGAGGAAAATAAAGAAGTAACAAAGCTGAATTGGAAATGAGCAGAAGGAAATACAATAAGTTAACAAGTTAATTTGGAAACAAGCCGAAGAATATAGAGAAGATGAGTAGAGGAAAATAAAGAAGTAACAAAGCTGAATTGGAAATGGGCAGAAGGAAATACAATAAGTTAACAAGTTAATTTGGAAACAACCCGAAGAATATAGAGAAGTAATCAAGCTGAATTGGAAATGGCAGAAGGAAATAGAGTATTTCAACAAGTTAATTTGGAAACAAGCCCAAGAATATAGAGAAGTAATCAAGCTGAACTGGAAATGGGCAGAAGGAAATAGAGTAAGTCAACAAGTTATTTTGGAAACAAGCCGAAGAAAATAGAGAAGTAATCAAGCAGAATTGGAAATGGGCAGAAGGAAATACAGTAAACCAACAAGTTCATTTGGAAATACGCAGAAGAAAATAGAGAAGTAATCAAGCTGAATTGGAAATGGGCAGAAGGAAATAGTGGAAGTAAGCAAGTTTTCAAATGTGATGTGTGAAATTGTCTTATTGGAATCGCTCGCAGGACCGAGAATCGGGTAAACGGGTCTCAAATGGCGACCACAGGACTAGAAGACCGCACCCATTGATGCTTGTGACTAAATAGCAATCGTTAGTTGGCGGGTTTTGCCTTAATTACTATTTTGCATCTGGAGGGTTATTATGTAATTTTAATTGCAATGCAAATGGAGAACTTCATTTATTTTGAAATTGCCCATAGCAGTTACCCACTTGAAACTGTTACATTCATGCAAAGTTCTTTTATCGGTTTCAACATGGAACAAGGAGGGGAGGAATTGCCAATACACCAAGAAAACAGCGTAGATCAAAAATATGCCAAAAACTAGATGGCGTTGCAAAATGAGCGGGTTATAAGTTGAGCGCAAACGGTTTTCTGGCATACTTCTGATCTGCGCTCACCTTATAAGCCGCTCATTTTGCAACGGCATCTAGTTTTTGGCATATTTTTGGTCTACGCTGTTTTCTTGGTGTATTGGCATTCTTCTCCTCCTTGTTCCATGATCCATACAAAGTTCTTTTATCGGTTTCAACCAAGTTAAGCAATACCAGCTAGGCGATCATGTAACTTGTTGGCAACCGATAGAAACACAAAAATGTATGAATTTGACAGTTGCAGTACGCAGCTTATGTACAGAGTTACTATGGAAATTTTCAAATTTGGATTGAAATTTCTTTTGTTGCATTGCTATCAAAGTTACATGATCACCCCGCAGGGCTGACTGACCATAAAGGCCTATGTTCAGTGGAGAGTAGAGTCCGCGATAATGATAGCAAATAAAAAGCTCTGCCGTGCCGTCTACATTTGCAGTTTATTTACTTATGTAATAACTATATTTAACGTGGTCTTCATCATAATTTTTCTCCTTTTCTTATCAGTCTTACATTCTAAGCAAGCAATAATGCTAATATGTTTTTATTTATTTTTAGCAAATTATATACATATCGATATATAACAGTAAATATGAATATTTGATCTCTTTTCTTGTAAATATGTAGGAAAATAACGAAGCTCAAGGGAAAGCGCACCACAAAGTTCATAATATTTGGTGTGTAGATTATAGCTATACATAACTTTAATTTCCTTTTTAGGGTTAAGCAAAAATTATCCATAGTGAATAAATTAATAGGTCACAAAATGGTCAAAACTACACACGCTATAAGTACTGAATAAATTATATATATTTTTTAATAACTGGCATTTGATCTGTTTTTAACCCAGTAATAAAACTTGGATGACAAAATTCTTGCCAAAGTTACTGTGTAGTATATAAATTAAACTCGCTATCAAGGCAAATATGCAATATATTCGTGATATTCGTTAGTACTTTAGCCGCTTTTTATCTCTAACAAAAATTGAGGTCGCTTTAATTTAGAACTACCTCTCAATCTCGATACTTATCGTATAACCTAATCAGTTGATCGTTCACAATTTGGCAGATTTAACCTGTATTCCCGATTCACGTAACTGTTATATCGAATTTTTGTCTTACGCAGAAATTGGGGTATCATTATTGATTTCAAAGATACACATTGATCGGATCTATGTATCTTTAGAACCTATTTACTGTTCGATCAACATTTCGGCAGTCATTTATCAAGTGCGCAAACAAGTGTTGGAATACGCCATTGGTGATGTTTTGCTTTACCCAAGAATTGGAGACACCATAAATTTAAAGATACACATTTTTGATCATTCAGCAACTAACTTCATCTTAGATTACGTTAAAGTTAATTAACAACTTTTAACGTTAATTTAATATGAGACAAGGTTAAAGTTATTGTAATCTTATGATCAAATTAACCAGCAGTTTCACTTGTCAACTTCGCAAACAAGTCTATATGTAAGACACTGCCACGAGGGCGTTTCGCCTCACGCAATAGAAGCCACTATCTAAGATTCCATTCAATTCAATGCCTTACGCAAGAATTGACACTCTTTATTACTTTAAACATACACATTTTTGGTAAACCAACAATATTAACATAATCTTAGGTTAGGTTAAAGTTAGTTTACAACTTTAACCTAATCTTTCAGTTAAAGTTACTGTAATTTTTTGATGAAATGATCCAGCAGTTTTACTTGTCAAGTGCGCAAACAAGGCAAATATTAGAGAGTGCCATGGCGGCGTGTTGCCTCACGCCAGGGTTGGGGTCCTTCAGCAGCTGCAGGAGCCGCGAGCGCGCGGCGCGCGTCACGTCGGGGTCTACCTCGGTCTCTTCCGGGTGCTTCTCTCTTATGCGGTGAAGTTCTGCGTAAAGAACGCCTGGAAAAGGTATTTAGATAATCATAGTCAATTGACTATAAATCCAGTTGACCAATGATACAACTTCCCCTCATACGAAAATTAGTAGTTGATTTCCGCTACTAATTTATAATAAATACTATGAATTTCTAATAAATCACGGGAACTCGTTGATGTCTTTTGCCCATCCTGCTCTGTTCTTTGTAATTTCGTATGGCTTTGTCTCGTTTTGTTACCCCGCCCCCTGCCCGCGCAGGTGAGTCGTGTTTGTACGAGAAATAATGTTCACGAGCTATCAACGGGTTTTATAATCTTTGTTATAGTGCTTATTATGGCGACTTGTTATGTTGATAATTTTTGTACACCAGTTCCTGGTGAAATATGCTGTGTAACTACTATTTTTTTCTGTCATCTTATTGTACCATATTTCGTGCAAATAAACAATTTTCATTTCATTTTCCATCACTTGCAGTTAAACACGCAAGTTTTTTTACAATAGTCAAAGTAAACAGCACTTAACGCATTCGCGTCCTCCCCCCGTTCATAGAGCTCATACCCCATGCTGCTATACATGTCACCAGACCCATGGGGTCTTCGGCATTACAGGGGCGCCAGAGTGAGCCCACGAGGGTTCGCGGAATATAGAATGTGCTCGTTATATAAAATACACTTTTACGCGCAAACACGTCGTAAATATGTGTTATTATAAAAATGATACTTTGGCCAAAGTTCCGATTTCTTTTTCCCCGGCCCTGAATGGGTTAAAGATAATGATTGAAGAAGCGACGAGTGAATAAAAGTTACTTTAGATAACTTCTAATTCTATCAACTTGAGACCTGTGATTGTCATTTAGTTTTGCTCGTAATGTGATATATGTTTTTTTTAATATTATATACCGCCCGCTGAACCGACCATCTGGTAAAACCGCAGGGAGCCGATGGATTCAAGGGGCAAGCGGCCGCTCAAAGTGGCGCTCTGTGGGGGAGGCCTATATTAAGCAGTGGACAGACGTCAGGCTGATGATAATGAAATATCATATCTCCAAATATTACAGTGAAATGCTATTCAGTGGTTTCTTTTAATAATGTTGACATTAAATCCCTGCGATGAAATATAGGGTAGATCCACGATCACTGTCTCGAAAACGGCACCGTTTAAACAAGGCATATGCCTTGTTGTTGTTCTCAGTCGCGTGTGCGACTGTGCGCCTAATGAAAGTGATGTAACTCACATATTATTGTTTTACAACGCTATCACAGGGTGATACGGTTCATTATTAAAATGAAACAACCACTTGTGGACTGTTTTATATTAGCTGGTTTTATATATTGTGTTGGAGCAAGAATCGCTATTTATCCAAATAATTCAAACAAACGTGCTCCAACATAGACCGCATCATCGCTTTCCATCAGGTGAGATGTTGTCAAACGTGAGCCCATTCATGCATTAAAAAAAAAATCTTTTTTACAAGGTGGTAGGACTTTCCTGCAAAGTTCGTCTAGGTAGGTACCACCGCTTTTCCAGTTATTCTGCCGCCAAGCAGTAGTGTGTAGGGCATTTTAGCTAGTGAAATTACTGGGCAAATGAGACTTTATGATCTGATCACACAGTCTAGTAATCTGATTACTTGACTGTGTGACGTCTCAGGATGACGTGCGCAGTGCAGTGTCACGCGAAACTTTATTGTTTTAAAGTTCCGAGTGACTGCTACTGTTATGGGCGGCCGTGTCGCTTAACATCAGGTGTACGACTAGCTCGTCACGTCATTCAATCGCATAAAAAAAATGATTTTGCGGAATGAGTCTTCTGTACGTAGTACTATATATCTATTCTGTGGTATAAGTAAGCATTGGCGCGGGGACACCTTTGAAGTTAGATTTTCATAGAGATTAGGTATCTATAGTTTATTTGAATTATGTTAAATTCACGTAAAACTTGAAATCGTATAAAAGTCACTGAAACTCACCTAATAACAAAGGTGGATGTGGCTTCATGTCCTCGCTGGCACAGTGCAGGTAGTTGACTGCGGACTGCAGACACTTGGCGATGCTGGCTGGCATCTCGTCCGCCAGCTGTCTCAGCAATGCGGACAGAAACTCGTCGAGATATAGCCTGCCTTCATCTAGAAGGTGTGTTTGCACGAGATCGTTTGATTTTTTCACGTGGAACGTCTTGAATACTTGTTTCAGTGTGAATTTGCTTGCCTGTAATAGAGTAAAGGAGTTTAATCTTTACGTTCCACCCAGCGTCGGCCTGGCCATAGCATCAGGGTGGCGCTTGCGACGTGGGCCCTGGCCCGCGTACGGAAAAATTAAACGATAATTATAATACGTAGCCTTTTTTGTTTAATGCGTTAGTAAAAGTAGATGGAGGTCAACATTTTCTTATTACATTTTCATTTTCGCATCAAAGATGACTAGACTTCAGCCAGATGAGCAGGTCCAAATCCGTTCAAAGAAACATCAACCTTAAAGTCGTAATCTTAAATATCAATTCAGTCTGCACTTCAGCGCGGCGCTTACGACAAAGACAACGCACGAAATGACTGATTTTGACAGTTTTTAATTAATATCTATTTTTATATAGTATTTTTCAAAGTTATTTAATCATCACGACATCTGAATGTTTGTTGGGAATACACTAATTTATTTTTTGTAAAAATATATTCGGTAGAAGCTCAGCAAAATGGGAACATTCAAATTTTTTGAGGGTGGTTTGCGATTTTTTTCTATAGAGCTATGTTTATTAATCTAGTATTTGCGATCATCACAAAAGAGTTAATGAAATGAACTACATGATATATCAAATTCAAAGCTCCACGTATTGTAATTACGCCAGGAAACGTCCCAAAAAACACCTTGTTTGGTCTACCCGCCGCGCCGCCTTAAAGAGGAAAGCAAATTGTACGAATTTGTTATTTTTATTAAATAGTTCCTTCATTGATCAACCTGACGTGTCGGCCCCTAAAGTCATGCCACACAGGGAGTTACACCTGGCAGGTGGCTAGACAGTAGGTAGGCCATAATTCATGACACTGGCCAAGTGCAAGTTGGTGGATGACACAAGCCTTCGAATTGTATGATTCTCGAACAGCGTTCCGCGCTCACTTCATAGCCGCCAATAAGTTTGAATCACACTATAAAATATATGCGCAGGGAAAGTGATTTTTGAAACACCCTGACTCTAAATCTACCCCAATTTTGACAATTAAACTCTTGGAAATTGTAAGGACTACAAACTAAATATTGCCCCTCTTTCCAGAAGGAGTACTCACTTGAGAGAAGGAAAGATAGAGAAAGCCTTTTTCTTTCTTTCTTTCACTCTATGACTTACCCTAACGACGGGTGGGTTGACATCACACAGATGAAGTAGGAAGCAAGGCAGCGAGCTCACCGCTTGTTCCACAAGGGCGTCGGCCTTGATGCGGCCTGCTATTATACCGAACAACCTGCAACCGAAAGTGATACTTAAAGCTATTGATATACGGTTTAAAATTATTTCAAGTTAATGAGTAAGGAAATAAACGAATAACTCGTATTTAAAGCACCTCAAGTATTAATTGCAATGCTCATTCGTTGTACCAAATAAGAGGCGTCTATAAATTTAGGTACGTGAGGAGAGGGCGAGCCGAATCTCACCAAATCTCACTTGGAAATTTCACGTAGTTTTTTCCGCAACTGTACAGTATTGCTAGAAAATTCGTTTATATTATAAGTAAAACATGTGTATCTATTAAAATGTGTCTAAATCCTAGACAATAATATTTACCGCGGTCATGCAAACGCCACGAAGCAGTAGATTTTGTCACCGAGATTCTAAATTGTCGTGAATTTATTGATTTATTTCTATTTTTCGAAATTAAAAATATCACGTAAGGTTAGATGGCTGGCGGGAGGGGAGCCTAATCTCACGACATCTCACCAAGGGAGAGGAGGAAGGTCGAAAAATCGCGAAAATCACCTAACGTAATTTATCGATTTTTTGATGATGATGAGTGGATTTTTTGGTCCATAGTTAAAGTAACCAATGGTTAAAATTGCTAACAAATTCTAACCAATGGTTAAAATTTGTTAGCGTTTTTAACCATTGGTTACCTTAACTACGAATCAAAAACCTACCTTTTGTGCCAGCATTTTGACCTCGGATCGCATCGACCAGACGCTCTGACAAATTTTGGATAACACGATTATGATTATTTTAATAACCTGATGGAATGTTCCCTCAGCAGAGGGCACTCAGTGTTCATAAAGGGCCGTATCTTCTGCGAGATCGCGAGTAACTCCCGATCGAACTCCTTGTCGAGTGCATCTATCTCGGTCAGCAGTCGGCTCAGACCTTGGATGGCGGCGAGCGGCACGTTATCTATCGGAGACCTGGGAATAGAAACGTATGTCTATGCTAACAAATGACGTCACAAGCTAGTCGTTCATCATCATCATCAACAGCCTGAAGACGTCCACTGCTGAACATAGGTCTCCCCCACAGTGCGCCACTTTGAACAGCTGCTTGCCTCCTGCATCCATCGGCTCCCCACGGCTAAGTTAATCAGTTAAGCAACGGTAAAAAGACATTAAACAGTTTCTTATCTTTTTCCTAAACAGTTCACACATTGCACCAATAGGCTATGCACTGTTGACTATGGTCAGCAGTGGCATCTTTCGGACTCCCCCAAAAACGCCACTTTGGACGATTATCATAGAGGGGGTTAGCCTTATAATCAACAGCATTGGCAGTCAGCTTGGTGATCGCAGATAATTTGAATGTACCAAGGAGAATTCTGCTGCCCATTCCCTGAATATTCCCTTAGCCGGCTCTTACGGCACCCACGGGAAGAGATGGGACCTAAACAGTTCATAGTATGTTTTAAAATTTTTGCATTGTTGTTTGTCCATGTTTTGTATACATCACCTGGTATGTTCAGCGTCGACTCCATGGCTGAGAGCAGCAATAGCCTTCGGCAGCGCATGTTCCCGGACAGTGCCGCGCAGACGGGCGACGTTAGCGGCGCCGCGCACCGCGGCCGCCCGCACTCGCCCGTCTGCATCCTTCCACCCCGCGCTCAGTGTTGCCATTACTGTGTCTACTATTACGTTGTTCTCGTTGCATCTGGAATTGTAATTATGTCGACGTTTTAAATTTAACTCATTTGATCAACGTTTGTGGTTAAGTTAATAACTTTAAGTACCCCAGTGTGTTTGAATTTAGTGTGTTGTGTGAATATTTGAATTGACGGTAGGTTATGAATGTTTGGCGGGCCCTACACGTTAATTTTATTGATCAAATAAATTGATGAGTCCATTTCCGTCAATGTTTTCTTCATACAATATACCGACGAACATTGCGCAATACTAATCTTACACGTACAATAATATTGATCAATTACAAAGATTGATTAATAAAATTGAACGTGTAGGGCCCGCCTTAGATTGAGTGTAAGTTATTATGAATGTTTGAATTGATTGTGTGGTACAGTGTGAATGTTTGAATTGAGTGTAGGTTATGCAATCTGCATGTTTTTTTTTTAAATTGATAGGCTTGCGCTTGATTACTATCTGACCTGATGGTAAGTGACGATGCGGTCTAGAATGTAACGCGTTTTCCTAGAAGATACCTGTTCATTCTCGGTTTGAAGACTCTAAGACTGTAGTTTTCGGGGAATACAAACGCCGGCAAAGCGTTCCACTCTTTGGCTGTTTATTTTGTTTGGATGTTTGGATTGAGTGGAGTTTATGAATGTTTGGATTGAGCATGAGGTTAATGTTCGGATTGCTTTGAGTGTAAGGTGTGTGTGTGTTTTGTTTGAGTAAATGGTTTGAATATTTTGTTTAAGTATTGATTCGAGTGGGTAGCGGTCGCATGTAGAGTGAGTTTGTTGAAATGAAGTATGCAAAAAATGTTTAGATAGAGAATCTGTGGTTTTGTTTCGACATGGAACAAGGAGAGGAATGCCAATACACCAAGAAAACAGCGTAGATCAGATATATGCCAAAATTTCATTTTAAACCTAGATGGCACTGCAAAATGAGCGGGCCATACGGCGGGCTAGGCTTAAAACGGGTTTTTAGCATATTTCTGATCTACGCTGGTTTCAACTAAGTACCGACCTGCCGTTTAACATCTCGGCCAGTAAAGCGACAGCAGCGAACCGTTGCGGCGGCAGAGTGGCCCTAGCGTAGGCGGCCAGTGCGGCGGCCAAGCGCGGGAGGTGGCGCACACAGTCGCGCGACAGGGCGGGACACACGAGCGGCGCGAGGCCGCACGCGGTCGCGTGTGTGTCGCCGTGCTCCACGCTCAGGCAGATCACACACGCGGCGCGCACCTGCCGTAACATACAGGATGCAATTTAACTCATTAGCACAAATTGAGTGCTCGAGAGTAAATCATTTATTGATAATTATTAAAGGGGAAAGAGCGCAAATGAAAATATTTTTCATTGTAAATTATGAAGAATGCCGCTGCGCGCGGCGCCTAACGCAGTTGGCACGAACGTTTTAGATACCTACTTTTAAAAGTTTTTTTGCCTTGTGTGCAATAATTAAAAACAGTGCTTAGTTATTTTAATCTAATTTTGTACTGTAGCAGTTGATTAAGTAAGTTATCCCATTTTTTGGAGTTATTATCAATACCAAATCGATGCGTTAGATTTCATAAATCTTGGTCCACACGTGACCGGTGTCAAGAGTAGGTATCACCAATTACACCCAGTGTATACACAATGTAGGCGATGCGTCTCATTCGTTTTGATTCTTTAAAAGAAAGTGTTTGACTTTACTACACTGTCAATTATTTTCTCAATATAAACAAACACCTCACGAAATGTTTTCTTTGATTTTTACTTGTATAGTAAAATTTCCCTGAGCGATATCCCAACGTCGCTCTAGCACATCATCAGCGTAAGCCGGCCCCCGCACTAGGTGGACCGACGATCTGGTCAAAACCGCGGGGAGCCGATGGATGCAGGAGGCAAGCAGCCGCTCAATGTGGCGCTTTTGGGAGAGGCCTATGTCCAGCAGTGGACGTCTTCAGGCTAATGATGATGATGAGCCTTCTTGCGTACTACTGAACATGAAAGCATATGCTCGCGCACTTTTAAAGCCAAGATAGAGTATTATCGTATGGAGACACACAAACAAAGCCTTGCCTTGACTTAGGATGGGTTTTTTAATCCGTAGTTAAAATAACCAATGGTTAAAAACTAACAAGTTTTAGCCATTGGTTAAAATTTGTTAGAACTTTTGACCATTGGTTACCTTGACTACGCATCAAAAAACCCATAAACACTGGTCGCCGAAGCCGGTTAGGAACCATATACATAATATAAAACTTTTTGTCGAGTTTTCAATGGTTAAGTTTTTTTTTTATCAACGATAGGCTAACATTTGACCACGGTCTCACCTGATGGTAAGTGACGACGCGGTCGACGATGGAGCATGCTTGCCCAGAAGATATAAGTTTTCTCGAGAGAAGATCTACTGTCAGTTTCTTCAGGTCATGCTACCCGTGCAGGGGTTTTTACCAATCTTTATTTATAAAATTACTAGTTGACCCGCCCCGGCTTCGCACTGGTTAATTAGTTTACGCCTTAACCCTGTTTATGGGTAAGAGGGAAACAAAAGGAAAAAAGATAAGGTGAAAGGATGAATGAATGGGACAGCAACAGATGGGAGGCAAGCGAAGCGTTTTTTCTCTATCTTTTTCCCTTTCCCTTCCATCTTCCCTTCAACAGGATGAGTATATTTTTTTAATGTAAGAACCATCTACGGAGTATTAGAAAACATTTAAAAAAAAGATTAAAGTAATCGAAAAACCGTTCTCAAGTTATAGCGTGACCAGGCGAAATAGGGGTTCATTTTTATATATATAGATGACATACTTCTGTTAGATAAAACGGAGTCTGTGAGCTATGTGCCTACCTACCTATAGCTATGTCGGTAGTCCGCTTACGAGTAATGGCGTCTTTGCATCGGTGTATCTGTTGCTCTTATAAATTAATAAATTAAACAGTTATAAACGTCCTAATACTCTTTTACTATCCACGGCCCAAAAAGTTCAAATCAGGTAAGTACAGAACAATATACTACGTACTACTAATCTAATGTACTGAAACGGCACCATTGTACAAAAATTGTATCGAAAAAAAAACCAACCTCATAACACTCGGCCTTCTCGAGAAACGCATTGAAAGTCTCCGCAGTGATCTTAGAAGGAGACAGCCTTACAGCATCCCTGTTTGGCACGAATCCGAATCTCTCTTGGCCCTTGTTAGCCGGCGGAGCGTAAGCCGGCGGCTCGGCCTCTATGTAGCATACCAATGTGGTATACAATACTGAGAATAGATCAGCGAACTTGGCCTCGCAGATTGTCTTCATTGACGATTCTTGGAGCATCTCTCCAAGGGCGCTTATTACCTGAAACAGGTATTTTTGTTTTAGAACAATTTAAAAATGTTCAATCGAATTATGATGTTAAGCTTTCTTAAAAGCCGCATTGAAATTGGTCTATCCATATGGGAGCTACAGTGATACACTACAGTCAAAAATTAGGCTGCTATAAGTTTATCATGGAAGGTGATATGTCCATACTTCAACCCTTAGGGGTATAACAGCCTGCTTTTTACGACGTCAACGTGGGTAAAAAAGCAATATCGTGATTCAAATATAGCCAACTAGCTGCGCCCCGCGGTTTCACTCGCGAATAAAAAGTAGCCTATGTGTTAATCCAGCACATAAGCTATCTATACTCTAAACTTCATCCAAATCCGTCCATCCGTTTGAGCGTGAAGGAGTAACAAACATACACACATACACACACCCCCTCCAGACAAACTTTCGCCTTTATAATATTAGTGTGAGGTGTATGGAGTAACATTGATAATTTAATTTAAAGTATCATAGCAACTATGCACATAAGCATTGAAACTGTCAACTCACAACTAAAAAAGATAGAGCGAAAAATCATGAGAGAGAGTAATTAGTTTGGTTGATAAAAAGAGAAAGAAAGAGAGAAAGGGGGAGTATAAAATCCAGCATAATGATTACAGTCAAAGGTTGAAGTGCCGCCACGTGGTTTTCAGTAACATGGTAGGGGTCTTCATACATCTCGACTGACGTCATCAGCCGCAGGAAGTTGTCCGTGATGACCGGAGCCAGCGCCTCGTCGCGACCCAAGTACCGCCAGCACGATATTACGCTTCTGTGGCCATTGAAACCGATAATAAATTATTGTAGACTAGCCATACCCCGCGGTTTCACCCGCATGTAAAAAGTATCCTATATCATATAAATTTTAGGCCAACGTATAAGCTGTGCTACCGTCCAAGCAATCGCACGCCGGTCAGTAATCATCATCATCATCATCATCAATAGCCTGATGTCATCCACTGCTGAACAAAGGCCTCCCCTAGAGCGCGCCACCTTGAGCAGCCGCTCGCCTCCCGCATCCATCGGCTCCCCGCGGCTTTCACCAGATCGTCGGTCCACATAGTGGGGAGCCTACGCTGCGTCTTCCGGTTCGTGGTCGCCACTCGAGAACCTTTCTTCCCCATCGGTTATCAGTTCTACGAGCGAAGTGGCCTGCCCATTGCCATTTCAACTTGCTAAGTCTAAGAGCTATATCGGTCACGTTAGTTCTCCTGCGGATCTCCTCATTCCGGAGCTTATCTCGCAGAGAAACGCCGAGCATAAGCTCTCTCCATAGCTCGCTGCGCGACTTTGAGCTTACTAATGAGGCCAACAGTAAGAGACCATGTCTCAGTTCCATTAGTCATCACTGGCAACACACATTGATTGAAAACCTTCGTTTTCAGGCTCTGCGGCATGACCACTCAAAGTTGTCCTTTCACTGCAAGCCTTCATTCTCACTAGGAAT
Source organism: Ennomos quercinarius (assembly GCA_910589525.2). NCBI lineage: Eukaryota > Metazoa > Arthropoda > Insecta > Lepidoptera > Geometridae > Ennomos > Ennomos quercinarius. The sequence goes on from OU342491.1 coordinate 2,986,463, forward strand.
AATACAGATAAAAAATTCTGCTGTTTTATAACAAATTGAAATTACGAACTTACGGTTTCAAAGGTAGCCTCTGACCCAACAGCATAGCAGTGACAGCATTAGAATGATGCCGCGTCAGAGAAGTCAGTGGACTGAGCAGTTTGTACCGCACCTCGTCACTGACAGCGTCCATCGTCGACAGCATCACTTCCACTATCCTCTCTACACTCTGATACAAATCCTGCCCTTTATTTATAAAGAACGCATCCAATGTAGCACCAATACCAACACTCCTAAGCTCCTGGTTATCATAACCTTCTAGCAGACTTTCTATAAACTGCATCGTATGGTGATGAGGAATTTTCGGTGCGATCGTATCACACAAAAACATGCAGTAATCGGATATCATAGTCAGATCGTTGGTTAGAACATTGTTTTGGAGATGCGTAAGTCCTGACATGCATTCGTCACCGGGCTCAACAGTCCGGCCTTCATACAAGTCCTGGATTTGAATTATCAACTTGATACAATCTATGGTTGCTAGTCTTACAGGGAAATTCGTGTCTGCAACTCCAGGAATCACAATCCCAAGTAAATATCCCATTTGTCCAAACTTGCTCGGCGTTTCGTAATTCAGTTTCACGTTTTTGATGTAGGTGTCGAATATCACTTGCAGGATCATCACGGACGCCGTCCGTATCTCATCGTTTTCATGTCGGATCCATTCCATCAGTAACGTCACCAAATCGTCCATGGTGCTGAGACATGTCGATTGAATTATCAACTCTCTGATTAGATGGTGAAGTAAAGTCAAACTGTCATTCAGAGTCTTCGCTAGTTTATCATTCTTATCGCCGTTTCCTTCGATTTCATACTTTCTCTTAAAAGAAGATAACTCTCCAAATATGCTGTTAAAAAATACACGCAAGATCGTATTCCGTTCTTCCGGCAGAATCCCTTTTTGAAGCTTCGTGAGAGCATTGGAAGCTCTCACAATTATAGGGTACAATTCCACGTTACGTTTCTCCAAATTCGAGTTGTATATTTGTTCTAGCACAGCGTTTAGGAGTTGCCACCTGTTCCGTAAGGCTACATTGTGGTGCGCGGCTGGATGCAACGCTTTGCTGATCTCGTAAAGAGTAGTGACGCTCGCCTTGCACAAGTAAAAGGGAGGGTTAGACTTTAAAATATCGAGTAAAATCGCGGTGACATTTTCCCCCAGTCTCGCAAGCACATGTACGTCCAAGCATTCGCAAGCGACTTTCCCGTAGCAAGTGATCACTGCGTACTTAACAATACCATACTCTTGCTCGCTCTTAGAATTCCTTGACGACAAAAATTGCAGTATCTTGCCGCCTCGTTTCGACTCGTTCTCCTTGTAAATCGCGTCCAGTTCGTTCATCACGAATTCCCCGTGTTGTCTTGCTGCAATCCCAGAAGCTTTGCTGACGTATTCGCAGCTCTCTATCGGAATAGATTTCAGTGCGAGTACAATTATTTTCAGTATTTTTTCCACCACTGCTGCATTTGACATGTGACAGGATAGAATAGCCATGTACTGCAATGATACACCTTTGACCATGGGCGCTTGTTTTTTCGCCATAACCTGCTGCGACATCAGAGTGGCTATAACTTCGACCCATTTGTTACTGTTGACCTGTTCTATCGCTGAAACTAGAAGGTCCAAAAGCATCCCATGCCACTGTTCTTTCGACTCGCTTTTATCAACAAACTTCAGCAATCTTTGAATCTCAACGGTCCACGAGTTTTTCAAGTTCTTGTGAACGTCTCCGGAATATTCTTCGAGGAAGATCAGTAAATTCCTATTTCTCTCTTTCTCATCAGGGTCTACGAGATACGTGAGACACCGGACGAACACCAAATCGGGGGTCACTTTGGTTTCTACTTCCTTTTCCGGACGTCCTTCCTCGATGACGTTGGAATTGTTCTGGAGCAGCGATGTTAAACAATGGCTGACTGTTCCCATCGATGGCGTAAAGTCGTCTACAGTTAGAGCACACAGTAGCAAGTTCCGCAGCTGGTTTCTGACGCTTGTGACCGTGTTGCACATGAGAGCTAAGGAGCTCTTGCAAGTGTCGTGCAAGTCTGCAATGTCGTACTTCGATACATTCACGTTTACCGGAGCTTCGTATCCGCAATGCTTTATAATAAACTCTACCAGTGCGAACTCGTCGGGCGTCGTGATGCAATTTCTGTACACGAGACCTACAATAGCTTTCACCAACAGCTTCTTCATTTTCAACCCTTGCTCCATTGCAGTCATCACTTTTAGTATCGCGACGAATTTCGGCGCGTAATTTTCGACGAAAACTTGTGACGATGTCGTCAAATGAGTCAAAATGATGACTGATTTCATCCTATCTTTCTCTTGGTTATTCTTGCACTGGTGCAGAAGGCTTTCTATAGTTGGATCTGAGAACTGCTTCGCCATATGATCGAAGCATCGTAGTACTTCAAAATGATTTTTAACCGTTTGTGGCTGATCGTAGTCAGGTTCTAACAAAACCAAGTTGAAGAGAACATGGTTTGCATTGTTGATAACATTGTCGTTTAAACTTAGTTTCGGGTTCAATGACGAAGGGGAGAGTATGTATGATATACATTGACTGATGCAGTAGAAATTGATGGTGGGTTTGCGGTACAGGGACAGCAATGAGAGGACGAATTTGTTAACTGTCTCGTTAAATTGTCGTTCGGATATCAATCTGGTGATCGGGCCGAGGGCCTCCAGAACTGACTCTGAGACTTTGGGCTCGTGGGAAAAAAGCCACTGGTTGTACAACACATCAAATATGATCGTGAACTCCGTGACGAAGTTTTCTTTAATGGCTGTTATGTTTCCGTTTTCTACATTATCACCAATCTGTTCCGAAACAGCAATTGCAAAATGTCCAAACGCTGTAAGAAAAATGTGCATATATATTAGCATTTTAATAATCAAACCGGTAAGGTCACGCGGCTAGCTGAAGTCTTAATATTATTATTTAAGTATACAAGTATTCAAATACTACTTCTAATCATAATGCTTGAAATGGAAGCTACACTTTGGACCTCAACTATTGATATAGGGATAAAGATAATTACACAATAATTAATTACAAAGTATAATAGTTAGCAGTTAGTACTTAGTGGGGTCATCACAAAGTACCTATTTCATCTTCTTATCTTAATATATAAGGATACCTACCGCTACTTCTTTGTAACAATAAGATATTTCTAAATCAATAGAAGCAGGTCAAAATAATTGTAGATATTTAATTTGTGTTTGTTTTCATGCTTCTACACTAAAAAGAAGACCAGAACACCTACATACTTTACTATGGTTCTGAAAAATAACATACATACCATAGGCAAAGGCCTGTTTCAAGCCATCGTTCTTCACCAGTGACAGCAGCGGCAGCATCTTGGATAAGATTTCCTTGATGTGAGGCACCACAGTATGAGTGTTTACTGCCGCGAGGGTGCCCAGGGTGTGAGCGATCGTGTAATGGGGAACTGACGCCGGGGACAGCTGGTTGATGAGAGAACGGAGCACCTGGGGAATGATAAAATGCATTAGCCTATGCCACTGGTGGCATAGGCACCTTGTCTCTCACAGGGTTAGAGTATTACTTACTAGATGGAAGGACTTTTCTGCAAAATTCGTCTAGGTGCCACCGCTTTGACAGTTATTCTGCCGCCAAACAGTAGTGTGCAAGCGCTATTGTGTTTCGGTTGGAAGGGCACTGCAGCTAGTGAAATTACTGAGCAAATGAGACTTTATGACCTGATCTCAGTCTAGTAATCTTCTGTTGACTGTGCTGGTGTTGCATGTTGCAGTGCAATGTGACACTGCGACTGTTATGGGCGGCCGTGTCACTTAACATCAGGCGAACGACCATCGCTCGTCATGTCATTCATTAACATGAAATAAGTACTTATATGGGTTGTAATGCCATCGACCACGCTGACCACACATGCGGGTTGGTGGATGAAACAATGTCTTCGAATTTTGTTACTCTGACTTTTGAACATGACGATTCATCGATATCCTTATCCATGTTTTATTTCGTCGTTACCTATGCAAATATCTTGGGAGTCAGTGGGAGGCTGAGCCTGATTTATTCTAAGGCGCGTTAGACTGAAAGTCATGTGCTTTTAGACACGAGGCGACGATAGGCTTCAATTAATTTGGCATTCCGTGAAGAAACTAAAATGACAAAATTAGGATTCTTCAAAATTGATAGCAGTATATCCTTAACATCAATGGTCTGATAATCGTCACGAAAAAGTAATAAAATGATTACAAGATTAACAAGGCACCCAATCGTTTGTTATTTAAAATCTTAAAACCATTCTAGGCCTAATATGTTATCATTATTAACCAGTGAGTGACTACTGACCAGAGTGACTACATCATCATTTATCTCAGGTAAGATAGAGAGGTCAATGAGATGACAGAGAGGTAAATCAACCTAAAAAACCGTTTATAATAAGTACCTAATACCTACTTGTTTACACTCAATTACATCATTTTAGTTTTCTTTACAATAATATACACGAAAAAACGCACGCCTCAATGCTCCTGATGCAAAACTTCTCTGTAAGTGCAACTTGCAAGGCTGTTGCTAATTTAGCCAGCGTTGGGCGAAAATAAGACAAATGAATCATGTTGCTGGCTTGACACAAAACTGATCATAGCAAATTGAAGTGCTTACATTCGTGACTTTTAATGAGTTTTTTGGTCACTTTAGTCACGCTAACGCTGGATGCGACGACGCACGGGTAGGAGCTGCACGGCTTTTCGTTCTGTTACTTTAAATCAAATATACTATAGATGGGCAGTCTCTATGAAAATCAAAACTCAAAATAGTCCACAAACGGTTGATTCGTTTTAATAATGAACCATAGCACCCTGTAATAGCGTTGTAAAACAATAATATGTGAGTTACATTACTTTCATTAGGCGCGGTCACACGCGACTGAGAGTTAAACGTTGTTGTTTTCGATGCGGCGATTGTGGATCTACCCTATACTTAATCGCAGCCTGTTACCTAAGAATCGGGACCCACCATTTTTTAAATTTGTGTAACCAAACTAGCCTAAAAAACCCGATAAATATTAGTAAAAAAAGTGTATGGAAAATGTGGTAACAAAGGTGTTATCTGCACTATCATATATTCTGAAGTGCTACTTGAAAAGAACACAAGAACAATGTGTCTTCACCTTAATAGAGACATTAAGAAACATGTTATTGGACACATTCTTAGACTGTTATTAATATATTTATTAAAAGTTTAGGTTAAATTAAAATTACTCATTAGCCAAATCGCTGGCTAGATTATAATATAATTAGAATGCTTAATTTTCATTGGGCACTCTAACAAAAAAAAAATATTCTGTAAAATCATTTTAGTGTGTAAATAAATTTATAAAATACAATAATAATAATTATGTGATTATTTCACTTGCTTCTGTCAGGTAGACAGACTGAGTAAAAACGTGTTTAGCCAACAGTTATAGAAATTACTTTTAAAACTGGACATATTAATTACAAAACGAATTTATGTAGCAATATAATTATCTACCATTCATACCACCAGACACCAAACCAAATGGCACCTAAGTTTTGTTTACAATTTACATTAGGTAACTATGAATCATACAGTTTGTCATCATGTCTGTTTTATGTTATGTGACCTTTACTATCTATACCATTCAAATAATGATACAATGATACAAGACTGGGTACCATTGTCATATTTTCTAGCTTATTATGTAACATATTATTATTAAAACTATTGTACTTATGTATAAAATAATCATTTAAAAAATTCAGGTAGTAGACTTTGAATAAACAACATCACACCTATCTAAACAAAAAATGATCAACTATTTTTAGCATACTTATGCGGAAATTGAATAAAGTAAATGACAAATCCAGTGTTTTCTTTTTGTGAATCATCTTGTCACACACTGACAATAACGTTATAAGCTGTTACAACCCCCGGTTTCTAGTATGTTTGCTAAAGTTAAACTGATGTCAACTTAAAAATAATCAACAGGCAACCAATGAGTGTTCCATATTTTCACGTTGACATCAGTTTAACTTTAACAAACGTACCTGAAACCGGGGGTAAGTCACAAATTACTTATGGTTGTTAAGGCTTTCACAAATAGGAGCCAATTGCTGGTTATAAATCTTACCAAGTCCAAATACTCATGTCCCACAGCCACCAGAACAGCTGAAGCCCCCATCTGCACTCCTGGCTCGTAAGCATTGTTCTCTGTCATAGCCCGAAGCATAGCCGAGACCAAGTCTGCAGCCACTGTTGAATCTAACCTTTTCACTTGATTCACACATGTTTGCTCCAACACTCTGAAAAGAAAGTAAGTGAAAGGTGTAATCAAATTGTACTTTTAGATAGTGCTGTAGTCGTTAAGTGAATAATGTTATTTATGCCCTCATTTTTTCTTGTGTTTTTATATAAACGAATGACGTGACGAGCTAGTCGTTCACCTGGTGTTAAGCGACACGGCCGCCCATAACAGATTGCAGTGTCACTCGGAACTCTAAATTAATGTTTCGTGTGACACTGCACACTGCGCACGTCATCCTGAGACACAGTCTAAAAAAAACTTTCTAGACTGAAAGATCAGCTCGTAAAGTCTCATTTGCCCAGTAATATCACTAGCTACAATGCCCTTCAAACCGGAACACAGTAGTGCCTGCACACTACTGCTTGGCGGCAGGATAACTGGCAAAGCGGTGGTACCTACCTAGACGAACTTTGCAGAAAAGTCCTACCACCTAGTAAAACCACCTAGTATTTTGATGGAATACAGTCATCTTCATCATCAGATGATTTGTTATTATTTTTCAAATACTACTATACATTTATATGGCAATTTAACTAAGTAGGTAATAAGTGGAACACATGCTGCTATATTGCACAGCCACAGAAGAGACAAGATAAACAAAACATCTGCTAAACAAACAAGAACATCCACAGGATCAACTGCAATCGGTCTCCCCATACTGTCAAACCACCCATAACACCTAATGCAACATCACTGGAACAGTTGTGCCAGCAACCCAAGGCCTTGCTCCGATACATAAGAAGTTGGGATGGCTTGGGAAAATGCTGGCAGGGGGAAATGCACATTACACCCCATGCGGGATGTCAGTGCAGGCCTTACCCCGAATAATAAGAATGGCAATTTAACATTTGTACATGTTGACAAAAAATCAATGTACTTAGCAATCAATATTTTTTAAATGCTACAATGAAGATTGTTGACATCACACTTGATGGGAAGTGATCAAAGGCACCAGCTGTAGATTGTTCAATGATAATTTTTGGTGGTTGATTGCCACGTTGCATGTCAACATAACTTTAAAGCTCTGAAGTTAGCGAGGATAGCTGTGCAGTAGCACTCACTTCAAAAATCATATACACATGAACAACTATCATACACACTTGTTGGGAGTGGCTAACCTCAGACCGGCAACATTCTGTTGACATTACAGTAACCTATCTAATTATATGTATAATAAAACTGTAACATGTTCAATTCTGTACATTAAACATATTTTGAAAATTTTTTTTGGAGGGCTCCATATTATTGATGCTGAAGCCAAAACTATTTCATTTTTGTCTGTCTGTCTTGGCTGAACATCACACCAAAACTACTGAATGGATTCAAATGAAACTTGGCATGATTTGAGTTCATATCATGAGGTAGGCTGTAGGCACCAGCACCTTCCTCATTGCTGCATTCACTGTTTCATACATTCATCCTTTTCCCTTATCTTTTTCCCTCTTCCTTTAGACTGAGATAAGGTGTATAACTAATAACGCTGCCAGGGTAGGTCAGCTAGTGTTTCATAATAAATTAAATTTTAAATAAGGCCTAACGATCACATACATAGATCCTGGACACTAACTAGGATTCCCTGTAAGGCCCCAGGAACTGCGAGGACCACTGTCCCACAACACCCAGAGCAAGTATTTGCACTTTTTTTTCCTGTGCACAAATACTTGTAGAAAGAATGCTTATGAGCCGCAACAGGACTTATGAGCCGATCTGCTCAAAATAATAATTTATTAATTAGGGGTTATGAGCCGATCTGCTCAAAATAATAATGCAACTTTGATGCAAAATTTGAATGATTCTAGAACTATCTAACAACCTTTAGTTTTAATGGTAATCAAGCCTCTAACATGGATTCAAGGGCAAACAATACCCAGTTTCATTAACTTGCAGATAAGTGGTAACACAACTTATTAACATACATTTTAATGTATTATTTTTAAGTATGGATTTAGCATAATAATTAAATAGACATGTTTGGTATTCATCAAGTGAATTTTTATTTTAAGTATAATCAAAAACTACAGAAGTAATTAAGAGAAGAGTATACCCTCCAGCCCCTTGTCCATACATAAAGCGCCAACGCTTTTCCACCCTTAAATGATAATTATAACTGAATTTGATGTTTTTTTTTTAAATGTTGCCTACAAAGTAACTGCTAGTGTTGACTACACATTTCTATTTTAAATTTTCGCAATATCTTCGTAGTTATAGCCACCTAAAGTTACGAATATTGAACGTCAAAATAATCACACATGATGCAAAAGTGTAGTTTATAATCCAAACGATTGACACCAAAATCAAAAGATTTTGTTACGATTTAAAGGGTGAAAAACTTTTTCGCCTGAAATGCTAAGATAAATTTCCTCACAGGCTCTATTGTCCCTATCATATGTGTAGATAGCAGAGCAACAGCAATAACATTTTCAAATGCCAGGATGGTCCTCTTAAATGAACCACAATGATTCAAAGAGACATTAATTATCATAACATATAAAACCGGTTATGATATTTTTGCATGTATTAATCTCATTGCCACTACACAGGACATCAAAATAGTTTTGAGAATGGGGTGAATATAAAATTAAATTAGAGAAGACTGTAAATAATAGTAGGTATTCTTTAAGGAATGGTACAAGTTTAAGCACTTTTGTAATAAGAGACATAAAGCGCTAGAACATTGGCGTGTAGCATAACAATGGATTCTTGAATTTTGACCAGACAGGACTCAAATTAAAGTGATTTACTTAAAACGTGGGTAGGTACTTACTTAATTATATTTCCCAACTGTGTAAGATTGGCTTTTGCAGTATCTTTATAGAAATCACAGAATATCTCGATCACATCGTTAGGGTACGAATTGGCTATTTTAGTCAAGGATTTTATGACGACATTGTTTACGGAATTCTCGTTATCGCCGGCCGCATTTATTAACACCGATACAGTATCTGCAATTGTAAATAAATACAAGACAGCATTGCTGATAAATGGTAATTATTTATATGAATAACATTGTACGGAACACTAGGCACCTTTCAAACACTCGGACCTAGGAGAAGACATGTTGACCTAAGTAACCAATAATCATTTCAAAATAAAAAGTTCACAAAAGGTTTTTGAAAAATTAAAACTACTATTAAAACAGCAAGCAAGCACGATCTCACAGTCACACACAAAAGTACTCTGTGGCACAGACACAGACCCAGTGTTGCCAAAGCTTGTACTTCAAAAGTAACGTTGAGCAAGTCATTATTGTAACGTTTTTATACCAAAAGTAAAGATTCCATTACTTGTTACTATTAAAAAAGAAACTTAGAAAATGTCTTAAATGCTAAAAGGGGGCTATTGTCATAAAGTGTTCATTCAATGATAAGTGGATCAACGGAAGGCTGATGGTTAGCGACATACCTATCGATGGCAAAAAAGAGTAGAAAATAATAGCGGCGCTACTGTGCCATTTGTATGGTAACCCATAATAGAACACCGTACTTGATAGTTTGCTGGTTATTTACCTGATATCATTAAAACTTTTGAAGATAAAGATTACAAAATTCAGTATATATTGTATTAGGGAGTATAAATATTAAAAAACAGAGATATCATATTCAAGTTCTATAATATTCTAATAAAGGAAGAAAATACACTTATTTTAGACATTCCACAACATTAGATTTTTACAAGTAAGGATGTCTTTATACAAGATAAACCACGCAAGAAGAAAAACACTAGATAATAATGTTGCGTGACGTCATTATATAGGTCCCAACTCAGCATGTAATTAAGGTCATAGGACCTTAATAACTGATTTTCAGTCGGGACCCACATCATGATATCACAAACTTCAGGACACAATAAATACAACAGAATACCTAGAACTACATATAGACAGAACTACCATTGGAAGAGCATAAATTAAAATCAAATAACTAAAAATAAAAACATAATGTACTGTAAAGTAAACAAAACATAAACTATAATATCTAGAACAAATGAATTTAATCCAAAATATTAATGCTTATAAAAAAATGTCACAGGTTAGATGAAAACACATCTACTAACAATAATGCACAACTTACAAAAATATTACTATTAACCACAGATAATATAATACTATGCTAGTACTATTAACAATAATATTAAGATTACTTGACACATAAGTAATATTTTGTAAATTTTCAAAAATGGAATGAAAACGTAAGTGGAATGTTTAACGGGCCACCCCGGCGCGGCGTGGCTGCCTGGCGGTGCGGCATGAATAGTCTGTCGCCGTAGATCACATTAAATAAAAAAAACGATTAACCCGTGCTATGCCGTATATTGACAGAAGACATCTGTGACACGTTAGAGCGTCATTTGTCGAATGCAGAACCATAAATGTGTGTAAACCTTCAAACTAAGTAGGTTCTCATTACAATCCTATAAAATATAAAATAAAATATAATTTTCTTGATGGTTGTTTTATTTGATTACATGTTGTACAAAACTTCCAATTCCAATCTTCTTCATTAACATTTTAGCATGAACGTCGCTCGGCTGCTGCAGTTTCCTATAAAAGAGGATAATACATACATTGCAAATAAAATATCACACATTTTCAAATTATCAATGAATTCTCCCCCCCCCCCCCCTCCCCCCCTCCTTTTCTCCTTTTCAACTTTACAAAATACCTGACCAATAACGTAAGTTATTTAGTACGTAGTCCAATACTTCACCCTGAGACGGCCAAGTATGGCGCAAGTATCAATTTGGTCTGAGCGTGATATGCCAGAGTACCAACAAAACAAAATGTAATCATATCCTATGTGATCGATGTTTATCGTACATTATTTCACATAAATTGTATTCAAGAGATTCAAAATAACTTTGGGTTAATCCATTAACACATTATTCAACAAAAAATAACAATAGAAACTTTCGCATACCAGTCATACCACCGATTCTACGGTAAACTTTGTCGAGATCCGAAAAAAATACTTTCTGCTTCGTATTCCACACGACATCGTCTGTAAAATTTGTAAACCACATCTTTTCCAGAACTACGAAGGTTTTTTCATGATTTCAGCACTTTTTGCGCACTACAATCACAATTAAAATGCAGAAAATAAAAATCTGCAAATTAATAACCTTTACTTACATCATGGAAGCATAAAATGACAGTCCAGAACACAAAAAATTTAGTTCCGTTTCTACTCTTTTTTGCCAAGCTGTGACCCCATGTGTTGGTAATTTTTTATAGTTTTGGAGTGTAGTGCTGCTGCTGCGGGCATTATAATTACTTGTAATAAGCTTTCTAGTAGAATTATTAGGTACTTATAGCAGTACAAGCGCGATTATTGTGAAGTAAAAGAAGAGACAAAGTATGTACCCACCTATATAAAAACGCCACCCATATAAAAGCGAGCGTGAAAAAACTGTGTATTTGCCCTATTGTATTTCGGAAAATAGGTAAGCATGGAATTTCGATCAATTGATTCCCCATGGCACCATGAATCACCTTACCAATACAAACTATACCTATTTTGATTTGAAGACATGACAAAAGGGTGTCAGATTTGAATACATAAAAATCATTTACACCGGCCCACCATCCATACAGCTCAGCGCATTTATATAAAAGGGGTCTTACAATTTTAATTTTCTCCTGATATATTTTTTTATGATATTTTGGTGCTCCTGTTACCTTAAGTATTTAACGTTTAAACAGTTTTATAACTCAATATTAAAGGAAAACGAGCTTTTAAAGCAAGTGTAAGCTAACCAAAAATATTAATTACTAAGTTGACCCGCCCCGGCTTCGCACCGGTTAATTAGTTTTACGCTTTATCCCAAACCAAATTGATAGAGAAGGACGAAGAAAAAAGAACCCAAATCCAAGGAAAAAGCAAGAATGGATGAAATGGCGAATGGAGACAGGTGCTAGCGCCTTTTCACCTTAATCCATTCATCCTTTTCCTTTATCTTTTCCCTCTCCCTTCTCTCATTCCTATAGTTCAGGATAGAAGTGGCTGCTTTCTCGTTACAGACAATGTCTTATCGTAGCCTTATGGATCACGTCTCGTAAGTAACTATGTTTTCTATGCGTAGACCAGCCGTATTATCATTTATCTTACACCATAAAATCACCGAACTTATTTATTTTTCGGCAGTTTTATTATAAGTATAGATTTTTATATAATTTATTTTAAGTTTTTGTTACAACATAATGTAGTTGAGTTGATTAGTATTTTTTGTACAATGTTTAATAATAAAAAAGACTGATTCACAGAACCGTGTTTTCATTTCATTAAATATTAAAAAGGTTTACTGATAACAATAATGTTCAAGCGTGCTGTAAGGTACCTACGTTTTTTTCGTATTAATTATTATTGTAAGACCAAAATATACTTAGTTATTAAGGAGGTCAGCCTTTTTTGCCCTAATGTCTGGCTGAACTGGCTGATCTGTCCGGCTATTGGGTTTTAAGACCTGGCAACCCTACCTTCGACCATGTTCGTGTTTTTATGGCATTAGTAATAATTTTTAAGCCCTTTCCTCAGAAAGTAATGAATTTAGTCTAGTAACGGGAAAGTAATGACGAGGCGTCAAAAGTAACGAAAAACGTTACCAAAGTAACGTTCTGGCAACGCTGCAGACCCAAAGAGTATATAACGCTACGCCACAGACTAAGCAAACTGCAAAGAGTATATATATATATATATATATATATATATATATAGCTCTAACCTAATCTGTGCTTTGCTACCTGTCAGTGTGACCATCTGTAAATGGCAGGTTCTGCCTCAAATAGGCTATCTTGTTTCTGGTTTATGCTCATAAACCAGCGGGGTAATTACCTAAAATTTGCAACAGCAATGCGACAGCAGTAGCAAAGCAACAGCAGTAGCGAAGCATACATGCTCGACACCACTAATGATGTATGACAGCAATCATCGCGCAAATTACGCCTGTTGCAAACCGGTTGCGAGTTTGGTAATACGCCCGCCGAGATTTCACAAAGCCCCAAGGAAAAATGCGAATAAACCAGAAACAATTCCTGAGGTCAAGTCCAAGATCCAACGCGTCATAGGTGAGATACAGCCACATCTCTGTGAAAAGTCATTAAAAATTTCATGAAAAGAGTAATGACCTGCTGGGTTAGCACGGCCGGTAGACAAAATTGTCTTTCCCCGTTTTACGTCTCTTTCTTCATACTTGCTTGGAGTAAAACAGGGGAAAGACAGTTTTGTCTACCGGCCGTGCTAACCCTACTGTCATCAGAGCCGTGGGGGATATTTTATTCCATAGTTAATCAGAATTTGTCTTCTTTACAATACAATAAAAAATACGTCTTTTAAAAACTATCTCTAGTGCATTCTTACAGAGACACCCTTTACATGGATTTTACGTTCATATTTCTTCCAATCACGTCTTTACTTGGCGTGAAGGCAAACCTAGATACATTATATTATTCAGCAGAAAGTGATTAGGCAAATATTTATACATTGGATACACAGACTATACTCCGCACAGGAAACTTTTCAGGTTAATAACAGTTCCAACCACATATCAAGTCGACTTTATACTCTTGTTCAGAGTTCGAAATCAAAAAGGTAAACAAAGGGGTTAACAGCACAAAAAAATTGATATAAAATTGTGCAATCCACAATTTGATGATAGAAATTAGTTTTACTTATTTTTACAGAATAATTAGTCAAAATTACCCCCTATTTAAAACAAAGTTAGACTAACCGAAAGTTTTTTTTCGTGCAGTTATTTTTCTTCGACTGGGAACACTGCCGAGGTTCAAAACATTTAGATTTTTGGCGGGAACGCGAAAAAGTTCACGTCGTTGCATTGTATTATTTTTCAAAACTTGTGTTTTTTCCAGTGTTAATGTTTAAAATTGGTGGTGTTTTACGCATTAAGTGCTGAATTACGAGCATGAGTGTTGGCAAGTGATATAATGTGGTGAAACGTGGTTTTTCGTGTTGCTTCCAAAACTCCATGGAAGCCTCTAGTAAAGTTGCCACCACTTTACTGGGGCATGACTTTGACTGGACTATGACTGCCTGACTTGGACTGGACTATGACTGTGACTATGACTAAGTAAAATATAATACATTATAATGCAGACTTTGTAGACTTTTTAATATTGCGACTGAAGGACTTTGCATCCAGAATTTAAGAAGAACTAATTTAAAAAAAAAAAATCAAAACATTTCGTGCAATCTTTTTTTATGGTAAAGTGGGCATACTGATGGTAAGTGACAAAGTTGTCTAAGGTGAAGTACGTTTAACCATGAGATGCCCATTCACTCTTGACTTGAAAAGGCCCTTCAACCACCACACCACGGAGGCTGTCAAGGAGGAGAATTAAGTTTATTAAAACCTATATTTTAAATAGTCTGATGCATCGTATTTATGAATACCACCATACCATGTTTATGCCAACAGAGCTCATTGAGCGGCTCATAACCTGGAGGCGGCGGGTTTGATTCCCATGATAAGACAAGTATTTGTGCACAGCAGAAAAAAAAGCGCAAATACTTGTTCTGTTTCTGGGTAATGATCCTTTTAATTCCTGGATCCCTAGATACAGAGAATCCTAGTTAGGATCCAGGATCTATGTATGTGATCCTTGGGCTTTATTTGTTTATCTAGTAATCGATTTCAAAATGTATAACTACTTAACCTACCTAACTGTGTTTTCTAATCGCGAGTGTTTTAAGCCTTCTTTGTTTGTTTTGAGTATAAAATATAAACCTTAATATTTTAACCCCTAATACTTATACTAATTCTATGGCCTAAGCTGTTGAAGCTCATCTAACCTAGCTCAATCTTATTATTTTATATACTATACTTACATAGCAAACGAGTATACACCCTCCAAGAGGTTATTTCTACCAAAGAGATGTAGTATAATTTCCTCAGTAGTTTCTACAAGAAAGCGTTTATACTATTTTTAGCACAGGCTGTGCCGGCATTGAAATGTGAAAACAGAAGCCAAAAAAAAATTAAATCGCTAAAAAACAGTTTGAAACGATATCGATATTATCGATTACAGCTTGATTCGGAAAGCAGCCTATGTCATGAATGTCACTGTCACTCATTGGCAGTACAGTTTCTTTTTCGTGTTGTCACTTTGTTTTGGCATGGCGCGAACCATTTATTTTTCTATTTTTTAAAACCAAATGAAATAAAATTGGGGGTATAATAATATATTTAATGTATATATTCAAGAATCCCATTAAATAAGCTTTCCATTGATATGTATTGTGTACCTGTTGGAGGCTGAGCACCGTTAATGAACATGTCTTTTTTAGGGTATTACGAGCTAAAAAACAATTTTTTTTTAATTCATTTTATAAATAGCGCGGTTGGCTGATTTTTTTAAATCTTCAAACGGCGGTAGAGGGCCAAAAGTATATTCCAATAATTTTTAAATTATATTTTATATATAATTAAGAATACAATGCAACGTTTTAGTGCTATTCAACATTAGAAATAAAATAAAAAATTTGACGCTCCACTCTAATGTACATTTGAGGGTTAAATCTGCCAAAATGACAGAAATCTGCCACAAATGGTCAAACTAGCAGCCTTCTAGCAGCTGTTTCTGTTTGACGTTTGACATAAAGACATTATTCACATCACATCGTTTGTCACTGTCATGTCTCTTTTTTGACACTGAGAATAACAATGCTGCACAGATTAGAGAAAAAAACAATCAATGCTGCCAGCGTCTGGCGTCATGTCACACAATATAAAAAACTACGAATGTGAAAAATCCACGACCAGCCACCGCTGTGACTGTCCAGTCTACCACGTCCAGTTTTACCGACAGTGTTGCCACAGACCACTTAGAAGTTATTGTCGGGCTAAGGGTGGGGATTTTCACCAATAGTTAGGGTAACCAATAGTTAAAAACTCTAACCAATGGTCATTTGTTAGAATTTTTAACCATTGGTTACCTTAACTATTGGTGAAAAACCCCACCCTAAGGCGAATACCCTATTCAAACCAGCGCGTTATTCTCTACCGGCCTACCGCTGCACAGAACACTACTATACCGCTGCGTCGTGGGTAGCGGTAAATACCGCGTGGGACTCGCACGGTATTTTGTATGGAGTTCCGCGGCTAGAGCGAAACTTCATTCATACGAAATACCACGTGGGATCCCACGCGGTATTTACCGCTACCCACAGCGGTAGCGAATAACGCACCGGTTTGAATAGGGCGAATATTCGCCGTAGCCCGTTAATGTGGCCGCAGCATTAGGTACTTGGAAACGAAAACGAAAACTGACGACTCAACACAACACGAGTCGCGAAGTCGCGACGCGACCGATCACCGAACCGAACGCGAATACGCCTTGATTACGCTCACAGAGTACTTACGGCAATATTCGGTTCGGTTCGGTTCTCCTCAATTCTATTCACTCGTGAAGTCGTGAGCGTGCGTGAGACCATTCTTCCATTCCATTCTTTTTCTATTCGATTCCTCGTAAATGAATTATATGAAATATAGATTTTTTTCGCCGAATATATCGTGTAGTGTGATATTGCCCGAACAGGAACATTTTATATTTTTATAGAGTACCTGAAAAATTCCTTGGCATCACGCCATTTTTTCAAAATCGCGATTTACTCAAACTGAAACGACTTTCACCGTATACATACGTGATACGTCGATAATTTGATTAACGAAAGAAGGGGGTTATTAATTTATCCCGAATTAAATTGACACAATGTACCCACGTCTGAGGTCGATCACGGACATATCTGTGTCTGTGTGTTCATATAAGATATAAGTGACAAAGCATACGCGGCGGCTCCAATTCTAGGCTATTATCCTATTCGTGATTACGTCGGGCCGGGAGCTGGCCATTCGTTTTAGTCGCCGCGGGGACTCCAAAGCGGCAAATACGGAGGCGCAGATCCTGCTTCGCATCATTTACCGCCAGGATTGCGGTGAGTACGCTCCCAAGCGCGACCCCGGGCGCCAGCACTATTATTTCGACAGCGTCGTCGGCCGCGTCGCGAGTCCTCGCCCGAAGCACTTGGCATCTGACATTGAATACGGTACGATCAGCTGCCCGAATGTCTTAAAATAGCAATAAAATGTCAAGTCTGCCCTGGCAGCGCAGCCGTCAGCTGATCCACTCTGTAATTATATATCCAATTGGGTAACTAATTATTCTTCAGCTTGTACTAAGATCACCTTATCTTCTTGGTTGTAATCTGTTAATTTCTGTTAGATAACACTATCAGAGAGATAAAGCATTGAATATATTGGCAGTCTTGACATAGTTTCTGTGATTTGAACTTTGTATTTTGTTTGCAGATTTAAAAATGGTGCAGCAAGATTTGACTTAGATAGTTTGGGGACATTTATTGAGAATGGCAGAGGGTGGTGCATGCGTGTGAGGAACAGGACTGAACAGGGTGCAAGTGCAGTGAAGTGCAGTGTCTATATTTGTAGTGTGTGTGTGGTATCCTCGACGGGATGCCCTCCGTCATGTTGTCTGCTGTATTGGAAGAGGAGCCGGATTTGTATGAAGCGTTCCCACCTCATGTGGACCCCACCGGTATCACCATCCTAACTGATAGCCCACCGGGTAAGTCTATTCATTAGAAAAATCATAAGTTATCATGTTTACTTTACCTTCACCTAATGCAAACATTTGCCACTTATCACTTCTCAACTGGAATACTTTTTATCTTATTTATTGGATGGTTTACTAACTGGTACAAGATAGCTAGATCTCTCATCTAAATATGTTCACTTTTTCATCTTTTTATATGAGCATGCAAATGTTTTATGTTAATAAATTTAATTACTATTTTCATATCACTAACATTATGTACATATGTATCTAGCATTTTAAATAAAATAAATAAATAAATAAATAAATAAATCTACCTACCTGTATGTTTGTGGATCTATTTTGGTTTTTGTATAATTAAGCCAGTTTAAAAATTAAAACAAAAATTGGTATCATAAAAGGTAATATAATGTATCCCACCTCATGGCATACAGTATTTTTTGTGTAAAATACTAACGTATCAACATATTTTTATCAGCAACTAGTTGATAAATCTGATAATAGTGTAGATTGTATGTATGATTCAATAATAGATTAAAATTCTTAACAGATTTATTAACTGGTCAACAGATTAAAATATTACTGAGAATTTAGCTAATAGGTAATGAATAGCCTGATTTATGTTATGTTTGTAATGTGGACTAAAGCTGTGTTCACCCCACTAGCCAAAACTAAGTGTCATTACTTTTCTCCTCCTCAAACAAATTATTCAGCAAGATTAAAAAGGCAAACATTAATTAAAAAATTAAAATATTACAATCCATTGGAAAGGCTTGAAGCCAATGAAATCTACGAGTACTTAAAATCTTTCCTTCATATAGGTACATTCAGGATGTAGAAGATAAAGAGTGCAAATTCCAATCAGAACCATTTAAATTTATAGTGAATCGTCATCTGAATTTGGTGATAAGCACTTTTAGTGAATTTCTTCATAGAAATAATAGTGCTGACTGATTCTGTTTCACACAAGGCTAAACTAATCACTAATTTAACAATTATATAACTATTATGGCCCTTGTTATTTTATTCCATGTGTAAGGGATGACATCATTTTTATATATTCAATATTATCCCGCATGTCTTGCTTGATTGAGTGTATCCTTCAGTGAGGATATCTTGTAAAAGATGCAGCTTTTGCCTCTTAATCAAATGTAAGGACTTGTTTCCTCTTTACTATGAAAATGTACATTGTACAGTAGTACATCACCAACTCATTGTCCGCTCTTTAGTTTACTTGTTTCCTATTAGACATATTTAGCAAAACTAAATCAGGTAGCGTTATTTTCAAAATCGTCATTCACAAACGTTGTTCCACTTGCAATGAAAGTGATTACTAGAGCTGTAGCAAACATATGTATTCGGTACTGAGTAACGGGTGCGCCATCTAGTACCGAGTAACAAATCGTTACACATGAATTACACCGTTTTGTCAATTTTCTCCCACATCTCAGTTGAAGTAAAAATGCTATAAACCCCACTGAATTATGCCACTTTTTACCCAGTCAAGGCGATGGGTCAAACTGATTGTTCCAGTCACACATGTATGTGGGTGAAAATTTCGAAATTTTCGTTTATTTGTGAATAGAACGGGAGTAGATAAATCGTTTTTGGCGTTCTTAGTGTTTTAGCAGCAACTGGAACCCACCCATTATTTACTCATAAAATGTACCTTACGGGGTGGTATATTCGCTAAAGCGAAAAGGCTCTTTAAATCAAGATTAAAAAATAACTCATTTATACCAATCATAATCAATTCAATAATACTATAGAAAAATATCATGAGATTCAGTGTTGATAATGCTGATTCATAGTCATACCAGGTTCACTTGTTTTATTGTTCTCAGCATCAGCACTGTGTAGGTAGGTATAAAAATCAATTTTATTTCCACTGAATAAAGTGTCCTTTTTGCACATAACTGTTAGTTTATGAAGCATGAATCTTTATTGTTTCAACTTGTTTATTCAAAATTTGCTTGATTTTGATAACTTTGTTATAAAATCAAGATGGGTAAACAATAATAATAAATTAGTATAAATCATTATAAAAAAGTAATTATTACCAGGTACACCATTTTATTTACTTTTGAGGGATTCCTATTATGGGCCATGGGCATGGGCCCTAATGTTTATTGTATTTTGAAATATTCAACTGATTATGATCCAGTGAAAGGCAATAATTAATTAATAATTTATTTATCATTGTGAGGATAAAATAATAATAAAATTGGAATAGGTATCACACTAATATATAATATTATAAAGGCGAATGTTTGTAAAGAAAGAAAGAAAGAAAAATGTTCATAAATGAAATGTAATAGAATACTTAGTTGTTATTTTACAAAATTTCTTGTCAATGTAATATTTAAGCACCATTACGTTAGTAATACTAGGTATTAATTCTGTGACTATGCCAAGCAGTGTGCTGACCACAGAATAGTTATATCACTGAAGGAGCTGCTGATTTGGGCTGGAAATGCAGTTTCCATGCTACATAAAACCATAACACCCCAGCCTCTAGTTGTTTACTTTGACAGGTGTAAAATACTCTTGTCAATAAATAATTTGTACGTATGTTGTAATATTAAAAGTTAAAAGACATGGAAATTAAAAAGAAACCGCTAATTTAATAGTAGTATTTTAACATTTTAACATCTATCTTCAACCAGCCCGCCCACTTTCATCGGCACGCGAGCACTTGCCGTGCTGGATTCCCTGAACCAGTATAATGTTGGAGCATTGTTTGCGAAATGTGGAGACTTATCGTCGATTGTACTTTGTAAACAGAGAAAAGGCGAGACTGTCGACTTCGCTAGGCGACGCAGCACTATTCTATAATCAATGATTATATTTTATGCTTACTGATGTCACAGAATAGATATATAGTCCTACGTACAGAAGGCTTACTCCACAAAATCATTTAAATAAATAGCGACTCTTACTTCGACACTATAAAGTTCAATTCCGGTCGCAAAGCGCTTATTAAAAACTGTTATATTTTCCTAGAAGTTTGCTCTCTTTCTATCGCGTAGCTCTTATCTCTTCTGACGATGCGACGGCATGGTTTTGTTCTTTAGAATGATATGACTGTATTGTATACTTACCACACTTACCAGTGCCTATTACTCTTGTTTTGTGAACTGCCCGCCTATTACGATGAATCTAGCAGCGCTGCTGCAGCGTGTTTGCTGCTCAAGTGCTGTCAAAGTTTGACAGTAGTTGAGCGGTAGACGAGCTGCAGCAGTGTGTGAATACAGCCCGTATTTATTACTTACTTAGTAGTATATATTATAGATCAGGCAACTATTTTATTTTATACTGTCGCATAGGTAGCAGGTACTTTAACCTAAGAAGTAGCGAATACTTCAGGGTATGAAAGTAGCCATCAATATGAACTGCGAGACTGCCGAACTCGAAATCGCGAAAAAAATACAGCCGCTCCATACACTTGGTTTAACTGCCCAGCGGCAGCCCGCTGAGAATAAACCCGTCCAGACGCACCACCCGGGAACTTGTAGCTTTATGCCTAAAGTGCGGAGTGAACCAGGCCTGCGGATGTCACAAAGTAGGACAGTCCTACTTTGTGCTGATGGTAATCCACGATTTGTCTTTTTTAAAGTTGGCTTGGGCACAGAATAGGTATATATGTACCACGTTTGCCAGAGAAAATTATTTTCTACTGGGGCATCGTTTGTATTTTGTGTCGGAGTAGTTATTATGTATCGTAGGCATTTCCTTCTCGAGTCGTGTAGGCAACACAAAAGCCTGGTTAGCCTTGGTGTCGGAGTTTTTAAAACGTACGAAGGTTTATGATGTTGCCAAATTACTGAAATTACTGACTGCTCTGAGAGAGCGATGGGTACAATTTATTGCGGTACCAGTTTAAGTTTCCCTACTCATCAGCCCTTTTAATTAAAAAGGCCTGAGCAGCCCACAGCTACTTCATAGGGTTGGAATAGGACTCGGTTGATATCAAAGATTATAATAGTCAATGGTTGATATAGAAGCACGGTTCTTGGTTTCCCTAAGCTCTTTTCCTATCTGAGTTGAGCTTCCATTTCCTGGGTCTTGATCTCGGGAACACATCACATTTTGAAAATATTAGTACTTTCGTCATCGGTAATATTTTCAAAATAAAAGAACGTGTTCGGCGCGCTTATTTATGACCTTTTGATTGGGATCTGATGGGCATTCAAAATAATATTTAGTGGGATCCGTAGTAAAAATGTTTGATGAATCGGAATGGAGGGATTCATTGAACTTTGGGAGCTACCCATTTTATCGCTGGCGCTCGCCTCATATCGCTGCTTTTATGCTGGCGCGGTTTCGTACTTGTATCGTCTCGCAGATCCGTGAAGCTAACCGCTGCACTGTGGCCCCACAACACAGATAACCCCCAATAGATACCGCATGAAAGACGACGACCGCGCACCACGCATTGGCGTAAATGGTTCTATATAAATCGCCGCTTCGCAGCACGGCCTTAGTTTCGACCAATTATTAGAGTTCATTATTACAGTTTATCAAATCTAATAGGTACAGTATGACATTTCGAGGGATACCAAGCTAGAGATTTTTTCCCTAAATTTTGAGGTAAAAGAGGAATGGGGGTTCTTAGGGGATTAAAAATAATAATAATAATAATAAATTGATGGCAAGATTGCTTAACGTTTTTTTGCTGCAGAAATCTTCGCACTTTAAGATTATTCATCTCATGAGAAGGAAAAAAGTCTATTTATTAAAATTTATCCGTGCGATCAGGCGATGCAACCGATGTATATCACCTAATATACATCTGTTGTTCATGCTGTGGTCAACGAATTGTTTTTTACATGAATATATAACTATAAGTGTTAACATGTTTTAATGATGACGCATGAAGCAGTACGCATTCAAGAATAAGAAAAGATAAAGGTACTAATTTAAAAATTTATGTATTTCTCAAATCAGTTTATAAATGAGGAAGTAACGTAAAGAATATAAAAACTATAACCATATAGAGAAAATCTTTCATTTTTATTTCATGTTACAAATGTTCCTATAGCATAAGGATTTGAGGTCGCCGTGTCACGACTATTGCGTTTTAGATATTATTAAGAAACATTGTTTAATTATTGCTTTATTTTATGAGCTTCAAATACTTATATACCTGCAACATACAATGAATATGCTAGGAATACAAAAAAAGCTTAGGGGTTTTTAGGGGATTTAAGTTATCTAGGGAAAAAATTCTTTAGGAACTGGCAGCACTTTTATTCTAACAATAGTGATGCGACTATTACACATTCGATTAATTGGTGAAATTTTCGTATAAGGTAATTAATCGAATCAAATCTTTGGGCGAGCATAATTCAGTGATATAATCTTGTGCAGTTCGCTAATTATCTACTTTGAAAGGGTGATTTTAATTATAATAATTATATAGTATACAATCCTAAAGCTCCAGGGTGGAAATGTTAAAGGGCATAACGCCGCGAGTAGCGTTCAATGAAAGTGCAGCACACCTTTCCACACCCTAAGCCGCCCACACCGATGTTGCTTCCTCGGTAGCCAGTAGCCCCTACGGGTGCCCCATTTATAGTGTGGCAAGTCATCACCTCCCTCAAAAATTTGATATGATGAGACAAATTTTATCTCATTCCATAAACCAGATCATAATAATCCATCAAAGGTTCACCACAATAGCCCAGATATTTTTACCTTCATTTATTAAACAAAATAGTTATGAATAGGTATGCCAACATGTAAGAAATAAATAGTACAACTCGGTCACTTTGTCTAGCTGTCCTCGCTGAAATGCAAGCCATTGACGTCAAGTATAGGAATAGTGTGACCGTGTTATCTTTTGTATTCAAAAAGGCCTCTTGGTGTTATGGCGCGGCCAGACATGCGGAGCAACAGCGAATCTTCGCTGTTGAACGCTCATGTGGCCGCGTACAGCGATGCATCGCAGCATCGATGGGCGCAGAAAGCTATCGCGTGAAAGTGAAATCCTTTATTTTCGCAACACTCTTATTCGCAACAATCATTAGTTCTCTTACTGAGATCATATCATATGAAAAAACTAAACGATTATTGAATAAATATGTAGAATCAGTATCCTTTACTCTTTAAAATCGGGTTTATCCGATATCGATTATTTAGTTCACATCTCTAGACCAGTTAATCTGACAGTGTCAATCACTAATCATGTCAACTTCATAGTGGACTTCTTAGATTTGATAAACCGTAGGGCGTCACTCGAAACAGCCAATAATAGCGCATTGGCTCCAGTCCCCGCAACCCGCGCCTTCTGCCAGTTTTGGTGAGCTAGGATCCGAACAAAACACCCGTAATGCGGTATCTATTAGGGGTTATCTGTGCCCCACAATAACTTAGCTGTCTCTGTAACTGTACAACTTTTTCAGGCGCGTCAAATGCGTTGTTACTTCCCAAGCCAATGCCAATGAAATCTAAACTAAACAGCTTCGTTAGGATTATATTAAACGGCCATTGGCACCTAAAATTAAAAATAATCTGAGGACGTTTTTCCTCATTTTCGGTTGAGACATGACTGTGTCGATACCATATATATATAATACCTAAATTACCCTTTGTTCCCACTGATTATCAAAGAAAGATCTTCGGACGGTACGGTACCCCTCCGCAAGTTAGCTAGAACACTCGCTACTTCCATAGGGTCCACTCTTCAAGTGGGTGTAGTCTTCTCGATCCTCTTGACCCCAGGGGTGCCCTTGAGCTAGTTGCCTCCATCTTTTGACAGCTGGGCGCCTTATGCTCTCGCCAGGTACCGCTGTAAAAGTCGGTAGAGACCAACAGCATTGGCCGTTCAAAAAAAAGAAAAAAAAAATTCGCGTTTTTTGTAGAATTTTAAGACAACAAATCTTCGTTTATTATGGCATCATTGCGATAGTTTCTAGGCAATATGTTAGTTTACAAACATCTCAAAAGAAAAATGTAATAAAATGGCATCATGTAATTTGCCTTTTCATTTTCATTACTGGAACAGCATTGATCGTGCGGATAGTGCCTATTTACGCTGAGATAATTGCGTTAGATTGCCAGCACTTCTACAGAAACAACTAGATCGTGATCTATTGTGGTTCAGGCTATTAGTATTCAAGCAATATCTAGGTCAACAACACGCTGTTCAGTTATCAATGCGCACAGCAAACAGTTCATCTCGATTAGGGCTTATCACAGAAGCAATCTCGGTGGATTAGATAAAATATAGAATGTACCTAGCTAGGTATTATCTCGAACGCTTATCTGTTATGAAAACCGCTTAGTCTCTACTGTTAAGATATGTACCTATTCCAATTCGTACGGTGAGTTCTTGTGAGATAAAAGCGGAATACGGAAAACTTTTTTGTTTGTGAGATGGAAATGGCGAGGTTCTCCGATTGAATATTCACGTCTCATAGGGACAAAAGCATTTATTATTCCGTTTTCTATGGACCATAGTCAGAATTTGAATGCTCGGTAACTCGTCTATTGACAGCTTGTCGTTTACATGGTCCTGATATTTTACCATCATAATATATTCGTAATTATTGTACACTGTCATTGTTAGCAGTTATATATATATTATATAGGTACCGAGTACGTCAGGGGAAGTCTGAAAGTGGCACCAGTAACGGACAAATTGAGGAGTAATAGGCGCGGTATGGGCATTTCATGCGGAGGAATTAACACGAATGTTATACTGCAGTTCAAACTCAACGGTGGCTGCGAAATCGGCGTGAAACGCTGCGCAGTAGCAAAAATTAGATGTGCGCGAGCAGAGGAGCGGTGTGCGCAGCTTGCGAGGGTCTGCAGCGCACTTCACATCTCCATTGAGTTTGAGTCGCACTATACGAAGAGAGTTATGAATACAATTATAATTATGAACTTTGATGACAAAAATGGTACGAGGAAGGCTGTTTTATGCAAGCGCAAGGGAGGTAATTTTGAGATGACTGATAAAACGGAGTAGAAAAGGAAAATCGTGCTGCAGTGACTCTACTTAGTTAGAGGGTTAAGGGTTTAGGATAGGTGGATGATGACTCATTATTACCGGCTGATCCGCAAACGCCTTAGGCAGGTACGTGATACCCATAATGTTGGTAATTAGAGAGGATCCAGGCATGATCTCAGTCAATCAATACCATTTCCGTGAGTTTTGCACCTCGTACTCGTAAAGGCAGGCCCCTTGCGCCCACTAATTGTGACGGTGAATAACCAAGCCAAAATCAAAGCAGTATTACTTCTGTACGTACTGTGACTGTGGTATAGGATTAACATCCGTCCGCATGTCATGTCCGATCAACAACGTTTAGATCTAATCGTCCAATACAGTTGCTGAATTTACCGTTTACATTGCTTCTATTGTATTATTAAAATGATTGTTCAAAATAAGAGACGCACTACACGCAACGCAACGTGAGCTGCAATCATCGCATTATAGAAATGAGGCAACTTTATGCGTAGGTGGCTATTTTATGAATGGTCCGATGCCGCTTAGCCAATGCTGTGCGCGTATTCTTGGTAGCTAGTGGGGGAAACACCACTGCATGCAACTGAAGGAAATGCTTTCGTTTAGAGCCCATTTAGATAATAATTGAAGAGATTTGCTAAGCTAAATTATACGTGTTACCTTTTTTATTCAAATTATGCGTCAGATCCCACCGGTCGGTTTGGCCCACTTGGAATTTACACTTTAGGAAGTGGACGAATTAGGAATAGAAGTATGAAATTTTAGAAAAAAGACGCTGTTAGAGTGGACAAATTAGAAAGATGACAATTTTGGAAATGGACTATTTAAGAAGTGGACCAAACCGACAAGAGCCCGTCAGATAGTCAGATTATAAAGCTAATATTTTTAGTGAAAGGATTCTGTTCAAAGAAAGAAAGGTATCTTCTAAGCAAAGATAGTTCTCTGTCTATCTATCTATTACGTCAGAGGGATAAGTGCAAAATTAAAAGCTGCCAAACTTTAGTGCACACGGGCATAATTACAGGAAAATGTAAACCCCCGACTGAGGATATTAATAATGAAATGCTTGTGATATCGATTTATAGAGTTCATGCTACCCCTGCAGGAAACATGCAACTAGGATTGAAAGGTGCGCGCGTGATCTGAAACACGTCCGTACGTACTGCCTGACCATGAACTGTTCCAAGAAACATATTTATTTACAGAAAGGCATATTGAAATTAAAATCGAACAGAAATAAAATTTATTTATGAGTATTGAACTTGTTTTAGGAGAACAGGGGGCGTACTGTGAGCTCTTAGCGCGATTCAAAACAGAGCCTTTATTGGATCGCTGTGTTTTTTTTGTATGGGGATTTTGACAATCGATCCAGTATAGGCTCTGTTTTGAATCGCGCTAAGAGCTCACGGTACGCCCCCAGAGCTAAAGATATGTATGTAGGTACAGGTTAGCTAAAACTCAACTCTGTACTTCTGTATTGATTTTTTCTAAATTTTTCTGAAGATATTATCTTTAAGGAAAACGATATCTGCCATGAAATTTGCTAATCGAAGAATCCCAACAGTATCAGTTAATTAATGACGTATTTTAATACCTTCCATAGTTAAGATGACATTATTCTTAAATCAATGATTAATAGAGTATACCTTTGAAATCTTTAAAGCGAGTGATTACTTTTATAGATAACTTAAAATACAATCCATCAACATAATTATCTATTATTGTCAACTCAACATACCTATCATTTTATGCAACCGATAATAAAGTCATTTTACTAATAGGGGCTTGGCTTTTCCTCAACAATATTAAACCAGTAATAATATCCTAAAAAAACGGGTTAAACCTACTTAGTCAATCAACTCGATTAATTTTCATATCGATAAGTACTCAAAGTTGAGGACTTCCGTTGTCTATTATTGTAAATTTACAGGGACCATCGCGCAAGGTTCGACTAAACAAAAACACAGTAAATCAGAACAGAAACCTGCTAAAATGGGCATACGTTTGACAATATCTCACCTGATGGTAAGTGACGAAGTTGTCTAAGGTGGAGCACGTTTGTCCATGAAATCATGGTGAAAAAAAGACAAATTTACAGGGGACCACCGCAAGTTTCTTCTACTAAACACAAAAACACGCTAAATCAGTCCAGAAGTAGATGAAAAATAGAATGCAGTTCTTTTTTTGAAATCGGTTTAAAGTCTCTTAAAATTAACATGAATTGCATTTATTTTGTTTTAAACCTCAGATCTTTTAAGTGGACGATAGATATCGTCAATCGGAAAAGTAATATAAAATCTATTCATACATAATTATTATTGATGAATAACTTCGTGCGTCCATAAAGTTGTGAGGGCATGAGGCACAGAATAGATATATTATAGTACTACTATTTATCTATTCTGTGCCTCATGCCCTCATGTAACATTACCGAACTGTTATGCAAGAATGATGAAATTTAACATCGCGAGATTTTCTCTGCTTTCTATACTATAATTTTTCTGGAATTACTATAAATTAGAACCTATAGGGAACAAAATAGAAATTGTCCAAAACGGGTACGCCATGATTGAATGTAGAAACAGAGACGTGGGAGTGCAGTGCACGCTTTAGGTACCTACTATAATGTATTTATTTAAAATTTAATATTGGTTGAACAGTTTATGATTCACAGTCCTTGGGAAAAGCGCTAAGTCACCATGAAATGATGAAACTTCAAAGTTTTTTTTTTTTTTTTCATATATTTTGGCTCCACACATAGTGTATTTAGCCAGTGTCAAGTATCGTAGTTTTTCATCGTATTATGAAATATTTCATGTAAAGTCAAGTCTTAGTCACAGTCAGTCAGGGTAGTCATAGTCCAGTCTAAGTC
Source organism: Ennomos quercinarius (assembly GCA_910589525.2). Classification (NCBI taxonomy): domain Eukaryota; kingdom Metazoa; phylum Arthropoda; class Insecta; order Lepidoptera; family Geometridae; genus Ennomos; species Ennomos quercinarius. Next base: position 3,015,245 of record OU342491.1, read on the forward strand.
AGGTAGTCATAATCCAGTTTAAGTCATGTCCTAGTAAAGTAGTGGCAACTTTACTAGAGGCTTCTATAGAATTTTGGAAGCAACACGAAAAACCACGTTTCACTACATTATATCACTTGCCAACACTTATACTCGTAATTCAGCACTTAATACGTAAAATGCCACTAATTTTAAACATTAACACTAGAAAAAACATAAGTTTTGTGAAATAATACAATGCAACGACGTGAACTTTTTCACGTTCCCGCCAAAAACTCAAACTTCAAAGTTATGTTAGGTTGATTTGCATGATACTTCAGTTAGCGCCTTTTATTTAAAGAAAATTAAAATATTATAAATTAAATTCTGGATAGGTATGTGCCTACTCTGGCTCTTCGTTGTATAATTCTTGATAATGTGAATCTAGGTATTGTGAATTGTTTTAAATAGTACTTTCAATTTAGACCTACATTTTCAAAGTCATAAACTCAGTGAAGTAATATTTAAAATAAAAATAGATTGAATCATAAAAGTTGCTTTTTATAACAGCTATAATTTTGAAACAGACTAAAATAGTGTTGTTGGTACAAATTGTTTGCGTAGTCGTATCCATAGTTCCTGATAAGAGTGATATTCTAGAGGCGATGAATCACTTTGTTTCCACTACATGCAGCCGGTGAGTGTAGTTTATTAGATGATAGAACATTTTACTGTTTCTGTGCTATGAGTCTTCTGTGTTATCACCGTGAATTGAGATGGTTGCCGGCTTCTTATGTATGACTAGACTAAGAACTAATTTTGACCATTGGTTAGAATTTGTTAGCATTTTTTACCATTGGTTATCTTAACTACGGATAAAAAAACCCACCCAAGTCAGAATCGTTCATAATCAATTACTGAATGCTACGAAAATATACCTAGTAGGTACTCGGGTATCTTTATCCAATTGACACGAAAAGAAATCCCATCCATTAAATCAATCAATTCACTAATTTTTAAGTATATAGTATTAAGTAGTTAATTGATTTTTGATGGCGCTCGTTAGTTCACAATTTGCATCAAAGATCCGTAAATCTGTTTCTGAAAAATATTTCATCACCCGATGTAAGGTTCAGTTTGATTACGCCATTAACGATAACTTTCAGTTTTAATTTCGTCACCAAGACTTAGATAAATCGTAATTACGACATAACGATTAGTTCCAACTTTATTTCGCCATAAAGAACAGGATTTATTGCGATGACCAAGTTAAAAGTGATAATTTATTTTAATCTTCATAGGTGGAAAGAAAAGCATTAGTTTAGATGAGGTTTAATAATTTATTCCCTGGTTAAATTGTTTTTTATCAGATATTTTCATGCTTCATTCAATATTATACTAAGCTGGTAGATGGTCGGTCTCCCGTGGGTGGTGGATTTTCCGTTTTCGTATCTAGCAGTGACGGTGATATTTATCTGTTAGACTACGATGGCCATAATTATTGGCATATATCACGGTAGTATGGCCGCAGTCAGACTGTACTATAAGCCTACACCACATATTTGATTTGTTTTTCTAATGGTCTGGTAGATTAACATATCATCCAAAGACCATATTATAATTAATTTAAATCAAATTTCTTTATTGTGGACAAATAAGTCAACTGGTGAGTAAGTACACGTAATATTATGAGTTGAGTTGAGTTGGCAAGGTTTAGTTAGTAGTTACAAAATCAGTTCACCCGTTGGAAAAGAAGATGATAATTTCACCTTTGAGGTCTTTAATTCCCTGTTTATTATTTTATCTATATTAAGTACTTATCTTAGTTATCTTTGGAATATATTCGTATGAAATACCGACCGTTCTCAATTCGAAGAATGCGCATGATTCAATAATGTGCTATGGTACGCTACACATTTGGACGAGATTCAAATCTACTTCCTTCCCTGTTTCTTAGTACTGTCCCAAGTGTATTGATTGTTTACCTTCGTCATAGTGTAAATTTGGCTTTTAAAAATAAATTTTATGTAGGTATTTGTTTACTTTTATATTATGGTTTGCGTAATATTTAGCATGATTGCATCTGTTTCGGTTTTTCCTACGATCTGCTTTTGCTTTTAATCCAACACCATAGATAGTTATTGCTTTGTTCGTTCTTCACCAGCCCAATACGTTCCCACTGCTGGGATACGGGCCTTCTCTCACAGGAAGAGAACCATAATTCACTGGCCAAGTGCAGGTTGATTAACATTTATTCAGTTAGATTACTTTCGTAGCGTACATAATACGATTTATATTTTGCAGTGTACGTAAGATTCAATTAAAAAATAAAATATCTATTGATTAGGCTTGGGTTTTGTATCGTGCACAGGAAAATCTTATTGATTTCATTTTGCTTTCGTCATTCTTTCTCATTAAAATAGTTAGGTCATAGTTTATGATTATATAATTAACAATATAGACTTAAAATATCAGTTTCCTCACTTATTACCTAATCTGGTTTATTAATAAGAAAAGTTATTAAAAGTGACTGCAGTACCTACGTTATTTATTTTCCCTGAAGAAATAAAGAAGATTGTGCTCTCAAATGTGCGCAATTAAAAGCAGAGCTATAAAGATCAGTGAAAGAACGACACCTGCCAACTGGTGTTGCCAACTTGTAAACAAAGGATAGATTTAATACCAATAATAACACGACCGAGTGGTTTCTTCGAATAAAAATAAAACTGACATAATAAACATCAATTATAATAATAAGTACTGTTAATCGGCGCACCTATCTATAGCAATAATAGAAAAGAGAAGCAATTTTTTTATGAAAGCCTTGGGAAAATAATTTAAATTTTATTAATAAAAAATATCTAATTCATTCATTAATTAAGCTTGATATAATAATAATATCGGCATAGACGCCGAAATAAAATGACAGAATTTTTAGTGTTATGTTACTTAATCACTGTTTTAGAATTATTTAATTAAAAACCATGCAATTTCAGTACATTTTCAGTAATTGTGTTGAAATAAAGTTGTGGGAAATTTTCTAAACTTAATGCACCGTTTTCGAGTTCAAGCGAATGTACCTATGCCTGACTGCCTGTATGCATATTGTGTTCCACCCCGTCGTCGCCGCCCAAGACACGTCTTGAGCGATCCGGGTGATCCTATAGCAGCCGTTGTGTCGGCTGCGCTAGGATCACCGGATCAGTCTAGCCCTTCTGGCTCAGGTACCGCTTTCGGCACCGGTATAGGATACCAGCGTAACACAATCAGACACCGACCCCGCCGGCGAGGTCGACGTGCCCCCCGTAGGTTAGCTAGAACGGTCGCAACTTTCCATAGGGTCCACTCTTCCAGTGGACGTAGCCTTCTCGATCCTCTTATCCCGGCAACGGCCCAAGCCGAGGCTCCCACCCCAGGGGTGCCCTTGTGCTAGTTGCCTCCCACTTTTGACGGTTGGGCGCCTTAAGCGCTTGCCCTCCCGCCCGGTGACGCTGTAAAGGTCGGTAGAGACCAACAGCATTAACCCGTTCAAAAAAAAAAGAAAAAAAGAAGCATGTTGTGTTCACACCGGGTAAGTTGTTTGCCGGTGTTATTTTCTAATGATTACATTGTTTATTGCAAGGCGATACAGCCCTGCAATAAACTAAGTTAATTAAAACAATATTAAAAAAAAAAAAAAAACTGAAAACTCGCCCCCCCACGCCCTCTCGGTGCGTGATATTAAAGGTACTTCATATTATGACGTTGCGCATGGACCTACCCCTACACAGTCCTGAAACGTTTGGAACTACATAGGTTTATGACGCTGACCGATTGCGCATTTTTGGCTGCATTCCAACTTTCGAACTTCTACGAAAATCTTCGGCTCTATTTTAACAAACTGGCTTAACAATCCGTTAAGATTTTCGGTTTAATGGCGAACCTTAAGTGAGGTATAGTCGATAAACTCGAAGATGATTGTACGTTTTCCGAAAAGACAACATAATCTTAAAATGTTGAAAAAGAAAAATTCACACATTGCACAATCCCAGATCCCCACATCTGGGCTAATGGTCACTATAAAGTAGAACAAGAAGCAAAGCAATCGAGACTGAAATAACATAGATGATAACTAGTAAATGTAGTAAAGATTATTACAAAAAGTAGACCGATAGCACCTGGCAAATGCGTTGTAAACTATTTGCAAGATAACGTAGGTAGGCATATTTCTATAATCCGTATTTTTAAAACTCTATTGGCAGGAATTAGTCACTGCAATCTGCACTGAAGCATATCTATCACTGTAATCAGTTGTGGGTGACATAGCGCTAATTGTAGTTATGAGTAAGCGTGATCTTTACTAAAATAATGCTGTGTCTGGAACAAAGCCGTGGTAGACTGACCCAAGAACAAAATTAAACCGATATTGTACTCAATAACAATTGGAGGGGTTTGTCGCCTTCAATATTTTGGCAACTTTGAACACCTGAAAACAGAATAATCGTCAGAAAGAAAATCATAAAGAAACAGATAAAGAATCGTCAGAATTGTGTAAAAAAGTATTAAATGTTGATGGAAGAAAAGAGATTACAATGGTAAAGAGGTGGTGTCAATTCCAGTCTAACCCTAAAGGAGAGTACGTGATAGTACCATGAAAATGAAATGAAAAGTCTTGTCAAATGAAGTCATCGTAATTGCAGAGATTGGGTAATAGTTATTTCAATGCATAGTTATTGTTACCTTGTGAAATCGTTAAGCTACTATCAGAGAAATGAACTGGTAGTTTTATCCCTATATTGCGTAAACAATAACATGGATTTAGTAACATTCAAAGAGTTACTACTCCGTGACTACTGCGTATTATGATCGTTAGTCAATTTATTTAAAACTGGCCACATAAAACAAATAGATTTCCTTTTCAAAAACGAGGAATTTACCGTCTTTAATAATCACAGTGTCTGTTCATAGATAAAATTTAATAGGCAATTATACCAATAATTCAATTTATTACATATATATATACGAACGTAACTAAAAAGATCATTAATTCATCGAGGTAATTATTAAAATTAATTTACAATAGTCGTAACAATGTTCGAGTTGGAGCGCACATGTAAACCCAGACCCACATGCCCAAAGTATTTCCCCTTCACTACAATAATAAGTAATAACTTAGGGTACTATGTCACAGAATAAATAATAGTACCTATTTATGTGATGTAGTATGTAGTGCAGGGTAGAAATAAAAAAAATCCTTATTCTTGGTACATTATGGAGTCTAGAACGGTACAGTTTATTAACTGTGTGTCAATCGCTGTGCTTGGGTCTCGACTGCACAAGATAACCCCGCCTTATCAATATTGTTTACTTAACACTACGATGTTCGAGGTGGGTTTTTGAGGCCATTGTTTTTATTACGTTTGGATTTATATTTTTCATATCTAGAAATATTCTCATTAGAAAGGATTCGAGAAGGGAACTGGAAGCTTAAATTTACCAGAATATCCAAGAAAAAAAAAGTAATAGTAAAAACATTTTTTAAAACAAGCTTTTCGTATTCAATGCAACAAACCCAAAGCAAACCCTTTCATTTGATACCCATATAATGGGCGTGCACAAAAAACCTAATCCGCCATCTTGCACCATCCGCCATATTGGATTTAGGATGACGTCAATTTGCTAACCATTCATTGTTATGTCATCCAAACTAAACATGTAATCATCATCATCATCAACAGCCTAAGACGTCTACTGCTGAACAGGCTTCCCCCAGAGAGCGACACTTTGTTTGATGCTCGCCTCCTGCATCCATCGGCTCCCCGCGGTTTTCACCAGATCGTCGGCCTACGCTGCTGCATCTTCCGGTTCGTGATCGCCACTCGAGAACCTTTCTTCCCCATCGGTTGTCAGTTCAGTTCTACGAGCGATGTGGCCTGCCCTCCGAACTAAAAATGGCTGAGTCTAGGAACAAGCTAGTTACGGTTTCTCTGAATTACTGGTAAATTTTGTAGTACCCGTATAGTCAAAACACAGTAGCAGACTGGGTAGAAGGTGTATTGAGCCATTTCCGCCAGTAATGGCTAATCGATATCCATTACATTTTTAATTGAAGAATCATTGCCCTGCGGCTGTCGTAGTAAGTCTATGATTACCTATTTGGTTTGCGTATTTGATTTGGGATCGGTTTTTATTTTAATCTCTTGCAATTTCTCCCAGTGAACACATTTCTTCTAAACGTTGGTACCACTACTACTACTACTAAGTTTTGCTATTGCCTCCTTGTTACACATTAATGTATCATTCATTATGTTTGTGTTATGTACGCATGAGTGATCTTGTCCGCGTATGCTCACTGTTTGGTTACGTTACGTATTGCACTACGAAATCTGTTTGTTCCGTTGGCGCGGGTCCAAAACGTTGCGTTTTGCTTTGATTCGATTGCTATTTTTATTCAACCGTGCATGGTGTTATCGTGTGATATCTACGCTGTTTACTTGATTTGCTAAATTTATCTAGTTATTTTTTTAAATTTTAAAATCAATTATTTTATTGATTTAAATATCTGTCATTTACTATATCTGCTAAAAAAGCTTTTATTTAATAATAATAACTATTATTCAAGTAATTAAAAGTAATTTATTAATTTAATCAATTTGATTATTTATGGTCTAAAAGATCAGTGTCCGCGTCACACGGTCAAATAAACAATCGAAGTGTGACAGTGTTGTCGCTATCGCATTTTCCGGAGGCTGGCAGGCGGCTGCCAGTGCCACCGGCGCGCGCGCACCGAAAGCATGTGCCCGCGACTGCTGCCGCCGCGATGTACATAGAACCGGCCGCGTTTCGCGCACCCAGCGCCGAGTCCCTTGCGCCGTCGGACTCCACGCATCTCTGGACGCAGTGCTTACCCACACCGTTATTCGCAGGAAAGAAAGCTCCACTCAAGACCTACGAGGAGGTCCAGCCGCTCCTCCAGCAGGGTCGCAAGCGCGAGCTCAAGCTCCTCATCAGAGAGAACTCCTGGCCCATCAACAGCCCCGTGCGAGCCTCGCTCTGGCCCGCGCTCAGCCGCCAGCACCAACATGGCAAATCCATGCTCGATGGCTTCTACTGGGACATGGTTACACAGGTCAGTGATCTCTAAGTTGCGCAACTGTGTGGACGGTTTTTTTCCCTTGGACGCGTGCGTGACTGCGGCTGCCGATTGTCGCGTAATAATTTCAGGGCGTAAGATTTCAACCGATTAAAGTGGCGTTATCTTGCACAAAACGCGAATGAAGTATTCAAGGTCACGTCTGTTTACTTTGCGCGACGCCCAAAATGTTTGTCAGATATCATGCAAGCCGCTGGATAAGATGTCATCCTCGACAAGGTCGACTTTTCTACCTATTTTAATTCGGACGCGATTCGAATGGAGCAAGCAAGACGAGTCGATCGAATCTCTTTGAAATTCTCCTCGTGTCTATTGTTCGCCGACATCCTGAAGGCCGCCGAAGCTCGCAGTGTACGACCAGACAGTTCAAAAAAATATGAAGAAAATGTAGAGTAGCGTTATGATTCTTCAGTAGCACAAACACATTAGTTCCATATTCAAGGTTCATAAAAGTAAACAGGTTTATGTAAATCGCGTCGTCGTGTTCACGTAAAGCTTGAGCGCGTTTCAGGCGAGCGGACTAGCGGAGGCTTGGCGGGTGATCGCGCGTAGCTCGGGCCTCGCCCGCGGCCGACAACACCGGCGCGCGCGCATCCTCGCTCCGTCATGCCGACGACGCTGTCTTGCGCATCTTAATGAACCGCCTCTGCTAACAATGGCCGACTAATTATACCGCAGGTGGCTGTTGACAGTCAACATAGTTTACCACTTTTCTGTGTACTGTTTACCCGAAAACACATCTTAAACTTGAAAGATTTCGACGTGAGCTGAAATTCCGATATTTTTAGGGATTTGGTTCTGTTCTGTGTGTAAACGCAAAAATGGGCAACATGTTATTATTTCTGCGTGCGCGCATTGGCACCGTGCCTCACTCGACTTGCTCACCTTCGCCTCGCGAGAGCTCCACATATTATATTCGTACAAACAGTGCAGGCAACTTCGTACATTACGCAAATGTTAAGATTTTAGTACTCAGTCGGTTGAAAATTCTGAAAATCCCATAACTCCTTCTAAGAAACTAGTCGTTTCTTTATTGCGACAAGGTGTTGAAGACATTGTTTACACAATTATTTAAGAGGTTGACTCCGCATCGTACAAATTGACATAATATATTTGTGTAACGCATGCACCGAAATGGCGGGGGCTGTAATATAATGGAAAGTTCCCAAGTATTTGGCAGATGATTACATTGCAGATATTTTATATATGTGTAAATCAATGGAAGGAACAAATTTCACTTTTTCTGTTTGATAATTTATTTTGAACGGCGCAAACATCATCAATAGTGACTCATAATAATTATTTCTGTAAAGTTATATCAACGCTTTTTAAAATAAATGGTATGATTTTAGGGGGTCGAAGTAAAATTTCAAAGTAAAATAAAAGTAAATCTCTCATCATCATCATCATCATCAGCCTGAAGACGTTCACTGCTGAACATAGGCATCCCCCATAGAGCGCCACTTTGAACGTCTGCTTGCCGCCTGCATCCATCGGCTCCCCACGGTTATCTCTTTAGTCATTTATATTCAACTTGTATGATAGGTATATTCAGCATTTTATTTTCTGAAGGTATGTAATAGCAATCCTACATGTTGAATTTGTATTCATTGTAGGTACAGCATTTATTGTACCTTGAGATTATTATACCATGAAGTTAATTTACTATTTCTCAATTATTGTACTTAGTATTCGAATAATTTCATTAATCCTGTACAATCTAAGTCCACCTGAGTCATTAAATTATTCGCCTTGATTAATATTATCTTCGATTAATATAATTTGTTTACTTTCACTTTCTCTGAAACCCTCTTCATGCGTTTCATATCTTCAATGATTTCCTTGTGACGAATCAAAATCCACATTCCGTAAAACATGACAATATTATGAATCAGTCTACCGGGACAGTTACATTGCCACGTGCTGTCCCCAAGGCGAGTATTAGGCTGCCTTGCCACCAGAGATATACTGCACCTATGATGCGAGGATGTGAAAGCTAAGCTACGAAACTGATGAACACTATGTAGCGGAGCAAGTAAGATGTGCTTTGATGAAGATGCGATGCGCTACCGTGAGGTAGCTGTGCGAGGAAGGTGCGTAGCTCAATCTTTCAATCTATACGATGCATCGACAGTAGGGAAGCCAAAAAGAACGACAGTGATTACTGCACCGACAACAGTAGGTGGGGTAAATAATAAAAACAAGAAAAATGCTCCTGCGCAGCCATCCTCACCGACTTCAGATCGGAAAAGTTCCCTAAGAATACAAAGATCCATTATCATATTTATTGTATCAAATTGAAATGGTATATCATGCATTGATTTTTAAGTGTAAACCACACTTCAGGTATATCTATAAAGATATTATAGTTCTAAATCAAATTCAAATCCCCCCCCCCCCCTTTCTTTCTATCTATAAATATATATATATATATATAATATAATAAAAAAATAAAATAATAATAATATACTTATAATATATTATAATATCTTTATTGAAATGGTATGATGAAAAATGTGGACAAAATGATAAAATCGCAACGCAACGTAGATGAGTAACTTATAATTATGAATAAAGGATCACACTCAAATATTATCTAAACTTCAAGATACACATCAGATACTAAATCAAATCAAATCAAATCAAAATATTTTAATGAGTAAAGGTAGGCACATGTACATATTTTCACACGTCATTAACATAGGTATTCATTATAAGCATAATGTCATAAAAATTATTCAATCGTTACCTACTGTTACATGTTATAAGCTGCAGTAGATCCCACGCTTTTTTGTCACTTAAATAATCATCTACCTTATAGTAAGCCTTATTTGTAAGCATTGATTTTACTGTTTTCTTAAATTTAGTTTCCGTCAAATTCAGAATGCTAGGTGGGATTTGATTATAGAACTTAATGCTATAGACCAAAAAAGACTTGCTCACCTTAGTTAACCTTGTTTTTGGCTGGACAAGCTTAGATCTATTTCTGGTACAGTATGTGTGCCCGTCACCAAGTTTTCTTAACGATTCAATGTTTTTCCTAACATACATAATGTTAACATAAATAAAAAGTAAAGGCATTGTTAAGATACTAATTTTCTTGAAAAACCCTCTCAAAGAAGCTCGAGCCCCAGGTCCATATGCTGCTCTAATAGCCCGTTTTTGTAATATGAATATAGCTTCAGCTAGAAGAGCTACTTCAAGTATGAACTAGAATGTTGACAGTCGCCGGTAGGTATCTTGCACTTAAAACTTTAGAAACTTGGTATACAGCTAATAACAGGTGCTAAATAGGAACACTGCGGTTAAACCACTGGTGGTCACGATTCTGTTGGCATAGAACATTACTGACCGCGAATCGCATCTGCGTTGTGCGTTGCCTGCCACCATAATAGTGAATTGTGACCAACCAATAGGTGGATTATTTCTATATTTTCTGTTACTTTATTACTTGAAAACATTCATTCATCATAAACCCCGTAAAAGTTATCAATATGACTGTGGTTCCCACTTTAGCATAAGTTCCTTGTCTCGTTTTTGATCGCCATGTTTAATTTTCACGTCTCTGCGAGAAGGTATATAAGTAAGTCTGTAGTTTTGTATAATCTCTGAGTGGCTTAAAAGATTTAATCAACGAGTAGTGAGTAGGTTACTTTCCTATTTTCAGGAAGACTTTTTCATCAGCTAAAGGTTGCTCTTGTAAAATAAACCCATTAAAACGGCAAAGGCGTGTTGCGATCCGAACTTCATTAATGGAGCCGACGAAAATTTGCTTTCAATGTCAACAGACTTTAATAGACTAAGCAGTTAAGTCTGATTGGATTGATTAGTTAATACCGGCATTAGCTTGATTGATTTTCAATTTAATACAGGTCAGTGCACGAGCGCTGTATAAATTTAAAATTATGTTTTCTAAGAGGTCAGCCGCTCTGCTACGACGAATGGCATAATATTTGTATACATTTTAAGGTCATTGTCTATTTTCTTATCAAATTATGTAAGACTCGCATTAATTTATCTCATCGTATTCGTATCCATAAAACCGTATCCATAAGTTATTAGATGATAAATATTCCAGAAAATTCCGTATGGAGTGTTATAAGTATTCCTGAGTGTCACCTGAACTCTGGTGCGATGCCAACGACATTCGCGCCTTGACCTCGCTCCGACGCACCGTCACTTACTGATAACGGTAGATTTTACACAGATTTCGCCGCTCGTCACACTTATACAGATGATTAAAGTCCCTCCTAGAGAGAATGTGGAAACTACAATCGATTCTTATGAAATGGATGAGGCAAATTATTCGTATACGACATACAACCCAGAGAAATGTATATAGTAATGCGCTTAGATTTTATTCCGAGCCCAAATCTCAACGATCCCCATTTTAAATTTCAAAGCTATGCTGGAAAGACAAAGTAAACCATAAAAGCAGTGTCAGACGTCCCCGTCATCCTATAATCGCATTAAATGAAATAGGATTACAAAGGCCGTCCTGTCCCAAGCGTTATTAAAACAGCTGCTCGCTCAGTATCTGACTATCAGGGCTGTTTGGGACAATCTTTATACGTTATTGATTTCCAAAATTAAGTAACTCCACGAATAAGTTAACATGTTGTAATAATATAAAATCAAACTAAATGTGTAGGTTATTCTAGTTTATCATTCTAATGACAATGAAATGGTTTAGATTTAAAATATCAAGATATAACAAATGATTGTGACTAATGATTATCTCATTTCGTAGCAAAGTTTCCAAGCTATCACAGGCATCATTACAGTCTAGCCGATCGATAAAGTGATATCAATTACGCGTTGTATCACTCCATTTAACATCTTGCTATGCACGGGTCAGGTTTCATTCAAGTCTGGTCTGAGGGAATGTCTTTATTCGAATAACGACGATCGATCAAGCAAGCCATCTTTATCATAATCATGATATTTACGGTGTCATCACGCACTGGAGTGTAGACCTAAAACGATTTTGTTACAGTGACTAAATCACTCGCTGATCATCATGTTTCTATAATGATGACATGCGATAATAACACAAAAAAGGATGGCTGTAGATTTTATGCCCTCACACGGAAAATTTTCCAATGCCTGTACAATTTCTGTATTACATCATAAAAGATTTGATTGTGCAAAGAGACCGATTATGCCAATCCCCTCGAACCTATTAAAATTCCAATCTTCAATCCGATATGACATTAAAATAATAATTCTCACGATGATTGATGTACTTACATAGGTAAAGCCGCCCGCGGTGGCCGAGAGCCAATTCCCGAAATAGATCTACACACCATTTTGTTTTTCTCACCTTCCACAGCTTGCATTGTGGTCACGTGAAATCGCTAAGATTTTATTTCTCTTTGTAGAGCTATTAACATGAAACAGTTTATATCCGGTTTTAAACAGCTGAACTGATCATATCGGGGTTCAAGGTTACCGCACGTAATGTGTTTTTGATGAAAAGTGTAATAAAAATGTAGTCAAGAGCAAACATGAGGAAGGCACTAATTAAAAAGATGTGCATAACAATGAGAACAATTTTAAATCAAGCAAGCAGGCACATAGAGGCATCAATAACGGGAGCTTAGCCGATTACAGATAAAGCAAAAAGCTTAAAGAAAAGACTTTGAAAGCATGTGTAAAATTCGATTATACGGTAGAGCGCGCGCGTCCTTGCGATCAAGTCAGCTGATCCAATTCTACCGGTTTGGAATACGGCTGGTATGACTAAGCAATCGGCTCTACCACCGCACCGCACCGCAGGAAGTCGAAGCAGACAGACTGCCTATTTCCTGCACTTGTGAAGTTTCGCACACATTCCCTGAGACCTTGAGCTTGTTTGCTTCTTGAACTCTAGACGGCTATAAAAATCTTATTCCTTTTGACATGGCTATGGAGGTTTTGTTAGTATATTATGTAGGTATGTTTATAAGAATCAACGGCAGTCGGAGCAGAAAGCGTTGAGTAATTGCCCTGATTCAATCGGTTAACAGCTATAATTAAAGAACAGCGATGGAGAGATAACCTGGACTGAGACAGAAGTAATGTACTTTGAATAGAACATAATGTAGTTGAATGATTAACAGCCGATTGTATTAATCACTGAATTTTCAAATTTGTGTAAACACTGATTTGTGTATACTTTTTTAAAAGCTACTGAGATAAATAGTAAACACTTTGTCGAATGCGATTCAAAAATTAAAACTATTTGCGCTGAACTGACGTATGAAATATACAAATACACTTAGAAGACGGGCCAGCAGTAGTTTAAAAATTATGGTGATGTCAGAAATCCTTACTGAAAATATAAAAAGAGAAAGAGGTTCAAAGTTTCAAGGGCATTGCTAGTAACTAATTGCTAATGGTGTTGGTACAGATGAACGGGAGGCTTGGTGACCAACTGACCGCTGACCAGTGACCACATGTCACGCGCTTTTATTCCGTTTATGTTTTTTTTTTTTTTTTTTTTTTTTTTTATGTGATTGAATGACGTGACGAGCTAGTCGTTCACCTGATGTTAAGTGACACGGCCGCCCATAACAGTTGCAGTGTCACCCGGAACTTTAAAACAATAGTTTCGCGCGACACTGCACTGCGCACGTCATCCTGAGACATCACCCAGTCTAATAATCAAATTACTAGACTGAGTGATCAGATCATAAAGTCTCATTTGCCCAGTAATTTCACTAGCTACAATGCCCTTCAAACCGGAACACAGTAGTGCTTGCACACTACTGCTTGGCGGCAGAATAACTGGCAAAGCGGTGGTACCTACCTAGACGAACTTTGCAGAAAAGTCCTACCACCTAGTAGTATGTTATGACGATTTCTTTTGTCATACACTGCTATAGTAACAGGACGTAATGTGTATCTAGAAAATCTCTATAATTATAGAATTGGTCGAAGCGCAAAACGGAGATTGGTTTGATTGAGAGATTCTCGAGATTTAAAAATAGAAACATTGACCGAATGGTATTCCATATTTTGGAAACTATACTACAAGGGTTCTCTTTAAAAATCAAAAGAAGAAGCTTTAAAGTGAAGTCCCCATTATGAAAGTTTTGAATATAGTTCACTTTTTCCCCTCCGTAAAATTCTACATATTGCTAAAACCCAACGAGAATCAATCAAGACCCAACTAGAGCGCCCGCTTTTAATTGAGTTTGCGCTCAATTGGAATTAATTAAACCTCAAATTTCGTATTTTATAACGTTTACCCGGCTGGAGTAAGCGTATGATATAGTCCATTCATTTCTAGATTAATATGAGTGGACTACCTACTGTATTGTTTAATCTTGATTAAGCCTCTACAATATAATTTTTCTATTAAATTGTTCTTCAAATATTTTTACCTTCAATCCGTTTTTCATTTAAGCACCTCTGTATTATATTTAGTCACTAATTATGCGTTTGAAATAGATTGTATCATCTAAAATAGCTTACGCTATTTTTGATGCTCTTATAAACGCAAGTCTAGTCCTGGTGGTGTTGACGTATCTTGAAGATATAAATCATAACAAAGAACTATTTCAATATATGTATTGCAACTTTGATATAATTTAGGCCACAAAAATATACTTTGTCTATTTTCAATAACGTTATTTCGTTCCTATGCTTCAGTTTATTCTGATTCGACTTTAAGAATAGGTTCTGTACTCTCTTGGTCGATTCTCTAGCATCGAAAATCTGTAAAGTCGGAATACAATGTTCAAAATTTTTGGTTTACGCATTTATATTATCTTCATCGTTAATTCGTTATAAAGTGCGACCGCTTATAATGTTCGCCTTGCAAAGTCAAGATTTCAGATTACGATTTATTACTACATTTTTTAAATTAAATGCCTGACCTAACCCAATTGCGTTATTCTAAGGCGTTCATTAAAGTTCCAAGTGGTTGGAAGTCTAGTTACCGTTTTGCGACACGCCTGTAAAATATTATGCACATGCTTGCAATGATATCGTATTACTGCGCAGTGTGCACATGGTAATACTACCTAAATTACCTAATATTGTAAATCTAAAACGTTTTAAAAATGTGGCATTTATATTATCGTCTGTTTTTATACTGACATGACGTGACGTTAGGTTGCTCACTATTGTAGTACAAAGGTAAAAATATCTAAACAATATTTTTCGAAACCTAAACACAAATTATAATTGTTAAATATATCTTTATGACAAAAATAGGCCACTTATTAACCCCCGGCGTAACAAAGGGGTGTTATAAGTTTAATGTGTATCTACCGGTGGCATCGTACTTCGTAACTTCGCGTTGCGCACCCAAATGGAATCATCATTTTTTTCCTTTTCATTGTTGTTTGAATGGTAACTTGATCGAGAGGGTTCTAAGTGTGTATCAGCTATGAATCTATTGCCGGTGGCATCATAGCTCCAAGTGCTTACGCCCAAACGGTACTTTTTTTTCATGTTTGTTTTAAATGTGACTTGATCAAGAGGGTTCTTTATTCAAGAAAGTCTGTTCAGCTGTTTGAAGATCATTAGCTATTTTCTACTTGACTTGGTAATGCCGGCTCTTTTCTGAGAGAAATATCTGATTTATTGATGTAGAAGCAGTTCAACTCTGCGATATCTCACAAGTTATTGTGAATTGTGATCGAACTTTGGATTCATATCTGTGTGAATATTACAAAGAGGTTTAATGCACATCACTGAGGTCTCCGAACTCATCTCGGGTCATGTTTTCTGTTTTATCACAAGTTATGCATCAACATGCAGTCCTCCAATATTGCAAACTTCTATATACATTAACATTATTTACGTCTTCCAGTACATTTTAAATGAGAGTGAGATAGAGAGAGTTATTACAGTTATAAATTCAAATCATTTATTTATGATACGTAGATTTTATAGATATATTATTATACTTGGCATTGCAGTAACTACTAACTATATATAAGGACATGCATGTGTTTCCAATGTATGAATGTCCGTGACGTTAGTGGGTTAACTGCTTGGAAGTGAGGGGAGCTGGCTCGCTTCCCGTGCGATTTGTATGATTAACATGGACTGTACGGGACTGTGGTCTTGATTCTCAAAAATTGAAAACAAGCAACGACGTCATTGTTTAAATGCTATTATTGCTTTTATGACTAATCTTCGTTTTAAGACCTCTCAATTCGCGTCGTAAATGTTTGAAGATCATTTAAATCCATATAAATAACAAGTTTCGCAAGCTGTCTGCATTTAGCAAACATTCGATATGGAGGTGCAGGTTGAAGTATTCAAATATATGCCGCATTGTGCAACGATCCCGCCACTAACAGTCGGCCGTACCGCATCCGCGTCGGAGCTGTAGTTGCGTAATGTTGCCGCACCGTCGTCGTTTCCTATTTATTAGGTCGATCTATTTCGATGCGATAACTCGGAGAGTATTGCCAATATTTTACGATATCACTTAGAATGCCAGGAAAAAATTATCAGTAGCCAAATTCGCTTTGTACGCGTCCCATGAAGATCCGACTACAAAACTACTTACATTGCAAACTGCTCGTTTCTTTAGGGCTGACCCAAATTGTCTTTGAAAACATTCGTCTATTATTCTTATATCTTCCTTGCTTAACTACTCTTAACGCTGAAACTTCGTCCATTCAAAGCCCTTGATACTTTGGTTGGGTTGGTAAGTAACAACTTAAGTCCACTAGAGATGTAATGTAACTTCGAAATCGTCGAATTCATGGAGCTATTTGTATAGGTTAAGATCGCGTGAATCGTTAAATTAAACGGACTTTATTAAAATAGATGAGTAATCTTCAAACTTAACAAGGCTTACCTTCGATAATCTATTAAGTTTCTGTTAAAGCAAAACATAAGATACAAAAGACAGGAGAATTTGGTTCCCTGAAGTTTAATATTGCTTTCAACTCTCCACTGAAGTAGTTTCTCTAGTGAAATCTTAACCGTTGCAGTGAAACATAGTTTGATGGAGCGTACTATTTTTACTTTACTAACAAGTAGATAAGATAAAAAAGATAAGAAGTATCTGTCCTTTTATAAATTAAATTCAAGAAACTTGATACTACACCACGCGCCAATGCAGTCAAACAAAACAACGATCCGTAATCCAATATGCAGAAGTAATCAGCACTGACCAACAATATTTGAATGCAACGATAACCGTGGGGTCATTTCGCTAATATCACGTTATCAATCAAACTAAGTAGGTACTGTAAACTCTGTAAACAGTCCTGACTTGTGCGAGGTTATCGGAACATCCAACATTACCGTACTATCTACACTGTGGCTCTGCCAGTGTCTAAACTTTGTTGTTTCAGTAAGAAACAGTTGTGAACATTTCAAAAAGCCTGTGTGAGAGTTTAAGTTTAACTTGGTTAAATAATTGGACCTGTGTGATGTATCATTGCAGCATTTTAAGCCTGATTCTTTTATCACACATAATTATCACTAAATAGTATTGGATACGTTTAATATAACAACAATGCCTTACTACGTATGAGTGCCAAATGAGTGCTTGTCGTCGTGTGTCGCAATATCGTGAGTGCCAAACAATACTAGTTTAATCACTGTCGTTGCTTATATTGTTTCCACAATTTTAACAACAGAATGCTAGCTGTTTTAATACGTAAACTGTCCTCATGATCACTTACAAGTAGTACCACTACCTACATATCAAATTGTTATGCTTTCAATTGAAATTGGGCAATGGAATTTGCCCACATTGTCTACCAGGATTTTGTTTTGCTGATATCATTTCTTATTTTTGCCTTCCAATCAATGTCAGCTTTTCGAAGACCATGAAATTACCGTCTCACATCACAATTTTATTTCAATTGTGCTTCTGCCAGAGTGAAATATTATTCGGAGTATTTTCTATTTCGCTAAATCTGTTCTCCTTTTGCACTGGCAACTCGGATATTGAATTGGTTTTCTGTTGGTTTTAATTCTATATGATGTTTGCATCGGTTCTTAAACTGTTATTACCTTAGCAACATCTGTGTTATGTTCAGCTCCATTAGATTTTTGGTTATCGTTTACAGTTGCATCATTATCTGAATTAAACCATTACATCTAAGTGCTCAATGTCGTTTCACTCGAAGCAAAATATCTAGGTCCGTAGATAACAGGAGTGTTTGTTCACAATCGACTCGCGCCCGCGAAAGATTTACAGTGGCTCACTGTGCGATGGTAAAACACAAAGTTATTTCCGACGGAATCCGCCTTGTGGATTTGCTCCGACGAAAATAGTATCATCGATCTTATTCGCAACAGAGAATAACAGCCGCCGCGTATTTATTTGTACACTCGACTTATAGGAAAACTTTAGCCTTATTTTCGGAGTTCATTTACATATTTATTTCGTTTAGATGTTTCATTGGCTCTGTTTTACCGTGCACGTTAGTAACGTTGCGTAGGTACTGGTTTATGTGTAAGCAGAAATGATGTATTCGATTATAAACAATCTAGAGTCAAGACTCGGCCGTAGCTCAGAACAAAGCGCATCAAATTCGCAGTTTGGCTTTTGTCGGTCCACTTTATTCAATTACGCGTTGATTGCCGGTGGCAAGAGGTCGCGTCGGGGTTGTGTCTGCACTAATTAGGGCCTCGGTAGTCGCCCACACACGTGCCCATTGTCACTCTCCTACTTATAATCTTGCCTACTTCACGTGACACTACTATAACCTAATAATTACGGTGTGCCATGTTATGGACAATAGAGACATAATTGCGGTATTAGTGCTTGCTTGTATGATTACGTACTGCGTTATAAAACTCGGGAAATAATTAATCTTGAAAATTCGCAGCTACAATCAACTGAAGCGTTGAAAGCACTCAATAACACTTTACATTATTCATGACCGACACCAAGGTTACATGCAAATGCACAGTTGAAGCCGAATATAGCTAGAGTACTGTATGTTTTCTATGTGAACTTGGAATTGGAAACAATAACGATACAAATCCACATGCGGGTCGCCATTATTTGTTTCGTACGCATTACCTACTACTGCTAAATGTCTTGTTTATATTCACGTCTGTGTTGTCAGACGCCACGAGAGCATTTGCCAAGAAATGCCAGTTATCTGCTCCACCTAGATTATTTTGTTACTAATCGTCATTGTCTAGTTTTTACCTACGTGTGTACACTTTTTAATCTTTTCCCTCACGGCATATTTTGATAGTCTTATCAAAAAGATCTTCTTTGTACGTGACGTGACTCTAGCTATTGTCATACTTTCATTTGCTACTTTGCCAAGTAAATATTGGATGGCTAATAATTGCCTTGTCAATATGAGACAGTTTTGTTTTTTCATTGTAGTCAAACTACTAATATAGACTCTTAACAGGCTTTATATTATATTGAAAATAGTCTGTGTTGTATAAATATTGTTAGTGTCCAACTGTCCAGTGTCCACGTGCGTTGCGTTGCGTATAATGGGAAACAGGTTTTGAGGCTGGGTTTGTAAACAAAACAGGCCGGGATCAGGTTTGGACCCGAGAGTTGAGCGTGTGGGCGGCCTTGACTGAGCGAAGGACGGCCGCAGCTGCCGCCCGCGTCCCGCGTTTGTCGTGGCCTCCCTCGCTGCGTGCGCGCGCGCCCGCCGCGGTGCCGGAGGCGTGGCAGTCACACGCGATGTCGACAACTGTTTTTTTATCAATACCCAGGTTGAAACTAGGCATGCTCGCTTAATTAGGTACTATAGATTTTTTCTGCGTTGACAGACGCGCGCGAGGCGATGATAGAAGTTTTAACGATGCTGTAACTAACGCGATAACACATATGCAGCATTGTAATGACAAATCTTCATATGCAAATTAACAGAAATATTAAAGTTTTACTCGTTTACCTAAAATAAACAAAAGAGCTAATGGAATTATGTGCTTGTTTTAATAATTATTCACGAAGCCCGGATGCATAAGGCTACGTAGTAGAAAAGAAATAAAAATATCGCATATACAATTCCTCTAAGGCATATATATCCACCTACACCAAGCCACATGCTTCTCAGAATTTCTATTTAACGCAAATTACGAACCGTGAAGACTTCAAAATATCATTAGAATTCAAGTTTTTCATTTTGTGTTTTCAGTTATCCAAGTCTAGGTTAAGCAGGTACCTATTTGTCCTTTTCTAACAAGCTATTGTTGCTTCACTACTAGCTAATTTAGTGGTTATAGTCACGATAATGAGCGGTGTTTATCTATTTGAAAAACAAAACAATTCCTTCATTACTCACACAAGACAAGTACTTAGGTAGTTATTGAAATGACAAGTGTCGCACTGCAAATAGTGTGAGGACTAGTTTGGCACTCGGAACATAACACAATAAACGAGGCCATCTAGGCTAGCTATTTGTAAAGAATTTGCGAAATTCATTATACGACTGTCTAGTTATACAAATATCATAAGTTGTAGCTAAAACTGTCACAGCGAGTAGATCTAAAATATTAAAATCGTTTGTACCTTCAGCAACAAAAACAACATCAAGCTCCGGAACGTCTGCTTCTTTATTTTTGCCACCTAAATTCAATCGATGTTTGCAAATCACAGAGCTTTGTTGATGTATATTAATAGACATGCGTCTTCAGCCAACTTCTGGGTCTTGTTATACCGGTGACATACGATTATTGGCCGGGCCTATTTTATTTACTATCTTTTCGGCCGATTTACAAACATCGGGTTGGGTCGTTGCTCCTCGAAATTTACGCAAGATTTCACTGTTTCGTATGTTGCGTTGCGTTCTCTTTATCCTTATCTGAATAAAGATTTATATCGTGCAACGAACTCTGAGCATAGGTGGCCGTAAAGCAGATTTCGTAATAACGTATTTTATATCAGCTGTAAATTATTATTTTGCCTAATAATTATTACTTTGCCGTCTTAATGAGCCAACATTCTCTTATCTCTCACGAAAATATTGATCCAAGGCTATGTTAGCACAGTGCTAGTGACAATGATAATGCCACGTCCAAAGTTTGTGATTTACTTTTTAATTACTCACTCAGAAGTCGTGACATGAGTTGTGATAATTAAGATGTTCAACAAAACATGACATGAGAGCGAGATTTTTCTATTAACACGGTGGAGTGTAAAAATTCAGAAAACATTTTATGGAAGAAGATATCAGTAATATATATAATTTATTGGTTCAGACTAAAGAAAACGTAGAATATAAGCGTTACATTACATTGTATCATAGAATAAACATGTACATTCCTGCGCACCTACACAATATTACACTGGCAGTAGTGGACGCGAATGTATATAATGTAAAAGTATAATCGGCCGGGTCGCAGCGTCCTTGCCCGTAAAGTGGATAATCACGACTCAACTCGTGAATGTGTCCGCTGGAGATTGAATAATAAATTCATATGTGTATACTAAATTACTAAATCAAATTGGTAGGGTTAAACTTGAAAAAATAAACATCCTCTGGTAATATTGGGACAAGTAATTTGTCAAATCTACCAAAATATGTACCTACCTACGTCTGACAATGCAACTCTTAGAACATCTCAAGTGATACATACTGGTTATCTGTTATGGTTAGTTTTATGTTTTATTATGATATTTTGCGCTAATACTACCTATACGACTCTTTTATGACTGGTGCCGTACTATCAATAATTTTAGACTATTAAAACGTGGGTGCAGCTGTTTCTAGAGTTCAATGCGATAAAATTCTAGAAACATATCATAAGTCTAATTTGAAAAAAAATTTGAATTTATGTTTATTACCACTTACAATGTATGTAAAACTGTAACTTGATGACTCTGTTGGCCACATACAAGAAGAGATGACGGTATGCCTTACATTCTTAGACGCACACAGTACTTAATGCGATATTAAACAGAATAGAGAATTAGATATGTACTTCTACTCCGTTTTAATAACAGCAAGAGCACGCACGCTGTCCTTTGTTCGCTAGTAGAGAAAGGCCTTGTTGCGATATACCTTATCATGTACAAATTTGAAGAAGCATAACTTATATCAGTAACAAGCATAAGCATTATTTACAGGCTTGTATGTATTGTTTCAGGTTTTCGGCACGGTGGAGCTTCCAGATAAGCCGATCATGCTTCCTCCGTTCGTGGAGGCGACGCACTGCCTCGGCTACCACCTGACGCGAAAGGGGCGCGCCGTCGCCGACCGCGTTGTGTCCGTGCTTGGCTACGCCTGCCCTGACATCACCTACAGCCCTAGCTTGTACCCCATCACCGCTGCCTTGCTGCACTTCATGCCTGGTTAGTACTCCTTGATGTTTGTCTTCTTGTGCTGTTGTATTGATTTCTAAACGTCTACATCCTTGTCTTTTGTGGGTCTGTGATGTTGATATTGACTACCTACTTGAGCAACAATATCCGAATCAATGGACCCCCCAGATTGTGATTCGTCCTAAAGTGAATTTTCATTGGGTTCCCGGCGAGATCATAATGACAATTGATCATCCTTATAATATACTAAACAAAGAAAGACAATCTTGATACGATTAATTTAATAATTAACTATAATCTGTGGATTCAGTAGATGTCATGTATGACATGATACTGCCCATGCGATGCAGCTTTAATGGAGCTGTTAATTTTATTACAGCAGCGGTTACCTCAGTTTATGAATAGCGAACCGCAGCCGCAACTTTATTGTCATTACCGATGTTACGACTAAAAATTTACTTGAATAATATCGAACGACCAATAAATAGCTCTCCATAATTTATGACGTACTTCATTTCAATGATTATATTAGATAGTTTTTGTAGGAGCAAATTCATTGTCTGCATCGTTGATGCTATAACCATATCCATGGCCGTGAAGGCGACTTGTTTTCAGCACAGTCAGGCACCAACCGGTTACACGGAGCTCTCAATTCTGAAGCATAGGAGTCTCAATTTATAGTCGGTCTCGCCTTAATTCAGTAATGAGTGCGGGGGGCGATAATTGAACTCGGCAATAGGCAAATTGCCGGAGCAGTCCAGACTGACACCACTGTTATTACTGTACCTGCCAACCTGACTCTCAACTCTATCGAGGGGTTACAAGGAGCAGTATTCTTTGCGAATTACCATATCCGCAATCGATATTATCAAGAACTAAATTAGACTCTAGCAGTCCGCAGGAGGGTTCCAAATGGGTTCGATAGGGATCTGACCGGGTTGACGTGATCGTACGACTAATGGACGTCGCCGGCTCGCCACAGATTTGCATCGCGTCCGTCGTGCCAGTCCATTTCATACGTATCACTTCTTCTCGCACGTTTTCATATAATCGCTTGGAATGTGAACGGAGCAAATGTGGCTGGCTATACTATCTGGAGCACGCTTGTTTTCGTACCAAATCAGTACCAATCAAATTGGTTAACTCGCGTTCATTGATATTGAAGACATTGGATGTAAAAATAACTACTAACAATTGCATTTGTGTGACGATGATAATGAATCACTTTAACACGCGAAGAAGCGGGGACAAGCCGTGGACTCAATTTGGTGGCCGGATGGCTCTAAAAGTGACAATTTCCTCTGATGGTCAATCCAAACAACTCTGTTATGTGACAGCACTGGCTTTGTATGTACCTACTAAGTAGAGCTGCTGTTTCATACAATTTCAACTCTAAAGAACAGATCATTGAAATTCTTGAACAGTACTATAACTAAACTAGGTGTGCAATAACAATGCGGTTTCCGCGGGATTACTTTGTATGCGAGCCCGACTACCGTGCCCCGGGGAGTGCCACACTGTTATCTCAATGCAATGCTATATCCCTACTAAAGCAATTCGCGATAGTCACGTTTTTCTTTACGTATTATTGCTTTGGTACATGACGTGCGATGGACACACGTGTGTTGCCTTCTTATTTCGCTGTGTCCGTTTGTGTTCTAATACTTTATTATTGCCTGGTCCCCGTGCTCCTCTCGTCCGCTCCGATCGCACGCGTTCGTGACACTACGAAATCTACGAATTCTTTCCCGTCCCGGCGCTATCGCTATCTACAGTTCACACCGGACCGTTGCCAAAAGCCAAGATCCAAGAAGCGTCATCGACAACACCGCTTCCAATTCGTATGTTTTTGCGCGAATAAATAAAGTAACTGTTCGTGATTTGCTCTAAAGCGTCCACATAAACCGGGTCCCGGTTGTTTCAGTGGTTGGCTCGCCGCCAGTGCTCTTGCGCTTGTATTGATCTGGCAGCGCTCGGATCGGATCCACATCAGCCGACGCGCTGCTAGCAATTTGACCGCTGCGGGCGGCAGCTCAGGCCCGCTGACGGGTACTCGTCTTATCTTTCCGCATTTATTTATCAACAGACATATCTGAGATAAGCCTGTTGTTTCCACGTTTAATCAGAAACACACAAAAAGTAAACAAGCCGTTCATTCAATTAAACACGTATTGGACCGTGTTCCATTCACCGCGATTCCATCACAAAGGTCGAAAGGGCTTTACAAAAACTTTGAATAGAGTCGTCATTACATGTTGTTTGTTCGTTTTCTGTGGGCATTGAAGCGAGTCGCAGCTTCCTGTTCCGTTCTCGCACAGTACAAATGGCTTATATCACCGTTAACACGTAGATAAAGTTTAATAATATAAACTTTTCCTGTGTTTATAAACTATGAACTCAAAGGAGGTTTTGCTGGTAACCCTGTCGAGTACCGGCCAGGGAACAATAACTTTCTTGTGGAAACAAGGCTTATAATAATTTTCGGGAACGTAGCGTACGATCTACCACGCTTAAATTATTTGGCTTTGATATCATAATTTGGTAAACGCTCGCGGTGATGCCTTTGTAGATTTTCGTGTACGAATGATGGAATATTACTTTAATGTTTATGGCAAACTTCAAAAGCTCTTTATTCTAATCTTGCATCTAATTTTCCAAGCACATTGGATCTGTTGCTTTATAATACCTATCAGAAGGCCATGGGAAATTATTTTATCTTACATGGTTTTCGACATAGGTACTTCCATTCAATCAACAAATCGGCAGGTTTTCTACAGGTTCCTATCCTATTTCTTAATATTTCTATCTATCTATTAATTAAAACAACATTTCTGCTATTTGCTACTGACTTGTGTGTAGTAAAAGTAAGACGGTATTAGCTTAAGTAACTGAAAGTGAACACTTTATTATTTACATACCAGCAAGTACATTGGACATTGGACCTTGTATGGTATATTCCATGGATTCTTAAATCTTAATAGGTTGGTTTTATATTATAACCTTTTAAGTGACTACAGTGACAACGCGTGGTTGGTAATTCTACATAAAAAGTAACGAATTGGGAATAGCCGGTGACGTTATTATATTGAAATGGATTGATTCAGTAGCAGCAACTGTATTTGTTTACAATTTTAGTGCTGTCACTTTGTGATATCTATTTCATAGCGTTAATTAAAGAATGACTCACCCAAGGTCGTGACTATTTCCATATGGGGTCTATCTATGGATTCTATGGTATCCACTGTTATAGTTAGTCAGAACAATCAGAACTATGATGTCATTGCTGTTTTAGACCTAATCTAGATTGAAATTTATGTCGAGTGTCTATATAGATTGCCATTGATTTTATCGTAAACCACGTATTGTATTGTGTAGGCAAATCGTAATAATGATGATATCAAAGATTATTCTAAAATCAGTTACTAGCGAATGTGCGTGTAAAGCTGTAATTGGTTGATAATACACACGCCGGCAAAATTAGAGGAACACGAAGGAAAATTCGTTTTTTTTTTATATTGTAGGGTATTTCTGCAAGTGAAATTTTTATTTTATTGCTACCCTCTTAGAAAACATGTTAAGATTAAAAATCGCGTTCTTCAATGTTTTGACGTTTAGTTATAAAAGTATTAAGTGTCTCAAGTGTTTGTTGACATTTTTGAGGTCGTAAGTGTTTTCAACAGCAATTTTGTTAAGGTAACTTTAGGTCATCCTACTGTTATTTTTTTTAATTTACATTGTTTTGGATATAAAATGAGTGAATTAGCTGCAACTGAAGTTGCTAGAGCTGTAACAATGATCGAGGAAGGTCACACCTACCGTTCAGCGAGTAGAGCGTTGGGTGTGTCGGTATCTGTGATCTACCGCAATGTTCGACGATACAGACAGACAGGCTCTTACGTACGTAGGCCAGGACAAGGCAAAAATCGGGCAACTGATGTCTTAGATGACCGTTTTATAAGGATGCAAACCCTGAGAAACCGTCGTCAAACTGCTGTTCAGACGCGAAATTCGTTAGAAGAAGTCCGTAACGTGAGTGTTAGTGAACGAACAGTGAGAAGACGATTAAATGAAGTTGGTTTGAAGTCACGCATGCCAGCAAAAGCACCAAAACTTGAGGTGAGTCATCGAGTAGCCAGATTAGCGTTTGCTCGTCAGCACCGTCATTGGACAGAAGAGTGGAGGCAAGTTTTATTCACAGATGAAAGCCGTTGTTGCGTTAATTTCGTTGATGGGAGGGAGAGGATGTGGAGGTATCAAGGAGAACGCTACAATCCTGTGAGCTTTACTGAAACAGTGGCTTACGGTGGGGGCTCCATTATGGTGTGGGGTGGCATATGTTTGGGAGCACGTACAGAGCTGGTCGTTATCGAAAATGGATCTCTGACTGCACTGCGATACATCTCAGAGATCTTAGAACTCCATGTAATGCCATTTGCCCCATATATTGGGGATGACTTTGTGTTTATGCACGATAATGCTCGGCCCCACACAGCGCGCGTGGTGCGCGAATACCTTAATGAAGTTGGTATTACGCAGATGGATTGGCCAGCACGATCTCCAGACATGAATCCAATCGAACACGTCTGGGACGCACTCAAAAGAAGAGTACATAAAAGAAACCCAGCTCCCAGGAACGTCGAAGAGTTAAAATTAGCCTTAGTCGAAGAGTGGGAGAATTTGCCACAAGAAATTATTGATAGCATTATTGGAAGCATGGGAAATCGTATTCAGGCTCTCATAAGAGCCCGTGGAAGCCATACGCGCTATTAATTTTTTTTTGTTTTGTTAACTTTATAAAAAAAACTTTACTAAACTTGTTAAGCCAAAAATCGCAAATCTGTTATTTTGTTATTTTATTTTATTTTTCCATAAATTAAAGTGATTTTAAACTCATGTCGTGTTTATTATTTACCAGTTATCAATATGTTAAATTAATAAATATACGAAATTGAAAATAACAGAAAAAAACTTCAAAAATTCAAGTTTTTACCTTTGTTCCTCTAATTTTGCCGGCGTGTGTATTAAAGGACTTGCCATGATAATGACAGAATTTGTATGTTTAACCTTATTAATATGTACTAAAGTGAAACAGGTACAGGTAACAGTGGTCAGGTATCTTTTAGGTAAGCATGCACTACATCACTTACCATCAGGTGAGACAGTGGTCAAATGCTATGCCTATAAATTATTTTAAAAATAAAGTTGACTGTTGATTAATGTGGCTTTCACGCCAAACACCTGAACCAATTTGAATAGGAAATTTTACACAAATTGCTTGCATTTTCGAGATCAACATAGGATACTTTATATCCCGAAAAATTGGGAGTTCTGCGGGAAAACCGAAAAACGGCAGGGCACTTCTTGTCATTCAAAGAATTTTCTGTCCATGTAACACAAATTACGAGATTCAACGAATGGTTACAAACATATAACTCTCCTTTGTCTTAATGAAAATGTCAAACCAAGACTTTCCAATTACGTGACGCTTTGGTATAAGTAACGTAAATAACATCAAGGAAGGTTTATTATCTGAGAATCTCATATCACAAGAAGGGAGAGATAAGACGCGAGAAGCCTTTTAAAAAGCTGAGTGTGAAAATCGCTTTCAGCCTTACTATCGACTTCGTAATAGCTTGACCTAGTTGTGTGTGGAACGAACTCAATACTACTTGGAAACTTGATACCGAGTGAAGTTTTAAGCTTTAAGCCGCTATGATTTTAAGATGCAAACTTTTTGTTTGAATGTTTCTGTAGGATGTAGTGGGCTGTAGGCTGAAGTGGAAATTGAGTTCGGTAAAGTTAAGCAGAATCGGTTTTAAGTTTTGGTGATGAACCCGTAACCAATGGAAGAAGTAATTTGTTGTTGCTATGAGCTTTAAATTGTAATTGAAGCCCCGTATCGGAGTTTTCTGTGTTCTGGATTGCTTAAAGGGATAGTTTTTTTCAAACTCATAATCTTGCTATATGTTTTTACCCGTAAATTGTATTTGCCTCGTACTTAAATTTCAATGATTGTTGTTGTAGTTTATGTTGTGTTAGGTAAACAGGGACGCTTTATAATATCTGTAATATTTATACATCGATAACAACACATACGCGTGCTGAATTCAGGACAATCGCGACCCTCGTTTCGAAGGTTGAAATACGAGTCTTGGTGTCAGTGTTGTCATTTATATCGAAGTAAATAAAAGTGGCGGTGAATTGTGTTGGTAGTACAAAGGCACTTTATCGACAGCTCGTACTCCGGTCACGTAGTATCGTTCGTTCTTTTTCCTTGTTTTCAATTTTCTTTCCCATCTTGGCGTTTCGAAATTCTGATCGTATCATTTTCAAATAAAGATGCCAATCGTTTTCTTGAGCGTTCGGCTCCCCTAAAAGTAAAACGTCGCCGCGCGTCGTATCGTCAATACTACATAAATATGTATACAAATGTATGTAAGTACCTCAAAAGAGTAAGCGGACTGACTGGCAGGTGATAGATAACCCTATTTTAGCAGCTGGGTCTAGAAACGTGAAATTTGGGGTGTCTCTTCCAGTGTTCCTTTTATTGTGTAGAAGTCTAAAAGAAATTATATTAATTTAATCCCTAGAAGGACATAAATGGGTGCAGTTTCACTGTTTAATTATGTCATATAAACATATGAAAAAATTAAAGAGTGAAACTGCTCGGGGCACATCTATAATACTTAGTTGTTCATTATGAAGTAACTACAATATTAAGTCAACATTTTCAGTGAAGGCCATGCTAGAGTTATTGACAATCAACACCAAATATGTGTCTTAAGAGTGAATAGGCATCTCATGGGCAAACGTGCTCCAACATAGACCGCATCATCGCTATCCATCAGGTGAGATGTTGTCAAACGTGAGCCCATTCATGCATAAAAAAAATGTGTTTTTTTAATACAGGATTGAATTCTCCCTGTAACTAATTACGAGAAATGATTGATGTCTACGATCTACGAGGCTACAAAAATTTTAGTCAAACAATATATGTACATACTTTCATTTTCTGCTCTACAAATTGTCGAAAGTTTTGCATTAGAAATCATTTTATTAGTTTTAGCAAAACGCGAGTGTTGTCTGATATACCAAAAGAGCGAGTCGGATCGACTGCCCTCTAAAAATAGCACTGGGTTTCAGCCGGAGTGGTGTCTGTAAAATATAACGTCTGCGTCTGACTCTTTAAACAAAACAGAATAGTTACGAAATAGTTTAAACTTTAAACAACTGATGCGCCAGATTACTCAGAACAGAATGTCTCATAGTAATGTTCGACTCGGGGTTGGCGTTGTTTACTTCCCTCCAATCGTCATCAGACGGAAGTCGTCCACTGCTGAACATAGGCCTCCTCCAACTGAATGTGCGTCAAATGTTCTTCTACTATTAAGTTAATTTCCTGTTTGAAAAAGGCCTGAATCTTAATTAAAGTTTTTTATACGTATTCCATGCGTAGCCTTCGAACCTACACGTGGTCTGGTTTGTCGCCAATATTGCCGACCCAACGGAGGCCTCAAGTCATTCTTTGATATGGGAACCCTTAAACATATCGAGGTCATTGGATATTCCTTTATATTTTATCCACGTGTACTATTTCGATTTTGCTCAGACTATGCTAAGTTGTGTTTTAATCAAAAAAGGAATTGGATGACAAAAGTATACCAACCAGAAATACCTACATCAGTAATAAAAAAAACAATAAACTTATGGAATCATGTTAGTAAATCTACAAAAGAGTTTATTGAGCTATAAATTCATATACCTAAGCCTCGCGGAAACTCGGTTAATAGAAGCTGCTTTAGTAACTATTTCAATATTTTAAGTTCGCAAAGTATTTGTTTGATAACTTTGATAATGATGTCTACTTAATCATTATTTGTGAAGTTTTTTTTTTAAATAGGCAATTCTCGGTTCGTGAATAGGACCACCCCATTTTTTCCCGTGGTTGCCGTAAGAGCCGGCTAAGGGAATATCAAGCGAATGGGCAGCAGCATTCTCCTCAGTAAATTTTTTCTGCGATCACTAAGCCGTCTGCCAAGCGTGGTGATTATGGCAAATCCTCCCTATGATAAGCGTTCAAAGTGGCGTTTTATGGGGGAGGCCTATGTTCAGCAGTGGATGTATTACGGGAGAAGTGGTTATTATAGTGTGCAATGAAAGATGAAGTCCAGTTGAAAACTGTTTTATAGGTCTACCTACCCATAAGTAAGCAAAAGTACAAAATGTTAATATTATAGTAGCAGCTAACCATATCAATAATTATGAGTCTGAAGGGCTTGATGCTGTAAATGTGAAATGCGATGTCAACATAAATGCATGCGTAGCGTACACTTGTAAAACCTTCATCTTTTCAAACATTTTATTTAAATTTCTCGCACATTCATTTCAGGCTTTCACCATTTGCAGCTCCCAGTGGGTTTTTATCTAGGCTGTAGAGTCTCGTTTCAGTCAGGAGTGCTTTCACCCCGCTCCCGACGGAGGTCGTTAGGCGTATGTGGGTCACGACCCTCTCTGTTACCCTCTATCGTTTCACGCTTTGTATTCGACTAGCTAGAAATTCATCTCTGGAAAACGAATCTAGATGTTTTTTTATTTAAACCAGGCTGATGGACAATATGGACACGTTCTAACCGTTCTTTGATGTTTCTTAGTGTGCTACTTATTATTTGTACTTTTAAATTGAAGTCTCCGTTGCTTCAATTGTGTAAATAAAATTATTCTTTGTAGGGCTATCAGATTAGGTAATTCAAAACTTATCACCATATATTTTATCTGCGGCCCTGACTTACATTATCGAGCTATCATCTCATAGGCCGTAGGGCTTCAGATGACTTAGTTGCGTAAGTAATTAGGTAAAACAATACTACAATTTACAAACAATACTAGACTTCTAGGTTCAGCAGGAGACTAATTTCATGAGGATGATGGTACCTAACATGAACACCTTGAGGAGTTTCCTACCTTAATGCTGTATAAAATAAGATTTTCTCCAGCTTAAATGAATTTAGCTAACACTGAAGCAAGACCGAAACCTTCACAATTTCAAGTATAATACCAAAATACGAGGCATTAACGAGCCATTCACTTGGAATAACTTGAGCGCCTTAACGAATTACGTATTCAGAGATTTGGAATATCAGCAGTCGTGAAGAAATTCTCTAACGATTTAAATTATTCATGATTGAATGAGAAAAGTGAAATTCGACTAGATCCTAAAGAATAAATTGTAATAAGTACTCTTCGACTATTTAAAATTAAAAATTTATGTTGTGATCTATAAAAGCTTTTCTAGCTTCCAAGTCGTGAAAAGAATTGTTAACAATCAATCAATGCAATGTCACTGCCTGCTCAAAATAGTATCACAAATGAGTCAGTCTCAGGCATGTGATATCATTAGGCGTTGCAATCACACATGTATATGGGCAGTTAGCCTCCCCCGTAGATAGTGCAAGGACTTACCGACGACTCGTTGCTCTACTTCGCTACGTCTTTTATATCTGACTGTGAAACAAAAAGTGGTTCTATAAAATTAAAAAGACTGTTTTATGCGGTTTATTATGATCGCTAGCACAATTTTTAGAACTTATTCTTTTTGTTATATTAAACTTTTGTTCTTTCGTTCATTCGATGTTCTGTGACGTTCTAAATTCGAACCCCAAAGCTCAAACGAAACAAATGTAGCAAGTCAATCGGATCTGATAGAATCTTAGAGTAAGTTTTCCTAAAATTGTGCTCATAGATAGAGGCGTTTTAGAGGCAATTTATCATTTTTTGATGATTCCACAGTATACAAGGTTTTATGAAATGAGAAACCTTTCAATGTACATTATGTCGCTACTACGTGTGCAATCGCTGGCAGAAATTGGATTGTATGTGCTAAATCACTGAATAAAATATAATAGTACAGGCCAAAGTAATATATTGTTATGACATTATTTTACTTCAAAAGTAAGTTTTTACTTGTTTTTACTAGGTGGTAGGACTTTTCTGCAAAGTTCGTCTAGGTAGGTACCACCGCTTTGCCAGTTATTCTGCCGCCAAGCAGTAGTGTGCAAGCACTGCTGTGTTCCGGTTTGCAGGGCATTGTAGCTAGTGAAATTACTGGGCAAATGAGACTTTATGATCTGATCACTCAGTCTAGTAATCTGATTACTAGACTGGGTGATGTCTCAGGATGACGTGCGCAGTGCAGTGTCACGCGAAACATTATTGTTTTAAAGTTCCGGGTGACACTGCAACTGTTATGGGCGGCCGTGTCACTTAACATCAGGTGAACGACTTGCTCGTCACGTCATTCAATCACATAAAAAAAAAAAAAAAGTTCTCAATTGTGCTAAGGAAGAGAAAATTTTGGACATACATTATTTACTTTAGCCAGCAGCCACATGCCATTTTTTTTGTCAATATTATGACGTGCCTTAGCAAGATTGAGAACTTACTTTGGGAGAACATACCTATCATGACCTTACATTTACGGGAAAATGCTATCTAAAGACATTGCATTTTCCCGTAACTGTAAGGTCATTGTAATGTAAGAAACCTCTTATTAATATATGAATTGAATTGCTATTGTAGTCATTTATTGATTTGATAAATATCACGTATCCTTTTATTAGAAAATGTATTTTAAGAAAATACCCAAATAACGCTTATTTTTATAATAACAAACATTTATAAAGACACGCGTTGAGTCAAAATCCCCAGGCGACTCATTCAATTCTTTCCATGCATGAGGGATGTTGCAATAATGGAAGCTTACCGGTGTTGAAGATTTATATAAGACCTCTCAAAATTTTATTCGTAACCTTATTATATTTCTATGTTCGTAACAAACAATGTAAGGAAGGTAGCTACAATTTACTACTTGTTACGCATCATTATTGCCGGTATACCTTATTTTTCATATCTCTCCCTACGTGTTCTATCAGAGTTCTAACAATATGAAGAAATCCTTTACAACCACCACCACCCATCACTACAAGAACCTTATAGGAAAGTCACGAAGCTCTAGTTTTATATGTGTACCTTAACAACAAACCAATTATTTATTCTGTGCCATCACTTTTTTTTATTAAACTTCTAAGTACGTCCAAATTACTTACTGCTTATACGTGGAGAGAGTTATTAGAACCTTAAAGGTTTTACGGCTCTAATAAAACTTCTAAGGTTTATAACGTAACATGGCCCGCAACAAAACATATAACATAAATTTTTCCACATTATTAACTTATGTTTATTATCTTCATGAAGACTGTTTTCTAAAAGTAACCTGTGTCACAGTATCTTTCAAGCAACTCTTCTAATTACTATTAGAAGCACCAGAATCTATTCCATCGTCCATACTTTTGAATCTGAACACGTTTCTTTTTTACCTGTGTTATTTACCCTTTCACCTTTCAATTTTTGGGCCCAGCCACAATACAACTACGAAATATCTAAGCCCAGAATTAATTATCATACAAATTCTTAGCTCGTCACGCCTAAGTTCTAATTTCCATCAGCAAATTCGCAAGTTTCCAGCAACCCGGCTCAACCGCTTCACGTAATGAGATTTGCTGTTTCCATATTCAATCAACGGGGCTTAACTCGGGGGATGCTAAGCCGAGACACGAACTTGGGTAATCTTAATGAAGCGCCAACGTTCACTTTGTGCTAACCTTGTTCTACACCACGTAGGTACCTGTAGAGTAACATGTTTAGTAATCTGTGCCTGTAATTTCGTGAAGGAGCTGATATTTGCATTGTTTATTGACTATTTCAGGCAAAATAATTATGTGGGACCTTGTGGGACAATCTTTGACTAGGGATGAAAATGGTTAACTACATCATCATCATCCTCTTTGCGTTTTCCCATTTGTTATTGGGGTTGGCTCCCAATCTAACCTGTAGCGGGCAGGGAGAATATTATAGAGAGCTACCAGAATTACACGAGCGACTCTCATCTGACCTCGCATTGCAACCCATAAGTAATCAGTAATAGGGATGTTTAGACCTTCTGATATGACTGTAACTGCAATATAATTGTTTTGCTCTGCTTAAACTTAAATCTGATGGTAACACCAAGCAAAACATTTGAATAACAATTGTTTCATATTTATAGTAATGCCGTTAAAAACAATCCAGACGCTTGAATCAAACTAACAGTTTGGGAACATCTTATGCGTGCGATTATAGTTTTAGGTATGTACTGCGTATATTAAGATATTGTACCGATTTAACACCAGATGAAAAAATGGTTGTATTTACATGCGATCTGTATAGGTTTTATAACTAATGGACATACCAAGATAACGTGGGTGCACTTGTGATACCCTACATAATGTATATTAATAGAATTATCCACAGCTAATCTGTAAACATGGTCGGCTTGGTTACGTGATTTGTTATGGATAATCTGATGTTGGAACTTATTTTATTAGTGCTAACCCTTAATTTATAGATATGTTCTCCATTTTATACATACGTCAAAAATAAAGCATTAGCGGGGATTTAATGGTACTCTCCTATCAGATATCGTCTCCACATCTACACATTTATGTCTCTGTATTCTACGTCACAACTTTTTACAACGTCGATAAAATGTGACGTAAAAACATAGTCTATATGTACCGCTCCATCTGATATCAGTGTCATATCATTGTAATTAGTCTTAATTTTTAATTGCTACGACCTGATAAAGCGGATTTTTATTC
Organism: Ennomos quercinarius; assembly: GCA_910589525.2. Lineage (NCBI taxonomy): Eukaryota > Metazoa > Arthropoda > Insecta > Lepidoptera > Geometridae > Ennomos > Ennomos quercinarius. The sequence continues at coordinate 3,050,235 of OU342491.1, forward strand.
TGGCTGCAAATATTCAACAGTAAACTACCGAACACTTGTTATTGTGAGAAAGAAAGACTTGATTGTGGTATTTTTGTTTGAAGTGAGACCAGATAAAGTTATATTTTTAGAGGCAACACAAAGATAATAAAGAAGTCTTTCAAAACTGTTTATTCTTATAATTAATTCGCTACGTTAGCTTTCGTTATCTATGTGTGCTTTTATTGCTATTTACAGTCAAGTGAATCTGTACCTCAAATCTTGTGAAAGAATCATTGTTTTTTATAGAATAGAATGAAAAGAAGTTAGGGGTGTATAAGGAAATTCGCTATTGATCATAAGTTAATCAATGGGTACTCATTTTATGTTTTGAAATTTAATTTCTTTCACACCATCTATATCTATACATATAATAAAACTCTAGAGATAAAAAAGTCTGTAATTGCAAGATATCAACAAAAAAATTACACAGGTTGGCTTAAAATTAGCCGCTGATCACGTTAAGCCACTTTTTAAACACTTTGTCTGTTTGTTTGTTTGTTTATTTGTTTGTTTGTTTGTTTGTTTGTTTGTTATGACTGAACTCCTAAAATACTGAATGGATTTTCATGCGGTTTTTACTAATATGCTTAGAAATAACCGGCGCTTAACATAGGATATATTAAAATTGAAATATCGTTTAAAAAAATTTGATGACAATTATTAAGATTTCATTACGGAACGAATCGGACTTTTATACAACATGGCCGCTTGATGGTTTTTTTTTTGGTTACTTATAGTAAGCATAGAGAAAATAACCGCTTACGCTGAAGAGATGGGACTCCCATAGAGAAAAGAGTTAGTTGTATGAAACGTGCGCTACACGTATAAGTGTAGCGCACGTTTCATACAACTAACTCTCCTCTGTCTATCAATATTTTTAAATGCGTTATTGAATGAATGGGAAGGTTTTAGGTACGTTACTAAGTTAGGTTTTTAGGTAAAGGTTTTAGGTAAGTTTTTTTTTAAGTTGGCTACTGTTTCCGCCATAACAGTATGTTGTAAGCTGTGGTTGTAAGTTACCACATATTGTCACAGATTAGAAAAAAAAACAATCGACTACACTCTGTGCCACATGTTTATCTGGAGGCAAAGATTAAAGATAAAGACTCTGTGAATGGATATGACCAAAGAGTAATATTAGTACCGCTACTTTATGAGAATCAAAACATTTTATAGGTTTCCTATTTATAGTTTTACAGGTTTGTTTAGCATTTTAGAAGTTAAATAGATACATACACCAACAAATATTAAAAGTGTGAAAGTAGATGTTTTTTTTATTTTGGCATTAGACGACATTTGTACTTAGCCAATGATACGAAATATTTTATGAAAAATGTTTTAAAAGGGTACTTACTTAGAGTATAGACTAAAAGCATAGAGATATCCATCAAAACGATATTATATCACATATACACGTATCGCTACGTCAGTGGCGAAGGAAAGAAACAAACATAAAGTAATTAGCTACGCTTGCGAAAAGTCAAACAGAAAAAACAGTTGACTCGAGTCGAAAAAATGGTACGGTGAAATTTCGCAAGTGTAGCTAATTACTATATGTTTGTTTCTTTCCTTCGCCACTGACGTAGCGATACGTGTGAGCAGTACAAATATATTATCGTTTTGATGATCCTTCTTTGCTTTTAGTCTATACTCTAAGGTTTTTCTATACAAATCTGTCAGACTCATTCACATCAAAGTGTCCACTTCTTATAAAAAGTGTCCAAAAAAGTGGTACGCTTGACAGATAATGAAGTTCTCTCTATGCTTTTAGTCTATACTCTAAGGGTACTTAGATATAGGTAAGTATAATTATACTTTATGGTAAGATCCTCAAATTAGCAACATGGCCGTGTAACGTTCGATTTTGATTTCTTCTTCTTCTTTCACGTAAGTAAATGAGTTTTAATAGTTAAAATATTTTAGGTCTGTGGGCTTTTCAATGAACAAACTAAGCAGTTATATTCTATTTGGGACAAACCACAGGTTAGAGTAAAAATTATTGGTTACGCGGTTGCTCCAAGAAGGTTAATTATATCTTTGGGTGTATTTATGCAATCAGAATTTAAACTTCTTTTTTCTTTTTTGGTGGTAATTGCTTGGCCCTACGGACAAGTTGTAAAGTTTATTAGAATTTGGCAAGAAGAAGAAAGGTCTTTGAAAGTGGACGTCTTCAGGACGTTGTTGTTAATGATGATAATTATGATGATGATGATGATGTTGATAGCCGTATTTGAATTAATTGATCATATATATCAATTTCAGCTTAATTCTTTCCGTTATTCCTAAAATAAGTAATGGTCTCGACAGATATTTAGAAAGACAAACAGACGGAAAACAAAGTGATCTTACCTCAAATTCATATTCAAATTCAAATTCAATTTATTTTACAGTTTGTAACATAACAGTACAAAAAAGCGTCTAAGGCGTTACAAATAAAATATTTTAAAAAAAAGTCATTTAATGTATACAATATAAAAACAAATAATAAAAAAACAGTATTATCAATGTCATATTATTAATATTATTAGGTAAGTACAGTTACCTATAAGGGTTCCTTTATTTTAAAACTGTTACGGAACCCTAAAAATGGAACATTCTTTGCAAAAGTGAATCTGATTAGAGCTTTGTACACATGTTATTATCTCACTCCCACCACTATGTTGAAAGTGCAGTGGGAATGAGACAACGTGGTAAATACCGGACATAATATAAATGTCAACTCTTTTTACAGTGGCGTACGTAAATACTTGTGATTTCTAATTAGTATTAACAAAACTAATTAAGTACGCATCGTATAGGTTAATGCAATACTCCAGCTGTAAAGTAAGTATTATATAATCTTATTATTGACACTGGCTAAATACTCAATTCGTATGGAGTCAAACTTATGAAAGTAAAAAAAATGTGGTGAATGCAACAAAGATACTCTTTGGAACGAAAAACTGACCAATGTGTGTTTGTTTTGTATTTTTCTAAACTGCCTAAATAATAGGTAAGTAGGTATAACTACTACCTAAACAAAATTTACTGGACCCTCTTATCAAGACTTGAACGGTTTTTATGGTGAAAACACAAGAACAATCTGTTGAAGTGAAAATGACAAGGAAAAGATCGAACGTATCACTGGTATGTAGGTATACCATAGAACTTTTATTCGTTAGATGCCTAGATCTACCGTATATTTAAAAAAACTAACGGCTAAGTATAAGGTAGGTCTAAGTAGGTACATACATATGATTTGCAGTTTCTAACTGACTATTTTATCAATGTGTAGGTGATCTGATGACACGTGAAAAGCCTACCTACAACCTAAACAACATTTTTACACGTGTGCTACCTAATCTGCTAATACGTGCTGAGCTTCGAAAAAGTTTTGTGGATTTTGTGATTTGGTATAGAGAAAATGCATGAACTAAGCTATTATTAGACTACCTAAACGTAGAAATAACATAATACATGCGTGCGAAGCCGCGGGCAAAAGCTAGTCATACAATAAATCTACTTACCTGGCTTTCAATATCCAACCAATAGCATTTTGAATACGGCGGCTGAGCGGTACAACTCGCCAATCATGCGGCACTTTGTATATACACTTGTGGATAGAGGCAGGCAGGTGTATGCATAGAGGGTACCATGTTGGTGGGTACCTATACTGTGTGTTTATGTAATCTTGTCGTGTGTGTTTGTTATTGTCAATTAATTAATTATTATAATTAGATTACTAACATTAGGAGTAAGCCCACACTAACCAATGGATTTATTTGTCCGAAAATAAAGAATTTTGAATTTGAATTTTTTCAATACACTTTCATGTTGTTTGTAAGTTATAACTTACACTTAAGGTAATAAATGATAAATATAATTATCGTTTATTTATAATAGTGTTATCAACATTATTATTTTTCATAATATCGTTAATAATTAATTGTACATAGAATCCGACTTGCTCATTTACTGCTCTCCTTTCTCAAGAGTTTGCTGGAAGAAAACTCTCAGAGTAACCTTTCACATAATTTACCTTTACTGCGATTTAACAGTTAAATCTTTACCAATAAAGTATTTAAAAAAATCTCAGTCGTCTGCTATCGTACTAAGTGTACGCTTAAATGATAATAGCATTAGCCCATGCTTATGATCACGTAGACATAGTCACAATCACGACTGCCCCAAATATTGAACATGATGTAGACGACAATATTACATTTTGTAATTATAGACGTACGTAACATCGTAAAGTATTGGTGATAAATAAAGAACAAGAAAATTCCAAAGAGTCGTGCATAGAGCTTATTCGCTTTTTGCGCATTGAATGACAAATAATGAATGATTTAATTTGTGTAATCACAGAATAAATAACAGTAGGTACTACGGTAAGTATTCATTCTCTGCTACGGTGTAATGGACCTACAATAATATAGTTAGGCTGATTGTTAAACGATCGGAACTGTAGATAAACAATTTTAAATCGATACCGTTATCAAGGATTAGATTAAGAATACGAGATCGAAGTCGGCATGTCCAAAAATTCAAAATGAATAAGTTATACGACTCACCGATTGATAACGCCAAGTAACTGTTATCAATTTTAAATCGACATAAGAAACTTTCGAGAGTACCGATAAGAAATTCCTTTAGCTTAAGGTGCTGAATGCTCCCAAATCGACTAACTTGAACGTAATTGCCTGAAAATGTATATCATTTACAGGATTGAGAAAAATATATGTTAATAATGGTCATATCTTCTTTCCATCTGCAGAAATCAAAACACGTTTACGAAAAGTTTTCTCTATAGAAAAAATCGTGACGTGATGTCAAAAAAACATTTAAACGCCCTTAAATGTTACATTATAATAAGACACCCCGTTGAAATAAATCATAGTGATGTTATGTTTCAACGCATCCATCTACAGGTTTTTTTCTTTATAACAATAAGCATTTATTTTATAACTAATTATTTGTACCGCAAAATGGAAAAGTCGAAGCGCAACGCAACGTAATCGCCATATTTTTTAAGTGACCCTGTATAATACAGTATACGTTTCATGTTCGACTGCTGTATAAACGTACTCGAATTGGTCCTGCCAGCGTCTAACAGTTTCGTATGATGTAATACTGTGCAAATACTTTTTGGAAAATGCTTCATACTAAATCATGCTCAGTGATGCACATTATGACTAAAAATAATAAGAACATTGAAATATGCGTGTTCACATAAGACTCGGATGTAGATAAAAATGAGACCCTTACGATTTACGATATAATTACTAAGAAATAATATTATTCGTTTGTTGCCTTCCTTTCAGCTGAATCATCGTAAAAACAAGATATGGTATCGGTGTCGTATTATCGACTATTTGTTGAGATAACGGATTTTCCGTGAGATGACTATAATACGTGGCAAAATATAAAAAAATGCTATGATTGTAAATCCTAGAGCTTGTAATAAAATAAAAACCTAGATTTGAAATGAAATCTATCAAGATGAGTGATATATTATACCATTTCATATTACATAATAAACTCGTGTTTTATGCGATAACATAGCTGAGCCGCTAATATATTTTTCCTAGGATGTTATTTCTCCTCTTCTTTGAGGGTCGTGAACTCCTGATTCGTGTCGTGACCTTCTTTGATGGGTTTTTTAATGATGTCACATCAATGACAGTTACTGAACTCTGAAATTATGTGAAGCATCAGTGCAATATAATATATATAGCTTCTTGTAGTGAACTAGGTGAAAAGTTGACAACATTCCGCATAGAACCTTGATGACTAGAACTTGTTTGATTGGCTATCAGTGGCAGACTCGTTGTCAGCGGATTATCTCGAATTACTCATGTCTGTTCTTGTTGGCTAGCGGATTCGGGAGAGTCGGCGACAGTTTCGTCACTGTTCACGGCCGCAGCGTCACTTACCGTTCAAAGGTCAATGCTAAGTCACGATGAATGAACTGTTCTGGTGTCACGCGAGTTCAAACTACCAGAGTAAATGTCTCTCTCAGTTTCATTATCATACGATACTTGATTCATTTCCAGCGAAACTTTCTTTTCTTAATTTAATGCATTAATTATCCATCCCACTGTACTTACTTGTCAATTTTTATTTCTGTTTATTCGTTCAATCTTTCATTATTTTCTTTTCCTGCTGTAGATATATTGACTTTCAACATTTACCTTTTAAAATTGTAGAAACGATTATCATTAACTAATGCTGTCTTCCAGCACTCATAATATGATACAAATTTTAATTTAAATATTTCCGAACCGTTACATGTGTCATTATTTATCATTAAAAAGTACGTTTATAACGACTTTATTAGTTTTGTTATCGTTATTATTATCTCTAATTCTTCAGTTCAATGTGTTTTCGGCGTGTGCTATTTTGTCTATGAAAATATAATGTAAAGCTGCGGTGAAATAGAAGCGCAAGCGAGAGCGTGCTACGTGCTATCCTATCCTTCCGGTTAATTTATCGTTTGAAGCTTGCATAGTGTGTAGTGATTATGCCAATTACGTGTAGAGCTGATTATAGTAACAAGTGCCGCTTGCTCTGACGCTAATCGACGGTTATTACGTTCTGCTATTACGTCATTGTGAAAACTGATTGATGCATACGTACCTTCGTTGACCGCGTTTAATGGACAGGGGACAATTTACGAAGATACATTGGCTTGTTCATCATACATGTAGCAAGGCGCGTACAAAGCAGAGTAATAGAAGTGATCTAATATTTGAGTAAAAGACCAACATCATATTCACTAATAGAGCTTGACCGTTTAAAACATTTAAGGCTGCTGTGTACGCAGATCCACTATCTCGCTCGCGCATTGCGATATTTTTGAAGATATTAAATAACTGAATTTATTTACGCAAAATCTAGCTAAACTATATTATCATGAATAACATTACAAATGTTCAACAAAAATATCATATTAATCCAAACAAGTAACCTTATAAGCTTAGTTATTAAGACTTGACACTGAAACTGTACATGAATGCAAATAAATAAATTTGAATTTGAAGTTCTCATAGATAAAAACGGTTACGTATGAAAAAATCTTCGATACCGTTGTATTTATAAAATCTTGTTTGGATAATATGACATTTTTCGCTCTCCTGTCATCTTCAGCGACACCTTACGTTCTCTGATGAAAGAAATACTGATACCGCGAGCGTGTTTCACCTACGTTTTACGGCGCCATACACAGTTTTATGGTTGTCATCAAACCGTGCCAGTATGTGTGTAACCAACAATCTTCGCGTGTGTGACCATAGTTTTGTATGTGTGCTGTTTGTGGTATTTCGGCGAGAGGGTCGCTGACCTTGAGCATGGTTTTTAATTCTACAGAAAATAGCTGCATTACCGAAGATGTTTATTTTAAACTCGATTCTGCCTGCTGGGTGGTAGGATCGTTAGTCTTCGCTGAGTAATCACTACCATCTCAGACCGAAGGCCACCCGTACCCTAAAAAATTATTGGGGGGCTGAAAAATAATGAGATATAATTTAAAATTCATCATGTGGTTGTATATGGGTTATTCTATTTATGCAACTTTTACTAGCAGCTTAAACTTGCTTCCAATTTCCTCCGCAGCACATTGGCTGAGTATCTCCACCACTAGAGATCAATTCATTACTCCAATAACTGTATTTACTGTTCATAAAAGGCAATATGACCAATATCATACTTTTATGAATATCTCCGTAACAAGCAATAGGTGGGTGAGGCCGCAATAAACATCCAGCTGCTTAATATCAATGGTTACATTAAGTTTTATTTGTCCTCAACGTTTATTGTAATATTTGTGATGAAATCCAGCTCCGTTCAATAGGATATTCATAATTTCATACATCAGCTGTCTGCTGTCTTCGGATTCAACTTTATCGTTTTTTCCTCGCTCATCGTTGCGCTTAATGTTTTGAATTAAACTTTACTTAACTGATACGCTTTAAATATAGATTTATTGTCGTATCTGTAAAACCCATTTAGGATTACCCCTCTGGAAATACCGGTGCTATTTTAAGCTTATCTTTATCAGTCTTACGTTTTATTGAAGCTTTGAAGATTCCTTCTTATCGATTCTATGAAACTACATAGAATTAAATGATCTCTAAATTATCTTGGTTGGGTATTACGATTGGTCGCTACAAACTTACAATCCGTGTACCTAGCTAGACCACCTGTGCATTTGCGAGCTGCACCAATTCCTAAACACCTAGACCGTAATCATCTACACTGTTTACCAGGCAGCTGTTACTAGCGCTGTTACCTTACCATACCTCGCCCAACGTTGGCTACTGAAGTAAAAATATAGTTATACACCTGACGATCTCGTTCACGTGCCTGGTTTGATTCAGAAACGCCTGCTTCTTTAATTTGTTTCGCAAGTCTTTAATACTAATAAACTTGTAACTGTTTAGTGGAATTGTAATCACCGGAAATCTTGGCATTTGGGTGTTACAAATCAATTGTGTATGTATTTTTCGAACACATCCTTGACTGTTAGAAGGTTAAGGCTGGACTTTGGCATGTCACCAACTCCTAATTTATACCGCGGAAAAATAAATATAGACTGAGGTAACTGGTGTTACTGATATGTCTGCAGTGAGTTAGGAGTTAGGATGCAAGTTAAAGAAGTATTCTAACAGTGGTATTCATAGTCAACGGGTGAACAAACCCCCAAAATCCATCATTCAACTTTCACGTAGAGGTTAAATGTTGAATCGTTCTTCTTACACTTTCATAAATAATCGCTGGAGAGACCCCTAACTAAATGGCAGTTCAACACATATTTTTTCTCTAATCTGTGCATTTCAATCATGTTTTTTTTTTCTCTCTTATATTTTGGCTCCACACATAGTGTATTTAGCCAGTGTCAAGTATTGTAATTTTTCATAATGATAGAATATTTCACGTAAAGTCAAGTCTTAGTCACAGTCTGCGTAGTCATAGTCCAGTCTAAATCAGGTAGTCTCAGTCCAGTCTAAGTCATGCCCTAGTAAAGTGGTGGCAACTTTACTAGAAGCTTCTATGGAATTTTGGAAGCAACACGAAAACCACGTTTCACCACATTATATCACTTGCCCACACTCATGCTCGTAGTTCAGCACTTATTGCGTAAAACGCCACCGATTTTAAACATTAACACTGGAAAAAGCACGAGTTTTGAAAAATAATACAATGCAACGACGTGAACTTTTCCGCGTTCCCGCCAAAACTCTCAATCATGTTATCTATGAACATTTTCTCGGGTGTCATTTTGACATGATTTTGACGCGGCTTTTGAATTTTGATAGATAATATAACGCGGGAACGGGCCTCTCGTAAGCTCGTAACCATGGTCCGAGGTGGGACGATCGGTTGCCATGGTTGCGAGAAGCCCGTTCCCGCGTTATATCCATAATTTAATTCACTTCCATGTATAGTAGATATCTGTGATTATCTTACACTATAATTATTATTTATAGAAAAGTTAATATGATTAAAAAAAAAATTTATTAGTTCACACAGGTTGTAAAGGGGGTACATCAACTTGTAGTGTAGTAAAAATAAATTGGTTTGTATAAAGTTAAAGTTATTGTGTATTTACATTACGAATATATCGCTTCGGCACTGATATAATTCGCATTTCATTCAAGGCTTCATCGGCCATTCATCATTTATGAGATCCAAGTCACCATCTACTTCCATATTTATGAAAATCACAACACAACACTCAAACAATAATAAAAAATAGCACGTTAGCACGTTATCAAAGCAAGGGGACCGTTTGGTTGACGAAATTCGGACAATCAGCATCCAGCCCCTGACAATGTCAAATTAGGGGTTACTTTTGTTTATGAAATGCATAAAACTAGAATTCGCTACACAGCGCCTGAATAATCCCCTAGAGGAGCCCCCAATTTGACTATGAATTCCAGTGTAAGAAATCAGATGCGTTAGGAGTCTGAACATACTTTCTGATCCTTAGTGGGACTTTGTTAATGTCACGCAATCCCATATAACTTGACGACAGTAATAAATCAACACAGTTTCTACAAAAACAAACCCATTTCTAACCAAAGTTTCCATCTTTTACAAGTTTGTAGACAATGGCATTGTGCGACATCGAACTTGCAGACCTATGGTTACGTCAGCGTCGGGTGAACGTTCTGAAACTAAGGCACCCTTCTTACAAGCCCGCTGTTCACTTATTCATGATCACTGCTGGTCAAGTAGATGGTTGATTAGTGGCTGGGCCTTCCAGCTAAAGGACACGACTGAAAGGCCACGACTGAAAGGCCACGACTGAAAGGCCACCGATTAAAGTTATTAGAGGAAAGCACGATAAACTCTACTTCAGAGCTAAAGTTTTAATCCTTTTCACGGACTAAGACAAGACTTTGTTACTTCTGTTCATTCATCATCATCATCTTCAAACGAAAACGTCCACAGAAAAAATGTATGGATCTCCCCCATTAGAGGGATTTTTACCGCAATCACCAGCGCTTGGTAGGCGCTTGGTGATTGCAGTGGATACTGAAGAGAATGCGGCTACTCATTCCTCGGATATTCCCTTAGCTGGCTCTTTTGACGCCCGGGGTAAGAGATGGGGAAGCGAAGAGATTTCTGTTCATCAAGTAGAAATTCTATAAAGGACATTTTTCTGCACTGTATCTGCTAATACGCCGATGCGGCTGAAATGTTACCGTAGATTTTCAGATCAGTTTATCGCTGTTGTAATTCAACACTAATAATTAATTGCTAGAAGTATGTTAAATCGATAAACAAGCAAGGTTTCTATAAGTGCAGTTCCAAGCTAACCGATATTTAATTTACTGTAAACACGCGACACCTAATCAAACCAATGTGTGTAACTATATTTACAATCGCTTCCTTATCCGCTTATTTTATTACGGTACCGTTTCCTTTTTCTATCAGCACCGAGTTAACACGTTTAGCGAAGTCCCTTGTTTCTCAGCTTTCCCCCGTCCTTCGCCACCCCCCCGTGAATGGTATTAAAAGCTTTCGCACCATTGCTCTGGGCGCACTTAATAGCACACCGCTGTGATTACTCCAGTTCCCACTCGTAGCATTATTTTAGTTTCGTTTCTCAGTTGTTGTTTTGATTTTGCTAGAGACAGTCCGTGGTTTTCCTCGTGTTTCTTCAACACTCTATTTTCCACGTGGGGGGTTGAATTTACAAACACTTAGTTATAATACCCCTACGTTATGGAAGACATTCTCTAAATATGAGCATCTAAATTAAGTCCAGCTGTTTGGACCGTGGTTTTTCAGTCAGTCAGGAGTCTTTTATTAAGAGAATAGAATAGATAAGAAGTAAAATTGATAAGACTGTAACAATGTTGATGTTGCAGTGCCAAGTAGAGTTACATGTATTAAAAGAAACGTTGTATGCTATAACGCGATTCAATAAAGAAAAGGACTGAAATTAACAAACATTTCTATTCTTGTCTCAGTCCCTCTGCATTTATACCCAATAGTGGAAGAGGGAAACAATAGTTTCTTGTTTGCGTCAGATTCGTTTCTTTAATGACACGCATTATATGAATGCAGTGTATGTAAAACCACCCTATATTCAGCACGATGGGAGTCTATGGTATAATCTGTACTACGTGTTTCTATAGCAGTCATTAAATAGGTCACTAAAATAAAGATCGCTGCTCACTCACACCTGTGACAGTGACTCCACGAATTGCGATGATGTGATGTGATAAACATCAGTGTTTTTTGAGCTGATACTTTCAGACTCGTCCTGTGTGGGTCTGCCTGATTTATTCAAAGTGATTAAAGTATTTAGTGATAGCTATAAACTAATTCAAACATTTACAAATATGTTTAAATTAAACTAATGCTGATAATTCGAAATCCCTCAGTACTGAATGGTATCATAATCACGCACCTCGTGTCCTCAAGATTTCACACGATAGTCAGAGCTATTATTTTTGAAAAGATTAAACAAATACGATAACAAGAACTTGTCGATGAACAAACTATACCCAAGTATCGACTATTGATTCATGATGATAATATCTCAGTTGGAATTGATAATGGATTTATTCTTGCTGGATGATAGTTACGAGAATCTCTTGAATGAATATACAAAAAGCTTCGACGAATTGAGGAAAAAAACAAGAACAACGTAAGGTGCAGCGGGGCAATTTCGACTAGTAAACTGAAACATCGACTTTGAACTCGTAAAAATATTAGCTAATGTTATTTTATCAAATATGTAATATATTGGGGCTATAGATCCACTATCTATGTTTCATTTTTACAAACTCGCATTGAAAAATATTCATTCTATAGATTCCAAAATGTTGTTTTAATCAAAAATGGCAAAAATAGTTGGAATTCCCCTTCCAAGGGGTAATTTCAACTATTGATCATAGTTGCTCTTATAGAGCTCTCAGCTTGATGTAAGCCACATGCAAAGGTTCGTTATAGAGTCAGTAATCTAATTAGAACCTTGTTATTGACGTAACTAGGTTAATTTCTGTAAAAAAACACGTGAACCATTTTGGCGGGGTAATTTCAACTGCTCGCCATAGTAAATAGTGATGGGACTCGTTATGAAAAAAAAAGTCGATAGGTACCTACACTAATATATTTAGGTACTACATCTTACGTCTAATAATACACAAAAACTTCATTTTAATGCAGGATAAAATGTATTTTAAAATAAAATCAAAGGTGAAAATGTAATAAAACACCTCTTACTAAATCTACAATCTCTAAAATATTACTTACTCAAGTAGGTACATTTATTACAATACAAAACGTATGAGAAGCCGGGGGTAGGACATACATGCTTCTTTTAGTCAGCATGTGCTCCCGGTGATGTGAGAATAGTACCTCCCCATCTCTTCCCTCAGGTGCCGTACGAGCCGCCTAAGAGAATATCCAGAAAATGGGCAGCAGCGTTCTCCTCGGTAAAATCTTCTGCGAGTCTGCAATAAGCGCTATTAGATTTATCATAAATTAGAATTATCATACATATCATATATCATAAATAGGCTTATATTCAGCAGTGGACGTCTTCCGGCTGTTTATGTGTGATAGCTTTATTTTTTACATAGCTTTTACCGCTTAATTCTTCCATCGTAAGTATTATGTTTTGCTAGTTTTTTTAATAGTGGCAAACCAACTACAATAAATAAATCAAAGACCCTAGTGAAGATGTCGAAAAGCGTCGGTTTGAGTCATGTTGTCATCCTGAGAATAGAAAGATTATAATGAACTACTTCATAGGGTTATTGTTTTGTAAAATAGGTATTTAAATCGACAAAAAATGTCGATACATGCACATCACTAGTGTTTATTAATTTACATACAAAATCTGGTGGGGCAATTTCAACCACAAAAAAGTCGAAATTACCCCACCTTGGAATTCTGGAGGGGCTATTTAAACTATCGCCAAAATGCTATTAAAAAGCAAATTACAGCAGAAAATATAAGCAAGAAACATAAAATAGTATTCAATTAAATATCTTACCTTTAAAACACTACGAAAAATACATTACAACCACCTTTTTTTGCAAAACCGTAAAGCACAAATTTTCAAGTACACACAAGAAAAAACGAAAAAACAAAGAGGCCTCATATTTCAAACAGTATTGGGTCTAGCAGTGCCATCTACGGTCACACTCCGCAAACACTTTTGCGCTATCCGGCCATAGCTGGCACTTATTCAAATAATGTATATTGCGGGATTTCCCGCAGTCGGAATTGCCCTGCTGCACCTTATGCAGAAATATATTTATAAGCGAAAATCAGAAATGGTTTCATATAACGAAAATAGCTCTTACTTGTGAACAAAACAAAACAACTGAAAAAATGAGAACGAGAATTAGTTTATACTGGACGCCACGCGGACTAACCGGCTATTAACGCGTTTTCCCGCGGGAACACTTTATTTTTCCGGTTAAAAGTATCCCATGTTGATCTCTGTAGTATTGGCAATCTGTGTGCAAAATTTCATCCAAATTGGTGCAGCTATTTTGGTGTGAAAGTGCCACAACCAAAGATACCAAATACATAGACGCGACGCTTCAATTTTATATTAGTAGAGAAGTATAAGGATACCAAATCGCCGCTACTCTGTCCAATATTTGCGATATCACGGTTGAAAACGCCGAGAATGTACTTTTGAATCCAACGCCCGGCCGCAAATTGAGGACGTCGTATAAAGCCACCAATTACGTGGGAACAATAACTACAACCGGGAGCGGGCTGTCACTACCGCTAGATTGGAGAGGGACTGGGTTTTAAAGTGTCGGCTCCTAGTGAATTGGTATTGGTTACTACGTTGATATCGTGCACGAGTCTCGATACTGTATAATAAGTATTGGTTGACAGTATGTAGTATCAAAAAGTATCTATGAATTCTTTTTTGATCTTGAGGAATCCAAGTATTATTGGAATTCGACGATCCTTCTCTTTACGCTTTAGAAGCTTTCCATCTAGAGGATGCTATTGCAATTTTGAAACTTGAAACGCTAACGAAGGCTTTGGTTGGTCTTGGATGTCCTAGAATTAGGCAAGATCGTGGCCAAAATCTAGACTGCTCCGTCATAAAAATGACCTAGTATTCAAGTGTCAAAAGAGATAACCATCTGTTCAATTAGTATTATTTATTGTTTAATTTCTCAATACCAAAATACTGAGTGTTCTGTAGGTATCAGATTCCATAGTTGAGTTTATCTGGCGGCCAATAACCAATACTTAGTATTTTGCGGGCACTAGACGTTCAATTTCAATCAAAGCCTTGGGGAATACGTGGTCAGGGTGGGAGCCTTAATCCCCTCTTTTGTCCCCTCTTCGATTCGTTTTTTTTCTGAGGCTGTTTATTGAAACGGTTGAATACCTATGAGGGAGAGTAACAGTTGTTCTGAGTGAGGCCTTGTGTGCCAATTACGGTAGCTCAACACGCTCTATTACTTTTAAGCGACCGGGAGCTGTCGTTCTTGCGGCAAATTGGAGGGAAGTTTCATTTGCAGTTAGATCCCTGCGGTATACATGTAATCCGACTTATCTGTCAGAGGAAGTTGACTTTTAATCCGTTCTAGTTTGACCTCTTTTCCTCTGATTGACATTTTATGTGTTATTCTTTATCCATGCTTGGCCGGAATATCTCTTGTGCGGAGCTGAAGTTTTATACCGAGGGCGTGGATAAAAATCTGTATTTTCGATGTCTAAGCATTTTCTCGGTGGTTAATCCGTCAAGCTGACTCGGACGTTTTTTTGTGGCGTGCTAGGGGGTCTTGATTTAACAGTATCACTTTATTTGGTATAATATGATTTCTATATGAATAAAAATAAATAACTTTATACTTTCCCTTTTTACAGAGGAAGAATGCTACCACTGCATGGCGAGCTTGGTGGCCTCCAAGGAGAAGATGTTCATCACTCAGACGAAGCTTCACAACGAGGTCACCTGGAAAACGGTCATGCAGATCGCTAAAAAACATGCCGTAAGTCTCTTTCTTTCTCATTTCTAGAAGACATTTGTCTGACAAAGCCACTCACGTTTTACGGAGTAACTATTGTCTAATCTGTTCTATGGGTACAGCTGTCTCTGTAACTCTATTGCAAATATATTACTCGGATCCAAGCAGGGGTGAGTGAGTATCTATATGGATCTTGCTACCAGACCAGGTGTGTTGGGGGAGTTGAATTAAATCCAATGCATGATTATTGGATATCAGTATATCATGACACTACATTCCCTCTTTACTCAACATTCTCAACAATATTAGTGTTACACGTATAGGGCCTTCAAATTAAATATTTATTATCGCATATCTCCACTGTCGCCTTTTTCAAACAGCTCTGAATATGGCTAACATAAAAACTGTTTAAAAATTGTGTAATCCATCATAATAGCTTATCTGCATCTTACGTAATCAGCTCGTAAATTTTTATATACTCATACTTTAAAAAGTTATGTCGTGTAGACACGCCCTCAACTCTATCTCACTATTATCTTTAAAAGCAAATACAATAAAGATGGCTCATAAACTCTACAGTATGCAAACCAAATCACTAACAAGGGCTGAAATGACGAACGAATTCGGTCTGTGATGAACCACGCCCGACCAATGCCATCTTCATAATTTCCGTGCTCATTATGAAAAATTGTCAGCGTTACACTCGTATATTCATTATAAAGAAAGCAGTTTAGACGCCACAATAATTATGTGGTGGGGAATGATCTGAAGAAATCTTTAACCTCATCCCATCTTCTCGATTTTATTATCGAACTTCTCGGCAGGCAGCGTGAAAAAGCGCATCCAGATATTGTAGACACGTGGAAATCTCATACGACTCGATTCTTGCGCTCGTTTCTTTCATGAACCTGCAAGGTTTTTCCGCATAACTTCAGTATGGAAGGCTTCAAGAAAAGTGTTAAGAGTCCTCTCTAAGGGTTAGCAACGCACTGACAATGCCTTTGGTGTTGCAGATGTGCATATCTGTTAGGCGACGGTGACCACTTACCATCTGGTGGGCCACCTGCTTGTTTGCCACTCATCTCATAAACAAAAAACAATAATTCTAATAGTATTTTTTTATTACTCCCGTTTTATTACCACTTTTAAAATATTCATAACAAATTAGGCCCGTGCTGGCTGACTTATTTCAAGCTATGTACATTTTCAAACTTTACTTCTGCAAAAGGTCTAGAATTTACGAAAATTCCACTGCCAACTCATTTAAATTTCGAATAAATTATGAGCTTGCGTATATGTAAATAAGTTTGGAAGTACTTGTTACCAGTGTTGCCAGTTCAGGCACCAAAGCTCATTATCGCGCATTTAATTAACTCGCAGACTTTGCTAACTTAGCAGAATGTTGGAACAAGTGTGTTAGGCCTTCAACTTTTTTGCTTGTTAACCTACGACACTACAGCAAAAGAAGGCTTAATGATTAAAAAAATTTTCCTTCATCACTTAAAATATTTAGGTTATATTACTTTATTAAAATGCAATCGAATAAATGACTATGTAGTCGTTCACCTACATAGTGTGGAATTTATATTGAATTTCATTATACTGTTTTGAGTCTGAGAGGTAAGTTTTATTGCGTCTATATCATAGGGTCCCCCTACAAAGGCTCGTAGCGCCGGTTTTAACTTGGCTGGCTAACGACACGAAATAAAGATTCGCGTGACTTCTATACTACCTGGGTTGACTTTACCAGGCCATTTTTATGGTGCACCAGAAGTATGCGACACGCAAGCCAAGCGGGGGATTATATAAGTTATTACGATTTACTATACCGTTGGTGTATGGGGTGGCTTTGATAAGCAATTTAAATGAATACGTTTAAAATGTTCAGTTGTTGTTTTGGCATGTAAATTAAAACTCCTCTAAAGAAGTACTATTAGAAACACTCTCCTGCGGTTGTCTGGTTGCGTGCTGTCCTAATGGTTTAGTAAGTCCAAAGGCATATAATTATAATAACATACTAATAAATATGGTATCCTGTATAATTTAATTATTATTGAATCTTTCTAATCTTCTAATTGGCGTTCATAATGCAAAAATAAACTATTAAAGATGTCGAGTACCAGTTGGTTTATTGATTTTGTCTGACGAATATCGAAAAATGGAGACCTAAACATTAGTTCTGCGAACGGTAGACCTCGCAAGCACAAAGGTTTTTGCAATAAAATATTTGTGTTCATTCTGTGCATAACCAAAATTAAAGTTGAAGCAGAGACTCGCTTATTATATTATCTGTGGTAATACTTAATTGTCACTAACACTCGTTTGGAATTAACACTTCACAAATGTGCTTCATATTAGTACATGTTAACCTGATTAAACGATTAACGGCGTAGTTTCATCAGTCCATCATATACTTTTCATCTTATTGTTTACAATAATAGTATCATAATGCTATATATTACGAGCATGTAAACAGTAAATAATATGATTATAAAAGAGGGTTACACAACGTATATACCATAAATATCATTATTTTATTAGAGATAACATTGTATAATGACATCAATTTGTTTATAGCACCGATAAAAATGCTATTTTCTGTCACGTGTCTCGCTCGGTTCTCTGTGAACGTGAGATATTTGAATTGTTTTCATTTAGCGTTTTAGAGCGAGATTTGCAGTCATTACTAATTAATTTGTTTTGGAGTCATTAACAGTGTTATTAACATTACAAATAGACACATAATTATGCTATTTTTATATTACGCTGTACCTATAAACAGTGTATAAAACGTAATGTTGACCGCGACCATTACCTACCACAAAAGTCTAAGGAACTGTCCCCGTATTACGATGAATCTAGCAGCGCTGCTCACGCGCGTCTGCCGCTCAACTACTGTCAAAATTGTATGAACTTGACCGCAGTTGAGCGACAGACGCACGTCAGCAGCACTGCTAGGTATCATCGTAGAGGGCTGGGGGTCTAGATGCATTTCCATTGGCGTTAATGCCTCACGCTAACTTCAAAATGTATGGGAATGGCATTAGCTATGACATTAGCTGCGGAAAAGTATTCCGCAGGCAACGTCATTCCCATACATTTTGAGCTAGCGTGAGGCGTTAAAGCTAATGGAAAGGCATATTTGCTAGACCCCCGGGTCTGCCATTATGCTTAATTTTGCAAAATATATTACATCCGTGTCAAATCCATTCGATATACCATCGATACGTAACGTAATGTATACCAGGCTGTTATCGATTCGATAACGGTTGAGGTGAACGACACTGTTGTTTACCCTTAAAACCCCCCGAGGAAGTTGTTGAAATACCTTGACTCATGCGAGGGCGAGGGTGGTTGCTCGACGCCCGGTGTTAACGCTCTTATGACGACGTTTATGACGTAACATCGCATCACTGATAACGACAATGTATAAAGTTACACAAGTTATAATAAAGGTAGCTAAGTATAGGCAGTACATACTGGACACTGGTGATGAAAAAAGATTTTTCATGAGGTATTCCGTGAAATGTTAGTTTTGGAATTACACGTACTTACCAATTTTTTTATTTCCTCAAATAGTTTATGCAGGCTTAATATGTCATCGTCAGCATTAAGTAGTTTCCACAAATTAAAATAAATACTTACCGACCTATAATTACCTGTAATAATAATATATCCTTAGTTATTAATAATTATATCTAACCGATGATCCGATACAACAAATTCCATCCTGATGTAACCAGAAATAGATACCATATAACCGTATAAACAGAATCTTACTGACATAGATAGATATCTTAAAAGTACTGCACTCTACCCACATCACAAATATAATGCCAAACTAAGATTTGATGCTTGTTAAAGCTACGGGCTGTAAGAGTCTTTGGTATGGATTATGTCCATTAGTTCTGACTACTTCTGCCCTGATCTTTTGGTAGTTTTCGTCAAAACTGCCTGTATATCTTCCGTACACTGCCGTCACTTGTTTGCAGAAGTCGGCCGCGCAGCACCTGTCGCGACTGTCCGGTGCCATCGGCCCTGAGCGGATCTACGCGGACTGGCAGTGGTGGATCCTCGCTGCACTGCCGTTCCCGCACTTAGTACGCGTGCTCGACTGTTTCTTCCACGAAGGCATCAAGGTGAGGACTTGATGACTCTTTTTGACTAAGACTAGCCAGCAATGTGAGGTCGTGTGCTGAACTGGTTCTTACGTGACGTGAAGGCATTAACGTAAGGTTTATAGTTATTACTTATAACTTAGTACGTATGCGCGACTGTTTCTTCCATGATGGCATCAAGGTGAGGACCTGAGGACTCTTTTTTTTATCAGTGAGACCAGGACTGTCCAGCCGTGAAAGTGCTGAACTGTTTCTTATTATTAGACATTCACGTAAGGTCTTATATTATTTGTTAGCGAGACAGACTAGCATCGAAGAATCCAGGTGGCATATCTTATCCTGGACTGTTTATTCCAAGAACGCATATTCATTTAGAGGAGAGCTCATCTACTCCTTTCTCTTATGGGGTTCCAGCAGATGTGGAAGCACTGGAAGCTCCGATAATGTAACGATTATGAGATATCACATCACATCAACAGCCGGAAGACGTGCACTGCTGAACATAGGCCTCCCCCATAAAACGACACTTTGGACGCTTATCATAGGGGATTTGTCATAATCACCACGCTTGGCAGGCGGCTTAGAGATCGCAGATTTTAATGTACCAAGAAGAATGCTGCTGCCCATTCTCTGGATATTCCCTTAGCCGGCTTCTACGGCTCCTCCATCCACGGGAAGAGAACGGGCTATCCTCATACCGCTGGGATCACACGTTGTTTTTATTTTGCCTCATTAGCAAAATCACTGACCAAACCGCCTTCACCTTTCTGATTCATGTAATTCATTTTTGTTCATTTTTTCATGTGCCAACTAATGCCAATTATCAATTTCCAGGTATTCTACAGGGTAGCACTAGCCATCCTGATCCTGTTCCACAAGCACGCAACCAACCAGAACTCTGACTGGTACGCCGAAGCCACCAAGAATGGAGTCGATCACGCCATAGACAAGTTCTGTAGGAACATGCCCGCCTCTCCTACCAAGCTACTCAGGACTGCCTTCAGCATAAGGGCACTAAGGTACTAAATCAGATGCCATAAACAGTTTATTTTCGGATTTAGTAGTTTTAGCAGTCAAGCCTGCGAAGCGTTTTGTTTTTACTTCAAAAAATGGTCGTTGACCAACAGAAAAAAAAATTGAAACGCCACAAGTAGAGTAGATTTCAAACACTTGTCCACTTTCAGGCTTTGAGCTAGTTTATTTTCGTCTCTCCTAGACGCTGTTACCGCTGATCTGGACTCTAGAACTCTGGAACTATCCTCCTCTAGATTCTAGGGCTTCGAAAAGAGAATAGTTTCAAAGGTTTTCTTTGTAATCTTAGCTCAGTGATAAAGAGGTTTTTTTAGTTATTCTTTTGAATGTACCCAGTTTATTTTCTCAACGCAGATAATAAGGGTAAACAACGGTTTCCTTTTCGCAATGGAGTTTTTTGTATAATTTCTATATAAACAGGCTATTAATAAACAAATTAAACTCTCCGCAGCTCACAATACATATCCAGGGTGTTTATTAAAACGGAAATGACACTCAAATCGAAGCAAGTGATCACTGGATCGCGACTGGTACGATCACGATCCTCCGACAACCTTCCCACCAGCCAGTCTCAAGTCAATATTCAGATGATGTCTCACACGCTCACCATACGCGAGGTAAGCTACCTGTACAAATACTCTTGCGATCTTGTACTCTTTTGTATATTCTTCTATGATGATGGTATTTATGTATGAACAATATATTTATTTAAACTGGCAATCTTTTTCAGCAATTGGAAAGCCAAAAGCCTAGTCAATACGTTTGAAAGTTGTAATAGTTATATATTAATAACAATATTTATGTATGAGCTTACAGGAAGCTTCTACTTAACTGCCACGACGAATATTTAACTCCACTTGCACGAACACAATTCAATATGGTGATTCGGACCAAATGTTTGTTACTACTGGACGGCAGATAAAATCTATGGACATGTTCTGTCAAAACTTACCCCGTAGTCAATTTAATCGGGTAATGTTTTGAAAATAGAATACGTCCTAGATTTTAACTAGCTTCACGTAGATTCACGACGTGGGTCCGAATTATAATAGTTTATGTACATCGGAATATTTTACTTGGTTTGCAGAGAATGTCTGAGGAGACGTGCAAACAGATGGTATCGTACCCGACTCTAGGCGTGGCTTTGGCTTATATTTCTCATTCGATCATCCGATTGCGATCCTAACACGACTAACTTCACTCCATACCGAGTCAATCTAAGACTCGATATACTCCGAGTGTATCACTCGTTTGTTTTGTTGTAAGATACATATTATTCTTTTCTCCTTTCGTTTCTGTCGTATTCACGAGTTTTGTTATGTTCCGTCCGTGTGGCGACAGATGTGATTGATTATGTTGTCTCTCGATGTGATCATTTTTTATTACAAATCCTCATCGAATCAATAGAAAGAAGAAACGGATCAACATTCATTTCATTAGCTTTGAGTGTCAGTCCGAAGTTCATGTTTTGTTTTTCATTTCATTGTTTTTGAATGTGTTCTCTATTTTTCTGTAAGATAATTTCTAGTTAAAAAAAAAACAATTGTACCGACGAGGCATGCGTGTGGATTTGAGAAGAACAAAACGATTGTAATAAAATTGTATTGGTAACAGATGAACATAGCTTGAGAATTAACATTGTGAAGAATTCGTCGATAGTGATGTGAAGACCGCATGTAATCGATTGTCTTGTGTGAGTGCTAACCGTTTGTCGATTTTCCTGTTAGGGGTCGCATTCACCCGGCCCGCGCGCCCTTTCGATGGGCGTATACCCCATCCAATCACTCAAGTCGCAGATACTAGACCAGAGCGAAGTAAGCCAGTAACCTGTCGCCGACCGCTTGCGACCTTATATCGATGTTTAGATGCACCGCTTGTCACTTAGGTGTTTATCTACTTATATCTTTTTTTAAACGATTCTAAGCTTTGATATTTTTTTTGCGTATGGTAAGTATGTATAGTAAGCTAGAGTGCATGGCGGCTGTATTATACGTGTTAAGTGTTCGATGTTGCCGTTTTATTTGTATTTGTTATGTCCCAGGTAAAATCGCAGTATCCAGCAGACTGAACTAAAAAAATAAATGATTGACTACTGGAAATATTTTGAAAGCCGTGACACAAATCATAGCAACAGTAGGCGGTCTCAAAATATAATCAAGAATCTAAAAAAACCGTTATATCTATATTATACTAACACCATTCATTGTGCTAGGTACTGCAAACGTTATCTATAAAGCTAAATATTATAGCAGAGAGTAGTTAGTAAAGCTAGGCAACAAAATGCGTATATGAAAAGTACGAAGCTTTTCCTCAGAGTCCCCGCTCCGCTCACTTGGCACTGTGGTTCCCATTCCCTAACGCGGTGTTCCGTGACCGGCATCAGCATTCCTCCGATCTCAGGCAGAAGGTTTGACTGGACCTACTTGTAGCACTGAACTGTGTACAGAGATGGCAGTATGGGGACTTGTTTAACTGGTGCAATTTGGATTTGTGACAGCATTCAAGTGTAAGAAAAAAAATCGTTAGTACTTAAATAGTTTTCAGCTTGATTCGACCTCGAATTAGAAATTATTTGTAATTCGCTATTCGGAAAAAGTGCAGTCAAAAGAAACTTTTTGTGTGCTAATAAACAAAAACCAAAACCTACGTAATAAAAAATATAGTTGAACATAAATGGCAGATGGCGTTATTTACGAAGTTTTAAAAAGCAAAGCACTTACTTACATCAATGCCAACTAAGAGAAGCAACGCCCACGCGTAGCTAGCTAGTCATTTGAATGTGTGCGTGAATCGATTGCATCAGTAATGCTTCGTCTCCATACTGTTTGTCTATACTCCCGTCTTAGCAAGAATACGGTATCTGCATGTAATTACTGTACAGATACGGCGTTCTTGCCTTTGACGGTAGTTTTGTACCGGAGGGTAGTTGTCGTGGTGGCACTAAATTAAAAAGTAATCTTTCCTTGTGTAGTGCATGTATCTCGTTGTATCGATCGCCAAGTAAAATGTAATAGTGACACGATTCTAATTGCACTTACGTATGTTGCGGCATAGGTATAATTTAGGTCTTTAAGGTTGTTAAGTGCAGTTAGTGGTTAATTTTGTATAAATGTTAATGTGTCTAGGGTTGATTTGAAATCGTCTGGGATTGATAAATTAAAATTGTACAACTGTTGAGGTAATTTTAGTTCGGTAACCACATTTCTCCTAATAATTAATGCAATAGTAATTGTCAAATTTTATTCTATATTGTCCGCTGCTTAGTAAAAATGTCATCGCATTACCTACACAAGTAAAAAAGAGTAAATTGCATAAATATATTCAAGACTCATATCATACGTAGGTACCACAACGTTCGTTGAATTATAATAGTATTTTATTTTAGCGTGTTCTTATTTATAACAAAGTGAAATAGTGCTCCGTTTTAAAAGCAAGTGACCAATTTAGATTTCTATTTATCTAATAAATATTGGTTGGAGCCTAATTTTATCCAAATTCATTCAGCTGTTATAGCTCCAATTTCGTGTTATGTAAACCTCTCTAATTAGCTTCATAGTTCTTCGGCAATTGGCCTCATAACGAGTTCATTTCTAGTCATAACAGGCACAGTAAAGTAAAGACATGCAGCAGGAAAATTTGGGAGCAAGCCCTTCGATTCAATACACTACAAACTACGCAGCATATTTTGTCCTGTTCCTTCATATTGTCATAGTTGTACTGTCTGTCATACAGCTAGGCCTTGTTTACCCACCTTTTTTCGTTTAGCTTTTCCACGCAAATCCAAAATTTAAAGAAACAGACGTAAGTATATTATGGTCGGTATCAAGGTAATATACGGTGTGTACCGCCATTAAATACGCCAATAGCCACGCCATAGGCACATTTTACGTACGTAACATACGTAAAATGTGCAAATCGAATGGGGTCCAAGAATAATCCTACTGATTATATTTGCGCTAGTCGTTTTGAATTTGGCTCCCACTCAAGTATCTCTGTAGAACTAATTGTGTTGTTTGTGTAGAGATTGCCGTTAATGTTGCATGCGATGTACTCGTCCGCAATTATTCTTAGTTTTAAAAAGTGTAGAACGGTGATATACCATCGGTGCGGGGTGATACGAAGCGCGGAACTGGTACAAAAGGGTGGGCAAGCAAATGTTTAGTGAGCTTGTGTGGTACGTAATTTAAACACCTGCTTTGCCAATACGCGAGCTTTCATTTGAGATTAAGCCAACTGGTATTATTTATTTTCATCTTGGTTTGTCCCACTGCAGACCGAATATCCTTTCACTCCTTAGCCATACATTTTCAACTAAATTAATTATTTGCGATTGATTACTATTCCACTGCTGTCATCATGGTCGGCAAGCAGGATGGTGATATTTCCCTAAAGTTGATTAAAAAAAAGAACGTGATAGGTAATTTAAAGAATAAATAAAGTTGATAAGGAAAGGCGATTTTACTTCGCGGAGATTTTATGGAGCTCCAATTGATCTTTTTTTTTCATATTAGTGGCAAATTTATTTTTATTTTGTTCATTAATTTTATTGGAGTTATGTTTTACCACTTATTTCCCATTTACGTTTATAAATTTTTGTGCTCTAAGCCACGAGCACAAAAATTTTTCTTTACGGGAAAACTTAATTTTTTTAAACTTAAATCACTTTCTGGGTACCTACTGAGTCTTCACCTTGTATCGCCTCCAACCTTAGGTATCTCACCCGAGCTATACATGTATATACGTATGTGTAGGTGTGCACATATATTTGCACTCTTCACAATGTAGATGTCAACTAATACGTACACCACTAATAATTAATTATTTGTGTCGTTATGTTGTTGAAATACAGTACAGCCCTACTACAAAAACAAGTAAAGTTGTTACTTTTAGTTTATGCCCTCAACAAATCATGTATCTGTAAGTAGCGCTCTTTACTAATTGAATGTGTTGAAGACATCAAACAAAAGTTATTTCGTGTTTTTTTGGTAAGGCATCTGTCTAGATTTAGATGTTTATTATCTATTAAAGTTATCAATCATTCTAAAGAAAATGTCTGTGTAGACATTCATTGTAGTGAAAATCTTAGTGTCTAGATGTCTTATCGTTAGAAATTTCATTTTTGCCCAAATAATTAAACGTCCAATCCATCGTGAACGAAACTAACTCCCAACATAAAGTTGCGCTTAATTTATATTTATTGATAAACTGTCATTTTTCATACTTGCCACAGAGTAAGAAGTAGCGAATATGCAAATTCAGTTTTTAAAAAACTTTCTGTCTCGGTGGAAATTTGGCTGAAACCTGGAGCCGGTTCTGGTTACCGGGTTTATTAACAGCGCTTTTGAACTACTGGGACCGGCTGATGTGGTTTCAGACTTATTTTTTAGCTCCATTTTACCTATTCTTTAGCTCCATTTTTCCTATTTTATAGCTCCATTTTACGTCCGGTTCCAATGAACAATCTTTAGTTCGAAGTATGCAATAATGAGCAGTCATAATAAAATTTTAAACGTGAGTAGTGGGGGTTTTTTCACTATATTGTATCAACCAGGCCATGTCTTGACAAATTTGGAGCCGTATAAAGCCTAGTCTAGTTACTCAAAAACTCATTATGAATGATCGGAAACAGAACATTTCACCAAATTAATGGCACTTCAAGACATTTTTCCAGTACTTATTGTAATTAGCTTTTTAATTTTGTTCTCTAATCAAGGAAGGAAGTCCTACTACATACAAACTCTAATTATTATGTGAGTTAAATATTTAATTGTACCATCAAGTCATGACTTGTAGAACTTCTCCAACAGACAAATTAAAATATATCTTATCGAAATGCGCAAGGATAACTTTAGAAAGAAATGTTTTAAACGCATATGAATTAAATCAAACCCAAGTTTCCAACGAACAAGTTAATAACGAAAGTGTCTCCTACTGCGTAAAAATTAATTATAAGGATAATTTATAGATCACAGAAAAAAAAGATTATTCACTGGTACCGATCACCGCCACCCAACGAAAGACTTCAATAAAGCATCTGTGCCCGATTCCAGCTGTTTACCCTGTGGTCGTGGCTGCCAGTCCGGATCACGATGTACCAGCCGGTGCTACTGTACACCACGGAGGAGCACGGCTGCTCGCTCACCACCTTCTACGTGAGAGTGGAGCATCACGAACCAACGCTGCTGATGATCAAGACTTGTAACAATGAGGTAATAGAGAATTTGATTAGCTTACGAAAATACCGTATGGAAAATGACGAGTAGGAAAATGACTACCGCAACTCAGTTGTTTGTGTGATCAGCAAATAGTAAAACGTAATGAAATTTAATAGAGATGAGTCATTCATTGTTTTTGTCCTGTAGCTGTCGATATTTTTAAATTTTAACCCATTCAGTGCCGAGGACCCTCCAGGAGTGTTCACCTTTTCCGCATTCGCGAGCCGAGGACCCACCTCGAGGGTCCATATTAAAAATATAGTTTTCATCGTAATAAAACTAGAAAAAAAAACGGAACTACCCAAAATATCATCTTTATAATAACACATATTTACGACGTATTTGCGCGTAAAAGCGTGTTTTATATTACGAGTACATACTATTATATCCCGCGAACCCTTCTCGTGGGCGCCCCTAAGCGCATATGTAATGCCGAGGACCCCGCGCGCTCGGGTGTATGGCGGTACGGGGTATGAGCTCTAACAACGGGGGGAGGACTCGAATGCGTTAACGATTCGATTTCTATTACTTTTCAATTGTTTTGTTTAATTTAATTCAATTCAAATTCAATTTATTTAGGGACTTGGCAAAACTTTTGGTGGAGGCGACCAGTAACCAGAAGGCTGGCTCTTATTTTGCACAAAAAACCAGCATTGCCATACAGCGTGGCAATGCAGCCAGCGTTCTGGGAACATTCCCCTCCGCCAAGGGTCTTTTTGATAATTTATGAGTGTAAGATTATTTATATAAATTGTATTACATGAAATAATAAAAACTTCTTACTACCATTGTTTTGCCATTCAATTCCGCGGGCGTATTACCTAACTCGCAACAGGTTTGCAACAGGCGTAAGTTGCGCGATGATTGCTGTCATACATCATTAGTGGTGTCGAGCATGTATGCTTCGCTGCTGCTGTTGCTTTGCTACTGCTGTTGCAAATTTTACGTAACTACCCCGCCGGTCTCTGGTGATCAGAGTCTACGAAGAAATAATCCGGAAATTACTAACTTGTCGATAAGTTATACTGCATTGTATTCTTCGTTTAAAAATAACTACTAGGGCGCAACCTAGGAAAATAGATTATTTATTTTAATTCTTCCGTATAGAAGTCAACAATTAGTATAGTTCAGGGAGGCTGAAGGCGAAACCAAATCGACCAACTTGAATGTTATTTTCTCAAAATGCATATAATTTACAGGACCGAAAAAAATGCATGTTAATATTGGGTCATATCTTCTTTCCAACTGTAGAAATTAAAACACGTTTACGAAAAGTTTTCTGGATAGAAATAAATCGGGAAGTGACCTCTAAAAATTATTCAAATGCAAAAAATGTTACATTGTAATAAGACACCTTAAAATAAATCATAGCGATAAGTTATGTTTCAATCAAAGACTTCTATGTATACACCAGACAGGACATCTCTAACTTGCATTGTCAACCACGGCAAATATGCCAATGAGCATCTTCTCGCTCATACGATGCTCAGCTCGCAAAGCGACTGCACGTGCAGCAGTGAATAGCAGTAAAAATTATGATCCGAATGTGCCATGGCACTAGCGCTGCGTGTTGTGATCGTTGGTTAGACGATTTAATCTCGTAAAGCGCTGTAGTGGATTTTAGTTCAATTATACAAAAAATGACAACTATTTGTGCTTTGAATAGCTTCTCTAGTACGTAGTACATATACCTCTTTGGTTTCAATGCATCCAACTGTAAGTTTACTTTTTTTTTATAACAATAAGTATTTCTTTTATATTTCATTATTTATACCACAAAATGGAAAAGTTGACACGCAACGCAACGTTATCGCCATATTTTTGCTACGCAAAAAGTGACCCTATACAATACAGTATACGTTCTATGTTTGACTGCTGTAATAAACGGTTTCGCATTGGGTATTGTCAGCGTTTTATTATTAATGAATGGAATGAAGACACGCCAGTGAGACTGCGTGGCGCTTTTATTAGACAAAGATATAACCAAGTTGTTTGTATTTTTCAGGTGTTCGGAGCGTATTGTTCGACGCGTTGGTTTGAGCGCAACCAAAAGGATGAGCGCGGGAACCGGCAGGCGTACTTCGGCACGGGAGAGACATTCCTATTTAGGTAAATATACTTCACTTGTAAGAAAATATTAGCAAGTTGAAATGGCAATGGGCAGGCCACATCGCTCGTAGAACTGACAACCGATTCAAGACGCAGCGTAGGCTCCCCACTAGGTGGACCGACGATCTGGTGAAAACCGCGGGGAGCCGATGGATGCAGGAGGCTAGCAGCCGCTCAAAATGGTGCTCTGTGTGAAGGCCTATGTTTCGCAGTGGGCGTCTTCGGGCTGTTGATGATGATTCGGCGAAGGGAATATCCAGGGAATAGCAGCATTCTCCTCGGTCTGCGATCACCCCCTAATAAGGGGGGCATTTGTTCAGCAATGGATGCAAGAGGATAATGATGTTTTACATTGATAATAATAACAAAAGGTCCCCTAGACCTTGTTGACCGCCAAGATATAATATAAAAAAATAGCAATAGGTAATAGCAATTTTTAGAAACTAAATAAAAATATCCTTATTTTTTCAGATAATGTTTTTATCCTATAAATAGTTTTTATTAGTAAGGAGTAAAATATATAACCGTTATATTTATCCTGCAATTAGAAGATCAGGCCAAGTCACATTTCTATAACTGTGTGATAACGTATTAAGCTTAGGTATGACAGTTTATATTTTATATAAGTCCTTTTAATATATTTTTACTACATTTATTATTTTATTGTATTTTAGACTTTATATATTATTTCCTATGATGATTATTTACGTTTTGTGTCATCGGACCCAGAGCTGTTTCCCCGCATGTTTGTTTTCTAAACTCATTATACATTGCATGTATTAATAGAACTTTTTATTTGTATGTACCTATATTTTTATATAATTTGGTAGTAAGTATTCTATAACATTGTTATATGTAGTTTATGTAGGTATATTACTGCGATATAGGAATTAGTATGTATGTATGTGTATGTTTATTCATTTTTTAGTTAGTAATATGGTAAGGCCTAATTACCTTATTAGTAGGTATGCAGGATAGTTAATGTGCACCCCGTCCTTTACGACTTTGATCAATCCTCTCCATCCAAAGGTTGCCTGGAAGAGATCGCTCTTAGCGATAAGGTCGCCCATAGTTCCCCAGTTTTTGTAACAGTGTAACTTTTTATTTTAACGTTTGGTGTGTACAATAAAGAGTTTATCTATCTATCTATCTATATTTCACTTTGAAATGTTTATTTATCAAAATAACAAATAATTACTACGCTAATTATAAATAAAAAAATGCAATTATGTAATTTATATTGCTTTTTTTATGTTGTAGTATTGTGTAAATATATATATATATGTGTATATATAAGATATTTTATATATGTCTGTATACAAATGAAATACTGTCATCGCAAATTAAGTTACAACCAACACATTTGGATTTGGCCATTCACACCCTGTTGAAATGTATATTATCACTATCAATTCTATTTTATTGGTGTTAGGTTAGCATCAGTCAACAGATCAAAGACAAGAGTACAAAGTACAAGACAGAGTACAAAGTTGTGCTTGTTTAAAATGACAACTGCGAAGTAGTAAAAGTAAAAAAAAATCTAAAATCGCTGATCGCTGTAAAAGTTGCAATTCGTGTGTGTTTGAATCACCAAAGGACTGTATAGTGTACACCCTATCACAATTAACCCCATCGCAACCCTAACACGCATCCCTTTCCAGCCTTTACCCGGAGCGCGCGAAGTATCCGTGGGTGGGCGTGGCGGCCGCCGCCGGAGACAAAGCGGAAGAACAAAGGGTCGCGCACGGATCGGAACTCTTTATGGCTGCCGACACGAAAATGATCACCATCGGAGGCGGGTCAGTCACTTACCTCGTTCGTTTCTTTCTAGTCTGCACCCACAAAGAGCCAAGTATCCCTGGGTCGGATGCCTCGAGGATAGAAAGGTTGAAGGCGAGGCTGAGGCGAGGACGCCTCACGCCAATTCTCTGTTCATGGCAGCGGATAATACTATGATCACCATCGGTGGAGGGTAATACTTTGTGTTGTGAATGTATCGGTGTTGTTAAAGCGAGCCTCGAAGAGACTTAGTTGCTAAATACACTTCCATAGTGACTTCGAGCAGACTAGACTTCGACGTGACTTTGATGTGTAAATATACTAGTAGTTTTGCGAACGGAAGACCTCGCGAGCACAAACGTTTTTGCAACAATAATAGGCTAGTGTCCTGCTATTAAAAAAAAACGGAATGCAATAATTGAAAAAAAAAGTAAACTCGGTAAATGAATCACGGAGTAATAAGCTTTTAAAGTTTCTGGAGCGGGCATCGCCTGTCCCTTTCTCGCAAAACAGACACACAGTTACTATGAAAACGCACGTTAGTGACGTTACATGCCAAAGAGATTGTATGTAAAGCTACCACAGCTTAGTAATGAAGTAAAATGAAGAAGCAAGAACTGACGTCACTGCACGTTTGAACTGTCTCTTTCTATTCCTGTATTTTAAAATGCTTTTAACTTTGTCATTTTTTTGAGATATTTAATTTTTGTTTTCACGACTGTTTATTTTTTGAGGAATATTATTAATTTAAGCAATAAAAAAATAGCACGACACAAGCCTATTGCGATCAGTGTGTGCATAATCACATCTACAGCTGTAAGACGTCTACTGCTGCACATAGGCCTCCCCCATAGAGCGCCTTCTATTCGCAATAGCGCTGTTTAACTTAACACTTCGTTAAGGTTTATTAAAGTTTTTTTTGTGGCTTGAGTGGGTTTACTGGCATGTCCAAAAAAATATTTTGTATTTAATAACTCCAATAATTATTTGTAGTGTACTTTCACTGATTAATAACTTTATGGTTTTACTTACATAACTCGTAAGATAGTTCTAATAATATATTTTACAAATAACCCCCCCCCCCCCCAATCTTTACCAGTTAAAGGATCCTCTCCATCCAAATGTTGCCTGGAGGAGATCGCTTTTGGCAATAAGGTCACCCGTTGTTCCACACTTTTAATAAATCGTTGTATTTAAAAAGAAATAGTGTTTACAATTACCTTCTTACTAATAAATATTGTATACTGGAGTTATCTGTAACCGGAGAAATAGTTAATGAGCGTTTTGTCTCTCTCTATTGAATTTTTAACTCGCAAAGATAAAACACTGAGGAACTATTCAACTTTTATGCAATGTTTATTATTATTATGGCCAGAGTTGTATTTATCTATCCATCATAATCCCTGAACGACAAGGACTCAATTTTTAAGTTGTACATTGGGTTTTTATTGGGATTAAATTTTTAAACAATCAACTAAGTTAATATAATTTTTTTATAATTTTCAGTGACGGGCAAGCAATATGGATGGACGAAAACATAAGGTTTGGCAAGACTGACCGCTGCTCCACATTTAACAACCCTCCACTCTGTCCGAGTGGGGACTTCGAGATACGAGTGCTTGAAGTTTACGGCTTCTCCGGGGCGTAGGGGAATCCCATGGGGTAGGGGGCACTGACTTACTGTTTACTGACATTACTGTATATGTTACACTGGCAGTACTGTATAAGTTAGACTGACATCACTGTACGAGTTAGACTGACATTACGGTATGTTAGACTGACATTACTGTTAATGTTAGACTAATATTACTGTGTATGGTGGTCTGACATTACTGTGTATGGTAGTCTGACATTACTGTAAATGTTAGGACATGTTTACTCGTGTGAACAAAGTAAGAGAAGCGAGTTAAGAGAGGAAGTTCAAAGGAATGAGCTCGGAACTTTGTCAACATTTGTTAGTACTATTTGCGCCATTAAAAAGCTGCTCCGACGAAAGCTGTGAAATATATTGTTATATCACTTGTACCACTATGTTGAAACTGTAGTGGGAGTAAAACAGCAATAAAAATGTTTAGTCTTTTCACAACACGTGCTATTTAATGGCGTGAACAAAATCTCTCAATGCTTTGCCCCCTAACGGACATTCGGAGTGAAATCTCGTTATCAACGTGTAAATCGTGTAATTGTATTGTTGCGTATGTCATATCCCACGTGTGATAAATGTTGTGAGAGAAGCGGCAATAAATTCTACAAGCGTTGTAGAATAACTGATTCACTTTCAGAGATCTTGTTTCGTATCATCTAACATAAAGAATCTTAAAATAATTCCTGTGATGGCAATAGGTTGCTTTCTCATTCTCATTCATAAATATAAAACTGCGAGGTGTAAATTGATAACATTTTTGAAGTTTACGAGTTTATAAACGAGTTTAGCTCTAGAGTGCCACGAGTCTGGCGCGTGTGACGTCAGATTTATCGAACACATCGAACCAATTCGTTGCCACATAATGCATTCTAGTTGTTAAACTAAAACGTTGTTATTGCAATATCTCGATATAGTGCGTATTGCCGTTTGATCAGACTGCGTAGATGTATGTATTCCTATAATTTATTACGAAATTATCTGTGTGTCGCCCCGTAGACGTATCGTAACGTAACGTAACATAAACTGTCCTGTCAAGACAACGAAGATAGGTTGTTTCAATTTTAATACATATTTAATCGTGTTTAGATGTGTGTAAGTACAAATGTGTCGTACCTACTCTCGATTGTTAAATTACGCTTATAAAGAAAGCAATATGTGAGGCGAGCCGTGCGGGGAGCGTGGGGTAAGTCGGACATTCCAGTGACTGCAGTCAGAACGCGGTTGCGGACATTCGCGACGGACTTACCCTCTAGTTCTCGTGAAGATGCTAATTATTAGTACTTGTGTATGCTGGGCGAGTATTCGACCATGACAGCTTATTGTTGCGAGATATTATCGAAATTGTACCGTGAGGTGGTGTATATTTTGAGAAAATCATTGACAAAATGTACGGTCACATCAGTTTAAAAATCATTCTAAGGAGGCGCGTCGCCTGCAGTTTCTATAATAAATAACATGATATCAGGATATATACAAGGGCCGGTCTACTAAACACGAGACATCGTTCTTTGCATAAGTGTTATAATCTCGCTTCGGAATTGAATTGAATATAGTATAATAATGAATAGTAATGTTTGTCTGACATTACTGTAAATGTTTGCCTGACATCACTGTACATGTGAGCCTGACATTATTGTATAATGTTGGAATAACTTGCAAGTACAAAATACTCGCTTGGCAGATTAGGTAATATTTCATTGGCAATCAGGACGGTCCATGCCGCAGTATTTTCAAACAAAGGATCGCTTTTAAGGCTTCATCGTCATCATACTCACCGTGATCATTTTGTTGTTGCTCACAAAAAGAATTACCAAAGAATTTAATTGTAGAATCGCTACTTGTTGCGTATATTTTTCCAGTTTTATTTATATTCATTATTAAAAGATACACAATGCAATACTATTTTAATACACATTATATTTTGTTTTGTATTGTATTATTTTGTAGGGGTACGCAACAGGCGGGCGGGTGGACGTAGATTGACGACCATTCAATTAGCTGTTAGGTAATGTTACTTTTAATGTGGATAAATCGTTTGTCCGACAAATATTGTGACGGCAGGTCGCTGTGGCGCAGTAAATAAACAGTAAGTTAACTATTGTATAGATACCGTTACAACGGTAACAGCTATAAGTTACAGTTTCGCTGAGTTACTTTTGTTATTTGTGCTTTAGAGCACAATTTCGCCGGTCAAAACTTCAAAAAACTAAAATGGTGTATATTTTACATTTTAGTTCTACTCATTACTACCAACTTCCCCTTCTGCTTGTTTATTGTGCTACACATTTTATAGTATTATTTTCCACGTATTTGGGACGACTTGTGCCAAAATTGGACCATTCTTATATTCTCGGCATCGTTGGTAGGAAGTTATTAAAATCATTGCATACATACATAATAATGTAGTATTTTATTTTTACGTCGACGAAGCGTAAGTGGATTGGATTAAGATTTTACGTTTTTTTTAATGCCGAAATTGTACGTGTACCAAAACCCGCCGCGATTTATGTCGATTAAAGAAGAGAAAAGTATTTGTTTCGATCTCATGATATTTCAATGCCAAATGTTGCCGTCGGTCGGTCGGACAGTTTTCTTTTATCGCTGATTTTGTGTTAACGTGTTGCTGTTGACCCGGTGGGTTTTGAGTCTGCGCCGAACTTTTTTATCGCGCGTAAGTCGGCTGCTTGTAAATTAGTTCATATTTTAATGGAACAGATATGGTTTTGGAATGCGTTAAATATCGGTTCTGTGGCACAATGTATAGTATACATATCCCTGTTGGTACAAAAGGGTTTAATACCTGATTAGTGCGTTCAAACGGTTCATATCACCCGCGGCTTTCTCTGCCTAACATTTTAATTTGTAAATATTTATTCTATACACTTTAATCTAATAAAATGTTAGTAGAGTGTATAGACTCGCGGGCTCCGTTGTGTGAAACCGCTCTTCAAATACTGCCGAAGCTTTAGATATCTAAACACTTATATTTTACTTGAAAGGTATTCCAAGTTGCTTTCACCAAATGGAGCCTGGAACCTAAGGTACTACAATATCGTTCTTCGGAAGCCTAAGGATTTGTTTTGATTCAGATTATTTATGTAATTTATTGAGTAGGTAACAATGTGTTACGTATGTTATGCGTCTCTATGCCGACGACGGTCACTCTCGGTCACACATAGTTTTATTTTCATGTATAGTTAGTTATGTTTAGTTGTGCGGCTAGCCGTCGATGTAGACGCGACGGCAGCCGGGTGATTTCGAAGGCGATGTAATATATTTTTGTTAAACATTCGTCGGCACAGAGATCGCCCGCGATATGTTGCTGTTAGCTAATTTAATTCGTCGTTGTTCAGTGTAAAGTCTAGTCTTTATCCTGTTTTTATTATCTCTTACGATATAAATATAAACGAATTGATATTTAAAATAGAATGCGATTGTTGCCCCGCTCTAGGGGCGCGTAGTTAGATAGTTGTAAGTACATTAATGTAAATTAAACAGTTATTAATCTCTAAATATTATTGTCCTTTTCAGTATTTGTGAATGTTTTTTTACGAGAGACCATGTAAGTTGTGTGATGCGCGTGACGCGTGATTGTTACTGTTACATTCGGATAGTGTTAGTCGCCGCGAGCACGACGCGGACGGTGTAAAACTCCTTTATCGTAATGTAAATGTTGCTTTACAATGTCTAAAATATATAATCCCATTTATTTATTGTGGTTTCTTTTAATCCTGTGTTTTTGTTTCATAGAAAGTATCGGATGTATACAGACTGACCTCTAAGGATGAGCTGTAGACCTTATCATAGTGAGGCCATAATGGTTAGCTGATGGTATTATGCAGGTCGCAGTAATGAGTGTTTACAGAACTTATTTACTTTCAACTGGCATTCTTCTTCCCAATTATTCCAGAGGCGATTGGTAGGAGGGAAGAGGTTTGAATAGGCACAAAAATGAACTGGATAGCCTGTTCAATAATATTTTTATTATGTTATAAGGAAATGATGTGGCAAGTTAGTCGTTCACTTGGTGTTAAGCGTCGCGCCCGTCCATAATATAATAGGATCAGAATGGCTGGTTGCCTGAGGTGCATGACACTGAGTGTATTTTCAAAAATTGCTTACTTTTGCTAGGTTTACATCATAAATTCTGAGAATTCTGCACCCTTCATGCTAAACAAAGTGGAAACCAGCCATTCTGATATCACAGTGGATGGTTAATTTTTTTCTAATTTCTTTGAATTTATCATTAATCACTTATTGAAAGGTAGCAATTTTTGAATAAACACCCAGTCTCTGACACCCCAGGCAACCAACCAGCCATTCTAACGCTAAGATCCTAAAATGTTATCTAAAAACTTCAATCTGACCACTTCCTTATATGAAAAATGAATGGAATGTATAGTAATAATATGTGGGTATATTCATACATCAACATTTTCATTTATTCTGTTTCTAAAGTTCAAAGCTCTATTTGCTATTGTTGCTTGCAGTTCCACATTGCTGATCTGACTGACAACATTCCCATAATTATCACCAATTTCATCTAACACTTGTAATAGATTCTCGTCTGTACATTGAGCCATGTAAGTGCACATAATGGAGCCAAGCGAGTTCTTTATGTCATCCATAAACTCTTTTAATAGCTCATTATTTTCCTCTCTTCCATTAGGTGTTATAACTTTCCACAAATTGTAGCTTGGACTAAAATACTTATCAGGAGAGCATACTCTGCTTAATTCAAGGGATTCAATGAATACAATTATTGCTTCTAGAACAGCATGAAAATCAATATCAATATTTCCAACCTCATGTTCAATCATTTTGCCTTCATAACTGAGCAGTATGTCTCGTATTAATTTCACACCATTCTCCATGCTGTCATTCATGGCAATGTTTACATTGTTTATACGTTCCTCATAAATAACTTGTGTCCCAGTAATGAATTTTAACATTAAACTCACTGTTATAAAATTAAATCTATCTAAGCTCTCATCAGGGCATGCAAGTATTTGATATTCACAATATCCTGCATATACTGCTGCTGAAGCATCAGGAGTTGCAAATGTTTCAGCAAATACTAAATCTAAATCACTTTCATCATTATGGCAAATTACAAATATTGTATTTAAATTTTCAAACGTGGTTGCTAACAGTTCTTTATTTGATGAATTAGTCAGTATAAAATAAATTGTGTTAGCATATTCATAGGCTGCAAACATATTCATCCAAAAAATCAGTTTGTCACCTTCAGCATTGTACAGACAGGAACTGATCAGGCGTAGGATTTGATTTAAAATTTGACTATCATCAGACTTTAAAAAGTCCATCAGTAGCTTTAGTAAATCATTGTTGGCCATCAATGTATCTACTACTTCTTGGTGGCAGCACATGTTTGCCATAGTACCAATGATAAGTTCTATGGTGCGCGGTGAGTCTATCACAGGCAATGCGAAAGTAAACAGTTTTAGAGTGTCATGTTTTTGTAGATAAAGCACGACATCTTTTTCGGCTGACATTTCCCATAGAGTGCACAGTTCTTCTTCAAAAGGCTGTTCACTTACTTCCTCCTTTAGGGTGTCACGGTTGGCCAGTTTCAGCAGGATCTTGAGAACGAAGCGCTCGCTGTAGGCTGTGTCTCCTATCACGTCACCTGTGATCGATGATGGATTTTCGACAATTTCTACGCCGTTTTCTGTATTCATTTTGTCGAGAAGTTGAAATAT
Source organism: Ennomos quercinarius (assembly GCA_910589525.2). Lineage (NCBI taxonomy): Eukaryota > Metazoa > Arthropoda > Insecta > Lepidoptera > Geometridae > Ennomos > Ennomos quercinarius. Next base: position 3,088,326 of record OU342491.1, read on the forward strand.
TCCCTTAGCAATGATCGTAATTATTATAGCTTCAACTTCTGGCCTCCGGAAAACAGAGATGAGAGCACAGTACACTATAAAAATGCAAGTACATATAGCTCTTTAGGCTCTCTTCTTTGTAAAAATGTTTGTTTTGTATTTATTCATTTCTTTCTTGGCCAAGTCTTTCAGTCGTACGAAGTACATATATCTCTAATTCTTCAGTGTATGCACAGACTACCAAGGGATCAGGGCTGCCAGGCTTAAAAAATGCGTGATCGTACGCCAGCTACAAAAAAGTCGTATGCCAGGGCAAAAGGGGTAAACTATAGATATCGGCCCCCTAATTACCTAACTCGCAACAGGTTTGCGACAGGCGTAAATCTCGCGGTGATTGCTGTCATACATCATTAGTGGTGTCGAGAACGTATGTTTCGCTACTGCTGTAGCATTGCTACTGCTGTCGCATTGCTGTTACAAATTTTACGTAATATCCCGCCGGTACTCATCACAGATATCTACTATACTAGTCAAAGACAGATAGGACAGCTCTATATCATCGACAATTAGTTCCAGTGTCTGCCCAAAACGCTGGTGTCGCCATAGTGATGTACCTAGCTCCATATTCAAATATCGATATCGATACCATAGTGACGCGCCACGCCAAACAAATATCGACATGGAAGTTACATAGGAAGTTATTATTATTATTTTAACCTATTACATTTTAATACTACAGGAAGATGAAGCACCCGCTAATAAGGATTAAATGAAACAAATGAGACTGAAATAGCTTTTATTTATTTTTATTTCTTAGCCTAAGCTTTGTATTTTTACTGCCATTTTTAGGCCATTTTTTGGGTTGAAACCATTTTTATTTTAATTATTTATTTTTGCTATTCAAATTGAGTTTACTCACCAGATAAGCTCAAGGGAATCCCGTGCAACACTTCATTTGCAGTGAACAAGGATATCCATGCAGAAGACGGTTACCCATCCCATCAAATTGGGGGTATATCAAAGTGATTTTGGCGAACACGTTTGTTCACTAAGACAGGCCACTGAGCTCAGTATTTGTAGGAATCAGAAAAGACAACCATGATTCTCGTAATTTATCGTCCCTTGGGATACTTAACAGGCGATGAGTTTTATTAGTTGCAAGCTTCAACATGACATTTTCGCGTCGCCATAGTGTTGATCAATAACCATAGTCACTGCCCATGCTCAACTGATTAAGATAATTGGTATATAATTTGAAGTTAGAGCGATGGTACCAGAGCAGTAACATGTGCACTTCGCAATCTTACGGCGCCAGGTTCGATCCTCGGCCTTGCACCGATGATTTATCTAGTAAGTTATGTGCAGTTTTCGATGCCATCCGTGCCTCCGAGAGCCGTCGGTCCCGGTTGTCATAAGACCATCTATGGCAATCGTTACGGGTAGTCAGACGCCTGATAGAATCTGATACCAGGTCTAACCATCCTTGTTACTGGTTCCTTATGGGTTGTGAGATCAGATGGCAGTCGCTCAGGGCCAGATCTTGTATAAGGGCAATTTGAGCTTCAGCCCAGCGCGCCGTGACGATAAAGGGCCCCCAGCCCCCACTGAAATTTAACGGGTCTTATCTAGATTTACTTATAAATGTGCGAAACCTGAAACTATCAGGATTAACGAAAAACAAGAACAGCTGAGAATTAGGCAAACTCACGGTCCGATCCTGTAGTCGCTCGTGTAATTCTGGTAGCTTGCCGCTACAGATTAGACTGGGAGCTTGGGAGCCGACCCCAATAACAAATGCGAAATGGGAAAAAGGCAAAGAAGATGATGATAATTATATATTAATTTGAAATTATACACAAAAAGCCAGAAAAACTACGAATTATACCGATTAATTAGGTTGTGTTATGTACATAATTTCCATGACAACAACACAATTGACTTTTGACATTATAGAAGTCACTTGATGCAAAGAAAATGTCGGAATGCGTGTGACACGAGCGTTTCGTGGAGACATCGGTACTAAAGCTGACCCGGGCCTGGTACTCATGGGGGAGAGGGGGAGGGGGCGGAGTGGGTAACCTCCCCCCACCCCCCCTTTTTGCAGCAAACATATAGTTTTTAGCTATATTTTTTTTTCTGTTTAATTAACCTCACTTTTGCTGTCGCGAACTACTCTGATTGATGAATCGTGTAGGGGAGGTGCTGGTGAACCTAGTGATCTGCGTTTCATAGTTTCTAGTGCTTCGCCGGCCGCTGCCGCGGCACGCTCGCAAGCTCGCTTAGCTCGCGCGTTGTGTTGTCGCAGGTTCAACCTAACCTAACCTAGTGATCTGTGTAACAGACTTTTTAGCTTCACCTCGCTTCGCTACCTACCTACCTTTAGAGCAGAGCAGAAGAGGTTTTCATAATGGAAATTAATAATAAAACAATGTAAATTATATTTTTTCTGGTATTACGTTTCGTTTCTCACATTTTTGTGTATGATTTAACAACTTTGACGTTTGACGCAATATCTGTCAGAATTGTTAGAATTGCGTTTCATTTCACGTATTTATTAGGATCTTATTTTTATCGAAATTACTTCAAAACGCATTTCCTCGGCCCGAAAATAGTTTAAACAGATTAGGACAAACCCCTAGAACACATTTAAACTCACACAATCATTAAAATCAGGTACCGGATATCTATAGCCAACCCAAAAAAAGATCGTAAAACAAGTTTTATGATGTTTTTAAATAGCAAATTTCCAGATTTGCATCATTTTTGCCCGACTACGGCGAAGCAAAATGAGAGGTTATGATTTTAACATATTTTCTTGTGTTGGCTGAAACTTTTTACAATTTTAGCTTATTTTTATTAACTGCTTGGCTAATAACGTTCCATTCAGAGTTTCATGAAATAAACTGTTTCTAAGTTTCGTTTTAACTTTTACTTCACTGAATGCCAGTTCACAATCTGTACTAGAATGTTGCACTGGCAATCATAAAAGATTTGAAGTGAACTGAGCCAGGAGGCTAGCATGAGGTATTAATCCACATATCTCTTCTCTCGAGAAAGTATCGAACCAATGAAAACACAAGAAATGTTTTATGACATGATCCACGTGATCGTTAATTGGTTGAACACCCCCTCGAGAGAGGAGACATTTTCAATTGTTTGTTTGCTTAGACTTCAAAACTCGTCAGTGTTTAAAGTAAGATCAATTTTATCACAACAGATGTAACATTGATAAAATGTTGAAAAAACTGCGCCGTTCGTCAATGTATTGGGTGCATCATAGATCAAATTCGACTTATTATTTATTTATTTATGCACCAACCACTCCAACCAGCAGTGGATGAATGGTTGTAAGGAAAGGCATGTAGTTGTAGCAAAATGTTTCAGCCAATAAATAAAAGTCGTACGTTTTCCGTACGATCTTGGTTTAGCGATCGTACATCATTAAAATAGCCAAAAAATCGTAGGAGTAAGATTTAAATCGTACATCTGGCAGCCCTGTAAGGGATACTAAGTGTATCTCAGACCAAGGAAGTATAGCTCAATGAAGTGTATCGATACTTTGGTGGTATCGGATCATCCCTATGCACGAGTGTTTAGTGCTGAGGTTTAGTGTTAGTGCTACAGCGGGCCTAGCACGGCATGTGGACAAATTGTCGTTTCCCCGGTTTTTTCCACCTGTCACTTCAAATAATCCCCCTGTCCACCTTACGTAGCACGGCAACGAGGACAGGAAAGACGAATTTTCCTTTGACGGTTATCGTTCCGCTACTCCCGGCTTCAGAGCACGGCCTCGGGAAAAAGTTGATAAGATTCCCTCGAATTGACGTATAGCAGAGAATATTCCTCTTGAATTTTGGTGGTGGGTATAAAGTTAAATCGAAGGCGAAGTGTTTATTTTTCTATGTAAATAGGGTGAATTCTGTGGTTTTTCTACTATATAATAACAAAAACGTATCTAATTAAGTAAATTGTAGTTTTCAATACAAACATTGAAAATGATGTTCTATAAAACATTATTATTATATAAGTTCTAATAAATAAATAACAGCTTATTTGCATGTTGATATTGTTTACCTATTTATATCTATTGCAAATTCAATTATCAAAATTTATTGTTCTGCATCTTCACATTAGGTATAGTTATGAAACTTAAACAGAGTTTAGCCACTGCTTTGAATGGTTTAGGTACTAGTATAGTATTAAATGATTGTCTGTGCTTTAGGTATGAAATAATAAAAATATCATGTACACTTATAAATTTTATTTTCACATTTACACCCTTCGCAAGAACTGTTTATAAGTATCCGGTGCTAATTTTGGCAATTTCCAGGTCTTCTTTACCCTCTACTTTACTTTTTCTTTACTTTACAGTATCAAATCTAGTTTTTATAACAATGTGCAAAACATAACATGCAAGTGCAATTTTTCCAGCTTCGACAATGGTGCAATGTCCGGTGTTTTTGAGTAAATGTGCACTCTGTTTAATTTCTTCCTTGGATATTGACTGTGGGCTGGGTATATTGTATTTTTTTATGGATAGCCGGACTCTGCATAAGTGTCAGTAGGTAACCATGGCCTCCTCCACAAAAGCCACAAAACAATTCGAAGTTGAATATTATCCAGTCCACCTAAAACAAGTCAACATTTTGTAAAATCTATATTCCTTAGTATAACGATAATTATCTTGATATCCCTACTAATATAAAAAAGTGAAACATTGTCTTTTTTTTCTGTATGTCTTTTAAACATGAAGAGTTAACATAAGATGCTTTTTATCCCAAGACATTTGCGGTTCCCATGGGTAAGTAGGTAATATGTGGGTGGAGCCTCAAAGCACTTTTAGTATTCCTAACTCCTACAAATAGGTACCTGTATAATTTATGTATGTAAAAGTAAAATGTGTGGTGTTTGTGGGTTTCACACCAAAACCAACTAATTTGGATGAAGTTTTGTACACAACACAGATACACTGGTAGAATCAACATAATCGTACTTCAAAAACCGTACCGTGTTTTTTTTGGAAAAGGAGGAGTTACAACTTAGTCATTATAAGCTATAAATAATGAAATGCTTTGCAAAATCAACGAAATGATGATTGAATGGTGGGTTTGGTTTTCTCTACTTTTCTAATTATATTCGTGCGAGATATGGTGTAGAGCTAACTTATAATATATGTAGATAGATACCTAGATACTCACGTTTTTCCGCTTGTTGTTCACAACACATATAAATAACACAGAAACACACAGAACAGAGACAGAGTTCCGTTAATTGTAATTTTTATAGTTATTTCATCATCATCATCATCAACAGCCTGAAGACGTCCACTGCTGAACATAGGCCTCCCCCAGAGCACGCCACCTTGAGCGGCTGCTCGCCTCCTGCATCCATCGGCTCCCCGCGGCTTTCACCAGGTCGTCGGTCCACCGAGTGGGGGGCCGGCCTACGCTGCGTCTTCCGGTTCGTGGTCGCCACTCGAGAACCTTTCTTCCCCATCGGTTGTCAGTTCTACGAGCGATGTGGCCTGCCCATTGCCACTTCAACTTACTAACTCTAAGAGCTATATCGGTCACTTTAGTTCTCCTGCGGAGGTATAGTTATTTATTAACCTCAAATCAAATAAACATAAAACACAGACTATAATCAAACAAAGAGTAGTATTCTGTGCTAATAATATAAACAAGTCTGTGATCAGTGTTGCCATGTCAAAAATCCGAAAGACGGTGATTCCATTTCAAAAAAACGGTAGATTCTTAAAAATTACGGTAATTCCGTCAGGAAAAATACGGTGTAAATTACGGTTTACTAATTTTTAATAAAACAACTATTTTACCGCACAAATTGTGTGACTCGAAGACACTACCGAAACAATCACTCAAAGAAAGCTAGTTCATATTTTTAATGCAATGTAACTAAATGTAGGTAATTCTTGTAAAATTACTTGGTATGAAAACGTTTAATATTTATCGTATTGACGCGATGCATGGGTAAATCCTAAAAAAAGTAGGTAGTAAGGGTAAAAGCTTCAACTCATCCATAAGGACTAGAGTGCGCTCTTAAAACATAATTACCTAATTATGCTGTCTTTTTTTATTACGCTAAAACTAGAGTGCACTCTAAAAACATAATTACCTAATTATGCTGTCTTTTTTTTATTACGCTAAAATACTTTTTGGCAGGCAGCAATGTCACGATGTTGCCAAGATATCATTGTTAATTTTAACGGAATATGGTTTGAGAACAAAGGAATTTATTGTCAAATAACTAAACAATCGTTGTAAAAATAGTTAAGAAGGTGACTCCATAAGTATTTAATTTCTTTTTTTAAATATAGACATGGAATATGGCTAACGATTACGTCGTGCTGGGAGCTTTACACGCTTTGAGACGTACTGCTGTTTTTTTTCTACAAATATTCGTACCTCTGCAAATTACGGTAGATTTTGTCACCGTTGTCATGCTTCGACGGTAGGTGGTAAATAAGTGCGAAATACGGTGCATTTACCGTAATTACGGTGCACATGGCAGCACTGTCTGTGATACAGACTCTCGCACTCTGTTTTTTTTCTTATTTTGGCTTCACACTTGGTGTATTTAGCCGAATGATTATCGAAAGTTTGATGGACTGATCAAAATATTGAAGAACGTATGTCATTTTAGTTTAATTTTCTCATGTTGGCAATAATGCGGTGGAGTAGCGCTACTCCCGCCATTTCTCTCCCGTATAAAGCATTCCACTGCCGCGGCCGTGCTCGCAAAGTGGAATAAAGCGACAATGAGGATAAGTTTTTTATACACTCCCTGGGAGCAATCGTCCACTGGCCGTGCTAGCCCTGCAGGGATCTATTGGCGCGTGGATGACATTGACATGAGGGCGTGGGTGCGCTTTCAGGGCTACCTTCCTTGTTTTAACGGAAACATCACGATGAATAAAATCGATTGTTTTGTCTAACTTTGACGTCTTTGATTTTATATGAATAATTTGTAATACCTACATTAATAGAAAATCACAAATTAAAGGAATCATCATCATCATCATCATCAGCCTGAAGACGTCCACTGCTGAACATAGGCGTCCCCCAAAGAGCGCCACTTTGAGCCGCTGCTTGCCTCCTGCATCCATTGACTCCCCGCGGTTCTGACTAGCTCGTTGGTCCACCTAGTGGGGGCCGGCTTACGTTGCGTCTTCCGGTTCGAGGTCGCCACTCGAGAACCTTTCTTCCCCAACGGTTGTCAAATCTACGACCGATGTGACCTGCCCACTGCCACTCGGCATGCTCGGAGTTTCCTTGCGAGATAAGATCCGAAATGAGGACATCCACAAGAGAACTAAAGTCACCGATATAGCTTTGAGAATTAGCAAGTTGATTAAAATAATAATATTGGAAAATAGCGTGGTGAACGACCTGGTGAAAGCCGCGGGGAGCCGATGGATGCAGGAGGTGAGCAGCCGCTCAAGGTGGCGTGCTCTGGGGGAAGCCTATGTTCAGCAGTGGACGCCTTCAGGCTGTTGATGATGATGACTCATTGAACAATCTTCGTTTGATGCACAGATCTGTGGTATGATGTGCTATCATTCTAGTCTTACGTGACATTGGCAAAATTGTGGTTACCTCTTCATCATCATCCCACTGCTAGATATAAGCCTCTTTTATTGTGCCAATCGGATCCATGCTTGACCCGCAATCTTTACAATATTGTCAACCTACCTTGCAGTCGGGCGACCGACGTTTCGCTTGTCTTGTCTTGGCCACAGGCGAGGAGACGGCAATATGACCCGCCCAGCCCCACTTTAGCTGCATGATTGTGGTACCGACGTCCCGAACTTTGGTTCTTCGACGGATTTCCACATTTCGAACTCAATCTGAGTTTGATGCCGAGCATAGCACATACCTCTCCACGAAGGCCATTAAAAATTGAAATTAGCGTAGCATTACATACTCTTTGATGGAAATGAAATGGAAACCAATTATTTTAAGACAAAAATAACTATAATTAATAGCGTGTTCATATAACCAAATGTTGTTTCTTATAATTATTTAAAGGCATAGGTAGTTTTCTTTTTAAACATTGAATATAGGTAACAATCACCACAAATGCTGGGACAAACCAACAAATGACATTATAATATAAATCCCATCTTATTTTCTAGCAGTAGCTAACAATTCTATTACTCACATGAACAGAAAAATATTTAGCCCAACGAGTGTAGGCACATTGCATAAGTATGGATTTATGTATGAAAACTGTATGCAACATTCATAAATTTAAAGAGCAAATTCTTAAGTTCCCTAATAATAATCGGGAAAATACATCACACCTACAAAAAGTAGTGATTGTAAGTATCAACTTAAAACTAACTGTCGATCTTGATTTTATTTGGAGGGGCATCATTATGACCGTCTTGTTTCCTCTTCCGGCCCTGCTTTCCCTTGTAACCCCCCTTGCCTTTATGTTTGTTATTTCTCATATTCTTTCTACGCTTTGACATTTCTTCAATAGTCCTGTCCAAGTAAGCAGTCTCATCGTCTTCGGTTAGAAGTTTGAAAACAACGTCTGTTTCTTTGATCTTCACCTTGCCATCGGTTAGTTTCTCATTGAACTCCTTGGCAGAGTTTTCTTTTGCGAGTCGCACCCAGCCCTCCGTGTCGCCAACTTTGAAGTCTATGTATGCTACTTCTGCTCCTGTAATAAAAAAGCTCAACGACCTCAGTAGAGTCTCCCAGCAGGTTGGTCTTAAGATGAATATGGACAAGACAAAGATCATGTCTAATGCTCATGTTCCACCTATACCGGTAATTGTTGGGAACGATACTCTCGAAGTTGTCGACAAGTATGTCTACCTAGGACAGATTGTCCAATTAGGTAGGTCCAACTTCGACAAAGAGGTGGCGCGAAGAATCCAACTCGGCTGGGCAGCGTTCGGGAAGCTTCGTCCTATCTTTTCGTCCAAAATACCGCAGAGCCTGAAAACGAAAGTTTTCAATCAGTGTGTGTTGCCAGTGATGACTTATGGAACTGAGACATGGTCTCTTACTGTTGGCCTCATTAGTAAGCTCAAAGTCGCGCAGCGAGCTATGGAGCGAGCTATGCTCGGTGTTTCCCTGCGAGATAAGCTCCGGAACGAGGAGATCCGCAGGAGAACTAAAGTGACCGATATAGCTCTTAGAGTTAGTAAGTTGAAGTGGCAATGGGCAGGCCACATCGCTCGTAGAACTGACAACCGATGGGGAAGAAAGGTTCTCGAGTGGCGACCACGAACCGGAAGACGCAGCGTAGGCCGGCCCCCCACTCGGTGGACCGACGACCTGGTGAAAGCCGCGGGGAGCCGATGGATGCAGGAGGCGAGCAGCCGCTCAAGGTGGCGTGCTCTGGGGGAGGCCTATGTTCAGCAGTGGACGTCTTCAGGCTGTTAATGATGATGATGATGATGAATAAAAAAGCAGTTTTAATACAAGAGAAGCCAAAATATTATGGAAACTAATGTGAGTAGTATTCATAACTACAACTTGTATTTAGGAGAAGCTAAGTTTATAGACTGGACTGGACCGACGACCTGGTGAAAGCCGCGGGGAGCCGATGGATGCAGGAGGCGAGCAGCCGCTCAAGGTGGCGTGCTCTGGGGGAGGCCTATGTTCAGCAGTGGACGTCTTCAGGCTGTTAATGATGATGAAGTTTATAGAATATGAATACTAACCCATGTTTACTCACTAACATATTCATTTATTTATATTATATGCTGTCAACTCAATCGATGTAAAAATTGTAAATACATTGATATTTTTATATTGGGAAAAAAATCTATCATCATCATCATCATCACCCGCCCGAATTACGTCTACTGCTGAACATAGGCCTCCCCCGTGAAACGCCACTTGACGCTTATCATAGGGTAGATTTGCCATAATCACCACGCGTGGCAGGCGGCTTGGTGATTGCAAAAGATTTTAAAGAACCAAAGAAAATGCTGCTGCCCAATCCCTGGATATTCCCTTAGCCAACTCTTACGGCACCCACGGGAAGAGATGGGGTGGTCGTATCCGCTAACCGGGTCCACACGGCCTCTCAAACCGGGACCACGTGGCCTAAAAAAACAGACTAGACAGACTTCTATGTTGAGCAGTGGACGTCTTCAGGCTGTTGATGATGATGATGAGGAATTGTTGAGATCATATTCATACCTAATTCAGTAAGTGCTGCTTTGATGTCTTCCCTCGTCATTTTGTCGGTGGCTTCGTTGAACTTGAATACAGATCCGGCAGGTAGCTTGAATTCACTCTTTTCTTCTGATTGGGCCTGGGGGCACACAAAATGTATTATGAAATACTTCATCCGATATCAGATATTGCTCCATATTATATTGATTGAAAGAGGTTATCAATTTGGTTGTATTTTTTTACTAGTTGACCCACCCTGGCTTCGCTTGAGGCTTTATTAGTCTTACGCCGGCGAAGGAAGGCAGCCTTCGCCTACCTTCCTTCTTTTGCCGTCCCATCCATTCATCCCTTCGTCTTCCCTTCGACATGATGAGTATAAATAAAAAATAATACAAACAGAAAATTCTTGCATAAAAATTACATACTATATGTTTCTTCGTGCAACCTGCCCGTTTTAGAAAACAAAAAGTATCCTAAGTTATTCTGAAAAATTAGCTATAACCATACCAAACAGCGAAATCCGTTCAGTAGTACCAGCGCGATGCGTGTTCAAAGGGACAGACAGACAGACAAACAATTTAAAAAGAAATTGTTTCCACTTCTATATCGATTTCCTTCCCCTTAATAGAGACGTTAAGAAAAGTGTTGATGGACACATTCTTAGGATTACTCTACTGTAGCAGATTAAGTCAAAGTTAAATTACTTATTAGCCGTAGTAAAGGCTAGATTGTGATCTTAATGAAGCACTAGTTAAAGTACTTCATTACACAAAAAAAAAACTTCTATATCGATAAATAAGTGTAATGCAATCAAAATTTTCAAAAAATAATCAATGTACACATTTAGCTCAGTTACACTTTTATTCAAACTCAGATAGTAGATAGATGTTTGTTATCAATCTCCGTCATTTATAAACGGTTTCACCCGCGGATAAAGAGTAGCCTATGTGTTAATCCAATTAATAACCCGGATATACTAGCTTCTATAAATTTATACGTTCCTAACAACTATTTGCGAACTGGGCCCCGTTTTATAAAGCTACAAGTACAAGCTAACAATTGTAGCAGCTACAAGAACAAGTAACTACAAGTTACTAGTTACGGCGTTTTATAAACAACAATTGTCGATTACAAGTGTAAATTACAAGTATAATGCACATCACTATGAACGTCACTGAAGCCTCACGGCAGGGACCACAGACTAAGTAGAGGTTAAAGTGTAGATTATGATATTACAAGTTGCACATCACTATGAATGAACGTCACGGTCAATAGCTTTTTTTATTTTGGCTCCCATTCATTAGTGAATTTAGCCAGTGTGAATTTTACATTAAATCCCTACATAATATAGAAATTAAAAACATTATCTATTTGTTTGTTGTGGCTTTCATGCCAAATTGGATGACCTTTTTTAGATGAACTTATATTACCGGGATAGATGCGGTTTTTTTCGGAAATTCATGAAATCCCGCGGAAAATTATGCAAGTTTTAGGTGAAATCGCGGGGCGTCTCTAGTTTTAAGTAAAGCTATTTAAGTAAATAAAGTTGGGTCTAAGTCACTATTCTCATAATAGGTTTTGTAATATACAGCTACGCTCATTTTTCATGCGCTTCACTCAAGCTGAATTTCTCATTACTTAAACATAATCAGTTCATATTTACTTAATTTAACTAATTGAACATTAATTAATACGTGACACGACCAATACAATACACTTTCAATAAATTTATCTAAACTTGTACTTCATTTTACCTAGCTCCTTAGTCAGGTAAAAAACTTAACAAACTGTAGTTCCGTACACTTGTAATGACCAAAACAATTGTTCGATTTTACATTTTAAAAATGAAAACACACTATGGATTGTCTATGGTCTAAGAACAAGTGCTTGTAATTCATAGAGTAAAGCAATATATCGGGGGATGTAGCTTGTAACTTGTTGTCTTGTAGCTTTATAAAACGCATTATTTCACTTTTTTTTGGCTGTGTTGCCAGTTTTTCGCTACAAGTACAAGACTTGTAGCTTTATAAAACGAGGCCCTGGGCGTCGTCGGCACCAGTTGTTCGCTTGTCCAGTACCGCGGACGCACCACTGCAATAATTCACCCACGTTGCGGGCACTAGCCTTACTAAACGCATTTACTCACAAGTGCCAGCATGTTGATGTATTTCACGATAATTTACGGACCATATGTAATAACTTTATGATTTATACCTGTCACCATTGCAATAGTTAGCGTTTTGGTAATACTGTAAGCTAACTACTATAAACTGAATAATAAATAAATAAATAAATAAATAAATCCAGTGTATAAGCTATCTCTATTCCAATCCAAATCTGTCCAGCCGTTTAAGTGTGTGAAAAAGTAACAAACATACAAACTTTCGCCTTTATAATATTATTGTGGAAAAAATAAATTATTTGAAATGATAATATACATTCAGGTTAGTTCTATACAATTAGAAATTTCATCAACATCGATGTAGAAGAATTGTTTTGAAATCAAATAAATTATAAATAAGATTTAGAATGTTTGCTCTTTTTCTAGTTGGGAGTGCCGAGTCTATTGTATGTATTATATTTTATTACTGTTTAACAACCTTATAATATCTAAACTATTATTGTTATCTATAGCTGCCTCTTATTATTGTTTTTTATTTGGGTAATCTTTTCTTTTTCTTTTTTCAACCAGCACTATAACTCGTTCCACACTAAAGTCACAGATAACCCCCAATAGATACCGCATTACGGGATTTTTGTTCGGATCCTAGCTCACCAAAACTGGCGGAAGGCGCGGGTTGCGGGGACTGGAGCCAATGCGCTATTATTGGCTGTTTCGAGTGACGCCCTAATAATGAACTCTAATAATTGGCCGAAACTACGGCCGTGCTGCGAAGCGGCAATTTATATAGAACCATTTACCCCAATGTGTGGTGCGCGCTCGTCGTCTTTCATGCGGTATCTATTGGGGGTTATCTGTGACTAAAGTTAACTGGAAGAAAATGCTACTTAGCATTAAGTTCGCCATGTACTTGGTTTACTCTTGTGCAATAAAGCATTTTCTATCTATCTATCTAATTTGTTATGTTCTTTTAAAACTGGTAAGTCCAGATTGTGAGTATAAAACCTTACATCATCTTTCTTGGATTTGCCTTTGTCCTTCTGTTGCTTCCTAGCAGCATATTCTTCTTGTTTCTTCTCGAAATAATCATGTTGCCAGAGGATGAGCAGTTCCGACTCTCCATACTTTGTATCTTTTAGCGCCATAAACTTCTCTGCCTGAAAATAAAAATAGGTAAAATACATAAATATTTTTTTTATTTCTTTTGTTATCAATCTTTGATAATTATCCTGGATGACCAATGCAAATGCAATGCTGGACACGGAAGATGTAGTGAAGGCTGGCCCTCCACTAGGTAAACCTACAATCTGGTGAAAACCATGGGGAGCCGATGGACGCAGGAGGCAAGCAGCCGCTCAATGTGGTGCTCTGTAGGGGAGGCCTATGTAGCAGTGGACGTCTTCAGGCTGTTGATGGTGATTATGATTATGATTATGATGATTCTGGATGTCTTATATTGTAAAGTTAAACCAAGTCACTTCTATGTAAATGTGAGAAGGAAAACAAAGCACTTTAGGATCTCGAAAGTGGATAAAAGTGCAAAGCACACAATTTGCCACGCAAATTATTATCAGCTCCAAAAAATATTATTGTGTCATATTGTGAATATACTGTAGTAATTACTCAACTCAAATGGCAAATGACGCACTTAAAACAGTTCAAACCGATTTGTATGATAATCATATGAACTACAAAAAATGACATACGAGATTGTGTTTATACAAGGTGAGAACTCACTTAAATCAAATGATAAAGGATGAATGAATGAAAAAGGTGCACAGTCAGTTTTTGCCTTTTGACTTTTAGTTACATCATAGGTTGCTCAAATGTTAATTAAAAAATGTAAAATATAATACCTGTTCCTTATTCTTAAACATTGCAAACACTGATCCTTTGAACATCTTCTTCTTAGTATTCCTATCTTGGTACTTTCTCATGATTATATTCTCAACTTCTTCAAACTGCTTGAAGAACTTCAGCAGATCATCTAATGATAGGTCTTTGGGGAAACCTTTAGCGTAAATGGTGCGGGAGCCGAGTTCCTTACGGCGGTCTTCGTTCATTTCTGGAATGGGTAGCTCAGGGTTCCTTCGCACCTTTTTATTGTCATCAGAAACCTGAAAATGTATGGGTGACTGGTTAAACAAGTAAAATATATATATAAATAAATAACACCCAACACTCACATACATACGTCCTGGGGGCGTACTGTGAGCTCTTAGCGCGATTCAAAACTGAGCCTATATTGGATCACTTTGTTTTTTTGTATGGACATTTTGACAAGCGAGCCAGTGTAGGCTCTGTTTTGAATCGCGCTAAGAGCTCACGGTACGGCCCCTGGACCCTTGACTGGCCCGATAGCTCAAGTAGTAGTAGCTCTGCCTTCTGAACTATATAGGTTGTGGGTTGGATTCCCACCTGGGACAAACATTTGTGTGATGAACATTGATGTTTGTTCTGTGTCTGGGAGTTATGTTTGTAATCAAAACAAAAAAAAAGTATCTAAGTATTGTATCAGTTACTGGTTCCCATAGTATAAGCTATCCTTAGTTTGGGGCTAGATGGCGCTGTGTATGTCCACACATATTTATTTATATCTGTGCACAAAAACATCTCCTGTTGAGGGAATCAAGCCCACCACCTCTGGGTTATGAGCCCACCTGCTCAACCAATACACCACAGAGGCTGTCAAAGAACAGCACGGTGTTCAGATTATGATTCTTGCAAACTCCACTTTTAACCATTTTCAATAATAGTAAGGAGAGTCTGATCATTGCTATAGTAACAGTTGTGAATATGACATTTAGTAAATAATGCAAAAAAACTAAAGTTGCTTGATAGATTGGTTTCTTACTTACAATGGCAAAAGAAAATATCACCAGTACTTGGCCACATAGCCTAGCTAGAGCATATCAAAAAGCAACAGTGGCAACATTAATGGCTGATATGTTACATTGATTGGTGATGGAAACCCCAATATGTTAGTTATTGTTGATGCCTAGTATGTGTGTGCACATTATCTACAGGATGCAATTGAATTTATTGGCATAAATTGAGTATATGATAGTACATCAGTTATTGATGATTATTAAAGAGTAAAGAGTGCAAAAGAAAATATTTTTTAATGAAAATTACAGTTTTAATTACCATGTATACACACATACACACACATGGCAGGACCAGTAAATGCATCAGCTGGCAGGCCAGCCACCCTCCCCCTACACTACTTGTTGGACACCCCAATAGAATGGACATGCTTTTTTTTTTCAAATTCCTGCATTATCTATAAATTCATTGTGAAGGTACATTAAGGTAACGAGTAGAGCCAGATAAGCAGGTCCAAATCCGTTCAAAGAAACATTAACCTTAACATCATAGTCTTAAATATCAATTCAGTCTGCTCTTCAGCGCGGCGCTTACGACAAAGACAATGCACGAAACGACTGATTTTGACGGTTTTTAATGAATATCTATTTCTATATAGTATTTTTCAAAGTTTTTAAGTCATTTCGACATCTGAATGTTTGTTGGGAATACACTAACTTATTTTTTGTAAAAATATATTCAGTAGAAACTCAGTAAAATGGGAACATACAAATTTTTTGAGGGAGGTTTGTGGTTTTTTTCTATAGAGCTATATTTATTAATCTTGTATTTGCGGACATCACAAACAACTTAATGAAATAAGACATACAAGAATAATAGATGATATATTACATTCAAAGCTCCACATACCACCAGGAAATGTACCAAAAAACACCTTGTTTTCTCTACTTGTCGCCTTAAACCAAATTACCACCAAAAGAGCAATTGAAGTTATTATCTGGTTATCATTATTTATCAATACACTAGCACCTTTACTGCTGATGCATGTATGTATTTCATAACATCACATAACAGTGCAATTATAAGCTTATAACCTTCATTGAACAATATACAAACCTCAAGCAACCCAGATGTAGACTTCAAAAGGGCCTTAGCAATGACATCAGTGTCCTTACTAAGCTTGGAAAGCCGATTGAACCTTATCAGCACATCAATTGGCACCCACCCATCGTCCAGCTGTATTTGCTCACGGAGAAACTTGTCACGAGGGATGTTGATGTCGCCTGATGATCATGATTAATGAAAGTAGTTAAATCGAAGCGCTCGATTCCAACACATACACACCCACATGTCAGTATCATCAAAAATTAGACAAAACATCGCGCTCATTTTTTTGCCAGCGTAGAGCGTATTTGTGTTAAGTGTTTATCGGAGTCAAGCGGCCGCCCGGCTACCGCTTAGTCTCCGACCGACCGCAGTAACCCAAAAATGAAATCTTAAGAGTCTATACAACGTCAAAATGCTTAAAATGGCAAAGCATGAGGCCGTGTCCTCATTGTACTGACTAACATGTAATTCATGTTTTAATTGCTATACGCGTTTTCTGAAATACAATACAGCAAATATAAAAAATTTCGCGCTCGTTTCGCTCGCGTATTTAATGTGGTTACTATATTTTGTGTTATATTAAGCGCGTTTGTACTGACTGACATGTAACTCATGTTTGAATCGTCATACGCGTTTTTGTAATACAATTCGGCAAATATAACAATATTCGCGCTCGCTTCGCTCGCGTATTTAATGTACTTTTAGATTTTATAAAGAGTATTTTGACAATAGTACTAGAGATGAAACCTCCCTCCCCCTCCGCAGAAAAGGTTATATTTATTTACAGCACTCCCCCCCTTGAGAAATTTCTGTATCCGCGCCTGGTCTCTAGACAATGTCTAGTCCAACGATTCAAGAAAAAATGCCAGCGGGATGATACGATTTTGTATTACGTTTAATTTTGGCTTCGCATTTTAGTTGTGAGTGCTATGTTCTTGCTCTTGTGGAAGGGTCTTTTCCATCACCTCTCAAAATAAGCAAGGTTTCGCCGCTTTTTAAAGGAAAGGGGAAGCGCGAATTATTCGATAATTACAGACCCGTTTCTATAATTTCCGCTCTAGCAAAAATTTCCGAGAATGGACTGAGCTTCTCGTCTGTTAAAATATCTATCGGAAACCAAAGCCCGTTCTGAGCGGCAGTACGCATACCGCGAAGGACGGTCCACTACGTCCCTTACCCGTGATGTGGTTCGGAGTATAATGACCGGTCGGGAAAGGAAGCTGCAAGTTGCCCTCTTATGCTGTGACCTGTCAAAAGCATTTGACGTGGCAGACCACGCCGTACTAGCCGTCAAATTGCGACACTACGGGCTGAGGGGCACGTCTTTTGAGTTGATGACAGAGCTACTACGAGACAGATCACAGATAGTGGTAGGCAGTGGGGGCGAAGTGAAGTCGGATCCATTAACCTCCTTAATGGGCGTGGCCCAGGGATCTTCCGTGTCGAATATACTGTTTTAGCTGCTCTTGAATGATCTGCCAGAAGCTGTCCCCACAGCTGACATATTTATGTATGCTGATGTCGTGGCCACGGTGGTAACAGCACCGTCGGATCTACTTGAGCAGCAGTTGAATATAACCTCTAT
This sequence comes from Ennomos quercinarius, assembly GCA_910589525.2. Taxonomy (NCBI): domain Eukaryota; kingdom Metazoa; phylum Arthropoda; class Insecta; order Lepidoptera; family Geometridae; genus Ennomos; species Ennomos quercinarius. The sequence continues at coordinate 3,106,102 of OU342491.1, forward strand.
TCAGCTTGCGGGATGGTTCAATGTGAACGGTCTTGCACTCAATCTTAAAAAAACTCACTTCATTCATTTTTACCTTTATTCATTTTACCGGTCTCCCAGACCTTTAAAGGTACTAGTGAGTGGAGTCAAGATAGTGCAAGTTGCATCCACCGCATTCCTAGGGTTTGAGTTGGATAGGGGACTACAGTGGGAAAGCCACATAAATAAATTATGTGGAAAGTTAGGCAGCGCGTGCTTCTCACTGAGTTGTGTTGCTAGGGGAGGGTAGTGCCTGCAAAAGTAGTAAGGTCCTGTTACTTTGCAACTGTACACTCCTTGCTACAGTATGGTGCGGAGCTGTGGGGGAGAGCGTCAGACTGGCACCGAGCATTCGTAATGCAAAAACGGGCAGTCCGAATCATTGCGAAAATCCCACGAGACATTTCTGCTCGTCCACATTTCAGGAGGCTTGGAATCCTTACTTTGCCATCACTTGTAATACTACAGATAGCAATGTATGTTAGGTTAAACCTAAGCTCTTATACAAAGCACAGCGATGTGCACTCATATAATACCCGTAATAAGGATAAGCTCTGCACTGTTTCGAGAAACCTAACGAAACCAGAAAAAGTTTTGCATGTTATTGGACCGACGATATATAACAAACTGCCAGGGCATATTACTGCTTCGGCAATTAGTTTCAACTGTTTTAAGAGTAAATTAAAATCCTGGCTTGCCGAGCAAACGTTTTACAGCTTTGACAATTCATTAATTTTTAAATGAGCATAATGACATATATTTTAATATTATTATTATAATTATATTTTATTTTTTTACTATTGAGTATATTGACTTGAAAATTCTTTTATTTTCTTTTTGTATTGTATTGTATGTGTTATGAATGTCATACTAATTAGTACTACCTTAGAATATAATGCCATATGATTAAGATGAGCGAATTGATAATTAATGTAATTGCCTAAAATGTAATTTATTGAACAATTATAAATAAATGAATATGAATATGACTATAAAGGTTTTCTTATTTTACTGAGGCAGTGACGTTAACGTACCAAAATAATACTCTACTTGGCGAATTATCCCGGATTCCAGCGCAGTCTCATCTGCGGAATCGTTTGTTTCTTCTTTATTTTCCTGTCCATTGGTATCTGGCACCTCTTTTACTTCAGTCATATTGACTTTGCTGCGAAATAAAGGCGAAATATAAAAATTCTAGGTAGGCAACTCGGAGCTCGGAGGCCCACAAGGCAAGTCACAACAATAAAGATCTGTATGAAAAAACTTACTGGAATATCTATGTGGGTAATAGAAATAAAAATGTATTAGTTCGGTTACAGTTTTATGGAACAATATCAACTGAAAACCGCCGTTTTGCTGTAAAACACGTGTTTTAGTTTAATATTTGCTACACGCGGCCGCGCAAAGAACAATCGTTTTTAGTTTTGACATTGACAAATAGAATAGGCACTTCATTTGACATTGACATCTATAAAAGACATCTTTTGTTTCTTATATTTTGGCTCGCTCGACACAGTGTATTTAGCCAGTGTCAAGTATTATAATTTTTAGATTTTTACTACGTGAGTACTCATATAAAAGTATTGAATTGATACCGTTATCTACTCATATGGTAGGTACTAAAGTTCAGAGTTCGAGAACAAAATGGTAAACAAAGAAACTCCAAAATAATGTCAGTATCAAAGCGACATTTCAGAGGTGCTGCACATTTTTCACCCAAAAAAATTCAAAACTTTTGACGGACTTTATATACCTGCTATAAAATAGTACGGGCACAGATTATATAACAGGTAGTATACTAGTACCATATGTGTAATAAATACTAATAGTGAGTCAACTCAGCGGCTAGACGGAGCAACGATGGGGTGCGGTATGAAGGAGAGCGGAGGTTCCCCCCTGCCCGTGACGTCTGCGGTAGTACCGACCGGCTCGCTTGCGTGTCGGTACGCCCGTTCAGGCATGTCGCTGACACAGAACAAGTTGCATGGATTGTGTTCAAGCTACTCATGAGATCCGTTAGTATAGAATATACTATGGAACTACATTGTTTGCATATAATTTGATAAAATTGAATGTTTACTAAGAAGTACCTACCTTTTACCTACTTAGATCCTACATCATGAAAATGTGTATGTACTTATGTATCGATTTTAGCCGCATAAAAATTCTTTGTTAGTATAATACTGAATCAGTGAATTAAGAATTCTTCTATTATACGTATATTGAACGTACTACGTGAATAGAAAAAGAATACTTCGACCTATCTTTTCGTCCAAAATACGAATAACTATATAACGAAGGTTTTCAATCAGTGTGTGTTGCCAGTGATGACTTATGGAACTGAGACATGGTCTCTTACTATTGGCCTCATTAATACCTAAGCTCAAAGATGCGCAGCGAGCATATATGCTCGGTGTTTCCCTGCGAGATGAGATCGTGACGTAAGGAGGAGATATACAGGAGAACTAAAGTCACCGATATAGCTCTTAAAATTAGCAAGTTGAAATGGAAATGGCAACCCACATCGCTCGTAGAATCTGGTGAAAACTGCGGGGAGCCGATAGATACAGGCGAGTAGCCGCTCAAAGCGGTGCTCCGTGGGGGAGTCCTATGTTCAGCAGTGGACGTCTTCAGGCTGATCATGATGATACTACGTAGTCTACGTATAACTTGCAGTAAAATACTGAGAACTTAACTGAATCAAGATATCATCATAAAACAGTAGTGCGGTAATGTAAAGTAAAAAGCACACGTCCGTAATATCTTGGATTATGAACCTAAAACCGGTGTGATAAGAGCCACTGTATGAACAACTGTTATAAAAATAAATTATTACAAAACACAAAATTATTATCTAAGAAAATGTTTTTCTGACTACCCTTGCTTATTTTTAGGGACTAGACATTGAGACGGTCTTGTAGGTATTTTGCGGTATAACAAAGGAGTTGACCCACTATTAGTATTTATTACACATATGCTAGTACTGGTTATAAGGGTGTTCCTAATGTTTTTTTTATTATGATTGCATTTCTCTTGTGATTTTATACGCATTGATGAGACATTATATATGGACGCCTTGAATTTCATGCGCACCACTTTTCATGTTCCCAAGTTCTAAATATACGAAAGTAATACAATTTAGTAGTGTACTTATATCTCCCTAGGTGAATTAATTAAACAACCAACTTTGTTTCGTTTTTATTTATAAAATAACTCAATCTCTGAGTCTTGAGACTCAGATTCGGAACTTAGCACGAATAACGAACAATAAAAGCGGCAACTGCACGAAATGTTTTAAGCCGCGGCAGTGTTCCCAGTCGAAGAAAAATAACTGCACGAAAAAAATCTTTCGGTTAGTCTAACTTTGTTTAAAATAATAACCATGTAAAACTAGAAGCTTCAAAATAATTTAATCATTCAGTTGAACCATATTATTCTTTAAAAATAAGTAAAACTAATTTCTGTCATCAAACTGTGGATTGTACAATTTTATATCAATTATTTTGTGCTGTCAACCTCTTTGTTTACCTTTTTGATCTTGAACTCTAAACACTAATAATTATAGTCGATGCGAAAAAGTACTTGGTATCGAAAGAAAAGTATCGAGTACTTACTCGTATTTATTAGGATCGGAACATCCCTACGGGTGGTTTGTGCACTGTGTTTGTGCACCACTTTGTTTTTTTCTCTAATCTGTGCTGGCTGTACAATATATTTTGCTGTGCAAAATCGGTCGAGCCCCCTTATTACCTAATTTGCGACAGGCGTAAATCTCGCGGTGATTGCTGTCATACATCCTTAGTGGTGTCGAGCATGTATGCTACGCTGCACCACTAATTATGTATGACAGCAATCACTGCGAGGTTTACGCCTGTCGCAAATTAGGTAATTAGGGGGCGGGCATAGATTAGAGAAAAAAACAATTGACTATAGTCCGGCCCCTTAATTACCTAACTCGCAACAGGTTTGCGGCAGGCGTAAATCTCGCGGTGATTGCTGTCATACATCATTAGTGGTGTCGAGCATGTATGCTTCGCTACTGCTGTTGCTTTGCTACTGCTGTCGCATTGCTGTTGCAAATTTTATGTAATTACCCCAGTTTCTGGAACGTTTAAAGTTAAACTCTTGTCAACCTTAAAATACTGAACGTTCATTGGTTGACGATAAACAGGCAACCAATGAGCGTTCAGTATTTCAAAGTTGACAAGAGTTTAACTTTAACAAACGTTCCAGAAACCGGAGATAAGACTACGTATAATAATATATTAATTAATTAATTAATTAATGTACGATTAAGCTGTTATTTTCAAAAGTGTGTTCGATATGAATGGACTGTATACGACGAAAAAATGGTGCGAGAAAGATTTTGGATATGAGTAAAAGGCTGTGTGTGCAACTCACCAGGAAACCCGCTGTGGCGGATTTGGACTGGAGTTTCGGTACCTTCCACTAAACTTTGGTTCGCTAGCTTACCGCGGAATAAGTTTGGGTTACCTGACCAGTACAGCGCGGGCTCCGGATGGTGTTCACAGTCTTGATGAGTGCAGATGGTAGCGCACGCGATATTTTAATAGTTGTGACTTCCGTAAACGACAAACAGGGCTTCGCCCTCGACAAACTGCTATCACAGCACGAAAAATACAATTGTTTCGACAAAAACGATCCGCCTTCGACGGCGGCAAAACGACAAGAAGAAAAGTGTTGCTAGTTAGAAACTACTAAGTCGCCTGGTGTCTTAGGGATACCAGGTCTTTCTACATGAAATAAATACGAAAAGTGAACATTCCGCCCACCTAAATGGGTACATTTACGCGAATTAACAAGAATTTACTAAGTTACTAAACGAAAAGACTTTAAAAACGACAAATTACAAAACGAAAAGGTGGGGAAACGATAAGTTAATCAAAGATTGGCAAGGGACAAAGTTTGACAAGCGGTCTCTTATACTCACTTGTCGCAGTTCGAACCGTTGCGACACGACAAACTCCATCAGCTCCTCTGTGCAGGGCAACTATACGACCCATCTTCCACTGCATCGGATGGCATTGTTCATTTACGATGAGAACGAGAGTACCGACAGCTGGATCTCCGCGAATCTTATTCCAGCGCATCCGTTGCTGTAGAGTATGGATGTATTCATGATGCCATCTGCGCCAAAAGTCTTGGTGCATTTTCTGAAGTAGCTTCCAGCGATGTAGAGCAGTAATGTTTGAATCGACAAGGTGTTCTTCCGGAAGAATCGACAAAGGCTCTAGCGTCAGAAAATGTCCAGGAGTGAGCGCCGAAAAATCATTTGCATCAGAGCTGAGAGGTGTCAGCGGTCGAGAGTTTAACAAGGCTTCGATTTGTGCGAGTACGGTATAAAATTCTTCGAAAGTAAGTCTCTGCGTTCCAATAACTCTCGCGAGATGAGTTTTAACAGATTTTATACCCGCCTCTGCTAGGCCATTGAAATGTGGGCTTCCCGGAGGACTAAACGAGAACTCTATTTCTTGCGACTCAGCGGAATCTTTCATCAAAGTTCCCAAGTAATTACTCGCGCCTACGAAATTTCTGCCTTGGTCCGAGATAATTTTGCTACAACGACCGCGGCGCGCAATAAATCGCTTTAGAGCAGCAAGAAATGCCTCCGTTGACAACTCCGAAGCCAATTCCAAGTGAATGGCCTTTGTGCTTGTGCACACGAAAACGCAGATATAGCCTTTAAATGTCCTAACTCCGCGTCCACGACCGAGAGCAATGTCGAAAGGTCCACCGTAATCGATACATACGGTAGAGAAAGGTTTGATTTGATTGACGCGATAGGAAGGTAAGTTTCCCATAAGCGGAGCCGGAGCGGGTTTAGGGTTGACTCGAAAACATTTCAAACATTTTGAAATGACCGCACGTATGGCTCGCTTGGGCGATAAAATCCAAAACGTTTGAGCGAGAAGATTTTGCAAAGTTTGAGCACCAGGGTGCATGTAAGTTTGATGATAGTCGTCGATAATTAAAAATGTAAGTCGATGGTCACGAGGTAAAAGCAAAGCGTGTTTTGTTTCGAAATCTAAATCTGCGTGAGCTAAGCGACCGCCCACCCTCAAAAGACCCGCGGTATCAAGAAACGGCGATAATTTTCGCAAACTCTTGGGAAGAGAGTTTGGAAATCCAGATTTAAGTTTCTCTATCTCAATCGAAAATGCACTTTGTTGAGCATGTTTGATCAAAAACATCAACGACCTTTTGATTTCAAAAGGCGACAAAGCACCGACTAGTTTGGGATTGAGATTAGGTCTTGAGTTGTGCAGAAATCGAAAGATACACGCAAGCACACGTTTGACTGCCGAGAGCGACGAAAACTTATTCGAAAGTTGATCGACTACATCAACTTCCAGCGAAGCTACGAGAGTGTAAATCTTCTGCTCTTCTTCTACGACACTAGAATTTGTGGCGAAAGACGAAACAGGCCACTCAACCTCAGGCTTAGACAGCCAGGTTGGGCCATTCCACCAAAGTGCATGCTCTACCAAATCGATAGGTAGAGTTCCTCGAGAACCACAATCTGAAGGATTGTCCGAGGTACCCACATGCCTCCAGAACTCAGGCGCAACTCTTTCCTGAATGTGGCTGACTCTATTGGCCACGTAAGTCTTCCACTTGGATGGACAAGACTTGATCCACGACAAGGCGACTGTAGAGTCAGACCACGCGACGATATTTTGGACTGCATGAAACGGGCTGAGCGCTTCTACGACAGCAGTCATCAGGTCAGACAATAAAACTGCAGCCTGGAGCTCCAGTCTGGGTATCGAAAGCTTACGAAGAGGTGCAAGTCGACAACGTGCGGAACAAAAATGTACAGAACAACAACCTTCTGTATCGACAACACGCACGTAAGTCACGGCACAGAATCCGCGTTCAGACGCATCGCTGAATCCGTGGACTTGCAAAACGACAAATGACGACACCATACGGCGAGGTATGGATATAGACGACAACGACGACAACTGCGATTTGAATCGCATCCATTCTGAAACGATAAATTCAGGTGCATCATCATCCCATGAGACGCCTGAAATCCACAAAAGCTGTACCAAATACTTCAAGTAGAAGGTAATTGGTCCGAGAAAACCGAGAGGGTCGTAGACGCGGGAGAGCTCCGAGAGCAATGTGCGCTTGGTGCATCTACGATTCTCCACGACAACCTTGAATCGAAAGCAGTCCGAATGTGAAAACCACAAGAGTCCGAGAATTTTCAACGAGACATCAGAAACGTCCTCGAAACGTTTGAAATCCTCAGAATACAAATCGGTAGAAGGAAGGTCAACGAAAAAGTCTCTATGATTTGATGTCCATTTCCTGAGATCAAAACCACCGGACGACAAAATTTGAGTGAGCTCAGATCTCAGTTCTAGAGCTTGACTGATAGAGTCAGCTCCACTGACGACATCATCGACGAAAATGTCTCTACTTAGTACCGCAGAGCCAAGAGGATGGTCAGAGCGAGCCTCTTCAGCCAGCTGTGTGATGGTGCGGAGAGCTTGGTAGGGTGCTGATGAAACTCCGTAAGTAACGGTACGAAGCCTATAATCCTGTACAGGTTCATCAGCAGACGGCCTCCACACGATGCGCTGGTAATCAGCGTCAGCCTCGGGCACCAATATTTGGCGATACATCTGCTTCACATCGCCCGTGAACACGATTGCATGCCAGCGAAAGCGGACCAACAAATCAAATATATTTGTTTGAAGTTTTGGTCCCGACAACAAAGTATCGTTCAGCGAACGATGCTGACGATCACTGCAACTCGCATCGAAAACTACGCGTAATGGTGTGCTTTTGCTTTCCGGACGCAATACTCCGTGATGAGGAATATAGTAAAGGGGGCCATCATCGACAACAGGTGGCTCTACTTTTTCCATATGACCGGAGTCTTCATAGTCCTTCATGAACGAGACATAAGCCCTTTTGTAATCTGGGTTCAACTGAAGTTTTTTCTCAATTGACGAAAATCTTTTTATAGCGATAGCACGTGACTCTACAAAATTAGGTTTATTCAAGGGATCAACAAAAGGTAAAGGAACGACAAATCTTCCTTCATCCGTACGACAATGATGATGAGTGAAGTAATCCTCACACAGTTGGTCCTCCTTCGACAAAACTTTAGGTTGTGGTCCAACTTGCTCTACTTCCCAAAATCTTTTGAGAGAGTCATCCAACGACAAATTCGACACGAAAAAGCAAGTTTTATTTTGGGGGTTACAACAACGAAAATTGGTGGTGTGATATTTAGTGTCACACCCACCCAACAAAATCCAACCAAAGTTGGTATTCAGTGCGTTAGGCTGCCCTGGTTTACCCCTTTTCAAACCAGGTAGCAACGCCGACGAGAAAACATCTGCATTTAAGAGCATGTCAATAGGACCTGGGTTATTAAACTCAGGATCCGCAAGTGTCAAACCAATAAGATGAGACCATGATGCTGGCTCTATCTGTTGTGTGGGTTGATCTGAACAAATTGATGGTAATACAAAAGCCTCCAAATCCAAACTAAAATTCCTATTCATTGACTTGACATTACAGGACAATGACCCCAATGTGTTTGCTACAACATTTCCAATACCATTAACCGAGTGATGACTTTTTGCTATTGGCAACCCTAGTGACCTGGCACAAGATTCCGACACAAAGTTGCTAGCACTTGCACAGTCCAATAAGACCCTGGCAGGCTTGAATTGACCATGGCAGTCCCTAATTAAAACTTTAGCAGTTGCAAACAACACATTGTCACTCTTTGTTGTTGAAGTTAACACTGTATTTTGGTTTCTGGTGTCATCAGCAGAACCACTGTTGAAAATCTTCCGTTCAAAATGTAGCAAGTTATGATGTGAATATTGGCATTGGTTACACTTAAAACCCGAACGACAATTTTTTACTAAATGTGAAGGCGAGAAACACAACAGACAAAGTTTCTTTTCTTTAACAAAGTCAAACCGGTTTTGAGTTGACAATTTCAAAAACTTTTCACAAGAGTCAAGGCTGTGTTGTCCAGTACAACACAAACAATTATTGGTAGCTGCCACGACAAACGATGAGGACTTTCCCTTCCGAATATTATTGTTAGTAGTCCCACTACTACTACTAGGTTTAATATTAGAGACATCCAAGGCATGATAATACTTCTCAAGAAAACTCTGCAATTGTTCAAATTTAGGTATGTCATCCGAGTTAAATTCCAACTGGAAAGCCTCACGTGTAAACCTATCCAGCTTTGACCACAATAAATGAAATAACATGAAGTTCTTATCGGGTAACTGATACTTATCTAATATTGCTAAGTTTTCTGCAAAGGTACGATGAACACGCTCTAATTCCAAACTAGATTTAGCTTTAATTGATTCACAATTTAAAAGTTTATCATAGTAAGTGAATGCAATCTGCCTCTTTCTATTATAGTACTTGTTCAAAGTATGGTATGCATCTAAGTAGCTATCATCTGTTAAGGGAAAGTTTTTTATCAAATTATAGGCATTACCTTCGACACTCGACAATAAATAGTGGAGCTTCTCCACATTCGACATATCTCTCTTGTGAACTAAAGAGTCATATAATTGAATGAAACTAATCCAATTTTCTACTTTACCATCAAAAGTTTTCAACGTTAGTTTGGGCAATTTTGCAGAAACAGGGAACGACGCACTTGCAGACACGTTATTGTTATTTCCGCGCACATTAAACGATAACAAACGCTTTTTAATTTCACGAAACTTCTTCTCGAAGTTGATGCTAACCGACACTTCTGTTTTACGTGCATGACTAGGTAACGACGCGATTACATTTCGCTGAGCCGCATGAAAATCTGACGCTATTTCATTCAAATCCTGTTCCGTATAGCCCGCCAAATCCAAGTCTTTGTCATGATCGATCATTTCCAATCGCATAATAGCGTAATCACGCGCAATAAGGTTAGAATCGCCGGCGACAACTTCCTCACTCATTTTCGATGAACCTGACGATTCCGTCATTTTGACTTTTGACATAAAGCGACTTTGACAACTAAGTATAACGTTGACTTTGACACCTTGACACTTGCCAATCCACCAAACTAATTAAATTGATTAAATTCTACTATTTACTACCAACGCTCAATAAATATCATCCGAAGGTATTTTTCAAACTAATAAAATGAAAGTAGGGTATTTAATAAAAATGTACAAATTTCGACTGAATTCGATAAAATAACACTATTAATCACGAAAAAAGGTCACTACTACAAAAGATACGGCCGAAGGGCCAAAAAAATGTACGATTAAGCTGTTATTTTCAAAAGTGTGTTCGATATGAATGGACTGTATACGACGAAAAAATGGTGCGAGAAAGATTTTGGATATGAGTAAAAGGCTGTGTGTGCAACTCACCAGGAAACCCGCTGTGGCGGATTTGGACTGGAGTTTCGGTACCTTCCACTAAACTTTGGTTCGCTAGCTTACCGCGGAATAAGTTTGGGTTACCTGACCAGTACAGCGCGGGCTCCGGATGGTGTTCACAGTCTTGATGAGTGCAGATGGTAGCGCACGCGATATTTTAATAGTTGTGACTTCCGTAAACGACAAACAGGGCTTCGCCCTCGACAAACTGCTATCACAGCACGAAAAATACAATTGTTTCGACAAAAACGATCCGCCTTCGACGGCGGCAAAACGACAAGAAGAAAAGTGTTGCTAGTTAGAAACTACTAAGTCGCCTGGTGTCTTAGGGATACCAGGTCTTTCTACATGAAATAAATACGAAAAGTGAACAATTAATATATAATGTAATGCAGACTTTTTAATATTGCGACTGAAGGACTTTGTATCCAGGTCAAGAAATAAATTAAAAGGAGTTTTGGCGGGAACGTGAAAAAGTTCACGTCGTTGCATTGTATTATTTCACAAAACTTATGCTTTTTCTAGTGTTAATGTTTAAAATTAGTGGCATTTTACGCATTGAGTGCTGAATTACGAGTATAAGTGTGGGCAAGTGATATAATGTAGTGAAACGTGGTTTTTCGTGTTGCTTCCAAAATTCCATAGAAGCCTCTAGTAAAGTTGCCACTACTTTACTAGGGCATGACTTAGACTGGATTATGACTACCTGACTCAGACTGGACTATGACTACCCTGACTGATTGTGACGAAGACTTGACTTTATATGAAATATTTCATAATACTATGAAGAACTACAATACTTGACACTGGCTAAATACACTATGTGTGGAGCCAAACTATAAGAAAAAAAAAAAAAAAACCGCAAATGTCAATATGTCAGTCTGTTTACTTACTCCGGCTTTTTTTTTTTTTTTTTCGGCGGGAACCTGAAAAGTGAAAAGGCGCGCTTTTAAACAAATATTTTTAAAAAACCCAAAATTATTGTAAATTTGTATATTTTTCGTGTATATAGTCTTGTATATATTTGTAAATAGAGCACAACCTTAGAGAGGGCCCAAGGATGGGCAAAAAACGTAAAAGAAAAGGAGATGACTCTCCACCTGATGAGCAGCAGCAGCGGCAGGTCTCATCCTTCGAGTCTTGCGATTCCGACTCGGACTCTCTGAAGTCGATCGCTGTAGAAACACCAAAAGCTAAAAACAAGGATAAGTATGACATCTTTAAGGTACGTGGATACTCGCGTAAGTACCCTGAAGACTCGAAAAAGACCAAGTTTATTGTGTTTCTTTCGCACGTGGAAGAAAACATTACTTTCAGCGACAAGGATCGTATGGCACTGTCCAAGGGTTTGCGGGAGCATGGTGTTTCAGGCGTCATGCACCTCAAGTCTATAAACAAGTACAAAGTAGGTATAACCTTCGATTTACCTAACAACGCCAACATGTTTCTGCAAAATGAAAAGTTACTGGAGCAACTGTCCCTGAAGGCAAATATACCGGCTGGAGACACCGAAGTGACGGGTGTACTCACCTCGGTGCCGACCGACATGTCTAATAAGCAGATATTCTCACTAATCGGAAGCTCTAAGAATGTTATACAGGTCAGGCGCTTTATGCGCAGAGTTAGAGTTGACGGTGGCGCTGCTGGCGTGTCCTTCGTACCCACGCAGGCAGTCGCAGTTACATTTGCGTCTACCAACCTTCCCGAGTACGTTTATCTTGACTCATGGCGTCATGAGGTGAAAATGTACATACCTCCCGTAAAACAGTGTCTGAAATGTATGTCTTACGGCCACATAGCCAAATTCTGTAGGAACACCGAGGTATGCTCAGTCTGCTCAGAAAACCACAATTTCAAAACATGTCAAGTTGACTCCAAAAATGCTAAGTGTGTCAATTGCAAAGGTAATCACATAGCCATTTCATCAGCATGTCCCATGAAAAAACAAAAAGTCGAAGAAAACAAGATTAAGTCCCGAAATGCTACCTTCTCAGATTTGTTTGATTCAAAGTCATTCCCAGCACTAGCAGCACGAACACTTGATGTTCAAGTAAACAACCTTATGAAATCAGAAACATTTATTAACATTCTAATTGAAACAATAACCAAAATTATCAGTAACAAAGATGTACCTATAAACTCAGGGTCTATTCGAGAGACTCTTAAAAAAACCCTCAGTAATAAATTACCTCCTACTTCCTCATAATGGATCAGTTAAATATTATACAGTGGAACGCACAAAGTCTAAATAGTAACAAGCATATATTTATTAACTACCTCTACACAAATAATATACATATTGCGATCATTTCAGAAACATGGTTTAAAGCTAACCAACATTTTAAAATTAAAAATTACAACATTGAACGTAATGATTGTGGAAATAGCCATAATGGAGTGGCCATAATCATTCATAAAAGCATCACATATTCAAATATCAACACATACTTTGATGATTCGATACAAAATATCTGTGTCAAAATCACAGTAAATAAACAGGATTTATGTATTGTCAGTTTTTATAGTCCTACTAATTGTAACCCAGCTTTTAATAAAGCTAAATTTGATACATTGGTAAAATCGATTCCTAGTCCTTTCATATTCGCAGGGGATTTCAATGCCCATCACACCTCTTGGGGTTGCGGTTCTGACTCTCCCCGTGGAAGGGAGGTGTTGGAAGTCATCGATGACAACAATTTAGTCTTGCTTAATGATGGTCAAGCAACAACAGTTGGTTCATTAACGTGGCGTCCAAACGCACTTGATTTGTCGTTGGTTTCCCCATCACTGGCTCTTCATTGTGAATGGTCCGTTCTTGATACTCCTCTTGGTACTAGTTACCACCTTCCTGTAATCATTAAAGTATTGCTTAGTAATAATAATGTAAATTCAGATGGAAACTACTGTAATGGCAAACACTTGCCCATCTACCCAAATTATAAACAGGTAGATTGGAAAGTGTTTAGTAGCTGTGTAGATGCATTATTGAATGATTTTGAATTGAATCTTTGGAGTCCTCAGGACGCATATTTGCTATTTTGTAAAATATTACAATCAGCAGCAAAATCCGCTTCGAATTTAAATAGTAGTTGTTCTAACAACATTAATCAATCCTGTCATAGGAATCTCGGTAAAAAACCTCACCTTCCATGGTGGAACCAAAAGTGCTCAGAAGCTGTTCTAAAATTCAAAGAAGCATATCTTAAGTTTAAGTACAACCCAACAGAAACCAACTACTTGGAATTTAAAAGACTTCGAGCTCTCAAAAAACTTATTATAAAAATAGAAAGACAGAACAGTTGGAAATCTCTCTGCGAAACTTTTAATCGTTGTACTCCTATGTCCATTATTTGGAAATTTATGCGTAAATTTAATAAAACATATGTTTCTAGCAATAATGCAGATGATTCCTGGATTTTAGATTTTCTACAGATGTATACCCCAGATTTTGTATCAAATGGTCTCAACACATCATATAGTAGCACTGGCAATATAAACTCCAGTAATAGTTACTTCCTTAGTCCATTTTCTATCAATGAATTAATATCTGCTGTCACATCTAGAAGAGATACTGCCTTTGGTCTTGATGGTATACCATATTCTTTTTTTAAAAATTTCAGCAGTAAGAGTATGGAAATCTTCCTAAAAATACTGAACTTACTCTGGGAAAACAATAATATACCCCACGATTGGAAAGTAGATTGTCTGGTACCAATTTTAAAACCTAACAAACCAAAATTGTGTCCTGATTCCTATCGCCCTATAGCGCTTACTTCATGTGTTGGAAAAATATTTGAACAATTGTTAAAGCAGCGTTTGGAGTTCTATATAGAACAAAATAAAATTTTACCTTCAAACCAATTTGGTTTCCGTAGAAATCGTTCAGCTAGGGAGAGTATCTGTCAGTTACAACTTGATATCCATAATGCTTTAGATGCACATAATCATCTCCTTGCTGTTTTCTTCGACATCACAGGGGCCTTTAATAGTGTGAATATTGATATACTTTGTCAGGAATTGTTGTTAACAGGAATACCTGGAAAGATTATACACTGGATTAAAATTTTTTTAAGTAGCCGTGAAGTCTTTGTTAAATATAATAGGCATCTATATGGTCCTAGACTTTCAACAAAAGGAGTTTGTCAAGGCGGCATTTTATCGCCATTAATTTTCATATTGTACATACGTCGTTTAAATATAATATTAGGCTCAAAAGTGAAAAATTTGCAGTTTGCAGATGACCTAGTTGTTTATGCATCAGGAAATAATATAAATCAACTGGTTGAAATTGTTAATGATGCATTGGCAAATCTCAATAATTATTTTTCTTACCTTGAACTTGATGTTAATCCTTCAAAGTCAAAGGTTGTTCTCTTTGGGAAAAGGTGTCCCAATATGCCTGTTGTTCATTATAAAGGTTCTTCTTTACCTGTTTCACTTGATGTTAAATTCTTGGGAGTATTGTTCTCCCACAATTTATCCTGGAACAATTATTTAAAACATTTAATAAACAAAGCTAACAAAGCTTTTAATGTATTAAAATCTTTGTCTGGTACATACTGGGGTGCAGACCCACAAATTCTACTATTATTGTACAAATCATTAGTTCGTAGTCATTTTGAATATGGTTTTTTATGCTTTGCTGCAGATGATAAAATTGTAAATAGTCTAGATGCTTTTCAAAACAAATGCATGCGAATAATAACAGGGGCATTTAGAAGCACACCTATAAATGCAATGCAGATTGAATGCAGTCTGCCCCCCATGACCATTCGTTTTAGGTATCTTAAAGAAAGATTTCTCCTTAAACTCTACAGTGTCTCTAACAATAGTCTTATAACTAATCTGTCTAATACATTTACCCAATCCACTGTTAAACCGTTTTATATGCTACAGGGATATGAAGGTTTCTTAGATTTTCTTCAAAATCTAAATATCTATCAATCAAATCATATTTTGCCTTGTTATGAAGGATCTTTTATTAGCAAATTTCCAGCAATGAATATAGTCATAAACAAAAAACTGTCAATAAAAGAAGAAGTATATACAATGTTGGCAGAGTGGACAGGTCACAAATTTGTTTACACAGATGGGTCGAAAAATGATAATGCTGTGTCTTACGCAATATTTGAACCCTCATTGAACATTGCTGTGGGATATAGAATTGATAAACATGCTAGCATTTTTACTGCTGAAGCTGTTGCTATTTTGAGTGCTTTGAAGCACATCAAAAACAAAAATCAGGGACACACAAGATGGGTTGTTGTTAGTGATAGCATGAGTGTTTTGAAAAACTTGGCAAATAACAAATTACATGCTAACACTAATTACATTATTTACTTTATAAAACAGTTATGGGTGGAATTATCTGATTCAAACATACAAGTCAGCTTTGCGTGGGTACCTTCACACATAGGTGTTGATGGCAATGAAAAAGCTGACTATTTAGCCAGCACTATAGTTAAATTTTCAGATGTTATTTCCAGGTATGCCAATGATGCAGATGTTTCATTGCCATACACAGATATTGTAAGCCTCCTAAAACAAAGGATGGTTCAACTATGGGGGAAACATTCGTACCATTGTACACAAGTTGAAAACAAAGGTTCTTGGTATGCCGCTTTAGATGTTCAGATAAATTCAAAGCCATGGTTCTGCAAGGCCGGTACTTTTTTAAACAGAAAGTTTTATTCAACTGTTTGTCGTATGCGTTTTGGTCACTGTCGTTTGAACTTTCATCTCCATCGCCTTCGAATGGTGAATTCCCCATATTGTGACTATTGTCAGTCCTCGAATATCCAATCCTTAGATCACATTTTCTTTGAGTGTTCATCTTTCAGCATTCAGCGCCTTGTGTTGATAGACGAACTTCTACAAATCTATGATAAACCTGAACTGGTCCCGCGGTGCATTCAGGAGTTGCTTGAGAATGCCTCTGTTTTTACCTATTTGTATAAATTTATATTGTGTACTGTAAATGAGATTTAGAATAAGATATAAAATGATAATTTTATTATTACAATACATATTACAATGGTTTTTTTTATAAAGTTTTTTTTTGTGTGTAAATATGTAAATGTAAATAAAGGTATTTGACTGACAGTCTGACACTGGCAGTCTGTCTGTCAGTGTCGGAGTGATGAAGTAAACGTCAACAATTGACGCTTGAAGTTATAAGGTACCTACTAATTGTAAGGGAAAAATTAAAATTGACTTTCATTATCTCGGAAATGAACAAAGGACGATGATCCTCTTACTTATGACAAAAATGATCCGGATTTGACTATGAAATAAATAAAACGAATGAAATTAATATCCTAACTATGACGAAAGAAGTAAATCCTACGAAAGACTAGGCGGTATGGTCTCATGACTTTAGCCTGCCCAATAGGGCGAACAAAAAAAAAAAAAAAAAAATTACTTACTCCGTCGGGCTATTAAAAAAAGGTATAATATCTATAGTGATGTATAGTATAAATGAATAATTAATTAAAACCTAAAACTAATGAACGAAATTTACTACTGCATCGCTATATAAATAAGAATGGGTGTAAGAGGTTTGACCACGTACATAAACTTCAATCAAGATGCCTTCTTGCAAAACTACTTATTGCACGACTGTTGTCTCGTAATCGACGGGCACAGCTTGTGTGCACAACTTTACCGAAGGCTCAACTGCTTCTCAGCGTTCGGCGGAGACTACGACAAATTTGCATTATTCGTGAGAGCCTTCTTCAAAAACTTGCGTAAATGCAATATAACCTCTTATGTTTTGTTTGACGGGAGCTATGAGCAAAGAAAGTTGAAAACAGCGTATAGCCGCCTTCGGTCTAAAATCAACGGTGCCTCTAGACTGGATCCCGTTACTCAAGGCAGCTTGCAGATATTCCCCCTGCTGCTGAGAGATGTCTTCATCGAAGCCTTAACTGATATGAATGTTCAATACACAGTTTGTGAATTTGAAGCCGATGATGAGATAGCTTCTATGGCGCGACACCTTAACTGCCCTGTGCTGAGCTACGATTCTGATTTCTTCATATATAATGTCCTGTATATCCCATTCAACACATTGGAATCAAAACCGATGCCTATAGATGAAAATGACAATAGAATGTATGCTTTAGAATGCAAAATATACCGAGTGGAATATCTGACTAGTCATTTTGGAGGGCTTAAAGAGGAGCTGCTGCCTTTGCTTGCAACACTACTCGGTAATGATTATGTTGAGAAACGAGTATTCCGAAAGTTTTTTTCAGAACTCAAGTTGCCTAAAAGTAAGAGCAAAAATGAACAGCAAAGATGTATTCACGGATTGTTTAAATGGCTGCAAAACGAAACTCTAGACACAGCAATCACTAAAATATTAGGGAGACTGAAAAAGACCCATAAGGATAAGGTCTTATACATCATTAAGAAAAGTATAGACGGATATAACAATCGGCATTGTGAATCCTTGAAATATTTCAATATTAGCAAAGTAAGTACATCTCAATCAATATTACAGCTGGATGATAAAATTGAAATAGTAAAAGTGGTTATGGCTGAAAATTTTGAAATAAATGAGATTGATTCAAACAGCGCAAGTGAGAACTCAAATGAAGACAACAGTTCAGATGAAGAAGATGCAAAGGATGATGAATGTGTCTCGGGTTTGCCAGCATGTATTGCAGAGGGCATCCGTTGCAATCGCATCCCAAAACCATACATTAATCTTTATACTCATCACTTATACTTCTGTTCACCTCAAGCTGAAGACTACTCCGACAATGACAGCTTTCTCTGCAATTTGCCAATATTGAGGTATGGTTTTGACATAATGACAGATTTCTCTCAAGAATATTGTATGTATATCAGCAGAGAACAGGATTGCAATTATAAACGAATTTTTGTAGACAATGAGAATGCAACTTCAAGACTGTTACCGATACCATTTCAGGACCTTTCAAATGACCAGCTCAAATCTTACTTTTATCATTTTCTTAAAGAAAAGTTGGAGTTATTCAATGTTGCTGATATTGAGCCACTGCCACCAAATTTTCAGCTGTTCATGATTTCTATATTGTGGTGGGTCACAAACTGTGATGTTCCTCTTGGGCACATTCACAGCTTGTTCATCTGTTATCTGATGCTTGAGGTCATTGATGAGAAGACTGGAACATTCAGAGGGCATACATACTTCAACAGTAAATACTCCAAGAAACTTGAAGAGCTAAGAAAGATACAGCAAAGCACACCTCAGGACGATGGGCTTTATTTAAATAAGAATAAAGTACAATATGAAGATTGTTTGTTAGCTGCAAGCACTCTGCTAAAACACTTTGAATTGGATGACAAAATAAAAAAAAAGCCAAAGAGCTATGATGTTAAAAAAATACATTCCTTCGCTCAGTTTCAGTGTTGTTTGTACCAATTGAATTCATTAAATACTTTATGCTGCTCCCCATTTCAAAGTACAAAATACTGTAAAAGTTATAACGGTACATTTGTGTATAATATTGCAGTAAAACTGGAAAATCAAATTGATCCTTGCACATTCATCCATCAGTACTTGAAAGGCTCTTCTACTGTTTTAATGTTTTACAACAGCCTATGTAAGGTCTACCAGACATGTGCCGATGTTATGAATTTACAAACTGCAAAGAAGCATTCAGGGAAGAAACGGAGACGAAGGAAAAATGTTGAAGAAGAGGAAATCAATTTTATTGTTAAGGGTTTTGAATCTGAAGTCATAATATAAATGTTAAATTAGGTCTGAATATATTTTTGATACCTTTGTAAATATTTCTTTCACTTTGTTGTTTGGTCCCTAGTTTCAGCCAATGTTATTAGTAAAAATAAGTATTTTCTTAATGCAAGCTGAAATTAAGAAAAGTGATATATAAAATTCAGTTGAGAGTCTTGGCTGAATTTTGTTTATATCTCTGCGGATATCTTTGCGGTCAAATGCCTATTGTAAAAAAAAAAATCTTCAAGACGTTTCAACTATTGACGAAACTTGAAATACAGCAAGGTCGTCTGTTCGCAGAAGTACCTACTAGTTTGCATATGCACTACTACACACTGATCTCTATACAAGTAGGCTGGGTAGATGATATACAAAAATTTAGAAGTGCCAATTTGAAGCGCCCGCCACTCCAAGTGTCCTGAGTGAGTGCTTTTTTTAGTCTATAGTAATAAGGTCCTGAGAACTATAACTAAAAAACCATCGCGTTTTTTTTTTTTCTTATATTTTGGCTCCACACATAATGTATTTAGCCAGAGTCAAGTATTGTAGTTTTTCATCGTATTATGAAATATTTCATGTAAAGTCAAGTCTTAGTCACAGTCAGTCAGGGTAGTCATAGTCCAGTCTAAGTCAGGTAGTCATAATCCAGTCTAAGTCATGTCCTAGTAAAGTAGTGGCAACTTTACTAGAGGCTTCTGTGGAATTTTGGAAGCAACACGAAAAACCACGTTTCACTACATTATATCACTTGCCAACACTTATACTCGTAATTCAGCACTTAATACGTAAGATGCCACTAATTTTAAACATTAACACTAGAAAAAGCATAAGTTTTGTGAAATAATACAATGCAACGTCGTGAACTTTTTCACGTTCCCGCCAAAACTCAACCATCGCGTTGATTGGTTGGTTTCACAATTGTTTTTTTCTCTAATCTGTGGTTGGTTTAATTAGTTCCGAGGACACTCACGATGTCACTCTTAGCAGTCAGCGCCAAAATGGCGAAAATCAAATGCCTTCAGTCAATATTGGTAAATATGTGGTAAATATGAATTATGAAGTCCAGCAGTCCAGCCCAGTCCAGCCACAGAACAGAGTAGCTTGTTACCAGCGTACTAGTATAATTTGAGTATAATAGAGGTCAGTGGTATATTAAAGAACTTATTTTACCATCAACGGCTCTTCGCATGACCATTTATTCCTGAAGCATAATCCTGAACATTAGTCGAGACTAAACTATTACATTTTTCACCTACAACATAAATACCGAGTCCTACACACGTACTGACCACGAAGAAAATAACCTTCATGGTCCAGCTTAAAAAGTTTAAGAAAGGGTACACCCAAACACCGGTACTACAGAAAACAATAAGGACCCAAAGCGTGTACGTTGTTATAAAAATTGTTATCATATTGACGCCGAATCTTCTTGAAGGATAGTTCCTTTTTGTAGCAAATAGTTCAATAATTATGAATGGAACTATCCACGAGTGCATAACGTGGTTCATCCATGGAGGGAACCGTGATTCTATTTCTATGGGGAAGATGAGATCTTTGTTCACGGCGTATATTCCCCAGAAGACCGCGGATACGTAGAGAGCCACGGGGAAGGATAGGCTGAACATAACATCCTTGAGTCTCCTGATGATGGGCGGATTTTTTGGCGCTGGCGAGTCTGTTCCATAGATGTCGTTTATGAATGATACTGCAAAATATAGTGTCTGCAACATCTGGAAAGAAAATATTTTTATAAGACTCAGATAAGTAGGCAGTAGATTTTATTATTTACTGAGCAGTATTTTCAGATAATTCCGCAGCCGGGGCGGACCGGATAGTATATTTACCAAAAGCAATACCTATTACTATTAGCTATAGCTAATAGCTATATAGCGAATCTTTAACCTGCCAGGTAATAAAATGCAAGTTTAGTGCTAATTGCACACAAGTCGTGACACCACGTGAACACATTAATTATTTTTAAAATGTAATATACCTATAAGTAGGCACCTTCACCTACTGCTAGCTGACCCGCCCCGGCTTCGCATAGGTTTTCCAACTACCTTAACCATCCAGGAACCCATGGGCGAAGAGGTATCTATAGGTATGTACTTACTATGGGTTCCTGGATGGTTTAGTTAGAAAACCAGAAAAAATCCCGAAAATCCCGGTTTTTTTGTGTGCACTTAGGTAAGTACTTACCTGAATGCACAAAAAACTGACTAAATTTGACCTAGCCGGCCGTTTATTAGGAAGAGTTCAGTGCTCATCCTAATAAACGGCCGATATAGCTCTTAGAGTTAGTAAGTTGAAGTGGCAATGGGCAGGCCACATCGCTCGTAGAACTGACAACCGATGGGGAAGAAAGGTTCTCGAGTGGCGACCACGAACCAGAAGACGCAGCGTAGGCCGGCCCCCCACTCGGTGGACCGACGACCTGGTGAAAGCCGCGGGGAGCCGATGGATGCAGGAGGCGAGCAGCCGCTCAAGTTGGCGTGCTCTGGGGGAGGCCTATGTTCAGCAGTGGACACCTTCAGGCTGTTAATGATGATGATGATGATTGCATGCTCATTAAACAATCTTAAGTTTTTTGTTTTTGTACTTAACATCACTATTAATAGTGATGTAGATACCTGCCTACATAGGTATATCGCGTTATACATATATATACCGATTCAATAAAGAAAAGCAAACATTTCTATTGCTGTCTCACTCCCTCTACACTTAAACACAATAGTAAAAGAGAGCTAACTTGTTTGCGTCAGCTTAGTTTCTTTAATGACACGCGTTATAAGTAGGCATGTAATAAAAACAATTGGAATAAAAGGTTGCAAGTTGCAATCACTTAAATTTTACGTCTTGAAGCAGACCGTCATATCTACTTACCTAAAACACGGACGTAAAATAATAGGTATAGGAATCTAAGCTTAGATTTGGTACTTACCAAACACCACACCGTCAAGAAGAGATGCCGAGCCTTGAGCGGCAATTTGGCAATATCTTTCGAAGGGAAAGGTAGATCCACGTACATCTGGTCGTACCATAACGCGAAAGAATTCAGCGCAAACACAGAGAAGTGGAAAACCTTCAAATAAAATTTAGACTTTGACATTTTTATTTCACTTATAAATCTTACTTAAGCCTGCCACGGTACGTCTTCTATGGAACGTGTCTGATTTCTGTATGAGGGTAAAAGACAGCTTGCGCGTCAACCAGAGCCGAGACTCTGGTTTGCGATAAAATATTTTTTTGTTGTGAGTTACTATCAAGGCCTGTCTAATTATCTTGTGGTGATATCTCTATCTGTAGCGGGCCAGTCATACGATTTACGGTTTAACCGACTTCCAAAGGCAGGGGGAGGTTTACATGTCGTTTGTATAGAGTATAGAAAATATTTAGATTTTAGATTTAGATTTAGATTTATTTATTGCAATATGTAATAAGGTGATACATCACACAAGTTACACAACCCTGCTAAGGTATAGCAAAACAATACTAACTTTGAGTTTACACAATAATAAAATTTAGACTATGAAAATAGGAAAATACCGAGGAAATAATTATCTATACATATAATAAAACTGTAGAGATAAAAAAGTCTGTAATTGCAAGATATCAACAAAAAAATTACACAGGTTGGCTTAAAATTAGCCGCTGATCACGTTAAGCCACTTTTTAAACACTTTGTCTGTTTGTTTGTTTGTTTGTTTATTTGTTTGTTTGTTTGTTTGTTATGACTGAACTCCTAAAATACTGAATGGATTTTCATGCGGTTTTTACTAATATGCTTAGAAATAACCGGCGCTTAACATAGGATATATTAAAATTGAAATATCGTTTAAAAAAATTTGATGACAATTATTAAGATTTCATTACGGAACGAATCGGAGTTTTAAACAACATGGCCGCTTGATGGTTTTTTTTTTGGTTACTTATAGTAAGCATAGAGAAAATAACCGCTTACGCTGAAGAGATGGGACTCCCATAGAGAAAAAAGTTAGTTGTATGAAACGTGCGCTACACGTATAAGTGTAGCGCACGTTTCATAAAACTAACTCTTCTCTGTCTATCAATATTTTTAAATGCGTTATTGAATGAATGGGAAGGTTTTAGGTACGTTACTAAGTTAGGTTTTTAGGTAAAGGTTTTAGGTAAGTTTTTTTTTAAGTTGGCTACTGTTTCCGCCATAACGGTAAGTTGTAAGCTGTGGTTGTATGTTACCACATATTGTCACAGATTAGAAAAAAAACAATCGACTACACTCTGTGCCACATGTTTATCTGGAGGCAAAGATTAAAGAAAAAGACTCTGTGAATTGATATGACCAAAGAGTAATATTAGTACCGCTACTCTAAGAGAATCAAAACAGTTTATAGGTTTCCTATTTATATTTTTACAGGTTTGTTTAGCATTTTAGAAGTTAAATAGATACATATACCAACAAATATTAATAGTGTGAAAGTAGATGTTTTTTTTTATTTTGGCATTAGACGACATTTGTACTTAGCCAATGATACGAAATATTTTATGAAAAATGTTTTAAAAGGGTACTTACTTAGAGTATAGACTAAAAGCATAGAGATATCCATCAAAACGATATTATATTTGTACTCCTCACACGCATCGCTACGTCAGTGGCGAAGGAAAGAAACAAACATAAAGTAATTAGCTACGCTTGCGAAAAGTCAAACAGAAAAAACAGTTGACTCGAGTCGAAAAAATGGTACGGTGAAATTTCGCAAGTGTAGCTAATTACTATATGTTTGTTTCTTTCCTTCGCCACTGACGTAGCGATACGTGTGAGCAGTACAAATATATTATCGTTTTGATGATCCTTCTTTGCTTTTAGTCTATACTCTAAGGTTTTTCTATACAAATCTGTCAGACTCATTCACATCAAAGTGTCCACTTCTTATAAAAAGTGTCCAAAAAAGTGGTACGCTTGACAGATAATGAAGTTCTCTCTATGCTTTTAGTCTATACTCTAAGGGTACTTAGATATAGGTAAGTATAATTATACTTTATGGTAAGATCCTCGAATTAGCAACATGGCCGTGTAACGTTCGATTTTGATTTCTTCTTCTTCTTTCACGTAAGTAAATGAGTTTTAATAGTTAAAATATTTTAGGTCTGTGGGCTTTTCAATGAACAAACTAAGCAGTTATATTCTATTTGGGACAAACCACAGGTTAGAGTAAAAATTATTGGTTACGCGGTTGCTCCAAGAAGGTTAATTATATCTTTGGGTGTATTTATGCAATCAGAATTTAAACTTCTTTTTTCTTTTTTGGTGGTAATTGCTTGGCCCTACGGACAAGTTGTAAAGTTTATTAGAATTTGGCAAGAAGAAGAAAGGTCTTTGAAAGTGGACGTCTTCAGGACGTTGTTGTTAATGATGATAATTATGATGATGATGATGATGTTGATAGCCGTATTTGAATTAATTGATCATATATATCAATTTCAGCTTAATTCTTTCCGTTATTCCTAAAATAAGTAATGGTCTCGACAGATATTTAGAAAGACAAACAGACGGAAAACAAAGTGATCTTACCTCAAATTCATATTCAAATTCAAATTCAATTTATTTTACAGTTTGTAACATAACAGTACAAAAAAGCGTCTAAGGCGTTACAAATAAAATATTTAAAAAAAAAGTCATTTAATGTATACAATATAAAAACAAATAATAAAAAAACAGTATTATCAATGTCATATTATTAATATTATTAGGTAAGTACAGTTACCTATAAGGGTTCCTTTATATTAAAACTGTTACGGAACCCTAAAAATGGAACATTCTTTGCAAAAGTGAATCTGATTAGAGCTTTGTACACATGTTATTTTCTCACTCCCACCACTATGTTGAAAGTGCAGTGGGAATGAGACAACGTGGTAAATACCGGACATAATATAAATGTCAACTCTTTTTACAGTGGCGTACGTAAATACTTGTGATTTCTAATTAGTATTAACAAAACTAATTAAGTTCGCATCGTATAAGTTAATGCAATACTCCAGCTGTAAAGTAAGTATTATATAATCTTATTATTGACACTGGCTAAATACTCAATTCGTATGGAGTCAAACTTATGAAAGTAAAAAAAAATATGTGGTGAATGCAACAACGATACTCTTTGGAACGAAAAGCGCGCGGATGTGAAAAACTGACCAATGTGTGTTTGTTTTGTATTTTTCTAAACTGCCTAAATAATAGGTAAGTACTTAAGTAGGTATACCTACTACCTAAACAAAATTTACTGGAACCTCTTATCAAGACTTGAACGGTTTTTATAAGTAAGTAATAGTAAGTATAAGGTAGGTCTAAGTAGGTACATACATATGATTTGCAGTTTCTAACTGACTATTTTATCAATGTGTAGGTGATCTGATGACACGTGAAAAGCCATACCTACCTACAACCTAAACAACATTTTTACACGTGTGCTACCTAATCTGCTAATACGTGCTGAGCTTCGAAAAAGTTTTGTGGATTTTGTGATTTGGTATAGAGAAAATACATGAACTAAGCTATTATTAGACTACCTAAACGTAGAAATAACATAATACATGCGTGCGAAGCCGCGGGCAAAAGCTAGTATCTAATAAGTATAGGTTATCTGCCTACAGTCACAGTGACTGTGTGTCATCAATATCATCGTGAGGTTACGCTTTTGTCTTCCAAGTATTCTTGCACTGTATAGTAACATTTTTGGGATAGGAATTCTTTGAGTATTTATTGAAATTTTGTTTCTCTGTTTTCGCTTCTTATGTGAACCGGCAGTTTGTTGTAATATATTATCTACTCTTCAAGTTCTTAGATTGTCACCATCATTTCACCAATGTCGCGTGATAAGATGCGCGTTCAAACGATGGAGATGAGTTTAAATATGAGTACCAGAACAATTAAGAAAAGTAGGGGAAACCCGGCTGAAGTGGATACCCCGGGCAAAGCGAATACTGCCCACTATTCCCAAATTGTTCGTTAGCTTAGCTGGCAGCCACGTTCTCATAGCAATGGCGCCTGTTACCGCTTAGTACGCGGCAAGTACTTCGGCGCGATTTTACATCGCGCGGCGCCTGAATGGCCAAAGTGTGTTTTTGTGCGAAAAAGATGAATTTACAGAGGGAAGTGTTTTGTTTATAACTATAATGTTATTTGTGACATGCTCTTGGTTATGAGGAGGATTTAATGCATGATTATGTAGCTTTCAAGTATAATGTGATATATATATAAAAAAAAAAAAATGTAGATGATGAGTCTAGATGCACTGGCTTTTTAATGATTTGGGATAACATTAAATATATACCCGAAAGGCAAAGCGGATCGGGGCAAAGTGGATACCGTATTCACTGATGTCAAAGATAATGAAAATCAGAAAAAATAAAAAAATTGGTATTCAGGTGCATTTTCTGTGGTGAAATATGGGTACATTGAAGAAGGTGATCAGCCAACGGAAAACTCGTTACTTGGCAGCGTTTGTACTCACTGGTATCATGAAGAGTGTTCAGCCTTCGAAGACAGTGATGATTTTGTTTGTGATAGATAACTGCAACCATTAGACGTATAACCAAAAGTGTTGTTATAAATATGTTCTTCTAATTTTCAATGTTTATTTTGTTTGTAAGTTTCATTTCATGCGAAATGATGTTTTTTCCGCACTGCCCTGGTACCAGGGCAATGCGGAAAAAACATCAGTTCGCTTCCATACTGCTTCGTGCAACCCACACTGGGCCTTTTTTGAAAACATAATGTAGGTTAGGTGCTTACCCTAAATCTTATTCTGAAAAATAAGCTATATAACCATGCCAAGCTTCATCGAAATTTGTCCAGAAGTTTCAGCGTAAAGCGCTTTCAAAGGGACAGACACACAGACAGACAAAAAAATAACAGATTTAACCGAGTCATACAGTTTTACTCGTATGAGTGATAGTGGGTCAAATATGTGGGCATCTTTAGAATGTAGGTACCTACCAATATAATAGTATTAATAGATTAGGAAACAGTATGTCATAATAGTCAAGTTTTTACTAAGATTGTATGAAAGAGTATTTTAAATTTTGCTATCTTAATGAACAGTTATCATGAACTGTCCAACCTTTTGACCTCTCTAACCGGAGATCCGGCAATGCACTGCTATCGACTGTTCTTATCTAAAAACTATTTCATAAAACATTCCTTATCTTTCACGAGTTTTGTAATAATATATTGGCCGGTTTTTCATTGGACGACACCGCACGACATGACGGTCGTGACGGACAACATGATAGTGGACGGTTGAGCGTGAATCTCGAGCGAGCGCGCAAAAACGCATTTTAATCGCTAGCGTGGAAAGTGTTTTTAAAATTCGAACATTTCTATTCAATAATTTCCTCGTCAAGAATTGAGGATTTAATCACAGATCTGCCCGAATTTAACCTCCTTGATATTGCCAGTCCACTGAAAACTCATTAATACCACAGAGTACCTCCTAAAAGATGCCGTCTTTTTCTCGTTCACCAACCTCATTTTTAGAATAATCGCACTGTCCAGCACCAAAGAGTATGTAACCAATACGCTATCCAGCACGGCAACTGCATGGAAAATGAATGAAAGCCACTTTTTCTTTAATTTTCCATGAATCACGTGACGAGCTAGTCGTTTACATGATGTTAAGCATTACCGCCACCCATAGCTAAATTAATAAGCTAAAAACTAATCTTTTCTTAGCCTTTTAGCTGTTTTTCTTGCATTTCCCTCGCTGTAGTGAGGTGAAAAGTTGTGTGTTGCACTCGGCAGCAAAGTTTTTCTGCGTCTCGTACCTTTGAAACCTTCGCTACGCTCAGGATTCTTCATTTGAACCACTCGCTACGCTCGATTTCAATTCAAGTACTCGCGCCAAAAACCAACTTTGCAGCCTTGTATAACAAATAACTATTACTTGAGCAAAAATTCTTACGTTGCGTTCTTCTCTACGGGCACAGAATAGATATATAGTACTTGCTACTTGCTACGGGTCTCATTTCTCAACCGATTCTTGTGCAGATATGTAAATTTAATTTTTGTCGATTCTGTTTTTGAAATTAATGGCGGAGACCCGAGATATAATATTTCAAAGTGGTGCTCTCTGGGGGAGGCCTATGTTCAGCAGTGGATATCTTCAGGCCGTTGATAATGATGATGACACCATATTTTAGAGACTCACGAGGTCTGCTTACTGATCCACAAACTCCATGAAATTGTACGGAATGCTGTATCACTGGCCCGAAAACATGCGGCGCTGCATCACGTCGTCGACGACATAACGACACTCTTGTCGGTGCGGCAAGTTATGTTCTACTGAGCCGCCGCGCGCGCCGTGTTTGCCGTGACGTGTACCCGTATGCCGTGTCGTTGGGTAGGTACCTACTGTCGTGTCGGTGTCGGGCTGTATAAAGCAATGACCATTCTTATTCTTATTCTTATTCTATATGGGGGCGATAAAGGCCTGCACTGACGTCCCGCATAGGGTGTTTTGTGCATTTACCCCCGCCAGCCTCTACCCCAGCCACCCTAACTCCTTAAAGTAGCGGAGAACGGGCTTGGGTCGCTGGCACAGCTGTTCCAGTAGTGATGGTGGTGGTGACGATGACGCTAAAGCAGGTGAAGCAAAAATGGATGCGCTAGAGCATGGCAATGATGATGATGAAGATGATGATGATGGGTTTTCTTTATGATCTTTCAGATCAGATGGTTCATTGCGTAGACCCGTTTTGATTCGTATGTCTTCCGTAGCCGTACAGTGGAGCAGCACGTGCTCCACGGTTTCCTGTTCCTGCATGCAGCCCCGGCACAGGGGACTGTCCGTTGCTCCTATTTTATGTAGATGATAGTTGAGGTCGCAGTGACCAGTAATTATACTGACCATCAAGCGAAGATCCTGTCTTGTTAGCTTAAGTAGGTTGTTAGTAACCTTTCTGTTTAGGGACGGAAACGTAAGTTTTGTATGTCTGCAATCCGTTTTATTGTCCCATAGCTTTTGTTGTTCCTTTTCTGTGTTTTTAGAAAGTAGATTTCGTACTTCCATCGCAGTAGGTTTGCATCTTCACCAATTCGCTTCTTGGCTCCCTCTTTCGCCAGAAAGTCTGCCTTGATATTTCCTGGACATTGGCCGTGGCCTTTTGTCCATTTTACTTTGACTTTATATTTGTCTGACAAGTTCTGTAAGGTCGTGTGGCATTCTGCTACAACTCTGGACCTGGTTGTAGGTTTTCTGAGTGCATATGTAGGTTTTCTGAGTGCATGACCATTGTGTTTGGTAATAATGCCAAAGGGTTGTGAAACTCTACCAAATATACGGCAAAATTTTATGTCACCACTAGCTGACGCCAGGCTTCGCACGGGTTAATTAGTTTTTCTCCCTAATCCTGCCAGAAAGAAGAGCCACTGGTGTCGATTCGGTGGTTTTAGTGATCTCTTATTTTAGCCCCCTTTAAAATTTTAGTTTAGCCGCCAAGCGTCACAAAAGCTATTCGGTATTTACGTTAAACTTAATTTAGAACTGCTTAGCCGTGCAACTAAATGAAGTGACGCCACTCGCGCCTCTATTGTCGAGTACCTGTACTAGGTGATAGAAAAATCTGCAGATAAAGCAACTATTCATTTTAAATACGTTATTTATTTAAAGTACTTATCTAATGATCGTAAAAGTGATCAATAAATATGACGTATGACGTTTTGTTGTATTGAGTTGAGTTATAGTAAAGGCGTAAAAAACTAGCCCGGCCCCCCACGGGGTGGGCCGACGGTCTGGTGAAAATCACGGGGAGCCGATGGATGCACCAGGCGAGCAGCCACTCAAAGTGGCACTCTGTGGGGAAGGCCTATGTTCAGCAGTGGACGTCTTCAGGCTGGATGACGATGATGATGATGATGAGTTATAGTAAAGGCGTATAAAACTAGCCGTGCCCCCCACGGGGTGGACCGACCATCTGGTGAAAATCACGGGGAGCCGATGGATGCACGACGCGAGCAGCCGCTCAAAGTGGCACTCTGTGGGGAAGGCCTATGTTCAGCAGTGGACGTCTTCAGGCTGGATGACGATGATGATGATGATGAGTTATAGTAAAGGCGTATAAAACTAGCCGGGCCCCACACGGGGTGGACCGACGATCTGGTGAAAATCACGGGGAGCCGATGGATGCACGACGCGAGCAGCCGCTCAAAGTGGCACTCTGTGGGGAAGGCCTATGTTCAGCAGTGGACGTCTTCAGGCTGGATGATGGTGATGATGATGATGATGAGTTATAGTAAAGGCGTATAAAACTAGCCCGGCCACACACGGGGTGGTCCGACGATCTGGTGAAAATCACGAGGAGCCGATGGATGCACGAGGCGAGCAGCCGCTCAAAGTGGCACTTTGATGGGGAGGCCTATGTTCAGCAGTTAAGGTCTCAGGCTGTTTTGCACAGTTACCGATACTTAGAAGCCATAATGTACACCAATTACGGGCCGTACATTTCTGGGCCTCGTTTTATAAAGCTACTAGTACAAGCTAACAATTGTAGCAGCTACAAGAACAAGTAACTACAAGTTACTAGTTACGGCGTTTTATAAACAACAATTATCGATTACAAGTGTAAATTACAAGTATAATGCACATCACTATGAACGTCGCTGAGGCCTCACCTCTGACTAAGTAGAGGATAAAGTGTAGATTATGATATTACAAGTTGCACATCACTATGAATGAACGTCACGGTCAATAGCTTTTTTTTAGTTTGGCTCCCATTCATTAGTGAATTTAGCCAGTGTGAATTTTACATTAAATCCCTACATAATATAGAAATTAAAAACATTATCTATTTGTTTGTTGTGGCTTTCATGCTAAATTGGATGACCTTTTTTAGATAAACTTTATGGCCAGCTAGCGTTGGGTTTGTTCGGGGTCCTTGGAAAAATAACACAAAGTACCTTTTTTAATAATAAGGAAAGAAAACTTGTTGTTAGCGGTGCGCGCGCGAAAAAACCTTTTTACCAACTACCATAGACTAATAATAAACATCGTGAGACGGAGAACCAAAACGCGCGGGCAATCTTGACACGCGTTTCGGTCGCCCGCTGGTAGGGTGCGCTGCTTGGGTTGCCATATCCTCCCCCTCAAGTCCAGGTGGAGGTCCCGTATGTGGGGCATGAACCTGGGCTTGCGGACAGGCATTCCGAACAGGTTTTCTTCTAGGTCGTCCCCGATTCCTCTTAGGGTAAACCGGAGCAGGTGGAACCTCATCAGCATGATGGAATCGTGTGAGGTCCCTCACATGGTACTTCCCAAAAGACTCTTCGGGGTGATCCACTGGAGCAATATTATAGGTGGTAGGACTAACCTTTTTAGATATAACATAGGGTCCATCTCTCTTCGGTACAAACTTGGATGTTATACCCTTGGCACCTTGACTTAGGATGTGGGTGTTCAAGAGAACCTTATCGCCAACATCGAAATACGCAGCTGGTTGTCGAGATTGGTCAGCATACTCGGTTCTGCGGTCCTGCTGCACTTCGACACGCTCACGAATGGTAACCAGCGAATCTGCAAATTTTTTAAGATATGGTGTTATTTGAGGAACAAAGTTTTCCTTTTCGAGAACGGATCGTAGATCATGGCGCACTTCAGTCGGTGACCTCATCTCACGGGCGAACATTAGGTAAGCCGGGGTAACACCAGTTGAGCGACACACGGCGCTATTCATGGCATATCTGACGACAGGTAGCTTCTTCGGCCAAGATGGATGGTCATTGCCAACTAGTTGGGAGAGTTGAACCTTGAGGTCACGGTTTTTTCGTTCGGCGGGATTGGCTTCGGCGTGATACAACGGTATAAGGTTTTGTTCAATTCCTAATACATACATCACCTGTTGCATCACAGCGGATATAAACTGTTGGCCGTTGTCCGACACGACGCGTCGCGGAAGACCGTAGCGTAGAAAGTACTCTTCAATTAAAGTGCGAGCGGTGGCTTCAGCGGTGGCGTCGCGGAGGGCGAACAATTCGACAAATCGCGTCGCTGTGTCCTCTACCAGTAGGACCCATCTCTCTCCATTTGCACCTTCAGGCAGTGGGCCAAAGAAATCAATGGCAATGACTTCGTTTCGCTGATTCATTATGGGAGTTTGTAGGAGTCCAGCAGGCTTAGTGTTGGCTGATTTGTATCGCTGACAGTCAATACAGTTCTTTACATAGTCTGCTATAACTCTCCGCATTCCTGGGAAATAATATAACATGGACATTTTGTGATACATACGGTCTATCCCGGGGTGTCCTGCTAGTTCGGAGTCATGGCACTCCTTCATTATCTCTTCCCTCAAGTTGTGGGGTACGACTAGTTGTGCAGTTTCGCCTTCTGAGTCAGGATTATGTCGGTACAGCACTCCTTGGTTTAAAATATAACCTCTTTCAGTCCACTTGTGTGATAATAATTCATCAGTATCTTCTAGGTCATCAATGACCTTTTTGACATCGGGGTCAGCAATTTGGTGGTTACGTAGCTCCTCAGGGCTTCTTCTCGGCAGATCCACAATCACCGAGCACACACCACAGCTCTCCTGGCTTTCTTCAGTACAAACAGGTCTGCTGAGTGTATCGGCAACTACATTTACTTTCCCTGGTGTATATTCATATTGTATGTCAAAAGACTGCAGTTTCAAGGCCCATCTAACCAAACGACCTGTTGGGGACTTCAATGTCAACAACCAACGAAGGGGCTGGTGATCTGTACCTACAATAATAGGTTGGCCTTCTATATACGGTCTGAATTTTTCCACAGCCCAGACAACGCCTAATGCCTCTCGTTCGGTGGTCGTATAGTTCCTTTCTGCAGGTAAAAGGAGACGGCTTGCATACTCTATGGGCCGTTCTTGATTTTCTTCTCCTTGCAGAAGCACAGCGCCCAACGCGTAATTGCTGGCGTCAGTGCGAACTATAAATGGCTTGGTGTAGTCAGGTTGCGTCAGCACAGGGGCAGTGGTCAAACATTCCTTCAGCCTCTTGAAGGCATCCTTCTGGAGATCACCCCAGGTCCACGGCTCATTTTTCCTTGTCAGTTTGGTGAGAGGCTGGGCGATCTGCGAAAAGTTAGAAATAAATTTCCGAAACCAGCTGCATGTTTGCAGAAACGTGCGCAGATGTTTAAGATTTCTAGGCTCTTCCATTGCTACTACAGCTTTAACCTTGCTCTCATCAGGTTTGATACCTTCAGGTGTAATCAGGTGGCCTAAGTACTTTACTTCCTTGCAAGCAAAGACACACTTGTCCCGGTTAGCGTGAAGCTTGAATAGTCTTAACCGGTCAAACACAGCTTGCAGGTCTTGCAGGTGTTTCTGGTAGGTATCTGAGATGATGAGGAGGTCATCCAAGTAGGATAGTATGGTGACATCTTTCAGGCTGGCCCCTGAGCGAAATCTATCCATAAGCCTTTGGAAAGTGGCAGGGGCGTTACGGAGACCAAAGGGCATTCTCAAAAATCGAAATACACCAGACGTAGAAATGAATGCTGTCTTGTCTTGATCCTCGGGGTGCATTGATACGAGCCAGTAGCTGGATTTCAAATCAATTGTACTAATGAAGCATCCCCTTTGAGCACTATGTAATAAATCTTCAATGACCGGGAGCGGATATCGGTCCGGTTTTGTTATTGCATTGAGGCGTCTGTAATCCACACAGAAGCGGTATGTACCATCTTTCTTGGGGATAAGCACCACAGGAGACGCCCAGGCAGATTCACATTCCTCTATCACATTGTCTTCTAACATCTTACTAATGTCAGCTTCCATTATAGCCTTTTTAGCAGGAGCAAGTCTGTATGGAGGTACAGCAATTGGAACATGGTCACCTGTGTCAATCCGGTGGGTGGCGAAAGGTGTAGGCTCTCCCCCTGGCTTGAAGACATCTTCATTTTCATAAAGCAGCTGGGAAAGCATCTCCCGGTCTTCAAGAGCCAGGTCCAGGCCTTCATCATCTCTCAGCAGCTGAAGTGCAGCGCAAGAAGTTGCTTGTGGTGACTGGGATGGTTCAAGCTGGAGCTGATGTGGGCTATCAGGACTTCCTGAAAAATGCCATATCTTTTCTGTGAAATCAATTACAATTTTTGCTGCTCTTAGGAAATCTATTCCCAGCAATGTTTCATTGTTTACCGAGTCTGGAAATATAATAAATGGCACCACAAAAGACTTTCCCATGAGGCTCACCTCCACTTTTGTTTCCAATAGGGACATTGTCCGGGCATGTCCATCTGCAAGCTTAACATGCATTGAAACCGGCTGAAATGGATGGTTTCTGGATTTAAGAAGGGCATACAATGTATCCCCAGCAACACACCGTTTAGCAGCAGTGTCAATTAATGCTGTGCCACACACACCTAAAATTTCAATAGCAAGGATGGGACGTAGTGACTCACCGCTAACCACAAGGCTTTCTTCCCCTAATAGTTTATTCATATTATTATGACTACTGGAACGAATCTCATTTATCATGGCATTGGTAACATTGTTGTGAGTACAATCACTTTTGACATTTTTAGTGGTATTGATATTATTAATGTCTCTAACTGTGTCTGTGGTTAGGCTGTTAAAAGCCACACTACACTTCGGGCACTTGTCACGCGTTGTATTTAATTGACCACACTGGTAGCATGAAAGTATGTATTGTGAAGACTCACCTCCAGACGGGTGCAACTTACGGCATGTTTCTCTTGTGTGGCCATATCGCTTACAATATACACAGAAGGGGCGCGACTGTGAGGAACGTTGCTCGACGACAGTACCGCCAGCGTCAACACGCGGGGGCGCCGGAGGCAACGTCGTGGCAGCAGCGGTAGGGCGGACATTGACAGGACCATGCGCAGCGCCGGTGGGCGCTTGACGGGGCGCAGGCGGGCGCTGTGATTGCGGCGCACTGACTGAGAGAGGCGCGGTAGGCGCCGGCGGCTTCAATGAGCCAGCCAGCGGTCTGCGAGCAGCACTGGCGGGAAGTGCCAGGGACCCGCAGCGGCTCGATGCTTCTTCTCCCTCGGCGAGCGAGTCTTCCACGACTCGAGCACGCCGGATCAGCTCGTCAAAAGAAATAATATCATCACGCGGTACCCGTTTCCGAATGCGCTTATTTAGCAGCCCATATGTTATGTCCAACTCTGCTTTCGACGAAATATCATTTTGTGGCAATTTTGCTAGGAGCGCTCGAATTCGTGCCACAAATATATCCGTATTTTCTTCTTCTTGCTCTTTTTGAAATATTAATCGATATATACGATGAGGTGGTTTTCTATCTCCGAAAGCGCAGCGCAGGGCGTCTGTGGCGTCACGCCACGATGTAATGCTCGCGCGGACTCCTTGCCACCATGTAGCAGCGTGATTAGTTAGGAGCATCGCCATACCTCTAAGTGCATTATCCTCGGAGACTAACGAGCAGTCTTTATATGCCTCCACGGCGTCAAGAAAAGCATCCACATCGTCACCTACAGCTCCGGAGTATCTCGACGTACATCGCGCGAAATTACCCGAAGGGCCGGCGGGAAAAGCGGGACTCACCACGGCCGGATCCACTGGAGAGTGGCGGGTCAGCAGGCGCTCGAACATTAGTTCGCACGTTTGTGCCTGGGTCTGCTGCATCGTCGTAATTAATTGAGTCAGTGACTCCATTGTCACACTCGCGGGAGCGCCGGCCACAACGGAGTTGTTCTCAGCTGCATCGTCCGCTTGCTTACGGGGCATTTTCTATATGGAAATTCACAATGGCACGCGCACACACTGTTTTCTTTGATGATTGTTTTTGTAGTTTTCTTGGTTCGGCCTGCACTTGGGACGCCAATATGGCCAGCTAGCGTTGGGTTTGTTCGGGGTCCTTGGAAAAATAACACAAAGTACCTTTTTTAATAATAAGGAAAGAAAACTTGTTGTTAGCGGTGCGCGCGCGAAAAAACCTTTTTACCAACTACCATAGACTAATAATAAACATCGTGAGACGGAGAACCAAAACGCGCGGGCAATCTTGACACGCGTTTCGGTCGCCCGCTGGTAGGGTGCGCTGCTTGGGTTGCCATAACTTATATTACCGGGATAGATGCGGTTTTTTCGGAAATTCATGAAATCCCGCGGAAAATTATGCAAGTTTTGGGTGAAATCGCGGGGCGTCTCTATTTTTAAGTAAAGCTATTTAAGTAAACAAAGTTGGGTCTCAGTCACTATTCTCACAATAGGTTTTGTAATATACAGCTACGCTCATTTTTCATGGGCTTCGCTCAAGCTGAATATCTCATTATTTAAACATAATCAGTTCATATTTACTTAATTTAACTAATTGAACATTAATTAATACGTGACACGACCAATACAATACACTTTCAACAAATGTATCTAAACTTGTACTTCATTTTACCTAGCTCTTTAGTCAGGTAAAAAACTTTACAAGTTGTAGTTCCGTACACTTGTAATGACCAAAACAATTGTTCGATTTTACATTTTAAAAATGAAAACACACTATGGATTGTCTATGATCTAAGAACAAGTGCTTGTAATTCATAGAGTAAAGCAACATATCGGGGAATGTAGCTTGTAACTTGTTGTCTTGTAGCTTTATAAAACGCATTATTTCACTTTTTTTTGGCTGTGTTGCCAGTTTTTCGCTACAAGTACTAGACTTGTAGCTTTATAAAACGAGGCCCTGGTCATAGTGGTCGTACAATACGGGCTGTGCAATATCTTCGACGTGCATTCTTATCACGAAGCAACAAAAACAGAGAAATTACTGGATTTTTTATGTATCTAATGTTAATCGCCATGTTTTAGGTGCCGTCTATTTTGTCATTTTTCGTTTAAATTTTAGGCACAACCTTCTCTAAAATGTGTCTGCCGAATGGCTTTAACGTGCCTGTAAACTAAGTTAAGTAATTTAGACGTATTGTCTCTTAATTTTAGTTAGACGTGTCATGTCTGAATAGCAAAGTGGTGTTTGACAGCTTCAAATTAAAATTAGAGAAAATTTAGGTTAGTCGGTGTGCCGCCGAATCGACACCACTGTCTACACAATCTATAACACCCGACATAGAACACAAATCTACGTTCACAACCACACAAATGCTTGTCCATAGAAAAAGGACGTTTAGGAGTGGACCAGTTAGGTTAAGGTTAAGTAGACAATTTTGGAAATGGACAAGCCAAGGGGTGGTCCACGTCGACCGGAGGGCTGTGTGGGAATACTCGCGACCGGAAAGTAGGGCTAAAATAATCCCCATGTAAGCAACGATGTCACGATGCATGCATGGTGCTCTAGGCCTAGGTGCCCTAAGGGGACAGAGAACGGTGGACCCGGCCGGTGGGACAAATACAACAAATACAATTGTCATTTTTAAATACCAACTTCCTGTGAGGCCCGTCAAATCATGAATACTATAACACTGAGCCTAAAATAGCCCATTTTTTGACTTTGACTAGACGTAGGTACAAAATGTAGAGATTACCATCTCCGATAGCGATGCAAACATGTAGAATGATTCTAAATACGGACTAAGTAAATAAATAAGATAAACAGTTATTGCACACCTTTTTCGGACTTTGGAATGTGATTTGGCGATAGCACAGTAGACTTTGATCGTACCTAATTATTATTTAACTCTCGTTAATTAGATCATCAGACTCTGACGTAAACTGACAAATAAGTACACCGTACAATTGAATTCAATATTTTCTTGAAATGAAATGTACATACATTAGTCCGTGCTATAGAACAATATTACAGCGTTAAATTAAAAAATAAAAATAATACAAATGCTCCAAAAAATAATTCGTCGTTAGCCGAAACTGTCTACTTCACACTACATGCTACGGGCAAATGTTTCATAGGTAGCTAAAACACCTGCACCGCCCTCGCCGCTGTCCCGGAGTGCCAAATTATTACGTCGTAGGTCTTTTGTTTCAGTTTAATATAATAGGTATTTTTGTGTTTAGCTTTAAATAAACAATCTAAAGCATGGACTGAGTACGTACATTTCAGGAAAATATCTAATTAAATTCCGGTAGTGGGCTGGAGCACTTGGACTGTCTATAGGCCATCGCAGCTATTATACAGTCCATAAGTGTTCTTTGTAATAGGTAGTGTAGCTAGTTTAGTTTAGTTTAGCTTAGTTTAGCTTAGTTTAGTTTAGTTTAGTTTTTATTATTGTAGTAGTTAGCTTGAGTAATAAAGGCAATTTGCCCGTTAAAAAAAAAATTAAATTCCACGGTGTTTATTGATTGGCATATATTTGGCTCTCTCCCTTACGTTTCAATACTGTACAACGTGACGGTGGCACGCGACCTAAATGATTATCATCACCATCAGCCTGAAGACATCCACTGATGACCACAGGCTTCCGCCATAGAGCGCCACTATGAGTGGCTGCTTGTCTCCGGCAACCATAATCGGCTGGCCGCGGTTCTGACCCGTCGTCAGTCCACCTAGTGGGGGCCGGCCTACGCTGCGTGTTCAAAATCTACAGAATTCAGGAAACGTTCACTCGCTGAGTTAATCAGGCTCCAAAGTACGACTGCCTGCCACGCGATATCCCAGTGATAACACAGATTAAATTGTTTATCAGACTTTGGACTTTGGTCTTAATGAAACGGATTAAGTAAAAACAATTGCGCACGACTAGCAAGAACTTATCTTATCATTGAAGGTATCTCATCATTTCAATTCATCAAAATAAACATAGATAACAAAATAAAATAATCTCTGCTTTCAGTGACAACTACTTACTGATGAAAATAAGAGGTAAAGAGCGTAAGTTTCACGTCATGAGGGTTCCGTTTATTTTTAACTTACGGCTGCGCAATCCCCGATAAATATCCACAGAAATCAATATAAAAGAAATATTTTTAAATACAAAATTATATGTTAATATATAATAAATATGTGTGGACATTTCACACAACACCATCTAGCCCCAAACTAAGCATAGCTTGTACTATGGGAACCAGATAACTGATAGAATACTTAATATACTTTTTGTTTGTAAATACATACATAGAATACAATATAACACCCAGACACAGAATAAACATCGATGTCCATCACACAGATGTTTGTCCCGGGTGGGAATCGAACCCACAACCTACAGTACAGTACAATCTTCGCGATTAAGAGCTTTTATGGTCCAATCCGGGCAGTGGGAATCGAGCTCATCCCGCCGCCTTTTTCTGGGTATACCGCTGGGGTACTGATTAACAATTTTTGTTTGATTTTTCTCCGTGTAGGACGCGAAAATATACTTAGTGGCAATCGTCACCCTGACTGCCCATATGGCCAGTGCGAAGCTGGGTATATGTAACACTAGTTGCTTGTTGTATCGATTTAATAGTTAGTAAGTAATTTGTAAGTAGTTTCAGTCAGCTAAAGTCCGATCCGGGCGCACGGATCGGCAGCTTTTCGAGCCGGGTATGGCCTTATCTCTAACCACGCGGGACCATAATCCCGGTGCATCGCAGTCCAGCACGAGTTCACGATGTGACCATTTGTTGAGCATTTTCAGAACGTTATTTTTTGAGCATTTTCGAAAAACTATTATTTGTTATTGTTACATCGGTGGTAGGACTTTTCTGCAAAGTTCGTCTAGGTAGGTAGAGTGCGATTCAAGCTTAATGGCGGCCGTGAAGTGCGCTGCAAGCCCCCTGCACGCTGCGCTCACCGCTTACCTCTGCCCGCGCACATCTCACTTTTGCTACTGCGCAGCGTTTCACGCTGACATCACAGCCGCCAATAGGTTTGAATCA
Organism: Ennomos quercinarius; assembly: GCA_910589525.2. Taxonomy (NCBI): domain Eukaryota; kingdom Metazoa; phylum Arthropoda; class Insecta; order Lepidoptera; family Geometridae; genus Ennomos; species Ennomos quercinarius. Next base: position 3,146,002 of record OU342491.1, read on the forward strand.
GCCTCTACCACCGCTTTGCCAGTTATTCTGCCGCCAAGCAGTAGTGTGCAAGCATATTATTACTAGACTGTGTGACGTCTCTGGATGACGTGCGCAGTGCAGTGGCACGCGAAACTTTATTAATTTAGTGTTCCGAGTTGATACTGTTTATTGTTATGGGCAGCCGTGATGCTTAACATCTGGCGAACGAGTAGCTCGTCGCGTCATTCGTTTACGTAAAAAAGTTTAAAACTATTAGAAGCGAATTTAAAACTATAAGAAAAATAAAGCTTACCAGACTTTTTAGAATAACTTGCTCCGCTCGAAGTCTTAGCCCGGGTTTAATCTTAGTCTTAGGATGCTTAGCTAGCTCCTAATCCTATCCAATCAGACCCTGGAGGGAGACGGTGACATGCAGAAGAAGAGAATGGTACTGGAAGGAGATCTCTATTAAAATACAAGTAGGCTGGATAGACGATAACATACAAAATTTTTTAATTTCTTGTGCTGATTTGCTGAGATCGTTGGTGCACTAGGTGCACCAACGATCTGCGCGAAAACTAAATGATTATAAATAATAACTACAGCAAAAAGCTTTAAATTGCACTAACAAACCAACTTGAATACTTAAACCAATTTAAAAAAATATATATTTAAAAATATCCATAATATTGATTGAATAAGATGGCATAATGGCCACCCTACAATCTGTCAGCAACTCTAGCAAAGAAAACGCAGACCGTATTAAGTTTTCTATTAACCCTCATCCCCGCACAATATTATTGGTAACGCGAGAGGCTGTGTGCGCAGTATCAACAAGCTCGCTTTTGAAACTATACATAATATATAAAAGTTGAATGGCGTACATTGTTAGGATTCTTTACGGCAACACCGCTGGGCTGATTTGGAAATTGAAATTTAATTATGGCTACCCCGCTTTCGTAGGCCTCTACTATCATCTACGAGATCTGCGACGCGTAGACGTAGGCATCTTCGTAGCGCACCTAGGTTTGGGGATATTTATTTCAATGGATTATTTTGGTATGGAAATTGGGAACATACTAATACCTGTTTACCAACGTGCTTATTAAATGTCATCGAATTAAAAGCCGTGAAAGACAACTTGGTGCGACATTTAAACCGACGCACCCACGTTCCTATCCCACTTGGCTCTTTTCTATTTTTTTGAGGGGGGGAATGCCCTTGGTCTTCCCTGCCATCACGGGGTGATGGCAGGGGGTATCTGGGACTCGGACCCACTAAAACCCCCCGTGATCCGTCCGCCGCCGGGATAAGGCGAGGGTCGCGCTAGCATTCACTATCTCGCCCCGACGCGCGACGGTAGGCCCTGCGCCAATGACTTTTCAATTTTTTTTTTAAAGGTTCACAATACTGGTTGTATCGCCTTACAATAAACAATGCAATAATTAAAAAATAACACTGGCAAACAACCTACTCGATGTGAACACAACATGTATTCTATTAAAGTTCTCTTTAACTAAAAAATAAAATCTAAACAGAATATGGATACCTACTAAGCAGGTACTTGGCAGCTTTGGACACAATCGAGCGTCGCGCCATGAGGCTTATTGCAGACAAGGCACTTGTTGGGAAGAGGACGCAAAGCCTCGAGCACAGGCGTAGAGTAGCTAGTCTGTCCATTTTCTATCGGCTGCATTTTGGGGAATGTGCGCAGGATCTCCATCAACTAATCCCGTCATCCCCTTTTAACCATCGAACTTCAAGACGTGGCGAGTCATTGCATCCTTTTGTTGTGAACATCCCTCGAACCCGTACTAAACGTTTTGCTAGTTCTTTTATTATTCGCACGGCTGAGGAGTGGAATGCACTTCCTGCTTCTTTGTTTCCTACAAATTATAATCTGGGTCTCTTTAAATCAAGAGTGAATAGGCATCTCATGGGCAAACGTGCTCCAACATAGACCGCATCATCGCTTTCCATCAGGTGAGATGTTGTCAAACGTGAGCCCATTCAAGCATAAAAAAAAAAAAAAGTTATGTGTGGATTTGGCGCTCGCTTTTACAACGATGAAGGAAACATCCTGAGGAAACAGGTATGTTCAAAATCACAAGATAAGAGGGCATACTGCGTCACCCACTTATAGGTACTCCATACTTAGCCAGCGTGGTGGGTTATGGTCTAAACGCTCTCCCTGTCAGAGAAGGCCCGTGTTTTAGCAGTGGAGATGACCTTCTCAAAGCAATAAAATACTAAAACAATGCACAGTGCTACTTTGCACCAGAAAACACAAAGCACACTTTGAGCCATTAGAAATTTAAGCTGAAATTAAAAGCGCTGACGCCACAGCCGACTGCAGCGTGTCGGCCTAACTCGCGAATTAATATTAATATTAAATTTTATGGCGCGTTCTCAGCTAGATTAAAGAGTTTGCTACTCCCTGCATCATGGATAAGGAAGTGTAAATGGTTTTGGACATGGCATGGGTTTTTCTGATGGTTTTTAGGAAGTTGTGATTTAGAAGCTTCCTCTTTGGAGTGCCTTCCGTCTACATTATGTTGTAGCATCTTTTTCAGTTTTTGTCTTCAATAAATAATGATTACATACTTATAATACTTTTGCTATAGCGCCTTTTTATTGCATTGCGTACCTCCGGTGAGCGAAATAGCTCAGTTGTAGCACATCTGACTTTCAAACCGATGCACCCAGATTCGAATACCGTCCGTCCATGTACCAATGACTTTTCACACTTATCTGCGGAATTCCCACTCTTAGAACAATGAAGGAAAAACTCGCGAGGTAACCAGCATGTTCAAACAGCAAAATTCAAAAACGTGTGTCATCCACCAACCCGCATTTGACGGTAGTCTGTGATTGTTAGAGTAGTGGATTCTAGCCACAGATCCGCAGAAACTAAAGGGAGATATGATAAAGAGGGGGGGCCGGTCTCGCAGCAATATGCTTAAAAACAGAACACATTAATTAATGGTTAAAAATACCATGTGGCCGAACGGCAGTCGTGATATTGTATGTAAGCAATTTACAATGCTCGCTCCTTGCTAACGACTATTCAAAAGTAGAGTCCACTTTTCTTAAATGTGTGTGTAATGTAATTCCAAAACACCTTCCATAATACCAGCTCCACGCTATGTACCATAGCTGCGGTTAATAATGAAGCAAGGCGAGTCTACTTTTCATCCGTCGTATCAGGCTGTGCTGGTTGCCGTGGAAACTAGATGCCGAAAATGAATCTGAAACATGTTTTTAGATGAGACTTTGCAAGCGTAAAATAACTACAGGTACCTACTATGGCACGTTATCTCATCATAATTTTTTATATCGCCTATCACATACAATCCAACAAGGATTCCCTGTATCTAGGGACCCAGGAAATACGAGGAACATGGTCACAGATTACTGAATATGTTACTACGTAACCATGCTCCCACAACTCGCAAACACAGAATGACAGAACACTTGGGCTTTGTTTTTCCCTTAGAGTATAGACAGTTTTTCCTATGCACAAATAGATACATGTCCTGTCGCGGGAATAGAACCCGCCGCCTCCAGGTTATGAGCCGACCTGCTTAACCACTACACCACATGCTGTCAAATGTCGCTGTCAGATGGAACGTTTTTTTTATAAGTAAGTCTTTAGAGTATGTATAGGTAGTTAAGGTATAAGTTAAGGTATAAATAGTTACACTCATTACAAAATTCCTAAAAGATATCTTTTCACTTTTTAGGGTTCCGTACCCAAAGGGTAAAACGGACCCTATTACTAAGGCTCCGCTGTCCGTCCGTCCGTCCGTCTGTCTGTCTGTATGTCCGTCTGTCACCAGGCTGTATCTCATGAACCGTGATAGTTAGACAGTTGAAATTTCTGTTGCCGCTATAACAACAAATACTTCGCAGCGTAGGCCGGCCCCCTACTCGGTGGGCCGACGATCTGGTGAAAGCCGCGGGGAGCCGATGGATGCAGGAAGTGAGCAACCGCTCAAGGTGGCGCGCTCTGGGGGAGGCCTATGTTCAGCAGTGGACGTCTTCAGGCTGTTAATGATGATGATGATGATGAGGTATCTTCTAGACATATACTACCGTAGACCGCGTCGTCACTTTCCATCAGGTGAGATTGCGGTCAAATGCAGGCCTATTTAGTTACAAAAAAAAAATAAAGGCACTATGTATGAGAGTTAATCGAGTTATGCGAAGAAATACCAGTACCTTAAGATATTTTTTTCTTTTATACGAGCAGTCAAGGCGACCCAAAGAAAACCTCATTAGGTAGCCTTGAAAGGAGTCTTTAGAAATTCCTTACAAATAAAAATACTTCTCATTAACCTCGGTTTAATGACCAGCTTTTTTGCTTGAGCCTCACAAAGAGGCGTGTAGGAGCTTTTCACTAACTAATGCTAAATTATGACCTAAAATTTAAACGGGGATATTAAAAATAGCTACAGAGGAAGGACTAACTTTGACAAAAATAAAGTAAAAATATCTTTCACATGAAACTCCATATAGCTAATTAAACGTATAAAATAAGAATTAGTAACAAATTACAAAGAAAACCCGTGTGGTAAAACTCTAAAATTGAGGCTTCTAAACCAATTTCAATTTTTCAATTTCAAAATATCTTTATTAAATAAGTAAAATACAATGTCATCACGATACTAGTGTACATTAAAATCCTAGCAGTGACAAGAATAATAATGATGCCAATCGTTTTGCAGGTTATGAGGCCTATATAAAACTTTTTGCAGTAAGATTATAGATTTAAAATTAAAGATTTCCAATAATAGTAGTTACAATCATGTTGTTATTCTAACGTTATGCAAGCTTTAGTATGAGCATTTACATATTTAGATTAATTTTTAGTAATTAAAAGATCCGTGCGGTAGGAAGCATAAATAAACGCCAAGCAGAAAGTTGACGGTGCGCAGTAAGCAACAGGAATAAGACAGTTTGGCATGAGAGCTAACACACGCACACGAGTCCGCGGCCAGCCTGCTGTCGTGCGCGCCATACCGTTCCTCATATCACTGAATAATACGGGCGGGTATGGCGCGCGTTCCGGCGACAAGCGGGTCGCGGGCGTTGTGTGCTGCGATTGTGTACTTATTCATCGCGCTCGGAGCACTCGAGGAACAAGTGATGTGGTAATTTGTAGCGGTTGTACGTGTCGATAAAAGGAATGTCAGAGTTACGTATTTTACAAATATTTGCAATTAGTTTATTTTTGTTTTTAGGATTACTATGCAGATAAAATGCCTTCGACAGTTTATAAATATATTTGAATAGTGTAGGGAGGTTTATTTTCGAATGTAGGTCTAAGAGGTTTATGTATATCGGGGTGTCATAAGAATACTTTACAGCTTTATTTTGGATTACTTGTAGCTTGTTCAAGTTAGTGGAGCAAGTACTACTCCATACAGGACACGCATATGTAATACATGGGCGGACTAAAGTGCGATAAATGTGTAATTTCGTGTGGCTGCTTAAAGGTGATCGCCGGTTTAGTACGGGGCTCAGAGCATTCAATGCCTTAATACCTTTGAGGCGTAATTTGGAAACGTTATCTGTCCAATTGAGCTTGGAATCTAAGGTAACCCCTAAATATTTCACAGAACGGCTCCATGGAATATTGTAGCCATCTATTTTTAAGGTACGGGCTGGAAGAGAGCGCTGTCTGGTAAAGAGTATAGCTTCGGTTTTAGAAGCATTTACTTTAAGTTTCACTTTATGAAATAATTCTGGAGGAGGTCTATTGACAGTTGGAGGCGACCTATGACTAGATTAATATCGTCAGACGAAGTGAACGATGCAGTGTCATCGGCAAAGCAAGCTATGCTTGTGCGCGTTCGTTTAGGTATGTCATTCAAGTAAGTTAAGAAAAGGCGAGGGCCCAAGATAGAACCTTGGGGGACACCAGCTGGTACAGTTTGAGGAAAAGAAGAGCAATCACGAATATGAACTTTGAAGGACCGATTCGATAAGTAAGATTGGATCATTTTGACAAGTGATATATAGGTGTATTTAGGCAAATAAGCTTATGTAGTAAAGCATGGTGCCATACCGTGTCAAATGCCTTTTTAGAAGGACCTAGTCACTTCAATAAATATACATTTTTAGTATAGTAATTTCAAGAAATGTTCATTTTCACATGTGTTTATTTTGATTGTATCCAAATTCGATGAAACAGTCCAGGGTAGCAGTAGAGTCCTACCCTACAGTTATATGCTGTGGTTTCATCCATATTTTCCTTTTGAAAACGGAACTCTGCAGGGTTCGAACCCACGGGCCACGAATCGAAAATCAACGTCAGCACTAAGCTATTATAGATCCTAACCGTTTTTTCTCAGCCCTTTTGGAAATTCCTTTGCAGGAGCTATCTTTTATACGCTGAGTAAAACCTATAGGTAGTGGAAACTTTTGATGGCGGAAATAGGGCGAGTGTATCTCTTATATAACGCAGGATTAATTTCACGAAGTTTCGATCGGAGTCTTATGAATATTCAACAGGTTGCAATTAATAAATCGCTGAAGGGACTAATGCTCCTTTGAAATTCGTCCGGGCAAGCAAGAATTTGTTTGCATTTTGAAACCCTCCTTAAAAGGTCCTGGAGATAGTGGAATTGAAATATAGACAGATTTCATACTAACTTCAAAATTATAACTACACTACACTAGGCGTTGCATTATTGCTAAAAAAATGGCTACATGCAATTTTTAATACGCACCTAGGGTCGGTTGGGTCTGCACAAACGGTTTTGTGATAATATCTTTTTAATAAAGCGTTAAACCGCCTTCCTTGTTTCATATATCTAAATATAAAATGAAGGCTCAAGGCGATTGTAGTCAAACGGAACTCTTCAGTTGCAATGCAAGTGCTACTAAAAGTAGGAGCTGCCACTAAAGAGTTCTATCGTCTACCTCCGAAGATCTTCACCAGATTTTTACCAAATTTACATGAGACCACCACGCAAGGTTTTTCTTTTTCTTTACTTATTTTTGAATTCGGTTGAAAATTTCGCTGATTTATCAAAAGGTATGTTAAATGAATTAATATAAGAGGAAAAAGATCTTAAAATAATTAACTCTTACTAGGCTTTCTCATTGCATGGTATTTGGGAGTTAGGTACATCAGGGTGTCTAGAGGTGATGCCCGCGTACTGCATCCTAAAACTTTAAAAGGTTGTATGTCAAGTCTGGCCTCGTGCATGCGACATAGAGTAGCACGGCATCACAGTAGGCCTAGCACGAATATTTCAACAAATCGTACGGTTAACGTATCGAGTTAACCTTACACTTACGCAGGGCGACGCTAGGTGGTAGCACGAAGCTTACAACTATCGAAATATTATATCGAACAAATTCCAAGTGAGTAAACCTTCATAAGTTTACGATGACACTACGATAGCCAGCCTTCGAGTTTACTTCAAAGCAATATTTGTGCTCGCGTTTTCATACAAAATGTCAAACGTTAGCGTTACGCGGCGCTACGAAGGCGATACGATAGTAACCAAAACCCTTCGTGCTACCAAATTTTGAATCGTTTTACGCCCGGTAGGGGCGCTGATCAAATGCCATACAAATGGCTTACGTTAACGATACACTTACTTTTACGCAAATATTCGTGCTAGGCCTACAGATATCGTCACATTCAATGTATAATTTACTGTATAGGTAACTGCTAAATAACTGTGTGTGTTGTTTACTTACGTTACTCCATCTTTTTTTGAATAATGTAACACACTTTTTTCATATTAAATTACAACACGGACATTTCACACAGCGCCATCTGGCCCCAAACTAAACATAGCTTGTGCTATGGGAACCAGATAACTGATAGAATACTTATGCCCATTTTCACCAAGGATCCCTAAACTACACCCTAACTAGGAATTCCTTTGGCTAAGGGCCCCTTACATTTGACCCTTACCTAAATTCGTTTTCATAGCACTGAGTGACACTTAAATTATAAAGTGACAGTTTATTCTTTTCCACGGTTTCCAAAAACCGTACGTTGCCAATTTTCGTTATTTTATTCATATATTTTAGAGAATAATCGTTAAAAACACAAGCAACATGCTTTATTGATATATGCATTAGAGTTTTTAATACATTATGCAACAGAAAAAATTAAAACAAATACATTTTCTGGCGTTATGCGGGTAGAAACAGTTGCCAAATATAATTGAAAAAAAAATTTGGCGTTTTGATAATTTAACCTGCCACTTAACGCTAAGGGATCGAGCTTCGGCCCCCTAAACATAGGGGATCCCTTAAGATTTAGGTGTTCCTTAATCGCCGGTGAAAACAAAACTACTGTCAGATGTCACTTAAATAGTTTTGAGGGTCCCTTAAAATTTAGGGATCATTGGTGAAAACGAGCAGATACTTTTTGTTTGTAAATACATACATAGAATACAATATTATATAACACCAACACACAGAACAAACACCTGTGTTCATCACACAAACGTTTGTCCTAAGATGGGAATCGAACCTACAACCTATAGTTCAGAAGGCAGAGCAGACCAACTGAACTAACAGGCCAGCTAAATAAAATTACAAAATGCTTAATGTAAAAGCAAGCCTATTACAATAAATTACGTTGAAAAAAAAGAAGTCTCTTTCCCACTGTGCCAGCAATCTGGCACTATGCAGAAAGAAAACTCCGATTTCGGAGCTTCGATTACAACTGTAAAGAAGACGCAATAAGACACTTCACAGTGATGTTATTTTATTTTTTGTGTATTTTTTTCATTAGCTTAGGTAAATTTTGTTAATAATTGAGTAGGTAGACTGTACTTAAATTGAAACATATACAAATACAAAATAGTTTATTGACATAAATACTTTTTACATTGTTTTAATGAACCCATAGATTCCCGAACTAGTTTTCACACAGAACAAATCTGTGAAAATACTCGAAGACAATGATTTCATTCATATTTGCATGTAAAGTATAAAATATATAATAGAAAATTAATAAACTACAAAGAAAAATCAAAATAAGAGTCACATTAATTTAATTAAGGACCGCGTATTTCTAATGGGGTTAAAAACTGAAAGCTAATCGTAGGTGGCGCCACTGTTGAGTGATCCTAATCGCCGCCATATTGCGTTTTGGTTTCTTTGTGTTTACCAGTGAATTCGATCTTAATACTAGAAAAATGTATTCGACATGGAGTGTTAGGCAGTTAAAAGAACAGTTGCGGAATAGAAAAGCATCTACTACTGGAAAAAAACCACATAACCTCGAATATTTAGTTGGCTCCCAATTTTTTCTTCGTAAAGCTTTTATCCATTGTTTTCTCCTTTTGATATCTTTAGGGAATACATGGACTCCCGTCTTTTTGCAATCCAAAGCTGAACACAACGTCATATTAATGAAATAAATTGAGTTATTTTTATTTGTTTACAAAATTATTATGGAGGATGACAGATATTTGTCAGATTTAGGGAACACTCAGCAGTGCTGCCATCTGAAGTGAGCAAAAGTCAGTTTTTTACCCCATTGTTTTAACATAAAACACAGACCTACAATATTTCCGCTACTCTATATGTTTTTTTTTGTCATAGAGATTCACTAACTTATTAACATAGTAGAATTACATCCTAAAAAAGTTCAAATACAAAAAAATCTGCTACCTAATTTAGATTTTGCTATCTAATAATTTCTCAGTGGTCAGAAAAGAATTTTAAAAATTTCGTTAGCGTAAATCTGGTCTCAGGGATTTGCTTCTTCTCGTTATATTTCGGATTCTCTGAACACGAAAATTTTGCCGCCACTCTACCGTTGACCTTTGTCACCAAACGTAGGAAGTCCTCATCTCTTTTTTCTGTGCTCAACTCATAATTTTCTCGATGTTCATCCATTACGTCACACAGGGCCTGAATCATCCAGGAACCACTTCTGCCTCGAAATGAAACCTGTTCTAAAAGAAAAAAAGACTACTTTACAAATAAGCTGACTTCATATATAATAATAGAGTGAAGACTGAAGGTAATGGAAAGATGTTGAGTTTTTTTTAAATGGCTTACAGCTGCCTAAAAGTCCTGCGCCACAGTGTTAAGAAATGCTCGTTCTGCATCAACGGAAAAGCCCCAAAGAATGATCTCATACCTAACCGCAGGATGAGACAGCCATGGTACGCCAATAGAGCAGCTTCCTTAGTTGCTACCTGTCTGAGTCGATACAGAACATAAACAAATCTGTCTAATTTAGTGCAAAGATTTATTAGAGGTTTCCAGTTGCAAAGTTTGTCTATGGTTGTACCTAGGAACATGTTTCATTAACTCTATCTATTACATACTGTAGAACGTAGGCTTTCTATATTAGGAGAGGACTACGCCCAACGCGGACAAGTGTTATACAAGCTGATGGTAATGATAACTAATAGGTACAGGGTGCAACTTAATTCATTAGCATACATTGAATGCATGATAGTACATCATTTATTGATAATTATTAAAGAGTAAAGAGTACAAATGAAAATATGTTGTATTGAAAATTATGAAGATTGCCGCGGCGCCTAACTTGGCACGAAGGATTTTGATACTTATAAATGTTTTTTCTTTTACCTTGTATGTAATAACTAAAAACAGAACTGTTTTAATTTGATTATGTAAGTACTGTAGCAGTTGACTAAGTAAGTTATCCCATTTTTTGTATTTATTATCAATACCAAGTCGATGCGTTAGATTTCATAAATTTTGGTCCACACGTGACCGGTGTCAAGAGTAAGTACTTAGTTTCAAAGGATGCTAATGAATTTAATTACTTCCCAGTTTAGGATGATGATAGAGATAAATATATAGGCTAGTGGTAGTGGACTCAGGATAATGTAAAAACCTACCATCAAAAGAGGACATCAGCATGAGATAATCCGAGTGAGTTGGGATGGTTACTGATGAACGGCCGCCGTCGATCTGGATCCTGTGGCCCGAGTCTACATTGTTTCCCCTACAGGCCTGAAACAGACACACAAAGTTAAGAAACATCATCGTCAAGGAAAGAGGGCGTACAAGCCTGCAAAAAATAGCGAATAATAACTGATATATATGAAACAAAATATGCTTTATATATATAATAAATATGATTATAATGAAGTTACATAACTATTTTTTTATTTGTAACGACTAAAATAGCCCGTGTAAAATCAAATCGATAAGCGAATTTTGGTTTTACGCCGCGCCTTGACGTCGTCTTTCTGGTTCAACTCACTAAGCATTTTGCCTCAACCGGCGTGTGGAAACAAGGGAAAACTCTCTTGGAAAGGAATCTCCATGCATTTTTTAAACTATGAAGAGTGCGTTGAGGCCGATGTGATGACCAGAGATATTTCACGAGACTGAGAGGCGGAAGCCGACGAGGTCACCTGCAATAATAGTTATGTTGATACATCACATCATACGTCCACGGCTGAAAATAGACCTAATATGTGGGGGGCTCAGTTTCAAAAACGCTCAGTAGGGGCGCTTTTTTTTTCGCTTTGAACGCTTCAATATACAATCGTAATTTTGAATGACACAACCTATCTATCCAGCATACCCACAGATTAGAGAAAAAAAACAATGTGAGCGTACTAGTACAGACCGTTTACCGTAAGATGGCCCCTGATGTATTTATATTACTTAAGGCACTTTACAGCCGCCATTAAGTTTGAATAACACTTACAATAAGAAGGGGTACCTGAATAAAGAAGAGCTTTGGTTTCCCTGCGAGGCCAGGGTTATGTAGGATGGAGTTGATGACGTCACTGACCGGGTATGGCCGGTCGGCTGCGTATACCATACCATTAGAATCGCCATGGGTCAGGATAGCAATGGCCACACACGAAGTGGTACTATGATCCATTTTACAAACTGAAATCATTAATTGAATTAAAATTAATATATTAAGAAAATCATCATCATCATCATCACTACTTATAAATCTATGAAAATTAATCCCAAATGCGCAGATTGAAGGTGTTTTCCCTTCAATCTGCGCATTTGGGATTAATAATAAAATGTGTATAAATGTTAAAAACTACCATAGAATTGTAAAATATTAAAATAGTAAGGCCCGATTTCACCAACGTTTATTCCAAGTATACGGCTATTCCTTACTCCTGGATACAGCTAATTGACAAATGAAATTACACAAAAGAGACGCCATTTTGATTGTATCCAAGGAAGAAGTCTTATTCCTTCACAAAATTGGTGGTATAATGGCTATATTCGCGTAACTCGGTTGTTCTCGGAAAGTTATACCTGGAATAAAATTTATTCTAGTTTGGTGAAATCGGGCCTAAGTAGTAGTAAGTGTATTGTATTGGTGTAGTAGTTTTTGAGTAATTTTGAGTAATATTGACACATAAAATTATTGTTTTTGGACTGACTCACAAGTCACATACCGGATGTTGATTTGCATTGTCTCCATATTTTTAGAATCCATTGTACTGTGTATATTTAATCATATAAAAATAAAATTTAAATTCCACATTTATTTAGTAGCCGAATATTTGATAAACCATTTTTGTCGTGAATCACAAGTAGCCTCAACTTCGTTTCGGCTAGGACAATAGTAGGACCCCACGCGATGACTCAGTTTAAAGTAAACACTTTTTGTCTCATCATTAGTCCATTGACCGCCCGCGTTTTTGTTCCGCCCATTGTACCTATCTTATTATGTGATTCTCATTTCTATGTTATTATTATTTTGGTGTCAATAAAGAGTTATTGTATTGTATTGTAGTCAAAACATCATAAAAACATTGTTAGAAAATTGCTACATCGAGGAAGGTCCTATTGTCTAATTACCTACAGGGTTCAGGTATTCGGTCTCTATTGTTTTGGCTATGTGCGCGGGGTGCAGTAAACAACCCATGGTAGCTATGACTTAATCTGTGTCAGCAGCTTGCCACTGGGGCGTTACAGTATTTACAAAATTATGTACTTACAAGTTACGTTACCCTAAGATACTGCTCAAAGTGTCCTCCTTCGTTTTCGATGCACAAGTGAGCGCGACGTCTTAGGTTTCGTGATAGTTTTTTTAGCACATTCACGTTTAGTCTCACATGATCAAATGCAGCAATGATTTTTTCTTTTAATTGCACAGCACTAGTAATTTCGTCCGTGTAAACTAGTCTTTTTATTTCACCCCATAAAAAAAAATCACATGGGGTCATGTCCGGAGATCGTGGGGGCCAGGGTACTGGACCACCACGTCCAATCCACTGGCTTCTGAACACTTCACTTAAAAAATCGCGCACTTGGCGTCCATAATGAGGTGGAGCTCCATCCTGTTGGAAAAACAGGTTTCGTTGAAAGGCCAGTGGTACATCGTCGAGCATCTCGTCAACAACGTGATGCAGAAGCTCCAAGTAACTGGAGCTGGTTAGATGACCTTCGATGATGTATGGACCTAGCACATGCTCTCCAATAATGCCACCCCAGACATTAATACTAAAACGATGCTGAAACGAATGGTTCTTGGTTTTATGCGGGTTATGGTCGCGATGTGCCCACCAGTGCTCGTTATGAATGTTGTAAATCCCCACACGTGAAAACATGCATTCATCGGTCCACAAAATGTTCACATCCCTGTTCTGTAAAATCCAGTGAGAAAAAGCTATGCGTGAGGCATTATCTTGTGGATGCAGTTCTTGGACTCTCTGAAAATGAAACGGATGCTGAAGTTCTCGTTTCAGTAGCCGCCATACAGTTGTGTGGTGGACGTTGAAGCGCCGCCCAGCATCACGGGTGCTAGCACGTGGGTCCTCTTCAAAAAAGTCCAAGATCTCTTCTTGAAGGCCGGCCGAGAGACCTACACTTCCACGAGCGCGAGCGTGACGAGGGACTTGGAATTGTCCATAATCCCTTAGTCTCTGTGTGGCACCCAGCATCACTTCACGTGTTGGAACATGGCTGTTCGGAAACTGATCGCGAAACATTTGCACAGACTGTGTTAAGCTGTTTCCGCTGATAGCATACAAACGTACCATCTCCACAAGCTCAACATTTGTAAAGTGTTCCATTTTTGTTACGCGATCGTAAGCAAAGTAGGTGCCTACGCAAATTCGGCGCGGCGCCGGTGGCGGGCAAGTGACTGATCGGTCGCTGCATCTGCACGCGTGACATAAGTGTGCTGCGCGGGCGCGGGCGGGTGAGAGAGGGCACCCCGCAGCCCGCCCGCGTGGCTAGTACAAACGGCGGTGGGGCCGGTGCAGCGGCGAGCGTTTGTAGAACTTTGCCGAAAGTGGCGGGTGCCTTTGTGTGTTGTCGGCGCGATAGTTTATGACTCTGCGCTCGCACTGGTTGACTTTATAAAATCATGTTGTTTGTTAAATGAGAACGCACACACGTGCTGTTTTATTTTTGTGCAATGTTTTTTTTATAAAGTGTAAATTTTAGGTATTTATTTTTTCATTGATTCGTGTTCTATAAGTGTAGCATACCTACCTCTGTAAATATGGAGACAATGCAAATCAACATCCTGTATACTTGCAAACGCCCTTCCAGGGCTCATGTCAACCTACCAACTAACTATTTAAGATCTTGTGTATTATATAATACTTGTTATTGTCTATTATGAACGCAATAATAATAAATAAATAAATAATTCGAGGGCATGACTCTCTTTCAGATTTTTTTTTCTCTCGTGATTTCGGATTTGGCCATCACCGCCCTTCTCAAATAACCAGCCTAATAACATCATCATTATCTTCACCATCCTGAAGACGTCCACCGCTGAACATAGGCCTCTCTCAAATAGCGCCACTTTGAGCGGCTGCTCGCGTCCCGCATCCATCGGCTCCCCGCGGCTTTCACCAGATCGTCGGTCCACCTAGTGGCGGCTGGCCTACGCTGCGTCTTCCGGTTCGTGGTCTCCTTTCTTCCCCATCGGTTATCGGTTCTACGAGCGATGTGGCCTGTCCATTGCCATTTCAACTTGCTAACTCCTAGAGCTATATCGGTCACTTGAGTTCTCCTGCGGATCTCCTCATTACGGATCTTATCTCGCAAGGAAACACCGAGGATATCTCTCTCCATAGCTCGTTGCGCGACTTTGAGCTTACTAATGAGGCGAACAGTAAGAGACCATCTCAGTTCCTTATGAGTATACCGTATACCTCCCCATAAAAAAAAGCCAATGTTTTTCTACCACTAAATGTTATCCAATGTCGATATTTTTTATATGTTGTCTACGCAGTGAAAAAGTATGACCGTACGTCTTTTTTTTGTGTTTCGTAGTCAATAGTTATAGACATCTACAGTGACGATTTTTTATGACGAATTCATTACCGTGGTCAAAATGTTAACCTACCTATATTAAAAAAAGCTTCTTTTCATGAAACTTACGAAGAAAACTGAGCTAAAGGCTACTTATTGGTAAGTAAATGAATAATATTTAAGATTATTTTAGACATTTTATAATTTATGTAGGTGCTATTCGATGAGTCCGCGACCAGGACCCCTATTCTCACGAATCGAGATGCAATGTCATCTCATAATAAATCTCGAGACTCGAGTTGTCTCTACTCCCAAGCTTAAAATTCATGATATTCTCGATTGACTAGCGCACGAGATGGCTCGTAGGGAATCGAGACGCAATGTCATCTCACAATAAATCTCGAAATTCGAGACTTCAGCTTCAAATTTGTGATATTCTCGATTGCTAGCGCACGAGATGTCTCGTGTGGTCGGAGGTAGCCGAGACCACCATGAGACGCGCTTTTGCCTTTACTTTTAGGCTCATTTTTTGCCATTTTATTGACATTGAAGCTAATGGCATGGCAACTTTTCTTCTTCTTTTCGTTTTTTCTTTCTTTTCTTTTTCTTCTTGTCTTTTCTTGTCTTCTTACTTTTTTCTTCTTTTCTTTACTTTTTTCTTCGTTGGTTAGTTTGTCTTGGCGACAGAAGTTATAGTTATACTTTTTGCCATGCCAAGCGTTATTAGGGATGTTCCGATACCACCAAAGTATCGATACCTACTCATATGAGTAGTACTCAAATCATGATTCGATAGGTACTACTCATATGAATACCCTAAAAGTATCGATACCCACTCATATCGATACTTTTTTTTTTATTTATCAATACGGAAAAAATAAACAAATTTTACCTTATTGCAGCAAAGTTTTGTTGTTTCTATGACTGATCTACATTTTCAAGTGTTTTGGCGCGAAGAATCGGACATTTGAACACTAAGGATATGTTATTTGACGATATTTGATAAAAGTACTCTTTCCGATACAAATTCTTTCTTTCCGATACCAAATAGGTATCGCGAGAATGGTTTGTTTTTATTTTATTTTATTATTTTAATTAAGTATAACAACTACCTTAACTGTACTATTTGTGTGTATTAACTGTATTCAACGCTTTGAATTACAATTAAATTAAGTTAAATCCTACTCACATTCTACCTTTACATGTATTTTTACCTTTACACTAATTTTCTACTACATTGAATCCTACTTAAATTAAAAATAGGGTTGTTTTAACCCTAAGTATACATTAAAATATCACATTTTTATTCTACTTGACTTAAAGTTAGGCCATACTATGTTTCTTTAAGGAAAAAAATATTATAGCGAAATAAAGCTGCTTGGCATTGAATTTTTATCCTGTGGTTCTATCCTGTTTTGACTTAGCAGCATTGATTCGATTCGCTATTAGTACTTTCTTTCCGATACGAAGTAAGTATCGAAAGAATGATTCGATGGTAAAAAGTACTTGGTATTGAAAGAAAAGTATCAAGTACATACTCGTATTCACTAGTATCGGAACATCCCTAAGTGTTATATACTCTTTGCTCCGTGCCTATCAAATCAAACGAAGTTGCTCATTGTTTGCCAATAGTGTTTTCACAAATTAGAAAAAATAATATGGTGTTTTGCATTGTATAGTGCACCAACCACAGGTTAGAGAAAAAAACAATCTGTGGCTAGTGGGAATTCTGTGTGTGGCACCAACTTATACTACTCTATGGTATGCACAGCTATAAAAATACTCTGTGGTGCACAGAACACTATTATATTATCCTGTGCTATTATCCTTTTGTTTTTTTCTCTAATCTGTGATTATCCTTATCACAGATGGAATAAACCACAGAACACTACTTCAAGGTAACCAATGGTTAAAACCTCTAACAAATCTTGACTATTAGTTAGAATTTGTTAGCATTTTTGATTGGTTACTTTAACAACGGGTGAAAAAACCCACCCTTATAAAGGTACCATAATAAATAAAAGCCACATAACTCATATATAATCGCATTATATTATACATATTTATATGAGTAGGTAACAACTTTGGGCCTAGTTTAGTTCTAAAGTTATTATTATCAAATACATAAAATGAAGAAACATACAGTCTCAAAATACAATCCTGCCATCATTAAAAGTGTTGTAAAACAATGCCGTAAAGCAAAGATGGCTATTTTAACTTTATTTTTACTTTTTACATCAATAATTTTAAACCAACGAAATCAGCCTCAGGGCCACTGGTGTAATAGTTACAGTGGCACATATGGAAATGATGATGACGAAGATGGTAATATAGACAGTCACTCACTGTCTAATACAGTGGCGATTTATGATTCTTCTGTGACTTTATATTATCTCAGCACACATTCACAGCATTTTCAGAAAATTGTTCCGGAAGCTTTACTGTAAGTAAGATGTAGTTATTGCAGTAGCAATAGTAACACCAGCCTAGAAGCCTTCATTGAGTACCTGAAGCAAAAAAAGAAAATATTATTTAGATAGCCTTAAGGCCAGCTCCATCAACTGTGCTGTAGGTTGTTGGTTCGCTTCCCACTCAAGAAACGGGAAAAACCCTCATATTCCCCTATCCTTTGGTATAAAATAAATCCAACAGGCAACTGTGTCAATATCATTGGTATGAACTGGATTTTTACATACTTTTATTTCTCTCTCTCTCTGGTTGGTTCCTCATTACTGAGGATCATGGTCACAGGATCTATCTGATTTAACATAATACTTCCATCAACTTCGGTCCATAGCCTCACGGCCTGGGAAAACTTTTATTCAGGTACCTAATTGAAATTAATTTACTTGAAGGTTTGAGCCTGACACATTCATAGGTGAAGTTACAAGTTGCACATTTTTCTTGGCGGCACTTCAACAATACATCTACTGCTCCAATTGGGATTATAAAATTTGTTTCCATGAATCAGGTGCCTTCTGCATATAGCATACCTATACGCTGTTGGTGTAGTTGTTTCAGTGATTCCTCAGAAGTCTAGCTCCCAGCTGGATACCATTATTCAGCCCATAATCACGCCCTGAAAAAATTAAATAATAAACATTTAATCTATAGAGCGAGATACGGGTGTAAGCAGCGTGATTTTGAGAAAGTATTCTCTTCTATGTATGTACGTAGTACATTATACCTTTTTGGATTTTGCGTAGGTTATTAGGCTTACTTACTTCAAAGATCCATGTTTGCCAGGCAGAGAAAACCTGTGGAATCGCACGTTCACATCTTCGGATGCACCATTATAGCATTTTGCACAGTTTTACCGTTTTTCCATAACGAACACAAGAAAATCACAATAATATAACCTCAACCATAGAATTATAAAAAAAGCAGGATGGAATCTTGATTGACATCGAACTGACGTACAGCAATGGCGGCCGCATAAACATGTGTGACTGATTAAAGGATTGCCATGTGAAGAAAATTACCCGAATCCGACAAAAAAAAATCTGTTGTTGGTGTGACTTTTCGTATGACCAAAAAGCTACGCGAACTTATAACAGAGTAGTCAAAATTGAATGGCTTATTTTTTTTTTACTTTCGATAGGTTAGCGTTTGACTACATCTCACCTGATGGTAAGTGATGATGAGGTCGAAGGTGGAGGACGCCTACCTAGAATAAACCTATTTACTTTTGATTTGAAGACACTTAAGTTGTAAGTGAATGGAAATACCGATGCCGGGAGTGAGTTCCATTCCATAGCCGCACGCACAATAAAGGAATCTGCAATCTCCCCTCCCCCACACTTGCCCCCCCCCCCTCCCCCTCACTTAGTCCGCCCGCCCCCGCACTTTCCTCGCCTACTCCGTACTTACCCTCCTCCCCCACACTTGCCCCACCTCCCCCTCACTTTCCTCGCCACCCCCTGCACTTGCCACCACCTCCCCCCTCACTTAGTCCACCCCCCTACTTGCCCTGCCTCCCCCCAAGAACCATGTATAGATTACATTTGGACAGTAATTAAGGGGTTGGCAATCTACGCAGCAATGTACGGCGAATGAAATGGGAGCAATAGCTTCCCAGTCTCCACCGGGTGGCAACTGGGAATTTTGTTCCCAGTTGCCACCCGGGGGCCAAGCATGTGGGGGCAACTGGGAATATACCCTGTACGCTATAGCGAAGAGAGAAGTTCCCAGTTCTTTCTTCCTTTGGACAGGGTCGGGTCAGCCAGTCAGTTAATAAAACTTGGCACAAAGATTTATAGCCAGGGTGTTGCTTAAAATGTTTTATGAACACATAAATCGTATTTTTCTACGTTACTTTACTTTTTCTACATTATAGAAAACCTGCACAAATATGTACGATTAGTAGGTCCATTACCGGTACAATATTTATTTTAACCTGCAAAGTCCAGCACATGCATATACATAATGGAAATATGCATTTGCATATAGTCAGATCTCTAATTATGATCAATATAGGTGAATAAGTTGTATTCGAACATAATTTGGTCATTCTCCCACACTTCCGGGTAATTTGCAAGTTTGATTGTTGGTAACACTAGCTGGTTTTGTGTATTCATTGCATCTCAATAGTTTTATCGAAAAAGCAAGAAATTAGCGAAATATTAACAAGCTTATTTGTGAAAAGTGATCCCCTGACTTTTTTTTATCAAACCACTATGATTCCGACAACTTTTCACAACGCAAGACGGCATTTTATAATATTTTTTTCTATGCGTCTTGGGCGAGGTTCGGAGCAGTAATGGCAGGCGATAGACTTCCTATGATGTGAGTGTGTGCGTGTCCGCTCGTACTTATTAGCGTTCCGAATTCCTATGGGTACCTCGGTTCGGGATCAACTGGGACTCCGTCCTTCTTTTTTTAGTAGGTCCATGACCTCAACTCAACTTACTTTTATATTCTATAGTTTGATTCATGTTCCAGTGTCAATTTTCAAGTTCTTGATTCTGAGCATAGACTTTGTGGTCGCTGTCTTACATATAGCGTTATCTCGTTCTGATCTCTCGACTGCCTCCGATCCACAGACTACTACACGCTAATGCTTCCATCACTCGAGTCATCTCGTGCGCTAGCAATCGAGATATTGCATGAGAATACCGAAAACTCGAGTCTCGAGATTTATTCCCAGACGAGATTTCTTCTCGATTCGTGAGAATAGGGGTCCAGTCCGGTTGGTCAGTTTGACCTTGGATTCAAACCGCACTGTGTTCCGGTTGATAAATGGCGCAGAATAATAATGATGTACACTTTTATCTATTCTGTGGTAAAATGTTATATACCTATTTTTAACTATTAATAATAATAATTTATATTTACATTAATAGCTCATGTATAACTCTCACTCGGCTACTTTTCCATTTCCTGATTAGTAATAACACTTAATAGACGCAGCGTAGGCTGGCCTACGTGGACCGATGATCTGGTGAAAACCGCGGGGAGTCGATGGATACAGGAAGCGAGCAGCTACTCAAAGTGGCGCTCTGTGGGGGAGGCCTATGTTCAGCAATGGACGTCTTCATTCTGTTGTTGATGATGATGATGATGATGAATAATACTTACTATACGTCAGTTTTTCCAAAATTTGACCATGAGTGAAGTTATCGCAGGGTGGATCAACAATAAATTTAAGTTTTTCAAAACTTGTTTGTAATCTGTTAACGTCGTAGTCTGTTCCTTCTCTAGGCTTTGGTGTAGACCTTAAAAATAATATTATTATACTTAGTATAGGTACATCTACATAAGCTGTTGCATAGGTAGGCACTAAGTAGGAACTATAAGCTTAGTACTTACTAACTACCTATACTATATGACTACCTATAGTACCTATACCTGTCTATGCAACAGTAAGTTTAAAAGACCTATAGGTACAATGATAAGAAGTACCTAAAGAACTAACTTATTTCAGTTACTATTCCCGTGAACAGGGTTACAGGGCGTAAACTAATCAACCCGCGTGCGCAGCCGGGATATTATTGTAGTAATTAGTTAAAGGCATAAATTAATACGAACTATGTAAATGTATAATTACAAAATTTTAAATGGCATTTCGATATCAACAGGAAAAAAATTAACGTAAATATATTTAACCATCAGCGGCGTAATAATAATACGGTTTAAGAATTTATTTCTATTGAGAAATAAATTCTTAAACCGTATTACAAAATCGAAACCATCATTTTATAATTTTAATATAGTTTTGTAACTCATGTGATTTTTTTGTAATTCTATTGAGAATTACAAAAAAATCACATGAGTTACAAAACTATATTAAAATTATAAAATGATGGTTTCGATTTTGTGTCTTATCATTTAGAGAATTAAAATAGCTCCTAAATAGCTAGTCTCTTTCATTAACCATTTATCAGAAGGAAGAACAGTATATGCCGCTAGCTTATTACGTAAAGTTTGTAACAGGCATAAATTTCGCAATCATTGCTGTCACAGCTTTCAAACGTCACTTTGGCAGAGCAGAAAGCGATTGAGCCTATGATTACCTACATGTCGTATAGGTAATCATAGGATCGAGCGCTAGATCACCGACTCTCCGACAATCGATGAACTAAAAAGTGCATTATTTTGTTTCCGTTTATTGCTGTTCTGTTGCTAGTGGCGCTTGTATGAAAGGCCAAAGTGTATTCAGCGACAGGCGAGCGACAGGCCGGCGACTGCGACCGATTGCTAAGTGTTTGCTGTTGCTTTGCTACTGCTGTTGCTTTACTACTGCTGTTGCTTTGCTGTTGCAATTTTTACATAATACGGGTGCCGCCGGTCTGGTTTATAGGTAGATACGCGAGGTTGATGTTTAAGAAGAAGCCATTGATTAAATAGAAAGCTAGACAAGAAGCTTGAGCTTTTGGCAAACTTACGTGAAATATGTCGAATTCAAGTAGGTTTGGTGGTTAAAGATAAACATTAGCCTGTCCCCACTCATGTCATAATCAGTACTTGTGGGGTCGTATGTGAGCTTAGAACGCATCGGGGACGGCGGGGCCTTTCTGTCAGTTTCATCATTAGATGTGGAACTGAAGCTTGTGCTGGCATCGGCCCCATTTGTAGAGCTGTAAATTAGAAATTGAACATAAGAGGACCGTTCTAGTTTTGCAAATGTTATTGCCGTCGCTCTGCTATCCGCACGTATGATAGAGGCAATAGATCCCGTGAGTGAATATACCTACATTTTAGCGTTTCGGGTAAAAACGGTTTTCACGAACTATAAATGAACCGATGTTGATAAAGTTTGTATAGGACTACTAAGAAAATATATCCTTTGAAATGAAAGGAAATATTCCAAATGTGACAGAAACATGAGGCAACAAATATAAAAAAACAATGGAATTGAGGACCTCATATTTGAAGTCGCAAGAACTCTAGGCCATGCGTGAAAAACCGCGAACAGCTATAGTAATATTTACAGTAAATTGATTGAAATAAATATTTAGTGCGTCATAAGTGTATACAGATACATGAATAATTGATGAGTGACTTGCAAAAATATTCAATTTGTAAGTAATGTTTTTATTTTATTTGGAAAACTAACTGCTACTCAAAACTAATACATAGTAGGTGCAAACGAACACAAGACAACGAACAAAGCCTACGTCTTTTTTCTTAGCTTTAAACAATAGTTATTTGTTATACAAGGCTGCAAAGTTGGTTTTTGGCGCGAGTACTTGAATTGAAACCTGAGCGTAGCGAAGGTTTCAAAGGTACGAGACGCAGAAAAAGTTTGCTGCTGAGTGCAACACACAACTTTTCACCTCACTACAGCGAGGAAAATGCAAGAAAAACAGCTAAAAGGCTAAGAAAATATTAGTTTTTAGCATATTAATTTAGCTATGAGTGGCGGTAACGCTTAACATCAGGTAAATTACTAGGTCGTCACGTGATTCATGGAAAATTATCTGGCAATATCAAGAAGGTTAAATTCGGGCAGATCCGTGATTAAATCCTCAATTCTTGACGAGAAAATTATTGAATAGAAACGTTCGAATTTTAAAAACACTTTCCACGCTAGCGATTAAAATTTAGCGTTTTTGCGCCCAGATTTTGAATGACAAAGAGAATCTTTCCGAGCTAGTGAGGTGAAAAATATATTTTGGTCATACTTACTTGGAGAAACAATTCCCATCGATCCATTTATCGTCAGGGCTACAAGCTACATCAGTTTCCTCCATTTTCGTTGACAACAAATTAATAAAAACCTTTGTATAAACTGAAAACACTGATAAAAATTGCGCGTTTGCAGTGATAAGAGCCACTCCCTAATTCAACGTCTGTTCGCTTGGACTCACGCGAAAGAAGTGAAGTAAGTCGTGAATTCGCTTTCGGTTCCATTTGCAAGTTGCAGTGTGATGCCATCATCAAAACTTCATCGCTCTGAAGTTAGTGAAGATGACTGCGCAGTAGCATCTTCTTTCAAACTACTGTAAAAACCATGGGGCTACTTGCGCGATTTGTTTCAGCGCCTAACTTCAGTGCGATAAAGTTTCATACCGCGGCGGTTATCAGTTCAGTGGTTGTAATGACTCATGCGCATGCGCATTTACACAAGCGACTCAGATTTTGAGGAGGAGCTTTTTAATAAGTCAGGATAATATGCATTATGTTATAATTTTTATTATTGCATCATTGTAATGATTTCATAATAATAGTTGTCGTTCATACAACTACATTACAGTTGTGTAACATTTTATGATATCAACTACGTCACACCATCAGTATTTAATAAGTCAATGACCCTAAAAATGCGCCATTGCGACCTAAATAAATGACTAACCTTTTACCAAAAAGTATTGCGCATAATACGCAACATAATGATTTAGAAAACTAATTTAAACAACAAGCAGTCCATACGCCTGAAGGTGAGTAAAAAGTTTACTTACTACATAAAATAGAGCAAAACTATGTTCAGCCCGAAATCGCCCTATCACTATGCTATGCTTTCAGACGTCACGATGATTCTTTCAGCGAAAGCTCAACCTATCCATAAAGAAGTTATATGTAGGCATTTTTATAAAATGGCTACCGAACCGTACACCTACCACCGACCGCCAGATGGACGAATGGATAACAAATATTTCGTTTGTAAACAGCGAGGTAAGAAGGGAGGGGAGAAGGAAAAAACGGGGGAAAGGCAAATAGAGTGGGATCAACCACTATATATATACTATCACTTCATCACCCAGGAGACGTCCACTGCTGAACACTGGCCTCCCCCATAAAACGTCACTTTGAACGCTAACCATAGAGGTAGATTTGCCATAATCACCACGCTTGGCCGGCAGCTTGGTGATCGCAGACGATTTTAAAGTACCGAGGCGAATGCTGCTGCCCATTCCCTGGTTATCCCTTAGCCGGCTCCTACGGCATCTACGGGAAGAGATGGGGCTATAAATAAATAAATCCCCAACGATCACGTACACATATCCAGGACCACACCGCACCTATACACTATGCCCTATAGGTATGTAAATAGGGCATAGAATGAATTCTGTGAGTGGGATTACCAGGCGTAAGATTCGTATTCGACTTTTGTGACGTAATTATGGTATTTTAAATAATAAACATCATAATAGTCTAGCATTTATTATGCTATGATGTATTTAAGAGCCAATACAACGCCAAAATGCTTAAAATGGCTTAGCTTGAAGCAGTGTCCTGTCAACAATATTGCAACAATGACTTTGAAATTAATATATGGTATAGGTCAGGACTAATGCTACTGCAAATGTATAGTGAAAACACGAATTAATAAAATTTTATAGATAGAAAAAAATTACAAAGTTAACTCCAAACCGTACAAGCAAACAGCGATTATTCAATGAATACTTTAAATAAGATCATGAAACTTTGTGTAGTAGTTGAACTAAATATAATGGAGGGCTTATGTATAGTGGATTTTTAAAATACCCTTTATATTCAGTGTAATAATAAATTACCTAAACTATTGCGCGTTGCAACCATTTTAACTTAGACCGCCCCTGCCGCTCGGCCCCTGGCTCATCCCCGCTTTGGCCTAGTACTATACATCTATTCTGTGGCTTTGGCTTGAATTCACGCTGGCCTTGCACAAGTCCTTAACTAGTGTTATTGAACTTGGTGTACTTAACTTGTCCTAACAAGTTACATCGAGCCTCGTAACATTATACGATACATACCTACCATTCCCGTAACAATGATGTAATATTCATGACAAAAATGTAAACATTGCGTTAATACAAACAGTTTCGCATGTGGTGGCGAATGATTAGTCATTTGCAGTTAGATATTGCTTTGATAAAGTTGTGAAAATTGTTATTTTATTTGTGCGTGTGTACTGAAAACGGATTTTTAGTCAAATAGGTATATTTATGTAAGATTATGTAAATTTGTTATCTGTATAAGCAAATTGAAAAATAGCCGCAGTGGAGTTTAAATTTTTTTGTTACATTAATTTTGTAAAGATAGTTGCTAAAACACACAAATTAGTTCAATTTTTAATAAATAATTTTTGATAAACCCTGCTTAACTTGCAAAAAGAATAGCACAGTTTTCACCGTTGGACACGTCGCGTGCGCAGCTTGTTTTATAAATGCACTATTGTGCAGTGCGTCAGCGTTTCAGTGGTTAACATTTTTTTATACTGGATTGAAGGAAACGGTTTTCTGTTAACATTGCTGCTATTTTTGATGTCTATATTAAATAAACAGCAAAGAATTATAATATTTCAGAGTGTGGGCAAGTGAATAGTGTTCGCAAAACGGGATTCGAAAGTAAACGATATAAAAAAAACATCTCGCTGTGGAAGTGTAACACAATTTTGTTGTTTGGTTTTGGACACAAGATGGCGCCTTTCAATACAGCATCGGATGCATCTTGTTACTTCGAGTCATCTAATCACAGGTACCAAAATGGCTCTTGATAAAACCCAGATGTAAATAAGTTATGTATATTTTCCATTCTATCCACGCGACATTGGCGAAATTGTGGTAAAACCCATACCAATAAGGAAGTCTTGAAATGTTGAGAAAGTAGTTTTAGTAACCTTACAATGAGCGCAATTTTAGAGGCTTTAGTAGACAGATTGATTTTCAATCAGTGTGTGTTGCCAGTGATGACTTATGGAACTGAGACATGGTCTCTTACTGTTGGCCTCATAAGTAAGCTCAAAGTCGCGCAGCGAGCTATGGAGCGAGCTATGCTCGGTGTTTCCCTGCGAGATAAGCTCCGGAACGAGGAGATCCACAGGAGAACTAAAGTGACCGATATAATAGCTCTAAGAGTTAGTAAGTTGAAGTGGCAATGGGCAGGCCACATCGCTATTAGAACTGACAACCGATGGGGAAGAAAGGTTCTCGAGTGGCGACCACGAACCGGAAGACGCAGCGTAGGCCGGCCCCCCACTCAGTGGACCGACGACCTGGTGAAAGCCGCGGGGAGCCGATGGATGCAGGAGGCGAGCAGCCGCTCAAGGTGGCGTGCTCTGGGGGAGGCCTATGTTCAGCAGTGGACGTCTTCAGGCTGTTAATGATGAGTTGACAGATATAAAACTGCTACAAATGTTTTCTAGTCAAATACTTAGGTGGGAATGTAAAACTCGGATATATTTTCAGTAAGTTAATAACTGCCAACTACCTTTAAAATTGGGCCTAATATTTTCTTTAAAGTACAAAATTAATATAATAAAGGTAATATTACCTACTTTTATTTTTCTTGCAAAACTTGCAAATTAATGCAGTTTTTTTTAAAACAGTAACAAAAACAACGGTGACGTCACCAACCAAGGCGAGCCCTTGCTTAGACCACTGTCTTCAAAATGCGAAGACCCCAGCTTGTATTACGACATGACTAAAGAAAAGATCATGATTGTCTTCAACCATTTCCGGTATAAGAAGACAAGACATTATAAGTGAGTTCCTTAACATGATGAAAGGTATTTTTCGATAAAAAAGTAATTACTTTGATACTTCGATGGAATAAAATCATAATTATAGTTAAGCACTATGTGACTAACTTGACGTTTATGCAACCACGCTGAATAATTTCGCAACTTTTTTTTTAAATTTTATTTTAGGATCAACAAACAGTACTACACAACAAACGATAATCTTAAATTAGTATAGACTTTAGAATGTAAGTAGTTAATGTACCAACAACGCTGACCACAAATTGATATAAAATATATAACGAAAACAGAACAGAGAGATGTTACTTAAGATATTTAGTACCTAATACCTAACTATTGCCTTAAAGTGAGTATCTAATTTTAATACCATAAAAATGGCGTTTCTATGATTCTAAATTACTGAGATATAAATCGGCAGGCATAAAATATACCACTATTAATAACTTTATCATATTTATCCTGTATTTATTCCAAAAACTGTGTTTATGTAAGGTAGTAGGACTTTTCTGCAAAGTTCGTCTAAGTATGTACCACCGCATTGCCAGTTATTCTGCCGCCAAGCAGTAGTGTGCAAGCACTACTGAGTTCCGGTTTGAAGGGCGTTGTAGCTAGTGAAATTACTGGGCAAATGAGACACCGACGAGCCGAACGACTAGCTCGTCACGTCATTCATATACATTAAAAAAAACTTTATGGTAATAATTCATGGCTTTATGATAATCACGTTATTTAAGTCTCAGGATGACGTGCATAGTGCAGTGTCACGCAAAACTATATTAATTTAGAGTTCCGAGTGATACTGCAATCTGTTCTAGACAACCGTGATGCTTAACATCAGGTGAACAACTAGCTCGTTGTTAAGGGTACTCATGACAATACTTTACTGATTCACTTTAGCTGTAGAACCTAAGTCTATATGCCCAAACAAAACCTTAATAACAGTTCTCTTTTCCAGATACGTTCCCTGCGCCAGAGTCGGCACTTATCAGGACGTAAAGAGTTTAGAAAAAACCTTTCGCAGTCTTGGTTTCATGGTGATTACACATGATGATTGGAGCTATAGAAATATCATGGAATACCTGAGTAAAGGTAAGTTAAAGTATTATATATATATGCTGGTGTTCCAGGCTCTTTGTAATGTGATTTTATGTGATCGTTGGTGTTAAAAAAATAAGCGTTAACTGTAGTGAGGAGAGCTGAAAGTTGGGTCAAGCGTTTCTTCTCATCAGACGGAAGACGTTCACTGCTGAACATAGGCCTCCCCGATAAAACGCCACTTTGGACGCTTATCATAGGGGAGATTTTCCATAATCACCATTCACTTGGCAGGTGGCTTGGTGATCGCAGAATATTTAAATGTACCGAGGAGAACGCTGCTGCCCATTCCCTGGATATTCCCTTAGCCGGCTCTTACGGCACCCACGGGAAGAGATGGGGTGGTCCTATTCGCAAACCGAGACCACACAGCCCAGCATTTCGAGTTCAGAAATTTTTACCGTTTAATATGCAGGTAATTCGTAATGTGTACGTTATATATAAATATATAGATTTCTCAAACAAAATACGAAGAAACTTTGTCTCCGACCGAATATTTCCTGATTCATAGTTATCAGTCAGTTATCGGTCAGTTTAATTTCACGTTTCAATTTTAATTGCGTTTTCTTGCAGTGTGCAAACAAGATCATAGCAACACATCTTGCATTGCAATCGCAATCATGACACATGGAAAAGGGGTGCATGTGTGTGCGTCTGATCGAATGTACCCCGTGGCAGATATCACAGACATGCTCAGAACTGCCCCGAATCTTTTTGGGAAGCCGAAACTGTTCTTCATTCAGGTAACCATTATCTTTTCTCCTATTACTTTTTAATATGATGCTGTTCGCTGTACTAGATCTAAATATCTGATCTTTGAGGCTTAACAATATGTGTAAATAGGTGCGTTAAGAAATGATGGAGCACCTGTTTCTCATACTTACTAGGCTCTTGGCCCTATTATAGTTCATTCACCGATATCACCTATTGGTACCTACTCCATAGTCTCTATAGCGCAACTGGCTGCAAAATTCCGTAACGAATGGCATCAGATGTTTACCAAATAGTCGCTTTTTCTAAGAACACAGAGAGTCTGAGCTGGAATCTTGTTTAAGGCATGGATTTGGGAAGGATACAAAATGTGGTGAAACTTTTTATAGTGACGTGCATATTTCAACATTATATTCAAAACTTACAGGCATGTAGAGAACGTCACACCAAACCGCGATCCCAGCGCAATGACGTCATCGTTCCTGCTGACGCTGACTGTTTGGTGCTATACTCAACATATGAAGGTTAGTCATTATAAACATTATCATCCTCTTTGCCTTTTCCCATTTGTTATTGGGGTCGGCTCCCAATCTAACCTGTAGCGGCGAGCTACCAGAATTGCATGAGCGACTGTCATCTGACCTCGCAACCCATAAGGGACCAGTAACAGGGATGGTTAGATCAGGCGTCAGATTCTATCAGGCGTTTGACTACCCGTAACGATTGCCATAGATGTTCCTATTACAACCGGGACCGACAGCTTAACGTGCTCTCCGAGGCGCGGGGCGATGGCATCGAAAACTGCACGTAACTTACTAGATAAGTTATTGGTGCAGGGCCGAGGATCGAACCCACAGCCGTAAGATTGTGACGCGCACATGCTATAATAGCTCGGCCACCATCACCAAACATTGTTAGATTTTAATAGAACAGGACTTTAGGCCCATATTTTTAAAATCTAGAAGAATGTAACCATGCTTAGAGGGCGATCCACGGTCCCCGCAATGTACCCCCATTTTCTTCGACAATTGTATATTTTCCAAGATAAAATATCTATTCATCTCTATTCGGTATTCTCTATTGACCTCGGTAATAAAGCAGTTCAAAATTTTGTGATATACCTAAGTAGGTAGCAATCAAAAAATCTCATACCATCCTGCCATCTTGGCCATATTTTGATCTTATTGCAAAAATCATTGGACGTAAGGAAGTTTCAGTTCCGTTCTCATTGAAAGAAAGACGCTTTATTTGTACAAACTGTACACAGTGACAAACAACATTGTTGCGTAAGTTGAAATGGCAATGGGCAGGCCACATCGCTCGTAGAACTGACAACCGATGGGGAAGAAAGGTTCTCGAGTGGCGACCACGAACCGGAAGACGCAGCTTAGGCCGGCCCCTCACTCAGTGGACCTGGGGAAAAACGCGGGGAGCCGATGGATACAGAAGGCAAACAGCCGCTCAAAGTGGCGCAGTGGACATCTTTAGGGTGTTGATGATGACTACTGGACATAGGTGAGTCTATGTTCAGCAGTGGATGTCTTCAATCTAAAAGTGGGTGGGCGCCCACGCCATCCAGGTCATTGGTCCACCTAGTGGGTGGCCAACCTTCGTTGCATCTTCCAGTCGCTAAGGAATAGAACAACTAAAAATAAAAAAAGTTAGTTTAAAAATAAGTTGATTATTTTCCAGATTATCTATCCTATCGGAACAGAATCACGGGGTCGTGGTTGATGCAAGCTCTCTGCAAGGTGGTGGAGAGCCACCACGACTCTGCAGACCTCGTGAGCATGGTACCGTCCATCAACAACATTGTGGCATCAAAATCTACGTTGGAAGGATTCAAACAGATTCCAGTGACGGAGTTGTGTTTGACGAAGTACTTGATGTTATAGCATTAAAAAATAAATAAAGAATATGTGTGGACATTTCACATAGCGCCATCTAGTCCCAAGCTAAGCATATAGGGCTGTACCACAGATTACTGAATATGTTACTTCGTATTGTACCATGGGAAAACCAGATAACTGATAGAATTAGTTCTATCAGTTATCTGGTTTTCCCATGGTCTACGTAGGTGACCCTAAGGTCACCTACGTAGACCTATGCTGTGAGTCATTGTATGTTCAAGGAAGTTTCTGTGATTACATTTAATATTATAAGTGAAATTAAATTACTATAAATAAATATTTACCTAATGACATTTTTTTCTCTTAATTAAGTGCAAAATTTGGATTTAGGTACCTTTAGGTACGTTTAGGTTTGGATTTAGGTGGGTAGGTGCCTTCGCTTAGCGGACCCGTTTATTTATTTTTATTTAAAAGCAGTCAGAATATAAAAGATTCCTACAAACTACAAAAAAACTAGCTCCACGCGCGGCTTCGCTCTTAGAATACAGTTCATAGCGCTAAAAAGTATCTTGTAACAAATGTTGTACTAGGCCTGATTTTGAAGGCTTTAGTTGACAGTCCTTAAGGTTAAACGTTTCCCATACAAACTTTGCTTGACTTAGATTCAGTTCCTGGTGTGATTTAAAAGTCGCCATAACTTAACATAGCCCTTATTTAGGCTTGTGTAGCCGCAAAATCAATAACATTATTGTATAATAGCTAGGAAGTATATTATTTTAGCCTAGTAAATTCGACAAATTTTACATTTGTAGTGGTGCATTGTGCGTGCGACGTTGTCAGTTTGTGCAAGGTGTAAGCAAGTACACATTACTTTGCGAGAGCAGAGCGGCGCTATGTCGCAGCGCGCGATGTTGCCGATCCGTGTCCGTGTAACACAAAATCGTAATAACAAAATAATTCAAACTGTGAGGTATTCAACTCAGTGCTGCCAGAACTTTCCAAGTGTACATTTTGAGTTACTTATGATAATTATACCGTTACACCCCCGCTATTTATCTGATTGTATACTATTGGAAATTTTCATAGAGATTACGTATAATTTCTATTGTAGACGCGTTTCCTTTGAAAATGTCATTCATATCAGCAAAGAAAAGTGTTTTGCAAGCTGTATCACTTTTATCAGGAAAGGCAAATACAAGATCCAAGAAACTTTTTGACCGCTGTGCACTGGCAACACAAATTCAGAGTCTGTCATCTGTTTTAGGTTAGGTATACTGTTTGTATTTTGTAAGTTTGCTGAACAGAAAAATGAATACACCTAACTTATCACAATCGAGTATAAAACTCACGGATATTCTGGGCTTATAAGTAACCGAAAACGGGTTCATGCTCAGCTCAAGCGTTTCCATGGCGAAGATGTTTCGTAAGTGTTGAACCTATACACATAAATAGAACTATTTTTTTTAGTACAAAGACTATCCTAGATTCCGAGTGCTTCGTCCCTACTTACTTATTTCTTTTTTTACAGACGGGCAGATGCATTGCAAAAAATCTAAGCCTACCATAGGTACCTAGTTAGAGGTTAGAAATTCAGTAGTGTTTCAAGTTGCCAAGAAAAAAAACGTTTTTCCACTTATATTCATAGATGGAAGACTGAAAATGAATGAAAATCACAATTATTATTACCAGGTATGTGGATGTGGATATTTGGATATGCAGTGTGAATACAAATGGATAATATTACGTTAGTACAGAAAATGTAATCAATATAACTTTGAGAATCAGCAAGTTGAAGTGGCAGTGGGCAGGCCACATCGTTTGTAGAACTGACAACCGATGAGGAAGAAAGGTTCTTGAGTGGCAACCATGAACCGGAAGACGCAGCTTAGGTCGGCCCCACAAGGTGGACCGACGAAGTGGTCAGAATCGCGGGGAGCCGATAGATGCAGGAGGCAAGCGGCTGCTCAAAGTGGCGCCCTTTGGGGGAGGCCTATGTTCATCAGTGGACGTCTTCAGGCTGATGATGATGATGAAAGAAAATGTTGATGGTGTTGGCATAAAAGTGCAGTACCTCTATATAATAAATAATAAGTAAAAACATGTCATAATGTAATATAATGTTTTGTCAATTGTTATATACCTACTCAAGACATTATGCGGCTATAGAAATGAGAAGTGGTAATACAAAAGAAATATGTACTCGGAAAACATAAACCTCCTTGCGTAGCTGGGTAAAAATAAAGACTTGGTGGCGAAACATTTTCTATGTTCTAGCTTATGGTAATGCATAAAATCTTATGTGTTTGAAATAAATATTCATATTCTTTGGATTACAGGTACAAGGCCAGGCTAAGGGTGACAAAAATGCAGAAATATTACTTTGTGTGCTTCATTTCACCAGTGCAACCAATCACTGTGTTAGAAATACCAAGAGACGAAGATTTTATTGAGAAGATGGTCCAGAAATCATCATTTTATAAAAAGTGCGTGCTGCCAAAAATCTTACTGAGAAGAGTAAAAAATAAATGCTAAATGTATAGATTTATAATAATTGAAAATAAATCTTTTTGAATGTAATCTGGACTTTTATTTTACTTTTCAATCTAGTGCAGTACGTTGCGTACACTAAGCTAAATTTTTACCTAATAATAGCAATTATTGATATTATTACTCAACGCAATAGATAGCCAATATATAATGTTTAAAAGTTATAGCAAAATAAAACTACGAGTATTGAGATTTGAACTCGAGTTACACGATTGCAAATCTACCAATGTTACAACTGCGCCATTTAGAAGCTCGACAATGTGGCCAATTTCACAATACACTAACTTCAGTTTTACTTTCTGCTTATATGTGTGCGTTATTCGATTACATTATGGGCCAAAACACATAACCGCGTTGCGGCGCCGCGCCGCTAAAATCGGCGGTTTGCGTTGCGGCGTTGCGGCGTCGCGAAAAAGAGCATTTTATTGTCTTAATGGTAGGGTATCCAGTTACTCGTGATTTTTTATTGTGGATAGACGTGTCTCTGCCATGGACAATCGTGAAAAACTTATTGCTTATTTGTTATTAAAAAGACATTACTCTGTTTTAAATAAACGACAAAGAAGATACTGGATACATCCATTTAATAAGGCTATGAATCCCGATGGCGAGTACTTTTCTCGAAAATATAAAGCATTAAAGATAGACGAAAATAAATTTTTCGCCTACTTTAGAATGAGTATATCATCATTTGAAGAGCTACTACGTGGGTTATCAAAATATATACATAAAAAAAATATTAAAGGAAGGAAACCTCTTACTACTTTGGAAATGTTGGGCTTGACTGTAAGGTAAAGTAAAACAAATACGTTTTTATTGATAGTTTTTATTGATTAATTACTTACTTTAAGAATACTTTAATTAGTCTTTCAAAAATACAATGTTCAAGAAAAATCAAACTCTTCGTCTTGTGTACCATAGGAAGTACTTGTCGTTTCCTCCAGTGTAAATGGTGAATTTATTGGACGTTGTTGGTTTGATGGCTCGGAATGTATTTGTGAGGATGAGGCAGACCTCTGTTCAGTACTGGGACATCCAGGAGTAGAAGTGTGGTAGCCACTCTGAAAAGTATTATCGTATCTCTGAGTTGAATATCCTTGATTATAGCCCTGATGTTGATAATCTTGATTATAGCCGTGAGGTGTATATGTTTGTATATGTTGCTGATTTGAAGGCTGAAGAATGTCTGTTAGTATTTGAAGCACTCGACTTTGAAATATCAATGTTTGATTATCATTCAAAGCTTGAAGAGATGGTAAAATCCCCTTAAAAAAATGGAAATGTCTACTCTCCGGTGTTTTTAATATTTTCAAAATATTTTCTTCAAAGCCATCCTTCTCAGCCGCCTTTCGTTTTCGTGATTGACTTTGATAACGAGGCAATGCTGTTATTTCAGTTTGGTTCTCACTATCTTCTTCCACTACATTTATACTGGAATCAGTTGCATTTTGTGAAACTTTTTTCAAAAACTGTAATTGTTTATTCAAGTGATATTCTTTTATTTTTGAAGCTCCAGCTCCAGACCGATTGGCATCTTTTAGTTTTTTTTGATATTTAGAAAAATTATCTTTTATGGCCTTCCACTTCTTAACTAGTTCATTACCTGAATCAGAAAAAAAAACACAAATGAAAAATTGAAATAAATATAAAAATACCCTAGATTACATTTAAACTACAAAGTTTTAAATTATTAACCTTATGTGGCCCTTAACAAATGTATAAAAAGCTTTAAAATTATGTACACAAACTGAAAACATGAACAGCTTGTTCCTGATTTGGTAAATAAAATCTGTCCGTATCAATCACCCGTAACAATTTGCGTACCTACCTATATAATTTTATAACACCTTGTATAATTATACCTACATTTTTATTATTTTATTACATGTCTACTAGTTGTTATTTCATTTCAGATTTCTAGCAACCGGCAGTGATTTCAAAACCATGCATACGAATTACTACCGAGGAGCAAGTACAATAGCAAAAATTGTGAGGACAGTTTGTCGTGCCATATGGAAACATCTATTAAGTCAAAACATACCTCCTATAACAAGACAGCTTTTAGAAGATGTCGCTATTGACTTTGACAAAAACGCGAATTTTCCTAACTGCATAGGAGCTCTCGATGGTAAACATGTCCGTATTTGGTGTCCTGCGCACAGTGGATCACTATTTTACAATTATAAGAGCTATAATTCAATAGTTTTATTAGCTCTTGTGGATTCTACATATAGATTCATTTTTGTCGATATAGGAGCGTATGGAAAGGAAAATGACTCCACCGTTTTCCAGAACTCTAAACTTTATGATTTGATTATGAAACATAAATTACCTATTCCAGCACCAAAGCCTTTACCAGGTAATCAAAATGCAACTCCATTTGTTTTTGTGGGAGATGAAGCATTCTCAATTTCAAATAACGTTATGCGCCCTTACTCAGGAAAGCATTTGTCGGTACAACAACGAATTTTCAATTATCGGTTGAGTCGTGCCCGAAGATATGTTGAGTGCGCTTTCGGCATCCTAGCCAATAAATGGCGCATATTACATCGAGCTATGAATGTGCAATATGAATTTGCGACAGACATTATTAAGGCATGTTGTGTACTACATAACTTTGTTTTGAATCGAGATGGAGTACAAGCGTCTGATGA
Organism: Ennomos quercinarius; assembly: GCA_910589525.2. Classification (NCBI taxonomy): domain Eukaryota; kingdom Metazoa; phylum Arthropoda; class Insecta; order Lepidoptera; family Geometridae; genus Ennomos; species Ennomos quercinarius. The sequence continues at coordinate 3,181,941 of OU342491.1, forward strand.
CATTATCTTTGATGATTCTGATCTTCAAATATTAGAACCGCTGACAACTAATGAACTTAGTATGAGCCCACATCTAACACGAAATATTTTTTGTGATTACTTTTCTAGTGATGTTGGTGCCCTTAGTTGGCAATTAACAAAAATATGAATTTGACATAAAAATTATTTAGTCTATCTGACATGTTGTAAACTGCAAATAAACAATTAAAATAGCAATTTAGAATTTAATTTATTGTTTTGTATACCTTTTAGGATAAGAGCGCCATATACCTACAAACTATTTATTACACTCAGGAACTATGCCTTAAAAATGAAGAAAATGGCGACGCTGTCTGTTATTTGTTTCTCGCTCACACACGCATAAGTGTGAGCGTGAAGCAAATAACAACACCGCCATGTTCTGTCCCTTTCCTTAATAACTTATTTCAAAAGAAAAGACTACACAACTTACCCAGTTTTGATTTTTCGATAGCGTCTTTTTCGTTGTAATTTTCATAAATGATTTCGCAAATGGTTTTCCATGCTTCTTGTTTTATAAATTTGTCTTTATAAGTTTCGTCACTGGTATCCCACAAACAAGGACGTTCCCGAATCAACGATATAAATAAATCGATGTCAAAGTCAGACATTATAATTTTAAAACTGCTTCCGGGTTTACTGACACGTGTTATTTGCTAGAGTGATAGAAACAAACTAAATCATTGTCAACAAGTATGACATCATAACGCTGGAACTAGCGCCACGCTGCGGTGCCACGCCGCTACAATCGGCAGTGCCGCTACTGCCGATTCTCGCGGCGCGGCGCCGCAACGCGGTTATGTGTTTTGGCCCTATACAGGAATTGGATTTTGATTGACTTACACTCAAAAGTGTAGGTATTACTAGGTTCAACTATGTCTAATATATGCTAAGAACACAATCAAAAACCCGCAAAATAACTTAAAATGAGTTTATTTCTTGTTATTCATCGTAAAATATATAAAAACATGTTTTCGGGTAAACAGCGCCATCGCGCGGATTTTGGTGCTTAGCAACACCTGACATTTAACCTTAAAATACTAAAATGCCTTCTGAACTATAGGTTGTGGGTTCGATTCCCACCTGGGACAAACATTTGTGTGATGAACATTAATGTTTGTTCTGTGTCTGGGTGTTATATTGTATTCTATGTATGTATTTACAAACAAAAAGTATCTAAGTATTGTATCAGTTATCTGGTTTCCATAGTACAAGCTATGCTTAGTTTGGGGCTAGATGGCGCTGTGTGAAATGTCCACACATATTTATTATTATTATTTATTTATTATTATTGTTTAAAAAAAAAAAAAAAAAAAAAAATATATATATATATCTGTCTTTTACATTGCCATCTATTTGACAAGAACAGCAACAGTTTTAGGAGTTTTAGATCTGTTGACTAAAGCCTTTAAAATTTGCCCCAATATGTGCTTAATGGTTTTGTACTTTCCTAGGGTTTAAAGTTTGAACCTTTATGTAATTTGGTATGTGGATAGTTTGAAGTTGAAACTATTTACATTAAATACGATCTTTTTAGCCGTTTAGTCGTAAAAAGGTAACAAACAGACAGTGAGACAGACAGAGCTACTTTCAAATTAGTACCTCATAAAATAGTATAATAATTATCACTATATGGAAATTTTCATATAAATAATTCCTGAATAAGTCTTATAAGATTTATGGCAGTATCGCGCCTTTTTGCGCAATAAAGAAACACATAAGTTTTAAAGTAAAAAAAGGTTAAATCTGGAACGGGATTCGAACCTGTTATTATACGTCCAGTCGGGATATAATATTATGCTTTAAAGTTTGACAGCTCCTAAGTTCGTACTTATCCCTCTATGACGTACCTACTGCAACGCAATTGAGTATGTCCTAGAGAAATAGGTAAGGGCTGTCAGACTGTAGCAGACGGACATTTGTTTTACGTTACCTACCTACCGTTCGTGATTCATTATATAATAGGTATGCTTACACTGGGCGTAATTGAATTCATTAGCATCTTTTTAAATTAGGTAGATACCGGTCACGTATAGACCAAAATTTTTGAAATCTAACGCATCAATTTGGTGTTTATAAAAACTGCAATAAATGGGGTTACTTACTCAACTGCTACAGTATAACTTACAAAACTAAATTAAAATAATTATCTACTGTTTTTAATTATGACATATACAAGGTATAAAAACTTTTAAAAGTATTAATATCATTCGTGCCAACTACGATAGGCGCCGCGGCAATTTTCATGATGTTCCATAAAAAATATTTTTATTTGCACTCCTTACTCTTTTGGGCAGGCCACATCGCTCGTAAAACTGACAACCGATGGGGAAGAAAGGTTCTCGAGTGGCGACCACGAACCGGAAGACGCAGCGTAGGCCGGCCCCCCACTCGGTGGACCGACGACCTGGTGAAAGTCGCGGGGAGCCGATGGATGCAGCAGGCGAGCAGCCGCTCAAGGTGGCGTGCTCTGGGGGAGGCCTATGTTCAGCAGTGGACGTCTTCAGGCTGTTAATGATGATGATGATTATGACTCTTTAATAATCATCAATAAATAATGTACTATCATGTCCTCAATATAAGTCAATGAATTCAATTGCATACTGTATATATTTCAAAGTTTTGGGATTATCAGCGCCACGTAGCGGTGGGTATTCATATACGTATCATTTATCAGCTTATCACTAACATCATACTGATTTCCAGTGCATTGCTTATCATATCGCCAGCTTATCAATACGAGTGCCAGTTCGCGTTGTTCATCCAAGTTATGACTTTGAAATATTAAAAATACCATAGAAAATAATGCATTAACGTATCAACTGTTGCTAAATGTCGAAATAAGCTCTTTCTTATGTGGCAATACTGTTTTTGATAAAAGTGAACATATTCGATTGACACAATGGAACAAAACATGGAACATAGCGAAGGAAAAGATAAGTTAATGCGCCAGACTTCAGCTGATGTTAAGCCGTTCAAAAAGGAAGCTGTAAGGTAACTTTATTTACGTACAATCATGAACTAAGAGAAGGATATCCACAGGAGGACTCTTTGCCTTTTCCCATTTGTTATTGTGGTCGGCTTCCAACTACGAATAAATGACTTATAATTTATTCGTCGCTCCCAATCTAACCTGTAGCGGCGAGCTACAAGAATTACACGAGCGACTGCCATCTCACCTCGCAACCCATAAGGAACCAGTAACAGGGATGGTTAGACCAGATGTCAGATTCTATCAGGGGTCTGACTACTTGTAACGATTGCCATACATGTTCTATGACAACCGGGACCGACTGCTTAACATCCACAGGAGGACTAAAGTCACCGATATAGCTTATAGAATTAGCAAGTTGAAATGGCGATGGGCTTAGATGGCCAGATCGCTCGTAGAAACGACAACCGATGGGGATGAAAGGTTCTCGGGTCACGACCACGAGTTGGAAGACCCAACGTATCCGCCCCTACGTGATGGACCGACGATCTGCTCAAGCCCGCAGGAAGCCATATTGCAAGAGGCAAGTAGCCGCTCAAAGTGGTGCTGTATGGGGGAGGCCTATGTTCAGCAGTGGACGTACTCAGGCTGATGATGATGATGATGATTAACCAAGTGATACATTTCGAGTTGGGCGGTCACCTGTTGAAAGTGACGGTTAAATCGTTAAAAGATACAAGGTACATTCCATTTTATTTATGACATAGGTACTAGACGCGGTCACGCTTTAGCTTGCAGTCCGTTTTCCCACAAAAACTTAATTTCCCAGGTTAAAAAGTATCATTGGTCTCAGTAGAATAAGCTACATATCTGTTTACTACATTTCTTACAGCAGTTTTTGCGTAAAAGTCACACAAACAAACGGACAACCAACGTTTCTATACATTACTATAGGGAAGTAAGGACAAACTTGTCGTGTGGTCAAGACTCAAGGATAAGACCAACCCATCTCTACCCATAAGTGCCGCTAAGCCAATATCCAAGGAATGGGCAGCAGCATTCTCTCGATCTGCGTTACAGTCTACTGCGATCACCAAGCTATGACACTTGTCATAGGCATAGGGGCACTTACCTATGTTTCTTTTTTTTTTTTGTAATTCATAATAGGTATATCAATATATCCTGTTTTGTACCTTAAATTTATGCAAGTATTGAATAAATATCTTTCTATTATATTCTATTCTATTCCAAAAGTCTTCTTTCGGCTGATGCGATGTGATGTGAAAGATAAACTAAAAGCTATTATATAATTACAGAGTTTCAGCTAACGAAGGAAATGAAGGCAACATCCCTGATTATTTGATATACGAACACTATGGAGACTATTATGACATGTCCAAGGATAAATATCTAATTGTTCTAAACCAAAATGAATTTAAGAGTACACCCTTCTTCAAGTAAGTATAAACGCCGACTGACATGAGATCACGTATCACGGTAGCTGTTCTGGCTTTAGGGACGGAAGAATGCAGGTTCAAATCCCATTCTTACAACAAATTTTTCCTTGAATCTGTTGATTACGATGATCAGGCGATACTGCTATAAATCATTAAAACCACAAACATAAATGTCCTAAAAATGTATCGTAATGCACGTTTATTTTTAAATCAAGAGTGAACCAAACCAAGTGAACAAAAGATACCTATCTTCTAGGCAAGCATGCCCCATCGTAGATCACGTTATTGCTTAACATCAGATGAGACGGCAGCGAGCTATGGAGAGAGCTATGCTCGGTGTTTCCCTGCGAGATAAGCTCCGGAATGAGGAGATCCGTAGGAGAACTAAAGTGACCGATATAGCTCTTAGAATTAGCAAGTTGAAATGGCAATGAGCAGGCCACATCGCTCGTAGAACTGACAACCGATGAGGAAGAAAGGTTCTCGAGTGGCGGACCGGAAGATGCAGCGTAGGCCAGCCCCCCACTCAGTGGACCGACGACCTGGTGAAAGCCGTGGGGAGCCGATGGATGTAGGAGGCGAGCAGCCGCTCAAGGTGGCGTGCTCTGGCTCTGCCTATGTTCAGCAGTGGACGTCTTCAGGCTGATGATGATGATGATGAGGTGAGACGGTGGTCAAATGGTTTGCCTATAACTAATAGAAAAAAAACTACCAAGTTGGTTGTTAAAGGGGAAGGATAAAGGACATTTTTTTGTGTACTTAAATGAAGACGTGACGAGTTAGTCGTTCGCCTGATTTTAAGCGTCACGGCTGCCCATAACAGATTGCAGTATTACTCAGAACTCTAAATTAATATAGTTTTGCGTGACACTGCACTGCGTACGTCATTCCTAAGACTTCACACGTCTAGTAGGTAATAAGATTACTAGACTGTGTGATCAGATCATAAAGTGTCATGAGATCACTGTCACGTATAATAGGTAGATTAAAAAAAATATCCTAGCTAAGCATTCAGCATGGCATGTCGGCGACATCGTGAGGAAACCGGCATGTTCAAGAATCACAAAATTCAAAACCCGCATTATTCCAGCTTGGTGGATTATGGCCTACACTCTCTCCACGTGAGTTAAGGCCCGTGTCTCAGGAGTGAGAACATATGGGGCTGATGACAATGTCATCATCATCATCATCCTCTTTGCCTTTTCCCATTTTGTTATTGGGGTCAGCTCCAAATCTAACCTGTAGCGGCGAGCTACCAGAACTACACGAGCGACTGCCATCTGACCTCGCCACCCATAAGGATTAAGGAACCAGTAACAGGAATGGTTAGACCAGATGTCAGATTCTATCAGGTGTCTGACTACCCGTAACGATTGCCATAGATGTTTTTATGACAACCGGCACCGACGGCTTAACGTGCTCTCCGAGGCACGGAGCGATGGCATCGAAAACTGCACATAACTTACTAGATAAGTAAGTCATTGGTGCAGGGCCGATGCTGGAACCTGGTGCCGTAAGATTGCGAAGCGCACATGCTGCCGCCCGGCCACCATAGCTCCCCAAGCTGATTACAATGTAAAAAACATATAATATTCTGAGTTTATATCCATTCCAAGTTCTATACAAATGCAGCCGCTGCTGCAAGTGAAGGGCGAATAAATACACTTTACACAAAAACTTTCACAGTTCTACTATTTGGTCTGATGTACTTTGATATAAGTGGGATATTTTCCATACACAGTTTTTTTCAGCTACCAGAAATATAGTCCCAGGAACGGCACATTTATGGATGTCAAGAGCCTAGAAAAATCTTTCGGTGACATTGGCTTCAAGGTGACGTCATATAACGATTTGGTCTATGATGAAATAATGGACACTATTTCTAAATGTAAGTTTACACTATTTACACAATAATACAATTAGGTACTGTTTTATTGTATACAGTATAGAATTAAATATGCTAGAACGAGGCGGGCGTGAGCCGTACCCCGTGCGACGCACGGACGAGCCACGGATTCAAAACACCTGCTAAAATTTAGAAGGGAGGGTGAGGACGGGCATGTCATAACACGGGGTAACCTAGGTTCTACACTCACGCATCTTTTAATCATAAATTACTTATGTAGCCAAACAAAATATTTTATACCTACTGAATAAGTAAACACTGATAGCGTGTTTTAAAAATGTAAAAAAATATTCGTTCTTCTTGGAAAATAAATAATGTATCTTATCTTAAAAAATAGAAATGAACAAGAAATTAACGACACGCTCGTATTATATTTGACCGAACGAAATTCGGTCGAAGTATTAGTTCCGTCTAGCAGCAGTTGACCCATTCAACAGCACAGGTAGGGACGAGCTGTAGAAATCGACATTACTCTCGAGAAAGGAATTGGAACCAATGACAACGCAACAAAAGGTTTATGACGTGACCCGCGTGATCGTTCATTGGTCAAACGCTTTGTCGAAAGAAGAGATGTGTCGTTTTCTACAACTCATCCTACCTGTGCTGTGAAACTGCTGGGGGAACTCGGCAGATTGGCACCGTGCATTCGTCATGCAGAAGCGGGCAGTTCGGGTGGTCGCACGCGTTGCACCCGTAACACCGGCGAAGTCAATCTTCCAGAGTTTAAAGATAATGACTCTTCCAGCACTACACATGTACCACGCCTGCATCTATATTTATAAACAGTTAGATACTTTCCAACAGCATAGTAACGCGCACAATATCAGTACGAGGCATGCGCATACGCTCGTCCTGCCGAGGCATAGACTCACCAAGTCGAGCAAATGCACGCGTATTTTTGGTGTGAAAGTGTACAACCTGCAGCCGGAGTCCGTGCGCAGTGCGAAGACATTGCCCATATTTAAGAACAGACTAAAATCCTTTTTAATTAATATGGCTCCATACAACGTTCAGGAGTTCGTTCCAAATATAAAATGATGCTAAGATTATTATTATATGTAAACTGAGTACTTACTAACTTATATTACCGATTAGTGAAATTTACTTATGTAAATTATTATGTAAAATGTACCTATTTATGCTTATCTTATTATGTATTTACTATGATTTTCTGTTACTGACTTATAATTTTATAATTATGAATAAATATTATCACTATCATTATCATTATCAAAGACTTCTTCTTCTTCTTCTTTATAATTAGTCCCATTGGCTACCAACATATTTGGTAGATAAGTAATCTTTATTTAAATTAATACCATTGCATGACAACCTTCCGCACTATTTTGTTCCAACCTTGAATTTGTATTTTCTCTCCAAGGAATTTGAGTTGAATTCTATTACTTACTAACTCCGAATGTCTTGTCAATGAAAGCAACAATATGCTCATTTTCATTATCTTTTACACATATTTTTCTTTTCTTTTAGGATTTTCATGTATTTTTCTTACTTATTTTGTTCACTTTGTTCTTCTTCAGTGTGTAAAGCAGACCATGAAAACACTTCGTGTGTAGCGATCGCTATTTTGACTCACGGAGAGCGAGGAGGCGAGGTCTGCGCTGCCGACAGGCCCTACCCTGTGAATGACATCATGAGGATGCTGCAGCGAGCGCCAGGACTCGCTGGGAAACCCAAACTGCTATTTGTACAGGTAAAAACATCTTAATTTGCTCTTTATATTTTTTGGCTGCAGGTCGTTTTTGTTCGGCATGCAGCCGATATTAAAAATATAAATAGCGAAAAAACGAAAACTGCGCGCCATTTCTACACAAGTTAATAACAATACTTACAATTTTTTTTCTCGCATGTGTGATGATAAACTTCGTATGAAATGCATATGCATTGATCATTAATTTTGAGATATCTATTATTTGTTAGGTGTTCCACTGTTTTAATTACGAATATTCTGGGAAAATTTCCGCCAGTTACATCACATGCATGACTCTTTTTACAATTTTTCTCTAACTCTCGTGGTTTTGGACTTGGCCATCACCAGCTTTCTCAAATAACCAGCCTAATAACATCATCATCATCATCATCATCATCAACATCATCAGCCGTGCCGTCTGCAGGCTGATGATGTTGATGATGATGATGATGATGTTATTAGGTTGAACATTGGCCTCTCCCAGAAAGCGCCACTTTGGGTGGGTCCTCGCATCCTGCATTCATCGGCTCCCCACGGCTTTCACCAGATCGTCAGTCCACCGAGCCTCCACTGCGTCTTCCGGTTCGTGGTCGCACTCGAGAAACCTTTCTTCCCCATCGGTTGTCAGTTCTACGAGCGATGTGGCCTGCCCATTGCCATTTCAACCACGAACACGTGGTATGTTATGCATGTGGTATGCATAGTATGGACTATGCTTAATAACATACCACGGGGAACTACATACATGTCGCGATTACACATGTACCTATCCTATGTCTATTGTCCATTAACTATTGCCCCACGACACTTCAAGTACGGTTTAGGTCGAGTTTGTTGAAGTTTTTGACCATTGGTTATCTTAACTATAAAAAACCCACTCTTTATTCATAAAGTTCTAATCAATGTGTGTTATTTTAGGCTTGTCGCGGAGAGAAAATTGACGAAGGTGTACGAGTGAAGCTGGACGGAGACGGCGACGTTTCCATCGTCATCCCGACCCATGCGGATTGCCTTGTGCTATACTCTTCGTATGATGGTAATATGATTTTAATTAGTGTTTTTATAGGAATGTGCAGCTGGTTTATTGAATTTGTTATTTATTTTTTTCTTTTGTTTTGGCTCCACACATTGTGTATTTAGCCAGTGTCAAGTATTGTAATTTTTCATCGTGTTTAGAATATTTCACGTTAAGTCAAGTGTCAGTCACAGTCTGGGTCAGTCGTAGTCCAGTCAAAGTCAGGTGGTCACAGTCCAGTCTAAGTCGAGAATGTTATTGAAAACTGTTACAATTTCACGGCTGTTCACAAATACCTACAAAAATAGCTAAGGGATTTTTACAGGAACTAACAAATGATTCCAATCACAGTAAAGATCCCATAAGTACTATTAAAAATGTATGTTATGTTATCACCCTCTTTGCCTTTTCCATTTGATATTGGGGTCGGCTCACAATCTAACCTGTAGCGGCAAGCTACCAGAATTACACGAGCGATCTGACTTCTGACCTCGCAACCCATAAGGAACCAGTAACAGGGATGGTTAGACCAGGCGTCAGATTCTATCAGGCGTCTGACTACCCATAACGATTGCCATAGATGTTCTTATGACAAACGGGACCGACGGATTAACGTTCTCTCCGAGGCACGGAGCGATGGCATCAAAAACTGCACATAATAGATAAGTAATTGATGCAGGGCCGAGGATCGAACCCGGTGCCGTACGATTGCAAAGCGCACATGCTACCGCTCGGCCACCATCGCTGTTGTATGTTATGTATAGAAGTTTAACTAATTGCTTTATTTTTTTAACGGGCAATGTGCTTTTATTACTCAAGCTAATTAGTTAATTGCTTGAATTTAAAACAAATGTTTTTATGGTGATTATTATTTTGGAAATGTCTTTTTTTTACTTTTTAAATAATTTTTGAATTGCCTTCTTCTACAATGGTATCAAAACCAGACAGGCACCAACACCAACAGTATCCAAAAAAAAGTCCTAAGTCCTATGTGTTGTTCTCATGGACGTATCATCCTCTACGTTCATGACTACCCTCCTCCTCCTCCTCTCCTGTTCCTCTACTGTTAATGACGTCATACATACAAAGCATGAAACGACTTCCGAGATATAAGTATGGGGCGTTTAGTTGAATCGGCACGTGACCATAATGCTGGCGTCTACTTTGGTCAAAGGATCAGCCTCGCTATACAGCGGGGTAACGCTGCCAGCATTATGGGAACGTTGCCTGATTCCACGGATTGCTTGAACTATCTATAGACCTTTGCCGGTCTATAGATAGTTCAAGATTCCTTTAGATTGTTATTTTTAGTTTTATATCTTAGTTTTAAAGTTTTTAGGTTTAGTTTAGTTTTTAGGTCTAGTTTAGTTTAGTATCCTTTTAATTTATTGTGCTCAGTATGTCTTATCATAACTGTATTTAAGCATATAATTTCAGAACACCTATCGTTCCGGGACGCAAACGGTTCATGGATGATCCAAGCCTTGTGCAGCGTGGTGGCCGAGAACCACAAAAGCCTGGATATCCTCCAGATGGTCACATTGATCCACAGAGCGGTGGCTCTCCGGTTCACGAACACTCCAAGCATGCGAGCCATGCACAACAAGAAGCAAATACCAGAAGCCCGGTTCACTCTTACAAAGTTCCTAAAGTTTTCATGAAGATATGCTTATGATGTTTTCAAAATCTTTAATGTTATTTCTCATTGGTTGCTGTTTTCAAAGACATATATTTTTTAGGATAGTTACAGTTTTTTTGTTTTGGTTAAGTATGTTCCTAAAGTTTGATAAATTGTTTTTGTTATTTTTGGTTATCTATGTTTGGTAAACAATATTTCAAAAATATTTTTTTTGACAAGTTAGTTATAATAAATAATCTGGTACTGAGTGTGTATTAAGTATTTATTCTATGCATTCGTTAACCCACCACGTGGAGCGAAAACCTGGTCAAACCCACAGGAGAGCATATGCATGAAGCAGCCTTGGCGCTCTATGGAGAAGGCCTATTTCAGTATGTGGGCTACTTCAGGCTGATAGTGATGGTAAAGTAGTTTGTTTGTAGATAATCTTTTGGACTGCTTAAAAAGTTCAATGAATATTTGAAAAAACATTGTTAGAAAAATGCGGCCAGCATGTTGGGTACGCTACCTACCGGTAGTGGGCTGAAGCACTTGGACTGTCTATAGGCCATCGCGGCTATTATACAGTCCATAAGTGTTCTTTGTAGTAGGTAGTGTAGCTAGTTTAGTTTAGTTTAGTTTTTATTATTGTAGTAGTTAGCTTGAGTAATAAAGGCAATTTGCCCGTTAAAAAAATAATAATGAAAAAGTCTAAATCAGATGCTCTACAATTTATGGAAATCCAACGATTGGAGAAATGTTAAATAGATCCCCATCTACACTGGCGATTGAGCCATTAGTTAATTGCAATTGATTTGTCTATGACGGTCTCAGTCACTTCACTAGCCCAATTACACTGGCGCGGGAAATTCAAATTTTCTTGCGTTCTTTTGCCAATAATAGCTTAATTACTCAACGTGATTACATGAAAGCTAATTTTGTGCAAAAAAATAGAAATGTATCAATAAATTATAGTAAAAAGTATCACCTACTTATCATTGGTTTAGCGATAAATGGCAATAGACTGAAAAAATAAGAAAAAAATTGTTTATTGCCATTTGTCGCTAAACCAATGATACTAGGCTATGCTAGGTGATACTTTTAATCGTAATTTGTTGATACATTCTGCCTATTTACGTTAAATTAGTTTATATGTAATCACGTTGAGCAATTAAGCTATGATTGGCAAAAAACGCAAGAAAATTTGAATTTGCCGCGCTGAGGAAACGTTCCCCCTTAAACAATGCATTTGAGTCTCTTCTTCTCAATCTTGTCGCTCTTGACAGAGCGGTCGTGATCGTCACGAAGAGCGGTGATGAAGAGAGGCTGATGTAGCTCGCCTCACGACATCTCGCCATCTCTTCCTACTGGCGGTCATTCTGTTCCACTCCTGCAAGGGACCGCCCACCGCAGACTTGATCTGGTCAGTCCATCGCATGGGTGAACTTCCATGCGGTCTGGTACCCTCCACATTACCCTGTACACGAGACGTTCAATGGAGTCATTGTCCCGCCTTGAGACGTGTCCGAAGAACTTGAGGATGCGAGTTTGTACTAGCGATGATTGACGCTGTTCAATACATGCGCATTTGAGTACCAAGCTTTCAACTGTCTGTTAAAGATGGAACTAGAATTATTTACACCGGGTTCGCAAGGGTCGGGCATCCGGCCATTCGGTTTCCAGCCGGATGTAATCGACCGTATCGTGACGATGCTAATGTGTACCTTATCTAGATTGGGTGTAATTAGAATTGTTGAAATTGGGTTCATGTAACGAGAAAGTCTAAAGGGTTCAACCCTACAAACACAACACATTAATTTAAATATCGCATCATCTTTGTCTCTTATCTTTGTGAAATACTGTTGTAAATATTGTTGATCCGGCCTATCTGACAACCAAACCGGATATACATGCGTAAAACAATGTTTTCTATTTCACCATTTATTTATGTGTATGTTGTATGTATTTTGTGTGTAAGCTTTTAACAAGAAAATTGAGAAACTCAAGGAAGAGAGTATTATTGAAATAAATAATACAATCTCCTCTATCTATCTTAATACTAACTTGAATTTTGACGTTTCGTGATATTTATGATATAGGATTTTTAGAAACGGGCAGGCCTTTATTGTTTTAACCACATACCTAGAACATTTCCGTTACTCATTTTAACTAATTACTACTAATTGATATAGGTTATAATTATAGAAGAGTGAGGGTAACTCAATTCAGTGGTAGACCTTGCTGACGTAGCTGATGCATCCTAGCTGTTTGTAATCCCGTCGGGCCGTGACTTTTCAAATTATGTGCGGAAAATGCACGTTCACTGCGGTGAAAAAAAAGAATGTCTGGAAACGCATGTTTTCACCCGATTTTCTCATGATTTTTTGTTCTCCAATTTTGTGTTTCTTGAACATTAATAATTGGCAGATTATGGCCTACACTCTCTCCCAGTGAAAGTCCCAGCTTAAAAGCTCTTATGGAGCGGAGAAAATCCTCCATACCTACGCCTCGTAACGTTAGCAGCCCTTACTTTCCCATTGGTGGCAGACGGGTCTTCTCTCACAGGGACACAGTGTACACCATAATGCACCACGCTAGTCAAGTGCGGGTTGGTGGATGACACCATGTTCTCTAGCAGATATTGTGATTCTTTGAACATCATCATCATCATCATCATCATCATCATCATCATCATTATTAGCCTGAAGACGTCTACTCCTGAACATAGGCCTCCCCCAAAGCGTGCCACCTTGAGCGGCTGCTCGCCTCCTGCATCCATCGGCTCCCCGTGGCTTTCACCAGGTCGTCGGTCCACCGAGTGGGGGGCCGGCCTACGCTGCGTCTTCCGGTTCGTGGTCGCCACTCGAGAACCTTTCTTCCCCATCGGTTGTCAGTTCTACGAGCGATGTGGCCTGCCCATTCCACTTCAACTTACTAACTCTAAGAGCTTGTCTTAGTATTGGGAACGTAGTGCGCCGATGACAGATGTGATATGAAGGAAGCTTTGAGATCTATTATATAAGTTTCCGGTGGACCACCATCATATCGACCACCAATCCATTAACTGTCAAATCCAGGAGCACGCGTAACGTTCCGCAAACGCTAAATTATGGCAAATGATCCGCAAGCACCCGGTTTAATCCGCCACAAACCGGATCTAAGCTGAAATTTTAAGTTAATTACCAGCGAGAACCGGTTACCCCGTTCAGTATTGCACGCTGTGGTGTACATTTTTCATATCTGGCTGATTATTACTATAACACTAGTTTGTACGTAGCAACTTCATAGTTGTCTCAAAAAGAAAGTAGGCAGGCGGTAAGGTTTTAGGTAGGTAAGGTAGGTAAGTAGGTAACATTATTATTATTATATAATGTTACTAAGACTTTTTTGCAAAGTTCGTCTAGGTAGGTACTACCGCTTTGCCAGTCATTCTGCCGCCAAGCAGTAGTGTGCAAAAACTACTGTGTTCCGGTTTGAATGGCGCTGTAGCTAGTGAAATTACTGGGCAAATGAGACTTATGAACTGGCGTGTGATGTCTCAGGATGACGTGCGCAGTGTCACGCAAAACATTAATTTAGAGTTTCGAGTGACACTGCAATCTGTTATAGGCGGCCGTGTCGCTTAACACCAGGTGAACGGCTACCTCAAGCATTTAGCATCAATCTCGCCTTGTGGACGAGATTACCTCATTCTTAGGTAGTTTTCCAAAGTACTTACGTACATTTGTTATATTTTCCGCGTTCAGAATTTTCAGACTCCCGCTGGCGCTGGCTTTTGAGCTAGTGTTCTATGATCGCAAATTAAATAAATGACTATCAAACAACTAGGTGACCATCTCTCGGGTGCACTGGGGCGTCATAACGTCATTTCGCAAGTTAAATTGGTGGCATCAGTTATTCAGGAGCATAGGGATTCTAGTGAGCGGGGTTGAACGGAAAACTTGAGAGTGTACATATTTTACCTGTGTCGCATTACCAAACTAAACTTAAAGTATGCCGCGATAAAGAAGAAATGAAAAAGACGGAGATATTTTAATTTAATTTAGTAATATACAGAATAGGCTAGTTGCCTGGTATTAAAAATTAACAAGTAAATATTATTTTCATAAAGTAGGTTAACATAAATGAATGCAATAATTGAAATAATAAGTAAAATCATAAAAGCCGTAATAAGCTTTCAAAGTTTCTGGGAGTTGCTGTGAAATAAAACGCACGTTGTGAAGTGAAGTCACATGCCAATGAGACTGTATGTAATATAAAGCTACCACAGCGTAGTGATGAGCTACTATGAAGGAGCAAGAGTGATGTCACTGCATGTTTGAGCTGTCTCTTTCTATTCCTGCATTTAATATGCTTGCATCTTTGACATATTTTGAGATATTTAATTCTTGTTTTCACAACTGTTTATAATAAATATAATATTAATAATTTATGCATATAAAAAATAGCAGGACACTAGCCTATTGCATCCACAGTAAAATTATGGTCATGACCTTTTATTGATTTATTAACTGAGGCATTTGAGAAACGTTATAACAACCCCATGTTCAAAGAATGAGACATGGTCTCTTACTGTTGGCCTCATTAGTAAGCTCAAAGTCGCGCAACGAGCTATGGAGAGCTATGCTCGGTGTTTCCCTGGGAGATAAGCTCCGGAACGAGGAGATCCACAGGAGAACTAAAGTGACCGATATAGCTCTTAGAATTGGCAATTTGAAATGGCAATTTAATGGGCAGGCCACATCGCTCGTAGCCAACCGATGGGGAAGAAAGGTTTTCGAGTGGCGACCACGAACCGGAAGACGCAGCGTAGGCCGGCCCCCCACTCGGTGGACCGACGATCTGGTGAAAGCCGCGGGGAGCCGATGGATGCAGGAGGCGAGCAGCCGCTCAAGGTGGCACGCTTTGGGGGAGGCCTATGTTCAGGAGTAGACGTCTTCAGGCTAATAATGATGATGATGATGATGATGATGTTCAAAGAATCACAATATCTGCTCGAGAACATGGTGTCATCCACCAACCCGCACTTGACTAGCGTGGTGCATTATGGTGTACACTCTGTCCCTGTGAGAGAAGACCCGTCTGCCACCAATGGGAAAGTAAGGGCTGCTAACGTTACGAGGCGTAGGTATGGAGGATTTTCTCCGCTCCATAAGAGCTTTTAAGCTACAAGTAGCATGGCTTGTGACAACTTTAAGAACGCCAAAATGAAGGTGAATACTTGTTATTTCATATAACATAATATGTCTGCATTTGACCGCAATCTTACCTGATGGAAAGTGTCGACGCGGTCTACGATGGTACATATGTTTGCCTAGAAGACACTCGCGACTTGAAGAGCTCCAGATTGTACTTATCGGGAAACAAAGACGCTGGTAAAGTGTACCACTCCTTCACTGCTCGGATTACAAATGTCAAGTCAAACCGCTTTGTGCGAATCGAAGGAATATTAACCATAAATGGATGGCGTGTAGCTGTACGTCTTGTCGTCCGATGGTGAAATGGAGATGGTGGAGTTAGATTGTGTAGCTCCGCAGCACACTCACTGAAATGTTTCCGAATGAATATCTCTCATTGCGAGGTGGAACCCCTAACATGACTGGACTGTAGATTAATCCTAATAGGTATCTATCAAAAAAGACTTCCCCGCTCCGTTTCAGTCCTTAAATGAGTCATAAATTACGTAGGTAATCATGACTTAACTAACCGGAAATTAAACATCAATTCCATCTGACAGTACTTTTAACTGATCTAAATGGGAGTGGTCGTAATCAAGAGGTCGTCAATCAAAAAAGTTCCCTCGTCACGAGAGCCGGGGAAGTTATATCCGTCCGGGAAATCAAGTTAGATAGATATGGCAACATTGGCTACTATAACTCCGTATTATTAGAGAAGTAGTTAATGCCAGTTAAAAGTAGTTTGGATATGATATAAGGAAGTTTTTGTCCGTAGCTAATACTGTTTCCAATTTATTACCAAAATGTCCTCCCGTTTAG
This sequence comes from Ennomos quercinarius, assembly GCA_910589525.2. NCBI lineage: Eukaryota > Metazoa > Arthropoda > Insecta > Lepidoptera > Geometridae > Ennomos > Ennomos quercinarius. Next base: position 3,198,591 of record OU342491.1, read on the forward strand.
TTAGTCTAAGGGTAGTTTTTCCCCATGGACTAACATGCTCGCAGAAATTTTAGTTGGTTTAAGGAATGACCCAAAATATGTTCTAAAAGTACCAACATATTATTTGTGTATGCTCCATTATGAATTCCAACGATGGCAGCACCGGAGTTCGACCGCACTTCCGGCGCAACGTAATCGGATGTGACGTCATCTGTCGATGTGCCGAACCGTCATCATCATATTACTATGCATATATGCGAAAAATGAGCGATGGTGGCCGAGCGGTAGCATATGCACTTCGCAAACTTACGGCACCGGGTTCGATCCTCGGCCCTGCACCTATGACTTATCTAGTAAGTTATGTGCAGTTTATGATGTGCCATTGCTCCGTGCCTCGGAGAGCACGTAAAGCCGTCGGTCCCGGTTGTCATAAGAACATCTATGGCAATCGTTACGGGTAGTCAGACGCCTGATAGAATCTGACGCCTGATCTAACCATCCCTGTTACTGGTCCCTTATGGATTGCGAGGTCAGATGGCAGTCGCTCGTGTAATTCTGGTAGCTCGCCGCTACAGGTTACATTGGGAGCTGACCCCAATAACAAATGGGAAAGGGCAAAGAGGATGATGATATGCGAAAAATTAAATATACAAAATATTAATTTTGTAATTTCAATGCAGTGACTAAAGTTCATTTTTCTGTAATATATCACATTTTGCATAAGCTTCACGAAAAAACAAATGAGATTAGAGATGTAGGTCTACCTATAGATAATAATAAAACTGTAAGTACATATCTGAACTTTGAATATTTTTTGAACATTTTGATTGAATTACACTTCTTTACCGATATAGAAGTAGAAACATTTTTTTTTTTAATTTTTGTCTGTCTTTGAACACGCATTACGCCTGAACTACTGAATGGATATTACTGAACTTTGGTATAGTTATAGCAAATTTTAAAGAATAACATTTAAGATAAATATTATCAAAAATGGCCAACTGCGGACTACACGAAGTAATAAGAAGTAATTTTTATGCAAGTTTTGTTTGTTTGTAACTATATTATTTAAAAGACAGTAAAGCACTATTAACGAAGGGAAAATAATAATTTCTATATCTTGAAAAATGCCGAAGTATTAAAAATAATCCTCGCGTCATTCTCATGGTATAAGATAATTCATTACGTTACGTTATCCATACGCTGCGACAAAACATAGCCGGCAACGAAGATGAAGCCACTACAATAGCTACTCATGCTATCGAAGGGAAGAGAGAAGGGAAAGGGAAAAATATTTCCTCTATCTTTTTCTCTTTCGCATCCCTCTTCCCAAGAACAGGGTTGGGACTTAAGACGTAAAACTAATTAAACCGTGTGAAGCCAGGGCAGGTCAGCCAGTAGGTACCTAACATGATTTAAGTTACAACACTATAACAATTTGATCTCTTCAGAAGTCGGTTGCCAACAAGGTGATCCGCTTGGACCGGCCATTTTTAGATTAGCTATAACATCCGATCATTAAAAGTTTGAAATCTAAATTCAATGTATGGTATCTGGACGACGGGACTTTGGGAGGCGATGTGAGCACTGTTTCCAGAGACCTTGAGCTTTTGATATCAGAATTTGAAACTATAGTTTTAACGCTTAATTTTTCTAAGTGAGAGATCTATATTCCAAATTCAGTTACTCACAAAAATGACATAATAAATATATTTCAGAAAATAGCTCCAAACATCGTAGTTTTGGAAGACAGTTCACTTCGTCTTCTGGGATCCCCAATCTTAGACGAAGCTTTGCCAGATTTTGTTGATGGAAAAATTCAAAATTTTCGATCAGTTTCGGACCGCCTATTCAAAATTAATATACATTATGGCTTATTTTATTATTCGCTACTGCCTTTTTGTACCTAAATTTCTATAGGTATATTTGATTTTATGTACGGTCAATAAAGACTTCTGTTCGCGCCAGTCATAACTGCGCTTATCATTTTCCTACCCTCATAATATACCCTCATAATATTTACACTTTTCGATGACTATCTCTGTCACTCACGCCGCGAATGCACGAGACAATTTGCTTGTCATTGGACAAGCAGTCTGTGATCGACCCTCGTTCATCGCGGCTGCCACTACTCGCCCTGAACTCGGAGTGTATCCTGATTGTCCATCCTTTGGGCTAATCAGCTGAAGGAGCTGCGCACTAACAGCTTCTACCGCGCCGCGTTATAGTCCACTTTCGTACCATTCGAATATTGAAGGCCGCTTGAGTGACGTACCTGAAGAAGCCAAGAAGCAGTACTGCAAGGCTGGACCTCTCTGCTGGATACTAGCTACAGGATCGGAGCCCGCACTGAGGTGATCGTAGCTTGTCGAGTGTTTTGCCAGTAGGAGACCAGGTTAGTCATCTTAAATTCTCATAATTCACCAGCTATCCTACCCCCGCATTTTTGGAGACGTGCTCAGCTATAAGCTTAGCTGCCGCGTTAACAACTTCATTAAAATTTATTTTAGGTAAAATACTGGATGAGAAACAATACAGCCAGTACCCACCTACTGGTACCTATCACTAGGATAGGTAACCACCTACTTATAGTAGCTATCCTAAAATAAATTTTAATTATGTCTTTGCTAGGTAGTCTATTTAACCCATCCTACCTACTACACGAAAGTGGCTGGTGGAAAATTAATATTTTTGAAACTTGATTTGAAGGTTACGTATGAAGAATAGATAGAAAGTACCGTTTCGTAATTGATTACAAGTTTCCTTTGTGGAAACCAGTGTATCGTGTAAAGAAAAAAATGAATTCCATAGTCACTAGTAGGTATAGTATTACGAAGAATTTTTCTTCTACCGTAACTGGTTACGAAGCTCCGGTTTCGTACGCAGCCGAAGGGGACGTGCGTCTTAGGGTGTAACGTTTTACTCAGCGCGGCAAATTCACTTTCTTGCGTTTTTTGCCAGTCATAGCTTAATTACTAAACGTGCTTACATGAAAACTGATTTAACGTAAATAAATAGAATGTATCAATAAATTACGAATAAAAGTATCACCTAAATATCATTTGTCGCTAAACCAGTGATATCTAGGTGATACTTTTAATTGTAATTTATTGATACAATCTATTTATTTGCGCAAAATTAGTTTTCATGTAATCACGTTGTGTAATTAAACTATTATTTGCAAATAACGCAGGAAAATTTGAATTTGCCGCGCTGTTTGAAACGCCCCACCTTAAGCCCGAATTCGCTATAGTCACGTCGGTGCGAGTAATCTTGATCTTCCCTCTTATTAAAACTAATAACAAAGAAAACTTGCATTTCATTTCAGCCCTAACCTTATTAATGGTAAGTAAAGCTAATATTCTAGATTTGAAATTAAAAGAAAACTTCTCCAGCGACCTCCCGGCGTCTGAGGCGGGTAGCAAACAATTTTCTGCAAACACCACCGACTCTGCATTTGAATACGAATAGTCCAACATCTGTGTTGGTTTATCATAACAACCTTTGCATTTTCTTCTTTATAAATATAACCCGTGCAGTTCTCGCTTTTACTGCATTAGAAATACGGTTGTTATTTTGAATGTTGTAGCGTTTTTAAATATTGTTGAAAGTTGTACCTCTAAAAGGTAAAATCTAGTGTGAAAAATATAAAGTTTGTAGGAAAAACTTGTCTTTTGCAGGGAATGTCAGTGACTTTAACTTTTTTAGTTTCAATCTCAGTTTTTCGGTCAAAAATAGGCTGTGTAGTCCCGGCGGTGTGAGTATATGGACCAGTCCATCGCTTCCCGTGGGTGCTGTAAAAACCGCTAAGGGAATATCTAGAGTATGGGTAGCGGCACACTCCTCGAGATTTTAATGTACCGAATTAAAATCTTCAGCGATCACAAACCCGCTTGCTAAGCGTTGTGCTTAGGTATGGCTTTATGATAAGCGTACCTACCATTAAGGCTGGTTTTTTGTTCCTTAAACTCTAACAAATTTTAACCAATGGTCAAAATTAGTTAGAGGTTTTAACCATTGGTTACCTTAACTATGGATCAAAAAGCCCACCCTAAGTGTCGTTTTATGGGGGAGGCCTGTGTTCAGCAGTGGACGTCTTCCGGCTGGTGATGTGAGTAATGTTTAACTTCAAGTAAACTTAGATCGCGTCACACAGGTTACAACAAACCAAGCTTTTTTGAAATACTTCATTTTACCACTCACTATGCTCAAACGTATTAACCTCTAGGTATATCTAGTAACATTATAGTTATTTATGATATTAGGGTGGTAAGTTGGTTTTTAGAAACGAGTAGACAAATGTAAGCCCGGGACGAAGTCGAGGGCTTACCATAGTCACGAGTTTGTAGAAACCAATTTCCGCGCGTGTATCATACAACGTTTTTCAACACATTTGCGGGAAAACAGTACAATAGGTAATGAAACAAACTTTTGTTTATTAGTGGGAAAGTCGCAACAAACAATCTTTGGTGTTTCTAATCTAAAAATTAAAGGCTATTTACGTTTATTACGTAGTCCTACTAACATAAACAAAGACCACAATATAATAATGTAGACCTTAAGCACTAGGTAGGTAGGACTTTTTTGCAAAGTTCGTTTAGGTAGGTACCACTGCTTTGTCAGTTATTCTGCAAGCAGTAGTGTGCGACCACTGCTGTATTGCGGTTTGAAGGGTACTGTGGCTAGTGAAATTACTGAGCAAATCAGCTGATCTCACGTCTAGTAATATTATGGCGGTGGCGATGGATTGGCGAAATAGTTGGAGAAAACAAAAGTAGACATCTAAGCCCTTTAGTTTCTGAATCTGTGGTCTAAGCTCATCGTGTATGCAGTTTAACTACTACTTATATACGACGGTTGATTTTATCTTGTAATAATCTGGTCCGGCCCTGCACTGATAAAGTGGCCACCATCAGACATTTTTTTTATGAGAATGGATGACGTGACGAGCTAGTCGTTCACCTGATGTTGACACGGCCGCCCATAACAGAAGCAGTGTCACTCGAACTTCAAAATAATAAAGTTTCGCGTGACACTGCACAGGCACGTCATCCTGAGACATCACACAGTCTAGTAATCAGATTACTAGACTGTGAAATCAGGTCATAAAGTCTCATGTGCCCAGTAATTTCACTAGCTACAATGCCCTTCAAACCGGAACACAGTAGTGCTTGCACACTAATACTTGGCTGCAGAATAACTGGAAAAGCGTTGGTACCTACCTAGACGAACTTTGCAGAAAAGTCCTGCCACCTAGTAATAATTCTACCACATAGGTACCTAAACGACTTAGTGATAAATAACATTTCAATGTTATTAACATTTCTATGTAATTTATTAAGAGGTCCCTTTGATGATGTTAAATCTAAAATAAAACACAAACTATTCAATGATGAATTTTATTCTAATTAAATTTAAGTGGAAACATGAATTCTTATAACATGAAATCTAAAGAAGGAAACACTATAATATTCTTAATTATGCAATACTTATTAAATTAACAAATGTCTTTCATTATGTCATAGTTAAATTATAATACAAACGCTGGTTTTGTCAGTGAACTTATTAGAAAACGTATTTATGGCACGCCATCTGTTATGACACGACACAAACAGTTCCCAGTGCGTACACACATTTGTAAAAAACAAGATTCAAACGCAAAATAAAATCACAAACTTTATTTGCGAAATTGTGCCGAAGACGAGCTTATTGCAATGTGAATAGAGCAGGTACTAATGCCCATCTTCACTTAAGTTAAACAGCTTCTAAGTTCAAGTTATCCCTATAATTATGTCGTAGCTACTACAACGCGTTTGGGTACCTAATGTGTTAGTGCGAACTTAATAACTGTCAAACTTAAGTGCACACGGGCGTAAGTTATTTTAGATCCTGATGAATCTTAGACGTTTATTTGGTATTATAGTATAATTATACTTAGGTTTCATTTCCGTTTGACCAAAATCGTTACAAGTCGGAAAAAAAACTAGATACACATAAAAATTATACGCTTAAACGTTCCTACATAACCAGCCTATCCATCAGTGAAAACTGCATCAAAATCCATCAATCACTATTGGATATTAGCCCGTTTTACTTACTCTATTCACATAGAAATGCCCAAGAGTGCCAAATATACTTCTACTTACGTAACAAATACATGTTATCTGTATTCAAAAACATACTTTTACAGTTTTATCTTTACTTTTAACCATTAATTGTGAAGGCACATGAAATTTTTTCTTACAAATAAATGAATAGTGAGTGCTGCGACATTGTTACCGTTTTTAATAGATTGAGGTTTTACGCAAGACAAATGATGCCAATAGTGGTTTATTGTTGGTGCAAAAGTTGCCTGGTAGAGATCGCTATTAGTGATAAGGACGCCCACTATATGTTGTATAATTAGGCTATCATAGAAAGAATGCAAATATAATGTACCTAAATATAGGTCACCGGTATAGGTATTTTGCAACTTAAAGAGTATTATGGCGTGGTTTTTCAATAACCAGATAAAAGTTATTCGTTAGATAAAACCAAACACAGTACCTACAAATAAAAAGATGATTCTGTAACCGAAACTAAAAAACATATGTTTGGATTTAATCAGGTTATATTTTATTAATTAGAACTTTTAACCAGTCATTGTAAAATCACTCCAAAACAAGGTAGATACTTTCGAAGTTTTTAATTTTACGTCAGCTATTTAAGTTGTTATATATATGTATACATACGCGGCGTAGAACCTTAGAGATAGAATGACATATTTATTTTTATTGAAAGTTGCAGTAAAACCTCCTTTGATGCACTAAAAAGCAAAACGATTTGTTAAAAGCCGTCAAAATCGAATTTAGCTGAAATTCTTTAGAGACTAAAATTACGGAGCTTTTCAAACAATTTAAGTGAGAATGACTTTAAAATCGTTATTTTTGCCACCAGCCTTCCAACAAGCTCAATCAGTCAATCCGTACTTTGTCTAAAGCCCTGTTCACACTAACAGAGTACTCACCTATTTGGGTAGAAATTAAATAGAACTAGAACAAAAAACTACTGGAAAGGATATAACTGAAACCACAAAATTTTACACACCCGAAACGTCAAAACTAATTGTACCCATTTTAAATAGGTAGTAGATACTAAAATAAACTAGTATAGAGGTACTCAGTTCAAATGCTAGTATTGAACTCATCTGAAACCGTAAAGTTATTTTCATACGCATCAGCATTGCAATTCAACGTGGCAATGCTGCCAGCATGTTGGGTACGCTACCTACCGGTAGTGGGCTGGAGCACTTGGACTGTCTATAGGTCATCGCGGCTATTATACAGTCCATAAGTGTTCTTTGTAGTAGGTAGTGTAGCTAGTTTAGTTTAGTTTTTATTATTGTAGTAGTTAGCTTGAGTAATAAAGGCACATTGCCCGTAAAAAAAATTCATATTAAACGATAGACTCAGTATCATCCGAAGGTATTTCAGATGACTGATGTCAATCGTTAAGGATGAAAACAATTCATTTTAAACACATAGTAAAATTAAAAATTATACTCGTCATTTAATCAACTTGCCTCAAATACTCAGTTAGTGTAAACGAGACCATAGTGTAACAAAATGTATGAACAGGTCTTACTTACTATATAAAAATACAACAATTTATGGTAGAAACTATTTTGACTCGAAACATCTACGGAACGAGCCATCGTTTCGACGTGGTACCTAGATGATATGCCACAAGTTTGATCGTTCTGAAAGCGCTAAATTTTTTTTGACATTTCACACAGCGCCATCTATCCCCAAACTAAGCATAGCTTGTACTATGTGAACCAGATAACTGATAGAATACTTAGATACTTTTTTGTTTGTAAATACATACATAGAATACAATATAACACCCAGACACAGCACAAACATCGATGTTCATCACACAGTGGGTGGGGATCGAACCCACAACCTATAGTTCAGAAGGCAGAGCTACCCAACTGAGCTAACAGGCCAGTCAAAGTCAATTATGAAGTCATTTCCCTAAACTCCAACGCAAAATAAAAAAAAACATTTTCAAAACTAATTTAATAAACGCAAAAAGGTGCTCTTTCAAAGAAGGGTTAAAAGAGTCACAGGGTAGTCAACGCATTGGTGACACCTTCAGCATTACAGTTGTCCATAAGAAGCAGATAAGCAGTAGGTGTGTAGGTATGTATGTATGCCCATGAAGAAAAAATTGGTATTTAACTGGTATTTAATTGGTATATGAATTGAATGCAACCATCTGAGATTTTATTTATATAAATTGGAGGCAATTATTTGCCTCCAATTTCTATAAATAAAATCTAAAAATTCCCTTCAAAAATTATTATTGTTATGTTTTAGTTATTCGAAAACTAACACGAGTCAGTACGAGCCAGCTGTCCAGTCAAATTCTGAAAAACCGACTTGAGACGGTCGGTGGTGAAAGTATAAAAAAAAATTAGCGCTTTCATAAACTGATCTATTTATCTTATTTTGTACAAGCTACATTTAGAAATTATTAATATACAAACGTCTATTACATTCATTTAGTTATTTTATTAAAAACAATCAAGATCCAAATCCATGATTCATGTAATGTTTTCCATTTGGCAGCTATCATTAGGTATCTGTCATCTGTCAAAGTCATCTGTCAAACGAAACTATATTATAAGTATATGAAAGTATATTGACGGTTAATTATGTCAAGGTATAGGTTAATGAAGTAGATGTGATTTTTTTTTCAAATCTGTACCAACCTTAGCTTATTTCAATTATATTACTTTAATTTGATCCCAAAACAGGTGATGAGGAGCCAGAATGATATTATTTTTTGTTCAATTAGTGATTTTAACCAATAAAAAGCGATATGAGAACGATAAAAGCATTATTTACAGTCGTACAGTCGACAACGCTAGAGAATGAACGATTTTTGGAATAAAATATTAATAATGTATTTTTATGATATATATTATTAATATACTTAACAGTGTAGAATGGTCTTTATCGTCAGAGGCAGATTAATAAGATTTATTATTGTGGCAAAAGTATCACATCTTATTGTTACAATTAAATGTAATGGTGTCTTTATATAATTTATGTTTTATTCCAAAATACCGTTGACTCATAAATAACACATAAGAACTGCCAACTACCCGCTACGCTAGAAGTAAGAAAAATATACATATACATTAATATTATTCATAGAACTAATTTCCATAAAAGCTCGTGAATTTATTTTAGTGTCACAAAATTTGTCTTTTACATTTTTTTATAATACTAAGTAAATATTCATACTAAGGATACATAACAATAACGGTCCTGAAATAATTTGAATAACATTCCAATGTAAAAAAAAACAGAATAAAAGAACACTTAAATTAGAAACACTCAAACTCTACAAAATATAAAAAAACTCCTTATACATGTCTTTACAATATGCTGCTTGAAAATGACCCGCTTTTTCCTAATTGTATAAAAATGGGTGTATTGATATTAAATCACTATTGCTTTGGCAATGTTTGCAACGAAAACATCTGTGACTAAAAGGCTGTCTTTTGAATACCTACTACAAAATTAACTTAAATGCATATCACACTGGCCTCGAATGATTTTAAAGAAAAAAAGCAAGCAAGCGAAACCGGCGAGCGAAAATATATTCAATTTTCATTTCGCTCAGATTTTCGTTTTCGCTCCAGCACGTAGACACAAGAATATTTTTATTGACATATTAATCTAGACGTATGTAAAGTACAAAATTTCATGAACAGACCCTCCAAATATAATATTTTTTTATATTTGTTTCTACACCAAATCTATGGAAGCCAAAATGTGACGACTATACGTTGCTAAAAGGCGTCGTCAAAATGCAACAATGTTATTTATACACATATGTATGTGCGTAGCTAATAATTTATTTATTTTCGATTAATTTAATTGGTTACATCATAATACTCTTCTAGATGTAGAGGATAGCTTTCCTTATGGTCCTATTTTCATTCAAGATAAGAAAATATTTAGTACTGGTCCAAGATACTTTATAGAAAAAAAAAGCCACCAACACAATACAAAAATAAGAGTGAAACGTTGTTTTTAATTATTTTTTCATTATTTTAGAAGAGCTATCCCTTGCTTGTATTTTCAATGTTTGAAATTCATGATTGTGGTACAGACCCTGCCTGCCTCGTTAAAGCAATTTACAATCTAATACCGATATAGCCGATATCGGTATCACACCGACATTTTACAACTAATAGGGTATTTGACCTTTCCAAAAATTATTTTGTAATAGCGACTTTTTGAATTACTTTACAAGCGCTTTAAAATAACTATCACAAGCAGAAATAATTATTTTATAAATGACACTACAAATGAATAGTATAAACAGCAACAGTAAAACGACGTAAATTTTGCATTTTATTGTAATACCTCTTGTCATAAAACATTACAAACATCGACAAACATTAATCTATGAGTCAAATACCCCACTATACAATATTACAATAATCTAAAGTCTACAAAAAGCTTGACAAAACATCCTAGGCCGATAGGAACTGAAACAATTACTAACACAAATATACGCTAAATAAGTTTGTAACCGATCGAAAGTGCACTAAAGTTTACTAAAAATTTGTTCAAATTGAAAAAAAAAAACAGCGATTGCAGAAAAGAACTACACTTACACTAATTCTCACTTATTTTAGTTATAAAACTTATGTCAGCACTGTGTATAACAGCTAATGAATACGTCATTTTAATTACAACATATGAACAGTAGAGATAATCAAGAGGCCGAATTAACGCACAATTCAGTTTTTCGCTTTTAACAATTTCGCTTTTCCGCTCCTTACAGATTCGCTCATCACGCTTTTTGCAGCAACAAACGAAGCGTGTGGAGATTCCTTGCTAATCTAGTTTATCTATTCCGTTTCAAGACCATCCCCACTATTCAATATACGTTGTTACAAAAAACGCGCCTCGCCAATTCAAAACCGATTTTTATGTCCACTGTTTTAAGGTCCAAGTTCCGATATCACTATGTGTTTAGATGTATTGTAGCGAGGCGCATCCGCAGTGGTATCAAATCCTGTGACTATGAGCTCTCTTGCTCCTCCCACTCGACGCTTGCCCACTGTGGCAGCTCCGTCTCGTACTCCCAACCGGGTCCCTGAGTAACAAACAAAATATCAGTCGACTATTGACACTTCTAATTTAATGTATATCTGGAAAACATACATATTCTGTCAGTAACCGAATCTGTCACTAAAAGATTGTCGTTTATCTATTTTTGTCACTCATTTAAAATACTGTCGTTACTGTATTCTGTCAATAATCAATTCTGTTACTAACATGTTCTGACAATAACCTCTTTGTTATTAACACAGATTCAATTGTTTTTTTCTCTAATCTGTGGTTATTAATCTATTCAGTAATGTCACTTATCTATTTTTTACATCTATTTTATCACTAATCTTTTCTGTCACTAACCTATTCTGTCACTTACATTTTCACATCTATTTTGTCACCAATCTATTCTGTCACTAATATACATGTTTTGACAATATGTCATTAATTAATTATGTCGTTAATGTAGTCTGGTCTGTATTACCTTGTACTTCCAAGCGTGCAGGTACATGACGAGGTCCCGCGGGCGCGGGTCGCGGTACCGCACGCGGCACTCGTAGCAGTGCGGGTCGCACGCCACCGCCTCCGCGGCCGCGCTCGTCACCCCGCTAGTGGCGGGCGAGCACCCCGTCTGGGTCGCCACTGTCACCTTGTCCGACTGGACGTTAACACAAGGGGATGGAGTTGAGAACGTTTCACTTTACATTGCATCTGATCTGTACCGCAAGTATCGTAATGAGTAATCGGTACAATCGGTGCACGTATAATATTCAACTATGTATTAGTATAATTATATTTTCAACACATTTGCTCAAAAAATGCATTTACAAAGCCTGTTATACATTGTTCGAAAGTTAAACATTACGCACCATACAACGGAGCGTGCGGTAAAATAGGTACTTAGGTCAGAGTAAACAGTACATTTGCGAGAAAACAGTACAATAGGTAATGAAACAAACTTTTGTTTATTAGTGGGAAAGTCGCAACAAACAATCTTTGATGTGTCTAATCTAAAATGAAAATAGGTTAAAATGGCGCGCATTTACAATTCAATCGGCGCCACGTGCGTGTGGTGAAAATTAGAACTAGGTACATCTTTAGTTTCATTTTCTATTTAGTATTAAAGTGAGACAAACGTATTGAGCAAAAACGCTTCCAAGGAGTTTTGATCATTCAGCTTACTTATTCTTGTTATGTGAAACTCTTTGGGGAATTCTTATATATTTTTTATGGAAATTAAAAAAAAGCCGTAAAGGTTACGCACGGCGCTATACAACGGAGCGTGCGGTAAAATAGGTACTTAGGTGAGAGTACCTATTTTACCGCACGCCGTTGTATGGCGCGTAATGTTTAACTTTCGAACAATGTATACATGCTTTGTAAATGCATTTTTTGAGCAAGTGTGTTGAAAATAACTATTGTTTTGCAAGCTTGAGTGAGCGCTTATATAAAACTATTAGGTGGTGACTAAAACAGTACCGAGTAAGAACAGACCAAAACGTGTAGATCTATTGGGATGTGTTTTTAGATCCCAAACTATGAGTAAGCTATTTCATTTCTGTAATGAGCCTTTCGACCAGAAATGTTTAGGACAACCAAGAGCCGAGAGTGTAATTATCAATGCACACGCTTGTCATACGACGTTTTCCATCACACTTGCGAGAAAAAAACAGACTCTTATTGTCATTAACTTTTTTAAAGTTAAAAGATAAGCCATCTAATAATAGAAAAACATAATATAAGTTTAATGTTTCTGGTTTAGATTCTTTATTTCTCAAAGAACATAGTTCGCTTACATGTTTCAAAGATGTTAGCCAACAGTCTAGTTACCTAGTAGATAGTCCTTACCTTAGCATCGTTCGAGTCGTCGTTCATGGCGGGCGAAGCAACAGGAGAGGGCGCGAGGGTGCAAATGGGGGCAGGGGACCCCAATACCTCGGGGGGGGCTTCAGCCCCACTCGATGGACTCGGCAAAGTCGCTGTTGAAAACGAAATTATCACTAATAAAATCGCTGTAGATTTTCAAAAAGTACAAGACTTATAACCTTTGTTTGGTGTTGAACTAGATAAAGCTGCGTGAACGCTGCATGCGGCTAATGCAAACAAAAATATTAGTTAATGCTAAAATAATGAATCAGTTCTTCTAACAAGTTTGCCCCACAAAAGTAATTGATGCTTTTCAGGCAGAAAAGTTCCTTGCATCACCAACAAATTGTAGTTGTGTATAAGTAAGTACATCTTCTTTTTTATCTCTATAAGACTATTAAAACCTTTATCGGAGTTCAAAACTAATAAAGTAAATATAATGTATGTAACCATAAAAACCATTTAAACTGACTGGAAAGTGTTATTTCATAATATTTGTGTATATTTTGACAGTAGAACTTACGTGTCATGATAGTTGATGGGGTAACCCCAGGCGCGGGGGATTCAAGTCGTGGCGACGACTCCCTTGACGCCGGCCCTGTGTCGCAGTCGTCCTCACCCACTGTAAATAAAACATTGCTTATGAAATTATAATATAACAAAACACGGTCTTACTAGCGGAGTTGGTATTTATTCACACTAGCTGTCCGGACATAGTACCTACATACGAAACCCCATAGAAACAAGAATGTTAAATTTTCCCTGAATTTGCAACGTTACCAATTTTTTTATTTGAAATCCTAATTCGGAAAATTACGAACATCTTAATTTTTAAAGTAAGACAAATCGATCCAGCTTTTCTCAAGTGATGCACTTACTAACAGAGTTGTTCGAAAAGGTCGCTATTCGATAAAAACACAAATTTTTAGAAATATCGTAATGTATTTTTTTTTGTATTTTTCATTTAGTTGATTTTAAATTTGGTGTGCAATAAAGGGTTGTTGTATTTTATTGTATTATGGCATTTCAATTTTTTTATTTATTTTATAGTTTATAGATATTTAAATGTGCATTTGATAGCAGAAATACGTTTATAAAGTCCATAAAGAAACTTTTAGCTTTCGCGACTTGAACTGATTATATTATTATGTTTTAAATCTCATGGAATCCATAACTGACATGGTCGCTTTTATAAATTTTATTAATTCCCAAAAAGTAAGTCTTTCTCGTTTCAATTAACCTTTATCATCCGAAACGGGTTTAGAGAACAGCAGGTCATCATCAGCAGCATCCACTCCGAGCCAGTTCTCGGCGTTGTGGATCGCTATCAGGTCCCGGACGAGTTGCTCGTCTGTCTTGCCCCCTGTGTCGCCGCCTTTACCCCGCAGGGGGCCAAAGACGGGGTGGTTGTACAGGGGGTCATTCACGACCGGGTAGCCTGTGAACAAGATAGTGAAAAAACTGACTTTGTATCTACCGTTGCACGGTAGGTAGATAGTATAGAAAAGTATAGATATAGCGATCAAGACTGAAAAGATAAACTAAAAAAAGGAATACGGAACTCACAAATCATACCTGCAATATTCTCTAAAAGTAACCAGGGTTAACATCTTATATGTCTATATTATAGACACTCTTTTTAATGTAAGTAACAATTTTTTAAATGTATAATATAGGTACTCTCCCGATCGCATATGTAGTTAGGTTAAAGAATAACGTGCGTGAAGTTGTATAATTTTGCGAATCAGTATTAATTTTTTGGCTTTCTATTTAGTTCTGGTGTCCATAAATAAATCTAAGCAAAAAAGGCTGGAGATTAGTAGCCAGACTTTTTTAAAATAATCCATTAGACATAACATTTCACCGCTGACTCACTTGATGATAACAGTTTTATTGACGCGGCCTACGGTGGTGCATCAGCATGCTTGAGTTTGCGTGTGTGTGCTAGATGTCTAATCACTTAAAATTCTATCAACATCAAAATTACAATATGGTTGATCACTCCTCTAATCAGTCTATGTTAAACAATAGCTGACGTATCAGGGTGCCAGTTCACGTATTCGAGGCCTCCCCCAGCGCGGCTTGTTAGCTCGGGACAAACACTGACGAAAGCGTACGTGGAATTGTTAATTTGTCTGCCTAGCTAGTTAACCAGGCATAACCTAGTCACGCGATGCGGGCAGACATGTCTATGTGGACATGTGGACATATTTAATGTATGCACTTTTCGCGTTACTTATCCTATATTTACATAGGCTATAGATCAGATTAAACTGGTCATGGTTTTAAATTTTAGCGCACCTGGAACTCCTATGAAAGTAACCGCTCTAACATCCGTGTAATAATATAATAACAAAACAAAATTTTAATCTGCAAGAAACTGACACTTATCTAAAGTACTTACCCAAATACTGCAAATGAACCCTAATCTGATGCATCCTTCCAGTCTTCGGCTTGCACAGCACGACGCTGGTGTTGGAGTTGGGGTTGAACCCCAGCCTCTTGAACACGGTGGAGCAATCCTTGCCTTTAGGCGAGACCTTGCACACGCCGATCTTGTAACTGACAACCTCGATCGGCTCCTGGCATTCGATCTCGTCACTGATCAGAAAAACAGGATAGATCGTTAGGAACTTTCCAATTGTTGATAATGGTGCATACGATGATAACATGATAGTCTTTTATACACTAAATCATATGCAAAAGTGTCTCATTATAAACTAGTAAGAAGTACTGCGTCCAAAGATAAAATAGGAAAAGCCACCCTCAAAAAAGCTTATCGCTTTTCATTTTAAAAGTTTAGCGAATTCTCGTAAAACGATTACAGATGCACGTTTTTTTCATAGCTAAAAAGGAAAGCTAATAAGCCGGTTAGAAAAACCAAATACAAAATTGCTTAACGATAACAAAAGGCTAACCGCTGCTTAGGTAAATATTAATCCATGGACGTACAAACTTCGCAATAATATTGATTTTAGCTTAGCCTGAATAATAAATATTTGCTTCGACGATGGGAACATGCGAGGCATTCTGTTTGGATACTTACAACAATTTAATAAAAATATTTATATGTGTATTATGTCTGCCTGTAATTTCAATATCGTATATTACACATTATTTAGCTTGTTATGTTCAAGACATTATTAACCAACTGTCTGTCTAACATACAATAGATTAAACAAATGTTTTTTTGTTTCAAATCACCTTATTATCGTCATCAGCCTGAAGACGTCTACTGCTGAACATAGGGCTCCCCTAAAGCCCGCCACTTTGAGCGGCTGCTTGCTTCTTGCATCCATCGGCTCCCCGTGGTTCTGACCAGGTCATCGGTCCACCTAGTGGGGGCCGGCCTACACTGCATCTTCCGGTTTGTGGTCGCCACTCGAGAACCTTTCTTCCCCATCGGTTGTCAGTTCTACGAGCGATGTGGCCTGTCCACTGTGACTGCCACTTCAAATTGCTAATTCTCAAAGCTATATCGGTGACTTTAGTTCTCTTGCGGATTTCCTCATATCGGATCTTGTCTCGCAAGGAAAGTCCGAGCATAGCTCTCTCCATAGCTTGCTGCGCGACTTTGAGCTTACTCACCTATCTAATTCGAAAGATTTAAATAATGATTAAAGCTGGAAAGTCAATTTCTAGTCCCAGTCTGTTTCTGCTTTAATTAAAAACCTATAATTAGCCGATGAAATTGATTATTTAGTAGTAAGAATAGTAGATCAACAGTGTGCAATACTTTGTTGAAATTATTCTAATCTTTTACAAGATTTGAGACCAACGCGTCAAGCAAACCCTCCACTGTTTAATCCATGATCTAATTAAACACTCACTCCGGGAATTGTCCGTCGACCCTGCACACGTACTCCTTTTGCACCTGCCTGTTCCGGATCTGGTGTTCCATCTGTCTCGCCTTCTTCGGACTCCGACCGAACAACAGTAAGCCTGGTTGATAGATAAATCATTGGTAAGTAAGATTTGAGGGATTTTTCATAAACGTTCAAGTTACATTAATATACTTAATCTAATTCACTTTACTATTAATCAAAGGCTTCGTGCTTATTGTCTGACCGAAAGACTGAGAAGAATGTACAGTCCAAAGCATTGGACTTGGAGACTAGAGAGGTGTCTTCCTGTTATAGCATAGAAGTGAACTAAAAACTTTTTTAAAATTATTAATAGGGGTCAAATTTGGGTTTTAATTATTGTACAAAAATTATTAAGATACTCCGTTTGGTGTTGGAGATTTTTATTATTGTGTTTCTCATCGTTCTATTTAACATATGCTATTCCACTACTAGCCATATTATTATGCTTTTGTTATTTAATTCAATCAGTACAAAGTATACTAGTAACTGTAATTTGTTAGACTTTACGTGTCACATATTATAGCGATTAGGTTGCCATTGACAAAATATGAGGCATTGCATCCCTGGATAATGTATCTGATCTTCTTAATAACACATCTTACAAGGATGTCACATTTTTTGCAAAGTAAACAATTATATAGTTTGAATAGTCCATTTGATCCTCAATATCTTACCTGACGTTAGCCTGTCGAGCCTGTGTATAGTCCTCAAGTTCTTCAAGTTATATTCCTTTGCCAGAATGAACACGACGGTGTTATGCCTGTATCTACCGCAAGGGTGAACCTGGGGAAGGCACACTAATAGTATCATACATTATTACTTCCGGAAGGTGCCGCACTTCAGCCTGTTCTTTTTATCTTGTTTAGTCTCAAGTAATATTGTACAGCTAAGAAGTTCAATAAAGGGAATTACAAATTATTAGTGATTTTATAGCCATTTATGACAGAAAATGTTAACAGTATAAGAATTTGTCATAAAAATATTGAGATTAATGTCGTTGATCGAAATTTACATTGTATGATGAAAATGTCACAATTAAAAGCAAGCAATGAATACTAAATGCGTGGTTAAATGAATTAATAAAATACCAAGCTATCAAAAATTTGTATAAAACTCAACTATTATACCAAGCTGTTAAATGAAAATGAAAATTCATAATAGTATTGACATGCGTTTAAGTTAATCTGGAAGGGTACAAGTATAGGTTTTCATTTAAACAATAAGGAGAACCTAGTGAGCAAACATTTTGTAGCGGTGACAAAGTCAAAACTTTAAAATCTAATTTCAATAATACCAACTTAAAAGTTGTTGAGTTTATCTCGTCGTTACTGACACTTAACAAATTTGATCACAGCAAAGTTTCAGAAGCTACTGAGGTGGATAATTTGATGAGCTTTAAAACAATTTTCATCTTCACAAGTATACTAAATGGATAAGCTGGATTTGGAGATCAATTTCAAACTGTTATTTATATGTAAATAAAGCTGTTAATAACGTAATGATAATGTTTGCTGACAAGGTAAGTAAGCACCCAGCGTTAAAAGAGGTGTGATAGGTAGAAACAGACAAAAGATCAAAAGGGGTCGAAATTCTCAACTGTTAGTCCACTTTCAAGTGGCATTTATACGCGAGACCGCACGTTTTCAGTTCCGTTGAGAAGTATTACACAGTCTCAAACTTTGTGCAGATCACAACCCTGCGTCAGACTCTGATGGCGAACTTTGAAGTAAAAAAAAGTTCCATTTAACACGAAGAGTTGCCGCGTTATCTCCATTTCGAATGTTGTTACTTTTTGTTTTTCTCATTGGACTTTACACATTCTTTGAGAATTGTCGTGATTCAGATAAAATTGCGGACGCGAAAAATTGTCGCTTTAAAAACTTTTTCATGTAGATGAATTCAGTGTCTGACTATTATTTTTCTCTTTGCTTTCTTTTACAACGAATGCTACTTGTAAAATGCCGACTGTGCAAATACAGTTCATCTTTACTCTTACTGAAGACATGTTTTATTAATTTTGTTCACTAGGTAGGTAGTAAGGTTAAAATAAAACAAAAAAACATGATAATACTAGGTCTAATTTAAAAATGTTACGTTTTAGGATATCTTTTAAAATGTTACATTTTATAAACCATTAGATATTAAAGGTGAATTGAATAACGTTGGTTATCGTTAAATCTAAATTTGATCATTATTAGATTTTCATACTACAATTCTTTTTTTGTAATCGAGCCATACACGCGCTTTTAAAATCTAAGCATGCCAATCAGAGCCCGACCAAATCAGTGCCGTACCAATCAGAGACTGACCACCAACCAAACGCTCCTGTACACTCACCGGCAGGGAGCAAGGCTTGTCTAGCACAAGTAGATCCTCGTCCACATGTATCACGCGCAAGGGACTGGCGAGCACTGGAGTTTCGTGCCTGGCCCACCGAGGATAACAACGTCATTACGGATATTACGCATTTTGATGTTGTAACTGACTTTGCTAGTGTGAATGAAGCTTTAGGCGGGGATGTTAAATCTATTGAAACTAAATCCGATGCTTTGCTGTCTTAGATATCGCAGTCAGCTGCAATGAGAAAGAATATCCTTAAATAGATGAATACCTTGGAAAATATTGAGGTTTCAGTTTGTATTTTATGTTTCGCAGATTTTACCGCGCAAAATTATTAAGAACAGGAGTTTGAAGATTAAATAAACTGACATATTGTTCAAAAGGTTTGATGTATTGTATGTTTCTCCCAAAGTTTATTCTTCCTCATAACAGCAGCAGTCTCATAAAGTTGCAGAAATCTAAAATTGTCAGAGTGACTACTATTATAAGCAGCACAAATTATGACGCAACTGCCAAAAAGAAAGTTAGAGCTTTTTACAAAGTTATTGTTACTAACAGAGATAAAAATATAGCTAGTTTTAATGTAAAAATTCATTTGAAAGCCATGAAATAACTACAACATAACTTGTGTGAATCGTCTGATTCATCATGGATTTTTGTAAAATATTAACAAACGCATTGTACTTACAAGTAGTTAGGTAAACTTCTCAACGGCATTAGAGCACATACGCTTTGTAAGAGTCTCATTTTTTCTAACTAAAACACGATCAAGAGCCCGATAAAAAACATTGACATTGCGAATCATGTCGTAGTTATTTTCAAATCACATCTCAGTAAAACTACAAGTCATATTCAACTACATGTAGAAACTATAACTGAACAAAAATATACTAACAATCATTATGACAAACAAACAATAACATCAGTTGCTATCGATGAGAAACTAACAATCAAAGTGAATTACAACATCATAGATGATAAGATAAAAACAGCAGAACGCACAGAGTGTAAAAACACAATTGTTTATATGTGTCTCGGAGTTATTTACGATTACTTGTATTCCCAGTCGGTTCGATAACGGGATAGATTCCAATACAGAAATTTAACTATGACTAGTGTACTCTCTGTAGTGATATTTGGTATTGTGTAAGAGAAGACACAAGTTAGAATAGAATTTGTGTAAGTCAAGAATATGATTCGGCTCGACGTAAATATAAAACATTGACATAGTTATAACATATATTGGGTTTATGTAAGGAAAATACTTTAGCAGAAATGAAAGGCATATAGGTTTAGTGTAATAGGTAAATAATTTGGTCTGGTTTGGTTCTGTATAATATGTCAGTAGAGTTAAGAGTACACAGAGTTCGTGGGAGCAAGGTATATTTTAAAAAGTAATTAGAATAGACACTTGATTACAAATTGAAAGCGATTTTAATAATGATGGGGTGCATCTAGAAATTAATATCTAGCCACGTGAGTAGAATCGTAAGTCTCATAAATTAGATGAATATATAATTATTTTTGTGTTTGTATTAAAATAATTGTATTGTATATATATATGGGTATAATACATGTATTTTGTTTAGGAGGATTCCTGTAGAGTTTCTTGTGAATAAAAAAAAGGAAACAAATAAGAATAAACCGAAAAAATTGATGGTGGTTTGGTTAGTAAAACGCCATAGATAGTTGTTAGATGAAAAGGTGATATTTAAAGTGGATACGTTAGTTTACGACTGAAAATAATAGATTTAAGTATTAAGAGAAGCGTATACGCACCTCATGTCTATATAAAAAGTGCCAACGCTTTTCCACCTCTAAATATTATCCGATCTTGATATTTTTTTTATATATTGTCTACCCAGTAAAAAACTATGTTTGTACGTCTTCCTTTTTTAAGTTTTTACAACATCTTCGTATTTATAGCTACCTAAAGCTACGAATTTTTGGCGTCAAAATTATGACGAAGAAAAGTTGTAATAAGAACACGAAACATATTTTCAAAAAAATCAAGACGTACAAGCATAGATTATAAAATCTATCCAAACTATTGACACCAAAATCAAAAGTTTTTAGGGGGAAAACCATTGGTGCCCGAAACGCTGAAATGCAGGTAAATTCACTCATTTACTCTATTGTCCCTGCCATACGTGTGGAGGGAAGAGCGACGGCAATAACATTTTCAAATACCAGGGGGCGTACCGTGAGCTCTTAGCGCGATTCAAAACAGAGCCTATACTGGATCGCTTGTCAAAATCTCCATACAAAAAAAACGAATCGATCCAATATAGGCTCAGTTTTGAACCGCGCTAAGAGCTCACGGTACGGCCCCAGGACGGTCCTCTTAACTACAAGTTTCAAGAACATAAGAACTGCAGTGATTCATGTGAACGTTAATTTCACAGGTTTTAGTTAGTTGCTGTGCATCCTAGTTTGGAATTTCGGTTTCACATATATCTACACGTTCATTGATTTTGATTTTGAATATCTCTAACCCTAAAGATCCTGTTTTTTGTAAAATATTGTTAATTTCTTTATTTACGTTTGACCGTCGATACAACTACCTCAATGAATCGACGATGGCATGTCGAGAATGCGATTTTTTAATTTTTTTCTTTGCCATTTTATGATAATTATATGCATATTTATAAAATACAAGGTTTAACAGTGGAAATAGCATAATGATCTAATTATGCCCTATATACATACAATGGTACAAATTATCAAGAACAAATTAATTAAATTAAATACACTTGACTTGTTGGCTTGACTTAGATCTCTGTAATTATATTCAAGGAACGTAATTGGGGCTTAATTGGAATTGGTATGCAATTATAACTTATAACTATAGTTATTACCAGTTAAGCTTCGTTTGGATGACTTATGAATTAATTGAATTGAAAGATAATTTTTTTTTTTTTTTATGTGATTGAATGACGTGACGAGCTCACATTTGGAACATGGATTAATCCTCATTCTTCTCCGTTCGCATTTCATTCGGTTGCCCTGTGACTCTCTGGCCGTGTGGTCCAGGCAGTGTGAGAATGGGACCACTCCATCCCATCCCATGGGTGCTGTAAAAGCCAACTAAGGGAATATCTAGAGAATGGGCAGCAGTATTTTTTTCGGTACAATAAAATCTTCTCCGATCACTAAGCCACCTGCCAAGCGTGGTGATTATGGCCAACGCCTTATTTATGATAAGCCTCCAAAGTGGCGTTTTATGGGGGAGGCCTGTGCTCAGCAGTGGACTTCCAGCTGGTGATGTGCCCTGACTCTCAAAGGCTCTCATCCGTATACCTGCCATTCAAAAACCTTTCTTTAGTAATGTACGGAAGCCATTGGTTTCATAAGTACCTAAAGTTGAGAGTCATAAATTTTCTTGAAATATCGCCTTTACGAAGGCAAACTGTTCAGTTTACGACAATCTAAGATAACAGAACTAGCAGCAATAGTGGAAGTGGAGAAACGATAAATAATATGGACTCCTGGCCGAACTCTTCTAGTAAAGTTGCGAGTTGTGCTACAAAGTTGGTTTCATATAACGAATTTTAAGTTGCGAATGACCACGATATTGAAACTGAACATTACTTTATTTTATTCAAAGCTGAAAATGGATTGTTACACTCCGTGATCATTGCATAGAGATTAAGCACTGTCTATATGTATATACTCAATGGATACGAAACATTTCTGTTTTCTGAAACCGATACGAGAGTGCCGCTCTTACGGAATATTACAACTACTCCATCATTCGGAAAAATATTCCTGTATCGATGGACCTAGCAGACAAAATTGTTGGGACTAGGGACCTGGGTTACTTTTATTCAACGTCAAGGTTATACCGGGTGTAATTGAATTAATTAGCATTTGAAACTACCTCCTCCTGACACCGGTTAGGCTCAATTCAGACAGAGCAGCAAAATGCTTGAGCAGTTTTGAAGTGCTATATGAATATCAACCTTAACCTATTTAGACAAAGCTGAAAATAGTATGCAACATTAAAATAGGTAAGATTTTAATGTTGCATACAGTTTTCAGCTTTGTCTAAATGGAATAAGGTTTATATTCCAATAGCACTTAAAAACTGCTCGAGCATTTTGCCGCTCTATGTGAATTGACCCTTACGGGTGGACCAAAACTTTTAGTTTTTATTTTCAGCGCGCCTCTAATATATTTATTTTAAATAGTTTTACTTCACTGAGGATGGGCTTTTTGATTCGTAGTTAAGGTAACTAATGGTTAAAAATGTTAAGGAATTCTGGTTTTTTTATCCGTAGTTAAAGTAACTAATGGTTGAAATTCCTAACAAATTTTGACCATCGGTTAGAATTTGTTAGCACTTTTAACCATTAGTTACCTTAACTACGGATAAAAAGTCCCACCCTTAGTGTCCACTAGATAGATTAGATTTGTTGTTCTAAATTAAGAGATATTATGTGGTTCCCGCTCGTAAACAATCAATTCAACAGAATGTTTTTTTAGAATAAATATTTCGAATTTATAAATATTTTTACTATTTCCGTCTTGTTTCGATTGCAGCTAACTTAATAAATAAGTACACTAATGAAGCGATGATTATGCTTATTATTTATGAAATATACTTTACAGAGGATAACATTAAGTAATGTATTGTATTTACCATACAACAAAGTAATACATGTCAATAAAAACATTTTCTGGATAAAATAGCAACGAAATATTAACCTAGAAACACTATTTGAATGCAAAAGCTCTGCGCGCCCAAGGAAGTCTAGGTACCTAAGTTTAATGTGCCAAGGCATAGAAGATTTGTACAGCTAGCCAGCTACCTAAGGAAGAAACGGGCGCCTGTTGAAATTTATTTGCATTTTACACGAAACGCTTCTCCACAACTTTTTTAAACTGCATAATTTTACTTGGAGTTACAGATAACTGTAGGAAAGAATTCATTTTATTTTCATACGAAAAACATACTAAAATAACTTACATACTTACTTCGAGCTTTAATTTTATCCAGCGTATATAGAGTAGGTTAGGTTAGCTATGCTATGAAAATGTCCATGAAATCTTCATTTAAAAGCTTTGAATATTCCATATAAATATAATAAAATAACATTTATAATCCTTACGAATACTTACGACAATTATCAAGCACTACTTCTTACTTTGTTGTACAGTAACGGTATCTCTATCTACATCATTAATCTACAATGCATGAAAGGTTAGAACACGAGGCATGCAACACAAACGCTACCCATACAAGTGTTGTATGACAAGCGTACACATAAATATGGCTGTCTCAATTGCCACTTACGGGAATAGAGGCCGGTTTGTTGACAACCACAATGTCCTCGTCGATATGAACGAGTGTGATGGGTTGGCTGGTCACCGGTACTTCGTGCCTGCAACGATACACACGTCAGGCCATCGGCTTCCGCAGCGCCCACTCGCCGACCAAACGGTTCCAACACAGTGCAACTCATACGTGTAGTGTAAGGATTGTAAAAGGTTAT
This sequence comes from Ennomos quercinarius, assembly GCA_910589525.2. Lineage (NCBI taxonomy): Eukaryota > Metazoa > Arthropoda > Insecta > Lepidoptera > Geometridae > Ennomos > Ennomos quercinarius. Next base: position 3,223,257 of record OU342491.1, read on the forward strand.
GCTCAGAATCCGTAGGCCCTTTAGGTGATAGATTGGACAAAACAAATGAACATGCGCGATTCTACCGGAACAATGAGAGACCGTCTCCAACAAATACAATCCGCGCGACGGAACCTTTGTTACAGAGAAGAGTTGTAATACCCAATTCGCAGTAACAAGGTTTGTAGAGAATGAAAGCTTCTTATAGAGAAGAGCAGTCCTTTTAAATTCACTGTAGCAATTTACTAATGCATGGAGTTTTTCACGGCAAATGCTACTCGTTCCAATTCAACATAAAAAAAATTTGACTTCGTATTCGAAGTTCAAATTTGTTATGTTGTATGATGGAAAAGTGTTAACGTACGTAAAACTAAATTGTTAAAGTAACAAATTTTCGTCCCGGGTAGGTTCGAAACTTGTTACAGAGAAAAACAGTAATTCCAATTCGCTGTAATAAGGACTATCTATGCTATTCTACGGGAATCTAAACTTTATATTCATTTTGGTTAGAACTGTTTGTTGGGAAACGGTCAACGGTGCACACGCATGCTCATTCGGTGCTTGTATCGTCACAGTATTGTGTTACAGTGAACTAGAATACTTGAAACACGGACCAGCAACTATGGTTATCCGATGAACCTGACGAATTAGAGCGACAGTGTACAGTGTAATATAAAGGCCAGTTTCTGGAACACTAACTAATTTAATCCTAATCATCGATCTCTTCTTAACTGTTTAATAAATAACTGAAAATTTTGTTACTAGCAATAAAACTATTGTTACATTAACAATCCAAACTCCAGTTTGTTAACATAACAAAATGTATTAAATATTTTCAATATTTCCTTTTTTTAATTATTTTATTTGTCACAGCTAAAATGTCAACTAATTGAGCGAATTTGATGGTTGTTCCAAAAACTAGCAGTCAACTTAGTAGGTACATACAATAGGAAGGCGAGAGACAGAAGAGAGTTAATATTTACACGGTTTCAGTACTGTTTTGTGTATTGTGTATGTAAATATGTCATGTCTTACAGCTGTAGTGCTAACTATGCCTTGAAGCGTTCTACTATACATGTCACCAGATGTGTTGTTCTCTTTTATTGCTTACCTATGGACAACGTTCGCGAGTAGATCGTTGTGTTTGAGCCGGTAGTCAGGATCAACCCGTTCGTAGTTGACCGTGAGGGTGCCAGCTCTGATGCATCTCTCGTACTCAGCTGCAGGGTGGGCCCTGAACTCACGCGCGAACACGTCCAGGATCCGCTCACCCACCCATCTTCCTTTGGTGAACGTTGTGAATGTGAAGTAGTATGGATATACTTTCCTGAGGCCTGGAATGATTGACCTGTTTAGTGCAACTGTACTTAACATTAGTATGACTGTTACGCTAATTGGGTTGGGTCATGCGGATGCCAGTATTACGTACGTAGCTTATTAGATTTATGATTTATAGCATTAGGTATCGTCTACGTGATCAACAGATAAATTTTTAGTTGGATTATGTTACAACTATATATTTATCTTGTCTCTTAAAAGTAGCTATAACACAATAAAGCCATGTCTTAAGAGCTTTTAGTTAGCCAAAACTCAAAATTTGAGTTTATCTGAAGAAAATTACGACTTGACTTTATTGAGCCTTCTATAAGCCTGAATACACACTCACTAAACTCGAAAGCTGATTCACCAGAAACTACCCAACTACCTGTAAACAGCCCCTACGGCTAAATCACCGCATAGCTAAACTGAAATCCCCTAATGTAGTGAAGACGGCAATGCGGTAGATGACTCAGACCATTTGGATATAATGGCTGTATACCTCATAACATTAACTATAAATTAGGCATACCCCTTAGTTTGGAAATGGCTTCTGAAAGGTATAATTAATGGGAAAAGCAAAGGAAACGCGGAGTATAAAAATATTGAGCAAAATTTTTTTGCTATTTCTATGACTTACGTAAGTAAGTATTTAGTGATAACGGTAGCATGTGCGCGTCACAATCTTACCGCACCGGGTTCGATCCTCGGCCCTGCACCAATGACTTATCTAAGTAGTAAGTTATGTGCAGTTTTCGATGCCACCGCTCCGTGCCTCGGAGAGCACGTTAAGTGACGGTCCCGGTTGTTATAAGAACATCTATGGCAATCGTTACGGGTAGTCAGAAGCCTGATAGAATCTGACGCCTTTTTTTTTTTTTTTTTTTGAGGGGGGGAAATGCCTTCGCTCTTCCCTGCCACCACGGGGGTGATGGCAGGGGGTATGTGGGACTTGAACCCACTAAAACCCCCCCGTGATCCGTCCGCCGCCGGAATGGGGCGAGATAGGGTCGCGCTAGCATTCACTATCTCAAGAATCTGACGCCTGGTCTAACCATCCCTATTACTGGACAGGTCAGATTGGAGCCGACCCCAATAACAAATGGGAAAAGGCAAAGAGGATAATGATGTAAGTATTTAGTTATGTTATTATACTTTCCTCACGTAAAGGTAAAAGTTTGGGTTAGGTATGTTGCAGTAATTATTTGCTGTCGTGGTTTTTCTTACACACAACTATAGGTTTTATTATGAAGATTTTCACAATGTGTCAGGTTTAGGAAAGTACTACGACAAGTTAGCCGATACTAATAAGAACGTGGGTTCAACTACGGCTGGCTAAAATGTATATATAACTTGTGTACAAAAAGGAAATTAAGAACACTCAAAACCCGATGGCTCAGGGTTGGTTTCCCCAGAGATAAGATTACATATCATATCAGGAAGGCGGTCTCGAATCGTATTGACATAAGAAACAGAGCCTTTTCCACGGTAAAATACCTGAAATACTTCAGTGAGTGAGTTTCCGTTACCAGGGGATTTAGTAACATTGGATTGTATAACATTGGTAACATTGGTAACAAATTGGTTGAAAATCTTGTTATTGCCAGTCTAGATTCGGAAGGTATCGTGTTTTATTCGATGTCGTTTGTTATTCTGCGCCGCGAGCTACATACTTATTTTCCTGGAAAGTTAATATTATCGTGATGAAAATTATGTAAAACCTAGAATATTTTTTCTAACGATAGGAACACATGTTTTTGAATGAATGAATGTTTTTTTTTTTTTTTTAGGAATTAGTTCTTGACCTGGATACAAAGTCCTTCAGTCGCAATATTAAAAAGTCTACAAAGTCTGCATTATATATATTATATTTTACTTAGTCATAGTCACAGTCACAGTCCAGTCCAAGTCAGGCAGTCACAGTCCAGTCAAAGTCATGCCCCAGTAAAGTAGTGGCAACTTTACTAGAGGCTTCTATGGAGTTTTGGAAGCAACACGAAAAACCACGTTTCACCACATTATATCACTGGCCCACACTCGTGCTCGTAATTCAGCACTTAATGCGTAAAACACCACCAATTTTAAACATTAACACTTGAAAAAACACAAGTTTTGAAAAATAATACAATGCAACGACGTGAAGCTTTTCGCGTTCCAGCCAAAACTCTTCTATAGCGTATTTAGGTAATTGGTGAGATACGACTTTTCATTCTCCCGATATTTCTATTTAGGTAATTAAAGAAACTGTTTGTGAATCTGTGTACTGTGCCGAGTTGGATACATATTAGTTCTGTGGCGAGTCAAGATTCTACCGATTGAGGATGTAGTCGATTGATTGGCGTAGGTAAGTACAGCATACCTACTTGGAATGGATTCCAATACTAATGTAATGTTTCTATAGTTAAATAAACATTTACTTTACTACTTACTATACTTATAGTAAGCGCTTACTTATATACATACTTGGATGGATATGGAAGTGGGTATATATTTGTAGATACATATACCTACTTGGCTTTGCATCTCATTTGCATCTCATCTAAAGTGTTAGAGTGTGCCTTACCTACTCTAACTTAGAGTAAGGCACGCCTTACGGAAACGATATTTTTGCCATACATAGGGACTCCCCTAACTGTGACACATGTGGAGTCATAGAAGATGTACATCATCTTCTGGTGGAATGTGTTCGGAGCCAGTTGATGAGATCACGTCTGAACAGCCAATATGGGCTGAATTTTACAAATATTGGTGAGCTTCAAAGCGCTTTATCCATGCCATTGAGTGAAGCGGCTAGAACACTTTTTACAATGGTTTTTGACCTGATTAATTAAGCGGTGTTTGTAATAATTTTAATACATTACGGGGCTGACATAGTCGCAAAGCGACTCAAAGTCCCAAACAAAAAAATTAGATAAAAAAAGGGTCTTGTGCCACGACGCGACGCGACGTGTATATGTACCTCATCATTAACAGCCTGAAGACGTCCACTGCTGAACATAGGCCTCCCCCAGAGCACGCCACCTCGAGCGGCTGCTCGCCTCCTGCATCCATCGGCTCCCCGCGGCTCTCACCAGGTCATCGGTCCACCGAGTGGGGGGCCGGCCTACGCTGCGTCTTCCGGTTCGTGGTCGCTACTCGAGAACCTTTCTTCCCCATTGGTTGTCAGTTCTACGAGCGATGTGGCCTGCCCATTGCCACTTCAACTTTACTAACTCTAAGTGCTATATCGGTCACTTTAGTTCTCCTGCGGATCTCCTCGGTCCGGAGCTATATGTATATGTACCTATATCTACTTAATTTTATTTGGAAAAGTAGCGGTTCGGATTTGTACTAAAGTATATTATTATGTTACTCACCATTTTCAATGTAGTAAGACGTCTCGTTGTACCTGTCATCTGTGAAACCCGGCCTTTTCGCTTTCAGCGCTTTTGTTTCTAATTTCGCCTGCAACAAAAGGAAATCTATGTTACAGAAGTAAAATAAATAATTCATAATTCATTTATTCATATAACAATTTTTACATAGTGTTTGAAATGCATCACCTAAAACCCTAATCACCTATAATTAAATATAAATCAACACACACACTATAATCACTATAATTCAATAATTATTTCCTAATTCCGTCAGTAAGTCCGTAGTAAAAACACAAGTTATAGATATGTACCTACTTATAAGAGAAAACGTTAATCAAACATAGTCGTTCTTGTCAACAAAATCCTGTACGGAGTAAAAACACTCTCCAGCACAAGTCTTTTCAGTCTTACTTGAAAAATAGAGAGACTATCGATCGATTTCGATGATAAATAAATAAATAACGCCCAACGATCACATAGTTAGATCCTGGACCCTAACTAGGATTCCCTGTATCTATAGGGACCCAGGAACTACGAGGATCAGGGTCCCACAACACAGAACAAGACGTATTTGCGCTTTTTTTCACGTGCACAAATTCTTGTCCTGTCGCGAGAATCGAACTCGCCACCTCCAGGTTATGAGCCGACCCGCTCAATCACCACACCACAGAGGCTGTCGAATGACCTTACTTTATACTATTTTATTTATTAGGAACGGTCAACAGCTACATTACAAAATAATATAAAGTTAAAATAATAGGTACATATTTTATGCTTAGCCCACAACACTATTCACAAATTACCATACAAGATTATAGCAAAGTCTGTTTAGGTAGGTACCACCGCTTCGCTAGTTATTCTGCCGTCAAGCAGTAGTGTGCAAGTAGCGTGTTCCGGTTTGAAGGGCATTGTAGCTAGAAAATTACTGGGAAAATGAAACTATGATCTGATCACACAGTGTAGTAATCTTATGACTATACTGTGTGAAGTCTCAGGATGACGTGCGCAGTGCAGTGTTAAGCAAAAATATATTAGAGTTCCGAGTGATACTGCAATCTGTTATGGGCAGCCGTGTCGCTTAACATCAGGTGAACGATTAGCTCGTCACGTCATTCATTTACATAAAAAAATATAAGAAACAAAATCTAGTAAAAAGGCGATTGAAAATTGCGTTGTCATACTTTTTACGCAGATCCTATTCAATGAGTTTTTAAAGAATTAAGATATTTCGCGAGAAATCAGGAATTGGGGACGGAAACACGGGGCGTTCCTAATATCCAATAACAAACAAGACAACCGTGCTATTTACGTAACAAAAACAAAGGTGAAAGAAACTTTTCCCATCGAGAAACAATTACTGGGACAACAAACCACACTATACCCGCAGGGGTCCCCATTGCCAGAATATTCAGTGGAAACGTACATACAATCGCCCCAAAGTTCACTTCCAAGGGTCAAAGTCCCTGGGATCCTAGGATCGTACCAATACAATATACCTATGCGGTTGTGTTGTGTTTGGAAAATGAAATATTGGGTTGATTGAGCCGGATTGCAAATTCTATATCTTTACTAGACACGACCCTAACTCGGCATGGACATATAATAAAACTCCTAACACCGTTTTTTGACCTGATAAATATAATCATAACCAGAGCGATCAGAATAATTATAACAATCCTATTAACAAGTTCCATGGAATCGAGGTTGGATTCGCGCCAAAAGATCTGTCATCGGCGTCGTTTAATAACATAAGCCACAATAATAATAATAATTATTATATTATGAAGTCTTGGATGAATTAACTAACTAATTCGTCCTAGTATTGTAAATAAAACCAAAAAGCTCCTCTCATACTTCTGTTTATTCTTCCTTCTTCAATATACATCGTAACTTTTCACTAGCAGACAAAAGACTGATCGTTTTTCTGCTCAACCAAACCAACTCACGCTCTCGCGCAATCGCGCGGCAGCGGCCATTCAGTGGTGCCAACCAGATAAAACAATACTAGCCAACTCAATTTCAAAAAAAGCTTTTCCATGTTTCCATGTTTCACACTCAGTTTTTTTCGCAGTTTTACCTATTATTTTAAAACTGCCCGAGTACATTGAAACAGTAATTACCACACGGTTTTAATTAAAAATAATAGGTTGGATACAATAAGATCTATATCTTTATGGGATATAATTTTTTAACTCCAAAAATGGCTATTTCGACGCCACCAAAAAACCTCGGGATTAGATTTTTGTTATTAAAAACCCCCTAAACTCATTGTAAAACCCACTCATTAACGATAACAGCCCATTTGCGACACATGACAGAAAAATTGATAATTCTGATAAAAACCGTGTAAGTGGTTACGGAAATTACCCTCTCAGTAGGTACCAATACAAAATACAAATAAAATAATATACAAAATACAATATTTAACAATACAATATTTATTTGGGTACACGACTGCACCTAGTCAAATTAAAAAAAAATTAAAAACTTCCTAAACTATAAAGACATAATTGTTATACGTGTGTACAATACAATGGCTAAGGGTGGGTTTTTCACCAATACTTAAAGTAACAAATGTCTAAGCCAATCGTAATCGATGAATGGGCATTTCCGTCAAGTTGGCATTGCGTAACATCTCCATCCATCAGTATTTTCTCACTATTTCTCATTATTATAGTTAATCAATGTTTTGTCTATTCAATTCTCCGCCTAAGGGACCATAATACCGATGGATGAGGATTTTACACAACCGGAAATGACCAAATGATCCCATTTGGTCATTTCCGGATGATGCCCATTCATCGATTACGATTGAGTTACACAATACGGGGGCAGGTTTGCCTTTAGTTCACAAAGAAACCATTTCTTCGCCACTGGTGTGATAAAGCTGGTCCAATCGAAAATACCCCACAATTCCTGGTGCACAGCGAATTCTAACCACGAAGTCCAAGAAAACAATTAATTATGTTACATTCCATTTTATTAATATTTTTAATTAAAAATGGCGCCTCATGAGTGTTGCTAACTAGCATGCAAAACACGCAAACAAACAATATTAATATAAGTGATTAAAATTCGCTACAATATTATGTCACGCTCCATTTAAGTTATATTTTATTAAAACTTCTAAATTTAGCATTCAGTATTGTTACTAACGTAACCTAGGTTATTAAAAAAACCTAAAACCCTAAGTTTTTCCATCGCAATGTATGTCCTTTATCCTTATCCCAACCATATCATCATCAACAGCCTGAAGACGTCCACTGCTGAACATAGACCTCCCCCATAAAACGCCACTTTAGACGCCTATCATAGGAACGGATTTGCCATAATCACCACACTTGGCAGGCGGCTGGGTGATCACAGAAAATTTGAATGTACTGAGGAAAAAGCTGCTGCCCATTCCCTGGATATTCCTTTAGCCGGCTCTTACCGCACCCACGGGAAGAGATGGGGTGATCCTATTCGCAAACTGGGACCACACGGCCACGGGCATTAGTCCACTGCTGGACATAAGTCTCTCCTAATGCAAGGCACTGATAATCTTCGGTTCATCATATCCAGCTGCTGCCAGCCATTCAGCCTAGGCAGGCCTAGCTAGACAACGACATGGAATCATCGTTTTTCCGTCAAAGTGGTGCAAAGATCCCCACCACGATCCCCAAGATCTCCACTCATAACGTCTACTACAGCGGTCATCTGCTCATACCTCTGATATTTTCACGGAACCCTCTGATGACAGTATTTCAAAATTTAAAAAAAATGTATTCAGTAATGAAGTTACATTTTTTACAGTATTTAGTGTAAAAATTTCACTTCGTTCCGATATTAACTCTTTTCTATATAAAGAAATATATTTAGAACATAGCACAGTTACATTCCGTACTATCTGCGAGCTCAAGTAAAGAAAACACGAGAGAATATCAATCATGAAGGTGCTTCTGGTATTGATTGTCTTGATCGCCATTGCTGCAACTTGCATCTTTGCTACAAATGCTGATCGCTATGGTGACTTTTCGCCATACGGTAAGGTTTGTTCTTTGGGTGATATAAGCATAATAGTTAGTATCAGTGACGATGCTGACTCCCGGTGGTCCCAGCGGTGTGAGAATGGGACCACCAAAACTTTTTTATTTTTGTTTGTGCTCGCGAGGTCTACCGTTCGCAGAACTACTTCTGTGGTCCGTCCGCCGCCGTGATGGGGCGAGATAGGGTCGCTCTAGCATTCACTATCTATCTCGCCCCGGGCGGTAGGCCCTTTCGGGCCTCTGCGCCAGTGGGTGGGTAACCTTACACCAGTTTAACTATGGTCATTAAATGGTCAACTCGATTTTGACCAGGTGTAAGCGACACGGAAGTCGCAGTGTGGTTTTTTTTGTTTCGTTTTAGTAGACTTTAAGTTGACAAGAAAGGAAAAAATGTCGCTTTAATTTTTTATGTATAATTTTTAATTTTTTGTTATTTTCGCCGCAATAGAAGCTTCCCTTTATATATTGCACTTTGCCAAAAAACCTACCCTTTTAAGTATCAAAAACCATGCATATGAATTAACTTTGACTATTTCTAATTTTATACTATTCTAGATTTCTAGATACAATGTTTATTTATTGGTTATTTTTATTGATTTTTGTCATTTAAATCATGTTTTACGAATAGATAACTGTGACTGTGACTATGCACGTTCAATATATGCAATACAGGGTGTTTATTTGCTACATTTACCGGGTTATATTCCCGGCTTTGGCAATCGACTTAAAACAAATGAGAAACATTTGTTTTTATTACTATAAAATAGAAATGGTGTGATACCTTTGAGTGGAAAAGTTGAAATCTTCAACATTTAGCGTACTTTCCCATTTTTTAAATAATTTATAGGCATAGCATTTGATCACTGTCTCACCTGATGGTAAGTGATGACGCGGCCTACAGTGGTGCATGCTTGCCTAGAAGGTACCTGTTCACTCTTGACTTGACGACTCCCAGGTTATAGTTAGCTGGAAACAAGGACGACGGCAAGGTATTCCACTCATTTGCTGTACGCACTATAAAGTTCGATGCAAAACGCTTAGTGCGGGCTGTAGGAATATTAACGATATAAGGATGCTGAGTTTCAGTGCGCCTTATAGCCCGATGAAAGAAGTGAGATGAAGTTAGTTCGTGTAATTCCATCGCACAATCTCCAAAATGCAGCCTCTATAAAATACCGATAAGCTGGCAACTTGTCGACGGTGCCCCAAGCCCTGGAGCTTAGCTTCGACCAACGCATCGTTACCGATGAGCCTTTTGGCTCGTCTCTGAATGGAGTCCATGACTTCGAGCTGGTATTTAGCAGAACCATCGCAGAGATGACTACAGTATTCCACACAGGATCTGACTTGTGCAACATAGAGGCTTAAGAGCTGCCCATTGGTGGAATCCACTCTATTATATAGTGACAGATTTCCAGTTTCGGGGTTTATCGTCAATTTTTAAATAGAGACAGGCTTGCGTTTGACCTGTTGTCCACAACAGTCAGTTGTGTATCATCTTAGTACGGGAAACAACTAAGTATATGTTATACACAGCTAAACTCTTTTTTGAAGGGGCGTTTTTTAGGAGTAATTGCAATGGAATTGTCATTTGTATTTGCTTACTCATTTAGCCCCTGAGATGATAAAATATTATAGATAATTATCTTTTGTTGTTCCCAGGACTAGGATGTCATCGAGAGTGTTACAGTGACGAGGACTGCGGTTCCTATAATTATTATTATAGGTGTCAATTCATTCCACCATGCTCCTCTCGATGCTTGCCAAATTATTAACGGCCTCGAGCACTCTTCTAAAGTCATCACAATAACCAACTGTATTACGATAAAAAAAATTCAAGTAAATTATTAATAATTATGAGAGGTTAGGTACTAAGTTTTATTCAAATTTGATTGTTTGTAATCAGGTGAATTGATTATTGTGATAAATTGGAGAAATCAATAAATGGGTAATAAGGAAAAATTCTATGTTATTTTTTATTTTTAATCTTGGTCATCCCTATAACGCTAAGGCATCTGCACCTCTGGGGTAAATAAAACTGGGGATAACTTTTTGTCCTCAGTGTACAAAAAATATATCCCCAGTTTTATTTTACCACTTAGGACGCTTATCATACGGGTTAATTTGCCATAATCACCACGCTTGGTTGGCTCATAATTAGAGGAGTCTGTTCGTCTCATCATTAACTTATTAAGTGGCATGTGTCCCAATCTTTTCCGTGTGGTTCTGGTGGTGTGCGGATGGGACCACCCCCATCTCTTCCCATGGGTGCCGTATGAGCCATCTAAGGGAAACCAGGAAATGGGCAGATGCATTCTCCTCGGTACATTAAAATCTTCTGCGATCACCAAGACGCCTTAATAAAATAAAATAAAATAAGCGTCAAAAGTACAGTTTAATGGGGAAGGCCTATGTTCAGCAGTGGACGTCTTCCGCCTGATGATGTGAAACGTAGATTAAAATAAAAGTTAACACATAAAGTGAGACATAATATTGTAATTACGAATGCATTAGGCCGAATTTCGAAAGCTATAGTTGACAGTCTTAGTTACGAAAAATAAAGCCGTATTTTACATCGCCGTCTATTTTTCAAGAACAGACACAGTTTTAGGAGTTTTAGATCTGTCAACTAAAGCCTTTAAAATTAGGGCTAGTGTCTAAGTAAGTGCTTAATGACTATGAACATTTTTTTGTAAAAAAATGTCATGAAAATTTTATGCCGTTTCAAAACTTCCTCAGTATTTAGGTACGTAACTCTGAATTATATTTAGGTACTTGTAAACGACCTGGGTAGACCGACGACCAGGTCAGAACCGCGGGGTGCCGATGTATGCAGGAGGCAAGCAGCCGCTCAAAGTGGCGCTCTTTGGGGGAGGCCTATGTTCAGCAGTGGACGTCTTCAGGCTGATGATGATGATGACTTGTAAACGTGTTCACTGAATACGGCATGTTTCTGAAACTACATGCATACTTTTTTATATTATAAATCTAGGTCTGTTTACCTGCATGTTACTTCTCCTACTCATAATATACTATGAATAGTAAAGTTTGTATGTATGTACACTTAAGTATACCACGGCCAGATTTTGATGTACCCATCATAACCTAGTCAGTTATCACGTACGATTTTTTAATAACCATATTTATACTAATAGTTGACCCGCCCCGGCTTCGCACAGGTTAATTGGTTTTACGTCTTAACCCCTGTTTATGGGTAAGAGGGAAGCGAAAGGGAAAAAGATAGGGGAAAAAGATGAATGGATGGTACGGCAACAAAAAGGAGGCAGGCGAAGCTTACCTTCCTTTTCCCCCTGTCTTTTTCCCTTTCCCTTCCATCTTCCTTTCGACAGGATGGGTAAAAATATTTTTTTTATTGGAAACTATGGTTAATTATGATTAAACATAAGAGTCAGTAGAGTCATTGAGGTTTTTTTATGTAATTAAAACCAAAAACTTATTAGTTAATACTCGTACTTTCAGAAATCAGTGATTTAAGGTCAAAAACGGGGAATTTTCCCAATTTCCACAAAATGTTAGATCACTCAAATATAAAAAAAAATCGCTGAAGTAATGTTACGCTTAAAAGATGGCCCAAGTCAAGGGTTTGTATGTAATTTACATACAAATATAAATATAGAATTTAAAAAATTCATCAATAAAAAGAAAAAGTATCTTAAAAGAAAAAGCCCACCATTTTGAGTCAGATTTGAAATAGTAAAGTATATCTACTATCTGAGTTTGAATTGGTATATTATCCCGAAAGGGGTCCCCCTCTTGATTTCAGCGTAACAATTCCTGAGACACCTGTAATACATATTATGTATTCGAAATAAACAATACATTTTTTATAATAATAGACAAGATAATAAGAAAAACATAATAGAATTTAATTATGCAAAAACTTTATAAAAACGCAATTGTGTAAATAGAATGCGTTCTTATTGCTTTTTATAGGGTCCCGTAACCAAAAGGTGTAACCCTATTACTAAGCCTCTGGTGTGTGTCTGTTTGTCTGTCCGACTCATAACGGTTGTATCTCTTCATCTATTTAATTCAATCCAATTCAATTCAATTGTTTATTCATCTTTAGACATATTTACATGCTCTTCGGTAAGTCAGTCATAAAATTGTTTGTCTTGAACCGTAACAGGTAGCCAGCTGGAATTTCAACAGCATATGCGTTGTAAGCACGGATTACTTAACAAATAAGTAATAGAATTACAAAAAGAACCTTTTTTATTTTTTATGTAACGAATGACGTGTCGAGCTAGTCGTTCGCCTGGTGTTAAGCAACACGCCCATAACAGATTGCAGTGTCACTCGGAACTCCAAATTAAAGTTTCGCTTGACACTGCACACTGCGCACGTCATTCCGAGACATTACACAGTCTAAAAAAGTTTTCTAGACTGTGAGATCAGTTTATAAAGTCTCATTTGCCCAGTAATTTCACTAGTTGGACTAGGTTTTAGTGCTTGCACACTATTGCTTGGCGGTAGCATGAATAGCGAAGCGGTGGTGCCTACCTAGACGAACTTAGCAGAAAAGTCCTACCAACTACTCATACAAGAAACGTGATTATTAACAGTTTTTGATTTTTTTCATATCTCAAAACGATAACACATTATATACACTAAAAGGTGTAACGAAAAAAAGCTAAAAACCAGGCAAGTGCAAGTTGGACATTAAGGTTTTCACTATTAAATTTAGGGAGTTATGTTTTTGCCTTATCAGTTTATCACAAATATAAGTAGATGGGTACGGAACCCTTGGTGCGCGAATCCAACTCGCACTTGCCCGGTTTTCAAACATGTTTAAACAGCTATACAGCAAAACAATTCATGTGCAATCTTTAAATAAACAACTTAAATTGTATAAAAAGGCAGTTCTGCATAAAGATAGAGCACTTCCAATTTTTAAATTGAAGCAAGTTTCGAGGATGAAACTATTTTTTATCTTTGTAATAATTGTGGCACTTTTTGGCTCACTTGCAGCCAGATCAGACGGTGGCGGTGGAACAGGTAAGTTTGTACAAGTCACTGTTCTATAAAAACGAGCAAAAATCATGTTTGTTGTATAGGAGCCCCCTTGTTGTTACGGCGGCAACAGAAATAAATCATCTGTGAAAATTTGAATTGTGTAACTATTACGGTTCATGAGATACAGCCTGGTGACAGACGGACAGACAGACAGACAGACAGCGGAGCCTTAGTAATAGGTCCGTTTTACTCTTTGGGTATGGAGCCCTAAAACAACATTTTAAATTGTTTAGTCCGCAATCGCATTGACATTAGACAAAAAACAGTCCAAATGCTCCAGTCAACTAACAGTAAGTAGTGTACCCAATATGCTGGCAGCGTTGCCATTTGCCAGGCAGAATTGCAATCCTGATTCGTTGTGCCAAAGAAGTGCCAGCACTTTGGTAAAAATATCACCGACCTGGCGCTCAGATAAACTATATTTGTATGAAATTGATGACCCTGAAGTTGTGTTCCCCATAATTTTTAAAGAATATCACTTTTGTTTGAAAGGTGTCTTGATGGTTTTTATAACTACTAGCTAGCTGACCTGCCCCGGCTTCGCACGGGTTCATTAGTTTTACGTCGTAACCTTAACGAAGAGAAGAGCCGTTCCATCCATTCATCCTTTTCTCCTATCTTTTTCCCTCCCCCTTCTCTTTTTTTCCACATCATCATTATCATCATCAGCCTGAAGACGTCCACTGCTGGACATAGGCCTCCCCCAAATAGCCGCACTTTGAGCGGCTGCTTGCCTCCTGCATCCATCGGCTCCCCGCGGTTCTGACCAGGGGGCGTACCGTGAGCTCTTAGCGCGATTCAAAACTGAGCCTATATTGGATCGCTTTGTTTTTTTTGTATGGGGATTTTGACAAGCAATCCAGTATAGGCTCTGTTTTGAATCGCGCTAAGAGCTCACGGTACGCCCCTGGTCGTCAGTCCACCTAGTGGGGGCAGCCTACGACACGGTGGGGGGTGCGGTTTATGTATATATGGATTAATAATTTTCTTTTTGTGTTTACAGTCGGGCCGTGCGTTGAGTTGTGTCCCCCCTGCGATGAAGGATGCCAATGTCTTTCTAACGGATGTGGCCACTCTTGTGTTTGCTGATAACCTAAAATTCTTAATGAAGGAACGACTTTGTAGGACCACGGATGTTAACACTCGTCTGTAAATCGGACTCTTGCCTTTGCTTTTGGATATTAATGTTTTATTATTCCGTAACACATAGATATAGTTAATAATGTCTTAGGGCTTTGATTACATGCTGAGTCATAACCTGTACCATGATGACGTCATGCAATATTATATTTTGTACTAAATCATTATTTTTCTATTATTCTTATTTCTGTGTGAATGATTAGGATAATAGTCAAATAATAGCGGCCAAGCCCTGGTATTTGATGTTATATGTAACAATGTAATGTTATATGATGTCTTAAAATAAATGAATTTTCTTTCAATCTCTAATTCTAATCTCTAAGTCTAATTTTACTCGTAATACACAAATTGCGTGAAAAAGCGCTTTATAAATTTTCGGTGTGAGTGGGGTGTGTGTGTGTGTGTAAAATAAAATCTTTATCTAAGAAGTAAGTAATGCAAATATAATTAAAAAATTTTGACCGTAAAAATGTATTCAAGCGATCCATGGCCATGCCGTAGATATTCCTCAGGTCTGAAATCCCCCTATCCTGATAGTTATTTAAATAAAAACAATTTTCAGTTTAAATAATATTTTAAACTCTTTTCATGAATCCTACTATTTTATTTTTTAATAGTATGAGGCAAAACCTATAGATACTTAATATTCATTTTTGAAATAAGTATTAGGCAGGTTATATAATTGTGTTTAACTTATCAATCAGTTGGACAGCTGCGACCCAATTGGTCTAATAACAGAATAATCATAAAAAGGATAAGGGAACAGGATGAATGGATTTCTAAAACCTATTATATAAAAAAATGATTTTCGCCAAAATTTAGTTGTCTTTTTTTCTTTGCTACCGTCGATTATGTCTTGGCATTGCACAGGTTGCACTATGCGCTTCTTTTCGGCACAAGTAGGGTGTCTCTATCGGGGAGCGAAGCGCATTTTGTTTTCGCGCTCTGTGGAGGCAATCAAGGGGGCACCCTTGATTGCCTCCACAGAGCGCGAGACAGTTGCCTCCTCTTGACCCCATCACGTTTGTCTAGACTCTAGACTAAGAAACAATTTTTTTTTCTCCATCTATTTCTCCCTACTCTGTGAGCTAAAGTTGGTGCAAACAAAAATGACCTATTACCTGGTACATCACGCAGTCAAAAAAAAAATTAAATTATTTTATATATTCTATTTTTTAAAATTAAAAATGACATCTGGTGATAATGGTAATAAGCATGCAAAACACGTTAACAAACCATAATAATATAAGTGATTAAAATTCACTACAATATGTTACGCTCTATATTTTATTAAAACTTAGAATTCTATAGGTATTTAGGGCTGCTTTTACAAAATTATGCGTAGTTGCAAGGTTTTCGTCGTCAATATTTGATGCATAGCTTTAATGTCTATACTTAGCCATTATATGAAAAATACCCTTCATTTCATCTTCTTCGATAATGACAGACCAAATTTTAGGTAATTTACCTATTTATTTAGTAATCATCATTCATTTCATCATTCATAGTGTTGGTTTTGGCAAAAACACACAGAGACCCGATTTGAGAGCTCTAATTTGCAAATTCTGTGTAACGTAAGTCTCAAAACTAAATTATACTCCACTAAATACATCTCGTACTTCCATAATGATAGAACAGATTTTTAATTTTTACCTCTCAAGTAATTAAAAAAGTATTATATTAAATTTGATTTTTATTAAAAAAAAGCTTCAACAAAAGGTCAAATATTTTTTAATATTTTTTTTATTGTTAAAGATTAACGTTACGAGCTTGCGTTCGCTTGATGTTAAACGACACGGCCACCTATAACAGTTGCAGTGGCACTCAGAACTTTAAATTACAAGGTTTTGCTGCACTGTGCACGTCATTCTGAGACATCAGTCATAAAGTTTCATTTGCCCAGTTGTGTCCCACGGCGAGGTTCTCTTTCAGCTGCTGATACTCAGAGTACCACATCTTCCCTCCCCCTTGACGGAAAAACGATGTTTTCCAAGTCGCGGTCACCACTTAAGAACATGGCTCTACTTCAGCGATCGTCTTACCTCTGATATATTCACGGAACCCTCTGACGACAGTATATATGTATATATTTAGAAGACAAAAAAAAGGTAAAAATGTCTTAATCAGTTATGAAGTAAAATTTCTTACAGTACTACTGTAAAAATTTCAATTCGTTCCGATATGTAAGGTTTCCTATAAAAAGAAATATTTCTTAGAACATAACACAGTTACCCCAGTTAGTATCTGCCATCTCAAGTGAAGCAATACATAAAACATCGATCATGAAGGTGCTCATGTTTTTGATTGTCTTCACCGCCATTGCTGCGACTTGCATCATTGCTACAAATACTGGACGCGATGGTAATTTGCGCCAAGGTTTGTTTTTTGGGTGTTTATAAGATTTTAGACCTCATTATGAAGACATATAGACCGTATTCCAGAACAATCCTCAGTCATAAGTCGCTTAAGCTAAGATATACATACTATACATATAACAAAATTGTAACTGGGCTAAATCTATACATTGAATGTTTTTTGAAAATTTTGACTTCATAATCGATATAAAAATAGAAACAATTTTTTTTGTATCTTTTTGTCTGTCTGTCCCTTTGAACACGCATCACGCTGAAACTACTGAACGGATTTCGCTGTGGTATGGTTATAGCAAATTTTTTAGAATAATATTTAGGATACTTTTTGTTTTCTAAAACAGCCAATTGCGGGTTGTACGAAGAAACAAGGATGTAATTTTTGTGCATGATATTTTTTGGTTGTATATTTTTTTTTGTTTACCTATTTATTTATACTCACCCTGTCGAAGGGAAGAGAGAAGGGAAAGGAAAAAAATAGGGGAACATTCATAATTTTCTTCTATCTTTTTCCCTTTCGCTTCCCTTTTACACCTAAACAGGACGGACGACGACGGACGACGGACGGGTTTTAGGACGTAAAACTAATTAACTCGTGCAAAGCCGGGGCGGATCAGCTAGTCATTCATATAGTTATTGTTTTACAAATGAGATCATGTCTTGAGGACCGATTCACGTCGAGCGTCGGTCTGGGATACGGGACATAGAACTTTTACGGGCTTTTTGTTGACCGTCTGCATGTTTATCTGTCCCACGAATATATCTTTCTTAAATTGATTAAAAAAATGTTTTAGCTTTAACGAAAACCTCTTCTAACACGACCTTTCAAGTCTCACCAATTGTAACGTGAAACCCATAAAATGTAAAATGTATGGGGCGGGGCTATGTTGGATTTTAAACCAAACTCCTCTATTACTCAGTATCAGTACTTAGCAGCCCCCACATTTTCCATAAAAATTTTTCATGCCCAGATTTCTTGGAGTTAGACTTAGAGAAACTAGCATCAATGTGGAGGAGAACACTGCAGTGCCATGTAACCATTACTGGTTTAAAGTTCTGAGTGACGTTAATAGTCGTATATAACTCGCAACTGAGAGCTATCAGTAGATAAGCTTTTGTATACAAAAATCACGGCCAATTAATAAGCACGATAGATTAATTTGTAAAGGAAAAATTTGAATCACGAGCGGGACTTGAACCCGCATCCATCCGTCTCTAAATTAATCTGTAGATTACGCTGAGCAGGCGATACTGCTATAAAAATCATAAGCACGATAGAGCTCTCAATATAAGAAAATAGAACTATATCATCAAAGAAAGTATGCTTTATACTAGTAAATGGAATTCAGTAGACCGGTAGACCAAACTTCAGTCTTCCTTTAATTTTAGATGCAATGTTTATTCGAGAGATTTGTTCCTTATAATCCCTTCCGATCAGTATCAATAAAAATATAGGATGTTTATTTCCTACATTTCAATATAGTAATTTCAAGGGTTTCCTTGCGTGATAAGCTCCGGAATGAGGGGATCCACAGGAGAACTAAAGTGACCGATATAGCTTTTTGAGTTAGCAAGCTGAAATAGCAATGGGCAGGCCACATTGCTCGTAAAACTGATAACCGATGGGAAAGAAAGGTTCTCGAATGCCGACCGCGAACCGGAAGACGTAGTGTAGGCCGGCCCCCCACTCAGTGGGCCGACGATCTGGTGAAAGCCACGGGGAGCCGATGGATGCAGGAGGCGAGCAGCCGCTAGTGGCGCTCTCTGGGGAAGGCCTATGTTCAGTAGTGGACGGCATCAGGCTGTTGATGATGATGATGAATTTCAAGGGAATTGCCATTTGTATTTATTTCCTCATTTAGTCACTCGGATGATAAAATATTATAGATAATCATCTTTGTTGTTCCCAGGACTAGGATGTTATCGAGAGTGTTACAGTGACGAGGACTGCGGTTCCTATAGTTATTATTATAGGTGTCAATTCATTCCACCATGCTCCTCTCGATGCTTACAGAATTATTAACGGCCTCGAGCACTCTTCTAAATTCATCATAATAACCAACTGTATTACGATAAAAAAATGTAAGTTATTAATTATGAAGGGTTAACTAAGTTTTATTTACAATTATGGATTGTTTGTATTCAGGGAAATTGATTATTGTGATTGAATTGGAGAAATCAATAAATGGATACTAAATAAAATGCTGTTATTTTTATTTTTAATCATCGTCCTCCTAGGCACCTGCATTCCTACACAATGGGACTAAACATTGTATCTACTGTATTATTTGGCATAGAAGTAGTGATTACCATAATAAACACAAATTAACATAATAATATTATACGATTATAGTACCATAAGCATGCAGGAGCGCGAGACCAAAAGGCAACTCAGCGGCATGCGTCTTTCAAACCGACGCATCCTGGTTCAAATCTCATTCGGTCCTGCACCAACATCTAGCAACGTTGATGTGCACCGATGACGTTTCAAGTTATGTGCCGAATTCGCACTTTCAACGGTGAAGAAAATATCACGAGGAACCTATGTTTAAGAATCAGAAAATTCGAAGACATTATGACTGTCAACCATCCACAAATCCGTACTTGGCCAGCATGGCGGCCTACGGCCTACACTTTTTCTGTGAAAGAAGACCGGTACTCCAGTTAGGGGAACGTATTAGGCAGATGTGATGGTGATAAATGTGTACTATTGTGTGTCTGTCTGTGGCAAGTACGTAAAACCTGCAACCTTTGGCCGTAGGTGGTAGCAGCGGGGCTACCGTCTAAGCCATTCGTAATCGATGAATCGGCTTCATTTCGTAATTTCCAGCAAGTTGGCATTGTGTAACATCTCCATCCATTAGTATTTTCTCACTATTTCTCATTATTATTATTAATCAATATTTTGTCTATTCAGTTCTCCACCTAAGGGACCATAATACCGATGGATGAGGATTTTACACAACCGGAAATGACCAAACGAAGCCCATTCATCGATTACGATTGAGTTACGCAATACGAGGGCTGGTAGCCAGCCCCTCTACTACACCACTTAATACCACTATACCTCCTAGAAAATGCCCTACAATCATCTTATCCTCCACCAAAAGTTCAGCCTACTGCGGGATTCAAAACCACGACGACGAGCTCAAGATTCAAGACATCAAGAATGTTTACAAACAAAAACGTATGTTTTACAAAATGCAGGTAATTTATTTTCATGGGTGAGTAAAACCTAACAATAGTATTATTTCATTATAATAGAACAATACGAATTTGATGTACAATTGGACATATGTTTTATATAAAGAACAGTGATTTAATATGAAGAAGTATTTGGATATAGACAGTGGAAAAGGCAGGTGCCACGATTAATATGCAGCTAGTGTTCCTGCTAGCCGTTTCTGCTGTGATCATCAGTCCTTTTGCAGGTATTAACTAATATGGATTTGTGTCTTTGTTTTAATAAGTCAAACCAACGAACAAAGGGTCGATCCTATAACAAAGTGTCAATAAAGAAAAGGAAAAGGAAAAAAAGAAAGAATGAACGACAGGGGGAAATTCTTTAAATTTTTGTTTCATGCCTATACTATATTTTGAAACTATGTGGTTCTAATTCTAATTCTAATTTTACATGGGGGTGATAAGTCCTTCACTGACGTCACGCTCCCTACCCGAGCCATCCTAGTCCCTTAAAATAGCGGAGTGCAGCTCTAGGTTGCTGGTACAACTGTCAACTGCTTCAGTGGCACTGATGTTGGGTGTTGGAGTGACGATGACGAGGCATTCGAAATATCTTGGGCAGAATGTTGTTGTTTGCATATCTCGTCAGTTGAGAATTAGGAATAGTCCCACTTTTATTAAGTTAGGATTCCATGGTTCACGTAACTTATCCAGTTAACCTATCTAGATCTGAGCGACGGTGCCATACTAAGTCAGGCCTTGCAGCTCAGAAGAGGACTTCACCCCTTGGATCACCAGCACGGAATAAAAGGAAGAAGACGTGGCGAGTTACTTCCTCGGCAGCTACTAATGAACAGCTTGGGTAAGTGTTTGTGTTTCTGAGATCTGTGGTTTGTGGCAATTGACAACAAAATATAACAAAAACCACACTTTTTTTTTAAAATATAATAAAGATTAAAGGCAAATTAAAATAGAATTTCATATGTTCGAAAAATAGCTTGTTTTTATGTTAACTGATGAAGTGAGGAGAATATCGTTAAGCTGATGTTAAGCGTCACGATCGCCCATAACAATTGCATTACGAAACTCTAAATTATAAACTTATCGCGTGACACTTATGCACTGCGCAGTGCGCACGCCATGGAGAGACATCAGTAAAGTCTAGTAATACGATTTCTGGACAATGAAATTAGGTCATATATTTTCGCTTAATTTAGCAGTATAGCAATTCTCCAATTGATTATGTATACATCACTGCATTCATATGGATGGAATCCAAACTAACGAATGTTTCTGAGTTTTTAATTTTTTTTTTTCAGATGCCCTACCGAGTATATACGATTATGAAGTCGATTGCACATTCGAGTATGGACTGTACTGCTACTGCGTATCCGGAATGTGCGTTTGTGAATAATATTATGAAAGTTAAGCACAAAAATGTAAAGAACCATTCAAAAATAACTTAAATATCGAACAGCTTTAAATCGCCTATCTTATTAGTCCTAATATTTACTTAATAACAGTAAATAAATAAAAAAAACTATGCACAGATGTTTTATTTATCTTGTCAGTTAGGGTTAATTGAACAATAATTAGTGGTTCCAATTAGGCTTAATTGATCAACTAATTAACTAAAAAGTGTATCTAGAATAACATACCTTTTTCAAATCCTTGTTGATATCGGTGTCGTCAGCTTTCCGTTTCTCACATGACAGTATGCAGTTCTTGCCGTTGTCCTTTTCACCCTATAACAAGAAGAAAGAGAGGTCAGTAAGCATTACTTCAACCTGAAGAAGTTGATACTTGTGTCGTGAATTTATTAATTGTTCCTATTTTTTTTAAATTATGTTGGTGAGTTGTTTTTGTGTTGGCAATACTGGCTTGCGCGTGGTTGGGCGAGAGCGGTACAGACGTCAAGACTAGATGGAATAATATTCCCATTTCAGCGAATAACATACTGAAATTCAGCAGCAGCCAAATACTCGGGATATTTTTGTATATTTCTTACTTTGATCGATGACCTAATGTCTTAATCGTTTTTAAGCCAGTTTTTCACTATGTTTATGGCATAGGTACATGTATGGGCCTTTCAATTCAGTCATAAAATTTTCAGGTTTCAGGGGAATACAGGTACATATAGAGTGAAATGCATTTGAAAAAGTTTTTAGACAATTTTCTCGAAGACGCTAGTGGGTTAAATCACTTCAAAGCTATTATTAGTGCTCGCGTGACAGCCTGTACGTTCATGTTTCGGTTAACCATACGTGTATAATTCAGTGTTTAAATATTGATAATTTGGTCGGATTATAGTCTGCTATTTTTTGGCTGCCAACTTCACACCGGTGAATAACGACCAGTCTCAAAAGCTACATGTATATTGAAGACTGAAGAATAAAAAGGGGTTTCAAAGGTGCTCCTGGTTTTATTTCCAAATACTCAATAGTTCATTGACGACGACCATGATCATCAATAATGGTTGCTTGATGAATGACAGCTGGTTATCCATCACGAGGTATTAGGTAAAGGATAATACGTTACTTCCAACGACGTCTGTCCAAAAGCACCCATGATTTATCATGGTCAGGAGTCTACTACAATCCATTTTGACATCATGACCGTTTGTGACAACTGTTGATATATGGGAAAGTTTTGAAGGTATGACAGTCTTGTGGCGGAAATGATTGAACGTATTTCTTACAAGGTCTGGAAATGTCTCTCGAATTCTTTTGAAAATGAAAAAAAATGAAAAACATTTATTTGATAAAAAGGCAAACATTACATTGTGGTTAGTAGAACACCTGGTTCCTACACTAGGCTCGAAACCCGTGCTGTAGAAGCCAGGACTCTTTCGTCGGAGATACACTTTATACGCCTATATATTGCAAATAATAAATTTAATATGTATTTAAAATTTAAAAATATAATCTAACTTAAGTGTAAGTGTGGATATTTGACACGTGAAATGATGATGAATGAGGGTGATAGATGAAGTGAGTGTTATTGTATGGGGTGTGTGTTAGTGTATGGGGTGTGTGAAAGTGTATGGGGTGTGTGTTAGTGTATGAGGTGTGTGATAGTGTATGGGGCGTGTGTTAGTGTATGTGGGATATGTTTGTGTATGTAGTGTGTGTTGATGTACGGTCCAATTACCTCCGGGGGTGTGCGTTAGTGCAGTATGAATTTGGTTGATTTATTTGGTTGGTACCTACGACTATGATAAACTTGATTTTACTGTGGTGTTGATTTTCTAAAACTAGGGCTCGTATAACTCGTATTACAGAACAACGCTCAGTGTTCAATCGGTGCTCAAATCAAGATTTCATTCATAAATTAATGTTTTTGTTAATGTAATCTTGTCTTGCATATAGATCGACGGCTGAGCGTCATTCTGTAATACGGGCGTGTAAGTACCTATATGAAATAAAAATTCTAATGAATTTTCATGTAGTTGAGTTATTCAAAATTGGTGGATATATTGCTGGCTAACGCGATTGAAACTCAAATTTATGTTCATTTGATTTAAAATCCGATTGACTGAGGAGTCGCAGAAGTTCATTTTGTAGTAGTATGACAGTTTCAATACGTAATAGTTTATGTGCATATAGTTACTATTACTATCAAAGTAACGTGATAAACCTCTTGATGGGGTTTAAAAACTCCCTTTTATAGCGACCCTTTAAATTTCTATTTTTGGCTCCACCCATAAAAATAAAAGATAATATTAACAGAACATTTAAAAATTAATAGAACACATAAAAAGACAAAAAAACGACGTAAAGATGTGTATTATTATAATCTCCCAAAGAACACACACATATCATCAAACAAATAATTTCAAGCTTCAAATTTAACTTTAAAAGCAAATAAGTAGGTATTATCTAGCACATCATTATAATTATATATGATTGTTCAAACGAATCCCAAAAACTTTGTCTCTAACATCATAAACCCATCACAAGTAAAGTTTTAATTGAAAGAGTTTACGATCCTAAAACTGATATTTAAAACTAATTTGAAGCTATGTGAAAGCTTTGATCATATTCAGTACTTTTAATGATAATACTGAGCTATTACTTTATTTAAATGAATGACGTAACGAGCTAATCGTTCGCCTGATGTTAAGCGTCACGAATGCCCATAACAGATTGTAGTATCCCTCGGAACTCTAAATTAATATAGTTTTGCGTGACACTACACTGTCCACGTTATCTAGTAATATGATTACTAGTCTGTGTGATCTGATCATTAAGTTTCATTTGCCCAGTAATTTCACTAGCTACAATGCCCTTCAAATCGAATCACAGTAGTGCTTGCACACTATACTGCTTGGCGGCAGAATAAGTGGCAAAGCGGTGGCACCTACCTATAGACGACCTTTGCAAGTCCTACCACATAGTAATTGTGGTAAAGGTAACGATTCAAAATATTCTGATTCAAATATGCTCCTGGTTAAATCTCTATATTTTATCAAAGAAGATTCTATGCAATTCTTTCTGTATACCTATCATCATCATCATCATTAATCTCCTCAACTGTACACTACAGGCAAGAAGCGTCGATAGGTGTAATAATGTTCCGTGCTGGCTATAGAATTTATCTCAGAACTTTCCCAAAAACTCGAAGGGAATCAAATTTCTTTACAGCTATCTCTACAATCAATCTAATCGTAATCATCAACTACCACTCTGTTAAGTCGGTAAATAGCCTTTTACCATTAAATTAGTTCAAGTAACACATTCGTTTTAATATTTTCAATTTTAAGCCTATGTCCTGTCTCTTATCACTGTTTGCTTTTACGTTTTGTTGATTTTTACATTTTATTGATATTGTGGCTAGAAAGGTCAAGAGTAAATGGGCATCTCATGGGCAAACATGTTCCACTTGGTTGTCTAATAGACAGCTTCGTCACTCACCATCAGGAAAGATGTTGTCAAGCGTATGCCCATTTTAGCATTAAAAAAAATCACAATAACTTAAAAGAAATACTTTGTTTACCTTCTTAATTCTTTTATTTTTTTGCTATCCATACATCTCAAATACTTTCGATCCAATCGGAATAAAAAAAGGTTTGGTGGGTCTAACGGAAACTTTATTTTAATAATAAATTGCGGTATTCTATTTTGCGTTTCATACCGGTAAACGCAGTCGGTCAAGGACGAAGTTCAACCACCCAGCTGCGCTAGGGCTATCTTCAAACGTAAACTTTACATGGCATTTTTTCAATGAAAAACTATTAATTTCAATCAATCAATCAATCAATCAATATATATTTATTCAAAAATAGTTACAATTGTATATTGTAAAAGCTATGTTACTATACCTATATGTATATAATTTAGAAAAGTCGTAGAAGAAACATTGTCTACCTTGGGGAGTAGATTTACCCCCTTTCGGGATAATACCCCAATTCAAACTCACCTTATATGTGTAGGGAAGGGCATAATAAAGTACCTATCTACATAATAATCGCAATGGATTGTGGTCACTAAAAGACAGAATAAATCGCTTTCAAAAAAATAAAGACTAAAAACTCATCAAGGCGTGGGAAGCTGTGGACAGCAGCTAGTGTCATAATTGATTGACTCAGGCGTGACTTCGCGGAAGTTCATCTTAAATACAGAATGAAAAAAGTATATAAAAAATATCAATAGAAATATTATACATTATACTTTTCTTATCATTTTTGTAATACATTTGCCTACAACAATCCTTTGCTACAACATGTAATCTTTGGGTGTTGTCAAATTGGGATGAAATTAATGCAAACAAGCTGAGGACCTTTAAACTTTATTGGGGTTGATTAATTTTGTTGTTTACAGCTTAGCCCCTAATATAAGTTGGGTAGTTTTAAGCGTGCGTGTGTCTTGCTATTTATTATTTGATAGGCGCTTCTCAAATTGCTAAATATACAAAACAAATACCAGATACTGCAACCCGTTACCACTAAAATGGCGGCATTTACTATCCCTTTTTAGCTCACATTTTTCATCCACAAGTCAAGATCATAACTACGTTGTTTTAAGAAAAATACTCTTAAGAAGCCCAAAAGCCCTAACTTGTCAGAACCATCAAATAAAGCAAAATTGCGCATCTAGGATTCTAGGCCATGTTTTAAGGCATGATCGTAATCAGTTGCTTCAAAAGATCGTGATGTGTAAAGTTACAGGCTAGAGAATTTTCGGCATAGTTGTCCTAGCTCCGTAACATACTCTACTATTTATTCTGTGATCATGAATCTATTCAGACTATCCTGAGCAAGGAAGAATTTATGAGGATGACTGACAACCTTCAGAACGCAGAAAAGTATAAAACAAAAGCATGTGTTCTGTCCACTTCGACTTGTCTATTCAAACAAACACTCCGAACTCTGCGTTTCAACAGATTGAAACGAAGGCCTGCCAAAAATAACAATGGTATACGAATAAAACGGCCACGACAAAAGCGATTTCTTAAAATATTCACATCGGCTGATTTTTGAGCTGGATGTTGGTCTATTCCCACTGTCCTCATTACTATGTCCCCGTTGCATGGGATAACGAGAGTAAATTATTTATTCTTCCCATTGTCCCTATTAAAGGGGACAACAAAACGAATGTCTTTATTTTTCCCCATGTCCCCAGAATGCCCTGCATCATTATAGGGATTTATTTAAAAAGCAAAGTCTAGAGAATATTAACTGAGCTTTCCTGTTATACGAGAGTACAACACACAACACACACACACAACAACAACACACAACAACAACACACAACAACAACAACTAAACAACAACTTCTGAAATGAATTTGAGAAAAACTTAAAAATACATTGACACACTTGTTATGCCCAGTTTAATACACAGGGTTTTAGGAGAGTTTCATTTTCTGGCTCTCGTGTGCCATTATTACTTTTCTTCTATACAAAGACATATTATCATCATCATCCTCTTTGCCTTTCCCCATTATTTTGTTATTGGTGTCGGCTCCCAATCTAACCTGTATCGGCGAGCTACCAGAATTACACGAGCGACGGCCATCTGACCTCGCAACCCATCAGGAACCAGTAACAGAGATGGTTAGACCAGGCGTCAGCTTCTATCAGGCGGCTGACTATATACCCGTAACGATTGCCATAGATATTCTTATGAATAAAGACATATTATATGAAAAATAAATTAGGTTATTTCTCAAACACAGACCTTTTTACTAAGAGTAATAAAATGTCTCCGATTCACCTTGACATTATTCTATATGCCTTAAATACCATTATAAATAAAAGCACTCGTAATGTCGTAATAAAACCTGACTAATCAAAACATTAGGTATAATATAGATTTATATGCAAATCACTGAATATTTTATTAAATTATGAAGCAAAAATACTTACTACTGAAATGTCACCTACATCTATTAAGTTACGTATATGTTTTAGTTATATCATAATTATTTATACCGTAACATAATATATCTACATATTGGTGAACGTCAGTGGTACTAAAATGTTTTTACTACGGTACAAGATATATTATTCTTATTCTTAAAATTCAGCGTTACAATTGATTCAGTGAAATGCAAATTATTTAAAATTGTTGCATTAGCATCAGGAGGATTAGCAGGCTGAGGGGTAATGGGCTAAGGCATAAATCTGCCACAACCGGTGCGGCAAACGTGTCTTGGAGTGGTAACCGCAAATCGGTAAACGTAGCGTAGGACAACCTGCGCTTTTTTATGTAACCGAATGACATGACGAGCTAGTCGTTCACCTGATGTTAAGCGTCACAGTTGCCCATAAAAGATTGCAGTATCACTCGGAACTCTAAATTATTAAGTTTCGCGTGAAACTGCACTGCACACGTCAACCTGAGACATCACACAGTCTAGTAGATTATTAGACTCTGTGATGTCTCAGGATGTCGTGCATCTCAGAAGACTGTGAGATCAGATCATAAAGTCTCATTTGCCCGGTAATTTCACCAGCTACAATGCCTTTCAAATCTGAACTCAGTAGTGCTTGCACACTACTGCTTGGCGGCAGAATAACTGGCAAAGCGGTGCTATTTATATTTGGAAGGCATCTCTCCTTCAAGGGCATACCCAGGGGTATACTACTAATAAAGATTTATTGGAAATTCAACCCTAAGAAAGTGAAATAGAATGTTAAAGATTGCATGAAGAAACTACCGGGCCAAACCACGAGATGCCTCTAGTTTGGTAATAATTATAATATACCCAATTATAAAGTCTTTAATTATAATAATATTCTTTCAAATGCTATCTCATGCCCATAAATGATCAATTACGGTATTCCTAGCAAAACATTAAAGCAGTACCTATACATACCTAAGTTCTTGACCTAATACTTAAGCTCTCGCATTGCAATCACGTTTATAATGTTATACCTACCCGACTTGACCTTATAGAGGCTTATGCTAAGGTATATTTGCCATTTATGAAATCATTTTAAGATCTTTATAAAGGTGATTTTATTTGCGGATTGTATAAATTAAGGATAAAAATGTGGGGCACCTCTAAGCTCTACGCCTAATGCCTAGAACAATAATAGCACAAATTAAGTATAGTTTTGAAGTGAAACACATAGAATAACTCCATTTTTCTATATTTCATGTTTCTTCTACAAACTTCCACTACAGAATCAACTAGCAAATGTGGTGTCTTGACGCTTCCGCCCACCAAGAATTGACTTCTTTTTCGACCCTTTCGTACCGTCCAAATTTCCCCCCCAAAATTCAGTATTATTGTACCGGAACCATCCGGCAGCCATCACGATTGGCTGAATTCAGCCAATCATGATGGCTGCCGCCAGTTTTGCCAACCAACACCGTATTTTTGAATATTCCATCATAGTCCAAATAACTTCTAAATATTAAAAAGTAAGAATCTATTAATAATATCACGACAGTTCCTAACATTTTTAGCCATTAGCTAGATTTGAAACCTCGACTCCCAAGACACTAGATGAGATGCTTTCCCAACCGAGCTATGATCACATTCGCCAATAGCTAAAATTTTTAGGAAATATAATAAAAAAAGACATTCCATGATAACTCAATATAGTACAGTATAATATTACAGGTCATCAAAACATGGTCATAGCTTTTCCGTTGACACAAAACACAAAAACAAGTTAAAAACCTAGACGTTTTTCGATTCTCACGCTTCATCAGCGTACTTATTTCGTAATCCTGACACTTCTGTGCCGACGAGTTCGAGACCAGTTCAAAGACACCTGGTCACACCAAGTCGCGTGACTCCGTGCCCTTAAGTGAGGGTATCAGCCACTTATGTGTGGTTTAAGTAATTAGAGATAGCGACTGCCGACGATACCTAATGGTGGCAATTCAGTGCTCATTTAAAAACATTACCTTTTGAGCCCAAATAACGCTACGCCAATTGCATTAAAATAGAAGCTGTTAAAATTGAGTTATAAAAAATACAGGTAAATGACTATAATACAAAGAAATGAATTGATAACCATCATGCCAAATTTACCCAGTGGTGGACCGACGTTCTAGTTAAAACGGGGAACCGATGGATGTAAGAGGCAAGCAGCCGCCACTGTGGGGGAGGCCTAGGTTCAGCAGTGGACGACTTTAGGCTGTTGATGATGATGATGATGATGATGACGATACATCATATACTTAGTTTTAAGCTAAGTTTAAAGTCTGTAGTTCATCGGAAGTTAAAGTTAGTTGCATTTTTACCGAGAAAAAAAACAAGCAAACAGACGGACATGAATCGAGAAAGAGACATTGCTTTGTCATTCAGGTCCAAGTTATGTCAGACAGTTAAGACTGCCAAATAATAAAAAAACATTTTAGAAAAAAGTTTACATTGAAAACTCACTCGCTCGTAACTTGCACCAAATCCCCGAACCGACCGTGATGCCCGCTCATTAAATACAAAAAGGGGCAATTTCAACATCCGATATGAGCAATTTCGGGCGTTCGACTCTGCATCGAAGTTCCATAGTATGGAGACATCTATATCAAAATTTATTAGGTCTACAGTCACGAATACACCATGTTTCTTTAGGCCTATACGCACAGTGTCAGATCTACCAAGTTTTCATTGGAATGCCAATAACGTCGAAATTTTAATCGCTCACGATTTTAGGAAGCAATTAGGATTTGTTTCATAATAGCCAGTAAAAGTTCGCATGCTGAGGCATCCCCCAATGAACGGTTTTGCTCATTTGTATTATTCCTTCGGTTTTGAAGCTGCTCAATCCATCTAACAATTCCGATCAAAACTCAATCTCGTGCTTCCCCGATATTCTTAGACGTTTTATTTTAGATACTTAATATCAGCAGTGTCCTTATAACGATTCGTCCAAGGCTGTGTCGTATAGGTTTCTGTCGAACACAGTGGGTGCAAAATGGGCTTGTGCCAGACGTTGTATATTGTCATACAAATGATTTACGATTTGAAGAAGATATTATTAGACAGAAATTGATGTTGGCTTCGAATTTTGGTGATCAGATTACGTGTCAAATGATCGAATCGGTTTTGCAGCAACAATTCTGTATCACATAGTTACTATCATGTGTTGCGTCGGACATAATACTTTTTTAAACTTTTTTTCTGAGCTCATTGACGTTTTTTTCTCCTCTTCGACACTCACTTGCTTCTAGGTCAGTTCCCACGACAAGTGGTAACATGGTCGAAACATCAAGGTTAGTCAATATTACTTTAGTAGAATTATGTACGCATAGGTATAGACTTATTTTAACGTTATAATTTAGACATAGGGTTCAATACGCGCTGTGATCACTGGACTTATTGTAAGTTCTTGAACCATTCTCCATTCGGTATTAAGCGCCATGAAACATACCGAATGCTTATTACCGATTTTTCCAAGTCTCGTTCGTGTAGTCTAAAAACAATTGCTTGGGATAATGGTACTACAACTTATGAAGCAAGATAAGACGTCCTATGATAAAGCTGCACTACACCGAGTTGAGATAATTTTTTTTTTATGTGATTGAATGACGTGACGAGCAAGTCGTTCACCTGGTGTTAAGTGACACGGCCGCCCATAACAGTTGCAGTGTCACCCGGAACCTTAAAACAATAAAGTTTCGCGTGACACTGCACTGCGCACGTCATCCTGAGACCCAGTCTAGTAATCAGATTACTAGACTGAGTGATCAGATCATAAAGTCTCATTTGCCCAGTAATTTCACTAGCTACAATGCCCTTCAAACCGGAACACAACAGTGCTTGCACACTACTGCTTGGCGGCAGAATAACTGGCAAAGCGGTGGTACAAGACAAACACAAAACAAAAGACAGGTTACCAAATGTTTACCAGTGCGATGCCAAGCGTGATCCAAATTAAATCACAGTCCATGCATTTCAGTGCAAGTATGTCGAACGGATATCTAACCGAAGCTCAATATATTAGACATTAGACGGGACATCAGACATTCACCTGCGCATACCTATTTGTATCAGACTAGTAATAGTATGCTTATGTATAGGGCAAACTGTCGCCAAGAGCCGATGCCAATAGCATTCCTTTCATCGCGGAGTAAATGAGAACAATTACGCGCAAATAGACGGAACAGGAAAAGGTTTGGTCGGGTACTTGTAGAAGGTGAATGAATTTTGAAGCAAGATTTGCTTAACTTTTCTTAAAAATATAATAATTTTAGCACTGAAACGTCTCTACTGGAAATTACTTATAACCTAAGTCAAAGTCGCGTGACGAGTTGTGGATAGAGCTATAGTCAGAGTTTACATGCCGATAAAATCCGGAATGAAGAGATCCGCAGGAAAACTAGTTTTTTTATGTTACGTGATGAGCTAGTCCGTCACCTGAAAGCGTCATGGCCGCCCAACAGTTTCAATGCTACTGGTAACTTTATAAAGTTTAGCGAGACCGTAGACCTAGGAAATATTCTAGGTCTGTGGGTGTAACACTGCACTGCGCACATCATCAGCATAGACAAGTAATAAGATTACTAGACTATGAAATCAGGTCATAGTCTCATTTGCTCAGTAATTTCACTAGCTACTATGCCCTTTAACTTGGAAGAAAGAAAGCAGACAATTCAGGAAATTCCCACCATATAGTAAATCTTAAAGCGCCTAAGCAGTGTTTGAAATAATACAGTAGTTATCATGTAAACTTTATAAATAGCCATACCATTTTCAACCTAAAACACATAATACTTAATGTTACAAAATTGTTAAAGATAGGTACATACTTACTTCAATTGTTATAATACCTAGACTAGACCACGGACCAGATCTACAATAGGTATACCTACAACAAACAGGAAACAAATCGTTTCCTTTTGCTATGAAGATACCAGACACCAGACAATTAAACATTCGATTT
This sequence comes from Ennomos quercinarius, assembly GCA_910589525.2. Lineage (NCBI taxonomy): Eukaryota > Metazoa > Arthropoda > Insecta > Lepidoptera > Geometridae > Ennomos > Ennomos quercinarius. The sequence continues at coordinate 3,256,008 of OU342491.1, forward strand.
GGTTGCAGACGAGCGACGATTAGTCGTGGGTCGTGGGTAAAGTTTGAGCGATAGAAGAATGATTAAATTAAATTAATGCATAACATATCGATTTTGTAATTGTGTGTCTAAAGTTAACATAAATGTAGAATCAGCTTGTTTACAATTTATTACTTATACTATAAAAATTTATTACGGGTGGTTGCCAAAGAACAAACATCGTTTTCATCAACTTTTTTTTTGTATTGATTAGAATATTTCGTATTTAAAAACAAGGCAGCATTGTTAAGTGAGACCGTATGGTTGCTCGATCAACTATTTAAAACAATACATTAGAATTGTTAAACAAGTTCAAACAACATTTAGAAAAAATATTCAAAAATTGTTACAATTAGCACAAAGCCTTTTTGTGTTAATTTGTTACTTATTTTTAGGAACGGTCATTTTGACAAAGACAGCTTAAAAAAATAAAAACTCCGAGTTTGACTTTTCTTGTCATTATCCACGGGTGAGGCAGGTGTCAGCGCGACGCGATGTGTTGGCAAAGAAGATCTTCGTTGATAAATTAGCTACATTGTAGCCGAGCCACTGAAGTCATAACAAACGCACTTGTAGCACAATGTAAATAATAGTATAATCTCGTAGACAGACACTGAATGAGCATCGACATGCCCTTGGGATATTTATAAACTCATTTTGAACGTGGAAAATATATTATAACGATCAATTTTTGTATTGAATTGTTTTTGTTTTCCATAAAGCATTTAGTTGTAGTACCGTTTAGTTGGATAAGTGGCGTTTTATGGCTAGGGTCTGTGTTCAGCAGTGGACGTCTTTCGGCTGAAGATGTTATGTGATGTAATTAAGTAATTCAAAAGTCGTGTAAATGTCGCACGTTTACAATTTTTATTCAATGTCCATTGAAATATCGAACGCAAAACTAATACCGTCTCACCGAAGCAAAATTGTTGGAATGAATGCCCACCTGACTGACCTATGCGGTTGGAGGGGTGCCAATGCGTCAATAGTTTTACGTTTTGTTGTTGAGCTGAAGGGATAATTGATTAGTGGGTGTTGTGTAACTGGCCTATGTTAATTGGCAGCGTTGTGAAATCGATGAAGGATGCGACTCAAATGTTATTTGTCGATATATAGTTCCGTCATTTATTGTCTTTATGTCGTCGATTTAATCAAAAGCTGTGCATTGTCGCAAGTCTGCACAGCACATCATGCACTGGTGTGTTCAATTAAACACCAAAACATCATACACAGTAACAAAATCTCTTATGAAAATAATTAGCTCTAAGATACGAGTGGCAATTTATTATTTTATTTTTCGCGGCGTAGGTGCCTAAATGTCTTTAAATAACAGATTTGGATTATGATTGTATATTGTAGGTAGGTACCTATATTAAAAACAGTAAACATTTTCAACTACCTCAAAATGTAATAAATGTACAGTCCAAAGGGCAAAACTTAGTTGTACCGAGTTACTATGTACTAAAAGGAAAGTTACAAAAACCAAACTTACTTTAAAAATATAATATACCACTGTAATGAATAAGACCACATGAAGCTGGTAAAACTTACCCCCGAAGGATCTGGTATTAGCATAGAAGACTTAAAACACTTCAGACGAGTTAGTACCGATCGCGGTCACAGACAGGTCACAGGTTTTGCAAACCCATACAACGAGTCCCGATCGGTCGCACTTTCAAAATTCAACATTGTTTGAATATTGTATCGCTATTAAAACTGATTCTTTTTATTAGTCAATTTTTTTTCGCCTACCTACCTACAATTTAAAATCGATACGTGTGATTACCTACGTTCGCGTTGCGTAAAACAATGGCCCATAGTTTTATTTTTTAAGGTATTGTATTCAAACGATGTTTCTGACCACAACACATTTTAAGGACGAAAAGAGTTCAAAAAGAGTTGGTCCATAAAAACGAAAGAGTTTGAGTGTGTGGTCCGCATACTGCGACCGAGGTAAGGTCAAATAGGGTATCAAGTACATACAGATGTGGTATAAAATATAGGCGGAGCAGATTTTTTGAAAGTCCTCTTGTTTTCATTTTACAAGAAGCAAATTGAAGACGGGCAAATAGCACCAGAATCTCTGTTGCATATTTATACCTCAAATTCCTACGCCGTACTTTTAATATTATTTAAGGGCCTTATTTGTTTACGTTAGTTAAATTTAATCAATGCTTAAAATTCCTTGTCAACTTTCGCTGACTTGAAATGTCATGCATGAGAGAAAACCCGACAGAGAATTTTCAAAAATTAAGAGTTATCGCGAGAAAGCCGGTAAATTACTGGTGACCACGGCGGGCGCTTATAAAAAAATAGATTTAAAAATAAAAAAACCAATCAAATCAAACCTACAAAACTAGAAGAGTATCTTTACTTAAATTCTTCACACTGCCTCATAGGTCGATTTTTAACTTTTCAACCAAAATATCAACAAGTGGAATTTCGCGAAGATTTGAAGATCGCCTTGAACTCGTGACCTGAGACACTGGCACACATTCGAGGGCTCCATTTACGGAACAATGAAGTATTAAACAGAAATCATTACGGTTTTACCACCTACCGTGGTTTACTGCCAGACACTTCAAAAAAGTGTTTTTTTTGGACATCCTATGGTAGGTTATATTAGAACTATGTTACTATGATTTTGAAATTTATTAAAAAAAAAAACTATTGTAATATATAAGTGACTAATTTTTAATCACACTTGTTTTTGAGATGTAAGTGGATTTGAATTTTGCCATTACATTAGTCGGGTCTTCGCAACATAACTCATCACTGGGCCTGGGATTGTCGTTATGAGAATGAAATTGAATGTTTTTTTCAATCCGAAAAAACATCGATCATTTGTTTCGGTGTTTTATCGAAAAGCAGGTTGTCAATTAGGTTGTTTTTTTTTACTTTTTCAATGTCATTTTCTGTCTGTTTTATCTTCATCACGTATAAATAAATAAATATGAGTGGAAATTTCACACAGCGCCATCTAACCCCAAGCTAAGCACAGCTTGTAGTAAGGGAACCAGATAACCAATAGAACGTTTTTGTTTGTAAATACATACATAATACAATATATCATCCAGATACAGAACGTTCATCACACAAATGTTTGTCCCGGGTGGGAATCGAACCCACAACCTATAGTTCAAAAGGCAGGGCTACAACCAACTGAGCTATTAGGCCAGTCAATGTAAAATAAAAAGAATTTTCCTAATCGATTATTATCGATTTGGAAAATTCTTTTTATTTGAAAGGATATTTATGCTTTCAGATTAATTAAACCCTTAGAAATTTTATTAAAATCGGTCCAGTATTTTGGTATTTAAATCAAAATAACTGGAAAAAAATATATAGATGATAATTATATCATCCAAGGATTCCTCAGTATAAAATTAAGGCGGTTGAAGTCAATTTAACAACGTTTTTTAATACGACAATAATGGGAATACACGATTTACTTCTTTTTATGGTTGTTAAAATTCGTAATAAATAATACAAATAAAATACTACTAATAAAACAGTTCAAAAATAAAATAGCAGTAAGTATTAATTAACACGTTAACTGAAAAATAACTCCCAAAATAAAATCCATTGTTTTAGTGACCGACGCGACGGTAGTTAAGGTTTTACATAAAGCTTTAATATTTCAGATTGCGCTTGTCGCTTCCAACGTTACCAGACAATACACTTACAATAATTAATTCCATACATGTAATCCCTGGTCAGAACCATGCCTGGTCAGAACCGTGGGGAGCCGATGGATGCAGAAGGCAAGCAGCCGCTCAAAGTGGCGTTCTTTGGGAGAGGCCTATGTTCAGCAGTGGACGTCTTCAGGCTGATGATGATGATGATGATCTAATTATCATGTTAGTGTCGTAATGAGTAACGTTCATGTTCGAGTTCTATTAGTAGGAGTATTTTTCCATCAGTGACAATAGGTGATAAGTAACAACGAAACAAAGAATTTAGTTTTACGGTTCGTTGAAATGAAACTTAACGGTTGATGGTATAAAGAACAGCATATTGTTGTGGTGGCTTGGCAGTTTTATTACCGAGTCAAGTTTATGGAAAGCTTCATCTCTTCAACGAAGATGTATTTCTAAACGCTGTGGAGTCTCTCTACATCAGAAAAGCATACATGAGGAATTTGGTGAAATAAATAAAGTTACTGATTAGCTTAGAATCAGTATGACTGACTGAGCATGCCAAATATTATAACACGTACAATGGTGTACTTAACTACTATTATTTATTCTGTGCCTGAGAAAGATTCTCGAATGCCCGTAGATTATACGCTCCAAAAAGCTGTAGAAAAATGTACGTAAATGTGTGTAAATGTACATACAGAAAGACGTCAGACAGGTAACTGCAGACAAAACTACAAGGCGCTACTAATTTAAATCATAAAATTTAAAAAACGCGTTCTATAAAATTTTCCCAGGAAAAAAGATGGCATCTTAAGTATCCAATATACCTCACCCTATACTTTACCCGAAACCAAAGTCCCAAATTCAGAAGTCAAAAAAGCCTTTGATTTATCTAACGGATCTCACGTGGTGGGCCTATTAAATATCCACGACCGTACTTCGTAAATAACAACGTTTATGGACCGTTAAAAAACCTCCGCCGAATATCGCAACAAAAGAAAACGAGCAAAAATATTCCGGCGACCGAAAACAAACAGCGAAAGCGCGAAGCGAGGACGTGGAAAAAAATCGTAACTCAAATATGGCGGCGAAAGTGAACATGCTGTTCTCGCTAACTACATTTTTGATAAATGCTCTCCACAAACTCTCTCATCATTAACAGCCTGAATACGTCCACTGCTGAACATAGGCCTCCCCCAGAGCACGCCACCTTGAGTGGCTGCTCGCCTCCTGCATCCATCGGCTCCCCGCGGCTTTCACCAGGTCGTCAGTCCACCGAGTGGGGGGCCGGCCTACGCTGCGACGCTTTTCCCGGTTACGAATAGGACCACCCCATCTCTTCCCGTGGGTGCCGTAGAAGTCGGCTAAGGGAATATCCAGGGAATGGGTCGCAGCGTTCCCCTCAGTCTTGGTGATAATCAATCCTCACCTACTGCAATCACCAAGCCGCCTGCCAAGCGTGGTGATTATGGCAAACCCCCCCCCCCCCCCCCAAACTCTTTATATTAGCGCAATTTCTATCCACAATCCTCAAAAAATTACCTCTGTTTTATAAATTTAAAAATCATGCAATGCGTAGCCCACTTTCGAAATCAACTAAATTGCATTGTGATTCGTATATGAGGAAAAAGCTATTAAAACATTCTATAAGCATCGATCTTCGAATCGTCATTTCCTTTTCCTTTGATTTTTGGCGACACAATGCACATAAGGGAAAAAAGCCGAAACTGTGACGAGTTAAGAATTAAAAGTAACATATATCTAATATGTGTAGGTAGGTATGTTTGGTATGTGAATGCCTCTCGCAGGACAAAAAGAAGCCGAGGACGTTTCGGAGAATTTAAGGCTGGGACTGGCGTAGCAGCGATGAGTTGAGTCAGCGATTATAATGTACATTGCAACGCGATGACAGGAACGACGCTATATATAAAAATTTTGATGACTAAGACAACGTTGGTAGTGTAGACGAAAGTCTAGGTCTAGACCCAAGAACAACACACAGGCCACAAAGAAGTTAACACAAAGCGCAGCGTGTATGTTATCAATTTAATAATCCATAGCTGATAAGTAATAGCTTACCTATAATAGTAGTATTATAGGTAAGCTATCACAAGATACAGAGGTTACAGCTCAGAGGAACGTAATAGTTCTTCTAAGGGTTACAGAGATAGACTCGAACTTTCTCACTCACAAAATTTTCGCACTTATAATGTTATTTTGGATGCAATACAATGAAACTCAGATTGTTGCATTTTCGTTTCCCTGTTAAAGAGTTTAATGTTTTTTTTATGGCAGAAAAGACAGTGCGGCATGGCAGTGCGGAGTAATCATTACCATCATCATCGTCAACTCATCATAGACAACATATTGAGCATCACTTTTGCAGGCAACGAAATAAGCCTATGCGAGCTTAAAGTTCCCTTTAGTTTAGTTAGACTATAATGAAAGTAATAAAATATTTTAACTATTGAGGCTTACTTTATATTGATATCGTTAAACCTTGTCTTCAAATAAAATTATTAACTCTATTTATATATGATTATTGTTATCCAATAATAACCACGCATAATAAACATGCAGTGGTTTATGATCTGAAGTTTGATTAATATTGTAAGCTTAAACAGAGTAAACACAATAATATGATTATAAAATTAATAATTATCAGCGTCAACACGGTGAATAACGTATTAAATAACTACTAAAACAAATAGGGGAGATTAATTGCACAAAATGTATGTTTGGTGTTACACTGCCGAGCAATTTTAGTAGTTAATTAAACCTTATTATAATGCAATTTCCAACGTAAGCTCTACAAGGTAACATTTTTCAATTGTGGAGCCTGATATTACGAGACCTTAGAACAATTGAAAAACAATTTCAAAATATATGTTATTACACGTACCTATTCTTATTTATAAACACTACAACATTTTGATGTAAGATGATATAAGAACATTACAACGCATACACTGGACAACAAGCCTTCCAAAAAGTTACTCCGGCAAATTTCACTGCACCTCAGTCTCAATTCTCAATGTCAAATAATTCGAGCGCAAACACGTAACAATTTGCGTTCCTGCGCAATCGAGACTGGATTGAACAGAACAAAAAGTGGTTCAGATGCGAGCGGCATTCGATTAATTCTGAGAGACAAATTAATCGAATTAATGACATGAAATATGGAATCGACGAGTAATTGCTGTTTGTGACTTTTCGAATAAACTGACCTTTTATTGAAAAAACTAGTAAAGCAGAAAAACTCAATAGGTCTCTGTGGTTTTTATTCCACTTAAGGAGATAATAAAACGAGGATCATTAAAGAAAGCCCTAAAATGAAAGACTATGGCTCAATTCAGACAGAGCAGCAAAATGCTCGAGCAGTTTTTAAGTGCTACATGAATATCAACCTTAATCTATTTAGACAAAGCTGAAAATAGTATGCAACATTAAAATAGGTAAGATTTTAATGTTGCATACTATTTTCAGCTTTGTCTAAATGAAATAAGGTTGATATTCCGATAGCACTTAAAAACTGCTCGAGCATTTTGCTGCTGTCTGAATTGACCCTAAAATATGGTGCGGCCATTCTGTGACCGAAACACGAAAAAAAGATGGCAGCGATTGGAAGAAATTCGTGGTCCTTTGTCGTTTTGCTCGAATTAGAAAAAGACCAAAAACCTGAGGGCGAACTGTTTGACCCTTTCTTGAAAGTCGACTGGTTGTCGCGAGGCAGTGCCGCTTATGTCGATTTTTCAATGTTTTTTGAATAACATAATGTGGGCTATTCAAGGTTAGTTAAATGTGGGCCTTGAAGCTCGAAAAAGGTTTAGTCTCTAAAAGTACTTTGTTGTCTGGAATCTGGAACCTGGAGCCCTAACGAAGTTTAACTTTACAAATTCTGTTAGAATATTCGATAAATGTAGTTAAGGGGTTAAAATAAAAGGAAAATGTGATGAAAACTTTGAAATGTCAGTCATGAGCCAGAGAATATCAATTTCTATTTTTATACTTAACTATAACTTTATATACACGCAAAGGTAATTTTAAAAGTTCTTGTTGACGTAGAAAGTTCCAATTAACCAAGTTGTACCCTTAATAAATTTGACAGTAGAATGAGGTACGATCTTATAGCGTACGATTTAGACAAAGCGACATCTCCGCGGGAAACAATCGAAAAGTTTTGGAAAGTAAATGGATAAAAGAAATGTTCCAATACGCTTCAATCATGCCAATTTCCCCAAAACGAGGAAAGTAAAGACTTTATTAACAGGGGCTCCTTTCAATCACCCATTTCATCGTAAATTATGTAAATCAATCTAAGGATATCCTGCCTACAGGAGCTCCAATCTCATTCTTAATTTTGTCGCAGTTTAGAAACGGTATTCGTGGTACGGTAATTGGGAAGTCAGGGTGTTCCTACTCTCGGTCTCAAATTGTACACGTATCAGAGATTTTCACTTAAATATCAAGTATCTTAGAGAATTAAGCTTAAGTATACTTATAAGTAACAAGCATAACTATTTTAAGAAACTTAACCGATTTTAAGTAAATAATAGGTTTCTATTTTCTATGCTGTTATATAGGTATCTGTATTATTAAGTCTTTCGTGACGCTGGTTTCAATTTGAGACTGCCCTTTCCTTTGAAGTGGTGGTTTCCAGTCGATGGCCAAATTTTAATAAATTGAAATTCCTCGGTTTGAATGATCAAAGCAACAGATCGGTGGCCGGGACAAAAAGCCGGTTTTGAATATATACATTTGTATAATTTTAGGGAACCGGTTTGTGTATATTACTTTATCAATGAAAATACTGGGGTCCAGTAGGTAATCCTTCAGATTTTAAATACGACAGATTTTTCTTGTTTGTTTGTGGTGTTGCTCAATCACATCAACATGTTATACAGTTTGTTATGGAAAGTTAATGAATGAGTAAATTACCATAAAGTATACCTAGGTACCTACTTTAAGAAAAAATGGATGTGTATGTCCATATCAGGAGGGCCCTATGCACATTTGCTACCTAAGTATATAAAAAAGTAACAAATAATTTCTATGACATAATAAAGCAGTGGAACGTAGATGGGGAAGAAAGGTTCTCGAGTGTAAGAGGCAGCGTAAGCGGCTTGCTAATGTGGACCGATGAGCTGGTCAAACCGCGGAGAGCCATTGGATGCAGGAGGCAAATAAGTACTCGGTCAAAGTAGCGCTCTTCGGGGAGGTCTATATTCAGCAGATGAAGCTTTTCACTCTAAACTGTAACTGTTTACATGAGTCCTAAGTTAGTTCAGTGTAGTTCAGTGGTTTTTTATGGCAAAAAAACAAGTAGCAAACCAGATTTTTTCCCTCGTCCAGCATACGTCAATGTTTCAACGTTGACAAAGCGTGCGAGTGAAGAGGGCAACACCGGCTCATAAATTCTATCTACACTCGCCATAGAGGGCGCCACTTACATTTCAATATGAAAGGGAACAGGAAATTGGTTTCCAAGCACACGACTCCGCTGAATACTTCCCGTGATTTGTATCGATTCACCGCGATAACTCTGCGTTTTATATCACTAAACACGATCAGAATTCAACCTTATCACGTGAAAATAGAGTTTTTAGTATTTTCGCGAGGCGTGTAGTGAGATTGTTTGCTGGACAAATCGCAGCGATAATTTTGCGTTCCGTAACCGAAAATACAATTGAATATCTACTGTTTTGTATTAAAAATAGAGTTATTTGTAGTTTTGAGATGTGGAAGTACATTAGTTCGCTAGGTTGGTAATGACAGATTCCTCGTGTTTTATTTGAGGAATCCACCATGCATGTAATCCGAGGAAACAGTAGAAAGTCGTGACGTGGCTCTGATTAGATAATTTGGGTTAGAGTTATTTCGTTTAATGTATTCCTATACACCCATTTGCCCGTGAAATCGACTGATATTCATCTTCCACGATCCAACTCCCAGCTCAAGTTACGGTGAATGTAATTTTATTTATTACGAAGTCGTGCATTTATTTTCAAATCATAAATAACAAATTTTTTGATAATCGTAATGAGTAAACGCTATAGCAAATATGATAAATGATGAAAAGCGTTATTTCAATGTACGTAAAGTATATTATCCCTTCCTAACATAAATCACAAAAAAACCACAGCAGAGCCAAAAAGTTACAATTAGATACAATGAACTGTTACCAAAGAATTCGTGCAATTTTCCGAACTGGTAAACAACCCTCTAATCTTAGGGGAGGCTAAAAAGTTGCCGACTCGTCGGAACCCAATTGTTGTGTTTTTCTCCATCTGTATTTCTATATTCAGGTGTGTCATTCCCGCTGATTGGATTTTCACTGGTAACTCTAATATTAATAAATATTGAAAGGGGCTCCCATACAACAAATGTGATTTTTTGCTCGTTTACCAGATGAGTCATAGATGGCGCTGTTTTAAATAGTACTGCTATTCAACACTAGACAGGAATAGATAATGGTACGGAAGCCTTCGTGCGCGAGTCCGACTCGCACTTAGCCGGCTATTTATCTTAGATATGGTGGTGATGGTAACCGCGGTGGTGCTTGCCGAGTAGATACCGGTTCAATCTAGCCTTAAAAACTCTCAGATTATATTTGCAAGGAAATAATGACGCTATTTCGGTTATGCTGAAGGTAGGACGTTCGTCAAGTGCTAGACGCATTTCATTGCATTGAAAGTTTTTATGCTCATATTATCGAACCCAAATTGACAAAAAACTTTGTTTAATTTCAATACCATTGGAATTATTATGTACAATCGAGTTAAAACTATTAACCGCCTAACTTATAAAGGTGTCATGGAGGGGAGGTTGAAGTAACTAGGTTTCAAAAAAGTTGCCCTGCCATTTTTGTTCCTAGCTGCGCCCCGCGGTTTCACCAGCAAATAAAATATATCCTATATGTTAATCCAGTGTGTAGGCTATCTTCATTTCAAATTTCATTGAAATCCGTTGAGCCGTTGCTATGTGAAGAGAGTACAACCCACAGATAAGCTTTCGCATTTATTACCTAATATTAGCGCAATACTTAGAGTTTGAGTTACGTGTATAAAGACAGTATATCAGTTAATTGCGATAGATGCGTAATCTGCAGGCTGCGCATGCGCCACCTTTTATATTTAGGGGCGGTGCCAACGCCATGTTTTACTGTAACGACTTGGGATGACAGTAAATGGTCACCGCCGGGAGGAATACTCTATTAATCATTATGTTCAAATTGGCTGTACTAATACGCAAAAATATCATAAAACACATTAAAAGTATTTCTACTTGTCATGTGTTTTATGATCTAATATAATCTGGAAAGTTTGTCCCTTTGTATTCTTAATGTGTCTTCTAGGCAATGCATAAATAAAATATACGATAACACGGTTATTCTTAAATACATAAAAAAAATTGAGAATGCCATGATAGATTACATTTACGGTCAACCAACCCAACGCAAAAATAGCTTACTACCATATTAGGTATATCATTTTATAGTGAAAAGGTAATTAAATTAAACGAACAGTTTTGTTAAAATATATATAGGTAAAGTATCTATTTATTTCATGAATTGGCTACAATATCACAATATTTTAATGTGCATTATCGCATTAACTATTACACCGTAAAGAACTCTCTCAACTGCAAAGTAGCGTGTGAATATTATATGTAGGCATATCAAACCTGTATATTTATATTTTTTCTGTTGTTTTATGAATATAAATACAGGTATTCCATATTTAACGAGGCTAGAAAAGGTTTTTTTTAAATAATACTCATCAGGAGGATGCCATGCTCTCTTACCGTTTAATCTAGCTGGACAGATTAAAAAATAAAACAGGCAAAGTTTGAGACTAAGAGGGTTCTGTAGAAAAATATACGCGGTTAATATTTCATGAAAAAAAAACAATATAAATAAACATTTTTTTTTAGAACATCTATCTATGGCAATCGTTACGGGTATAATCAGAAGCATCTGACGCCTGGTCTACCCATTCCTCTTACTGGTTCCTTATGGGTTGCGAGGTCAGATGGCAGTCGCTCGTGTAATTCTGGTAGCTCGCCGCTTCAGGTTAGATTGGGAGCCAGCCCCAATAACAAATGAGAAAAGGCAAAGAGGATGACGATAGTCAGTTTATTCCAAGGTTGATCATTTTATTATGGTTCGCAAGTAAAAACATGGGCTCGGAACCCTAAAAAGGACAGCACCGTTACCAATAATATTCTCACAGTAAAAACTTTTTTTTTCACTTCTTTTTATTTCAAGTTCTTTATAATTTTCAGCCTTATTTTAAAGCAATAATGATCATGTTACGCAAAACTAGAGGTAAATTTTCCTGTTATTTTTGTCGAATCGTAATGCATGATGATAACAAGTTACACCGATGTATCGCGTTGTATGCGGTTGCGTGCGGTTTACGAATAGCTTCATTGATTTTATGAGTACATTTTTCCAAGTTGATACGACTAGGACCGGCTCGCTGATTTTTTTCTTCTATAAATGTTGAAGTGTAATTAATTTGTGTTCTATTTTTGTGGAGCACGCTTGCTTAGTATTCGCGGTCTGTTTCGCCGGCTTGGAACAAGTTGACGACGCGGGTTTTTCTATTAGAGAAAAAAAAAGATTTCGTTACGTCACAGATGATGTGGTAGTGTGTTTCAGGATTATTTCGGCTCAAACGTAATTGAAAATTATAGTTCAACTGGGAAAATTCCTATTTTCCCAGTTTAACTATAATTTTCAATTTTTTTTTATGACCTAATCTCACAGTCTATTAATAATCTAATCTTATTACTAGACTGATCTGATGTCTTGGGATGACGTGAACACTGCAATGCAATGTCACGCAAAACTGTATTAGGCAGCTGTGACTCTTTACATCAGGCAAACGACTAGCTCGTTACATAATTGATTGAACATATAATAAAAGCAAAAACCTTTATAACCACAGCAAAAGTAAAAAAGACTAACCCGCTAATTTTCATTAGTCGACAACATGTACAGTCAGTATAAAAAGTAGACTGCACTAATTCCTAACTGCAGTCAGCAAAAAAGACCTTCACTAATTCTAGTACAGTGCGTAACAGAAACGCATCGCGCAATAATTCGCGAGTACAGTCGGCAACAAAGCACCAATCGCACTAATTTGCAACCGAGTTGGCTAATGACCGCGGGCCGAGTCCCATGGTGGCAATTACCTTATGATTTATGGTATAAGCACAGCTATTACCGTGTTGCGAACCGTACATGTCGGAGTAACATGTTAATTCCAGCCCTGAATTAATCTAGCGCCATGATTGGCACAAAAAGAAGGGGTTTCTGCTGAGAAAGGAAAGAAATGCAGTTTAATATTAAATAAAAGAAATCAACCGTTTAATTTTGTAGTGGAATGTTGTGTTTAACACCTTAATTAGGTTTTAAATTACTATCCCTTTGAAGAGGTATTCCCAAAAAGCAACTATTTATAAAATATCGAAGAAAAAAGCACTAAATAATTTCAAAAAAAGGATTAATCCTTATTTGGATCCGCGTTTTGTTTTTGAATTAAAAAATTACAAAATTAGAGAAGCAATTAGAACGGGTGGGGTTTTTGATTTGAAACTAAGGTAACCAATGGTTAAAACCTCTAACAAATGGTCAAAAAAAGGAAACGAATGGTTAAAAAATCTAACAAATTTTGACCATTGGTTAGAATTTGTTACAGTTTTTAACCAGTGGATTTTTAAAATACACATTATATTCAGTGTAATAATAAATTCCCTAAATTATAGCGCATTGTTAAGTGACACATAAAGATAGATGCAAACAAAAACAGAGAATGAAGGTAAGCAGCGTAAGCAGTTTTTTTGATCACGCGGTGAATGAACATTGCAAATAGTACAAAAAGGTTAGGCTTTTGTTAGCTATAGCTATATATCTATGAATATGTACCTAAATCTTGTTGATTGTCCCGAAACACGGCTTTCCTAAGCCATTTATTACGGAAAATTTAGGACACGAAGAATAATAGCTCCGACGACAGTATTATTGTTCGCATTATCCGCCGGTATCGACGGAATTACCGAAGATATATCGAAGAAATTATCGGAAAAATTATCTTTAATAATATTGAGGTAATATTGCCCTAGGGATTATTGTTTTTTTATTCCCCTTTGTCGTGTAATATCTGATCGCGATCAATTTCCTTCTTTATGATTAGTCTTAATACGAAAAAATTTAGATCGGCATTTTGCCTAATAACTATTTTTATCAGTTTGACTTCCTTAGGGTGGGTTTTTTCACCAATAGTTAAGGTAATCAATGGTTAAAAACTCTAACAAATTAACCAATGGTCAAAATTTGTTAGAGTTTTTAACCATTTGAACAAATTTTGACCATTGATTAGAATTTGTTAAGGTTTTAACCATTTGAACAAATTTTGACTATTGGTTAGAATTTGTTAGTTTTTAACCATTGCTTACCTTAACTATTGGTGAAAAAACCCACCCTTAGTAATAAATATTGTGTAGCGGAAGAATAGTTATTTAGTGTAATGTTTCGCTCTATCAAGTTTGAAATGAGCAAAGACAAAACAAGTACAAGAAATAGTACATTATAATACAAGTGTGCAAAGTTGATGGCATACGACGTTCTTCATCACAGTTGCGAGGAAAAAACAGAGTTGTATTGTTTTGTCTGTATTTTTGTTGTATTGTCTGTAAAAAAATGTCGTCACTTTGTCACTTTACGAGCAACTGTGATGAAAACATTATTACGTAACGGGGTAAATAATTATCATTGTTTTAGACCGATTAAAAAATAATTATCAAATCAAAATAAAAGACATAATTTTATGCTAATATTTCTGGATCTAACTACCTTTAGCTGGCTATCACACACAGTTATAGTTCAGAAGGCTGAGTTTCTACCAACTGAGCTATCAGGCAATTCGTATAAATAACATAAATCTCCAATAGGTATATGTATTGACAGCCCGACTTGGAAGACATTAGAGTGCAGACTGTACAGACTGTGTACAAACGTAGTTAATCCGACGACAATCCGGCCGTCTAATAAACGCCTTACACGGACCATGAGTAGAACCAATTACTTAGGCAGCGGTGTAAGATTTAAGCGGAAGCGATTTAGTATATATTTTTACAAAAATCCTATTATTGAACCATATAGCTATTTGAACAAAAATTATGCAGCTGTTCCTTTTTTTAAATTTAAACACCAAACATCAAAATCTATATTTTTCTGGTAATAGTGAATTAGTATGAACGTACAATAAGTAGTGCTTTTATCTAAAGGGCTCACAGTCCAAGCGTAAGCTCAGGCATCAAGGCGAATAAATAGTTCAATAGACTGAGACGACTGCCATTTCATTTCGCGATTTTATTTTATTTTATTTTATTTTATTTTATTTTATTTTATTTTATTTTATTTTATTTTATTTTATTTTATTTTATTTTATTTTATTTTATTTTATTTTATTTTATTTTATTTTATTTTATTTTATTTTATTTTATTTTATTTTATTTTATTTTATTTTATTTTATTTTATTTTATTTTATTTTATTTTATTTTATTTTATTTTATTTTATTTTATTTTATTTTATTTTATTTTATTTTATTTTATTTTATTTTATTTTATTTTATTTTATTTTATTTTATTTTATTTTATTTTATTTTATTAATCACAAAGCAGATTACAAACACTTATCACAACAATAGTTTCATACTTACAAATAGTTCGGAGCTAGATTGTAACCCTAAATTATGTGAATACAACAGCACTATGTAGTTTTATATTATTTTAACAGGAAATCGTATGTTTAGACGAGCATTTATCATAACGATTTTAAATTTGGATTAGCCTTATGGCCTTTAGTAAGTGTATGTTTTTTTTAAGGTGGCCAGACTAGCTGCAATAGTTATTTGGCCAATCATAGAGCACTATTATTGAGTCTCAGTCGAGTTCTTATGACTTGGAGAAGTCAATGTAGCTACGTAAAGTTTGCAGGTTCTTAACTGGTTTTGCAGTTTTTTTCAATAACTAGTCACGTGATATTCCTACTTATTTTTATTAAAAAAAAAATGATTGTGCCCCACGGCTTTTACCTTCAATTTACTCGTTTTCCCACGACTACTTAGTTTTCTAGGATATAAGTATCTGAGGGTGATCTTGGTAATTATTCAAGGAATGTCGAACGCATTGGCGTTCTACTGGTTTAATGCAATCTGCGTGCTTCATTCAAATCGGTTTAGCTGTTTATATTAATAACATAAGCAAAAAAGAGCGAGTGTAGCTCAGCAGTAACCCATGTGACTTTCAAATCGACGCACCCAGGTTCAAATCCCACTCGGTCTGCACCATTGATCTATTAAGGGTAACGAAAATATTTTAGGTCTGTGGTCTGCACCAATGACTTTTCAAGTTAGGTATGCAAGAATGTACCATTGTAGACCGCGTCGTCACTTTCCATCAGGTAAGACTACGGTCAACTGCGGACCTATTTAGTAATATAAAAAAATGTGCAAAACACCAAATAGGACAAAAAAACAAATAAGACACTGGCATGTTCAAGAATCACAAAAATTCGAGGTTACATCATCCACCCACCCGCACTTGGCCAGCGTGGTAAATTATGACTATGTGAGAGAAGACCCATGTCAGAACTTTTCAACTAGGGACGATAAACAAACAAACAATGAATTGATAGATATCTTTTATATATTAGCAACCACATAACTAATCTATATTGTAAAGCAAACGCAGAAGGTCGTAAACCCTAAATGATAATGTACAAACGAAGAAGCCCTCCCTCGTCCTAAATTACCTTTAGTAATAAATAGGAGACCCTTGTCAGACGATGCCTTTTTCTATTACTCCATTTATATAGAAGAAAATGGGGGTAAAGTTCGATCCTGGCCAGGCGTATACAGTGACTACACCAGCTGGTAAAGTTAGAATAAATTATTACAGCATCTGTTTTGCGGTTTTCCTTAGTGTGTTCGAAATAAAAACCTCAATAGATTATGTAAGAGCTTCATAAAAGGGTCTTCCTCTTGTCTCTGGTTCTGCGACAACTCATCATGGCTATTTCTGATCCTCTAACATTTTGGCACAATCATTCTCTACGCATGATAGGCGTTCTGGTGATTGCAGAAAATTTTAATGTGTGTACGTAAATTTTAATGTTTGTGTGTACGTATGTGTAGGGGAATGTTGCTTTCCCTGGAGCCTTGGCCGCCTCTTACGGCACCCGCGGGAAGAGGTAGACTGGTATATTTCTCACATCAGGACACACGTTATCGCTTTTCTATGCTATGCTGAGCCGATGCCAATTCAATATTTTTAAGTGCATAATTTGTAACGTGTTTAGTATGTAATTATTTAAATAAAATGTTGTTATATTCTATTCTATAAATGCCGCTACATAAAGGACTATATTATACCAATAAATGCCATATAACTGTTAAACCTTAAGAAAGACATCCACGAGTCTTAACACTGCAACTAAAATCCTACCTTCCGACCAGGATGTTGCATCGGCGGCGGCGCAATAAGCCTCAGCGGCGGCGGCTGCGGCGGCAGCGCTGCCAGCATCGGCGGAACCAGCGGTACCACGCCGCCCATGGGCAATGCAACAGCAAACTTCTGCATGCCCATGGTCCACGGCAGGAACCAACCGCCGCCCGCCTGCATCGCGCCGCCGGCGCCCCCGTACCACGCCAGCGCGATCAGCTGTCTTGCCACATCAACACAACAACACTACGCGACGCATGGGGTTTGGACGTAACACATGTACCTGAAAAGAAATGGGGTTGGTTAGTTATGGGGTTTCATCGCCTTTCTTTGTGGGTATAACTATAAACGGATCCGACACCTCTAACCTCAACAGTTTAACAATATGCTACTAGACCGGCCTGACAGCCCAGTTGGTAGCTCTGCCTTCTGAGCGATATATTGTATTCTATGTATGTATTTATAAAACAAAAATGTATCTAAGTATCAGTTATCTGGTTCCTATGCCTAGTACAAGCCATGCTTACTTTGGGGCTAGATGGCGCTATGTGAAATATCCACACATATTTATTTTAAAAAATTATAGAGTCAGCCCATAGAATTATATATGAGTCAGCCACTAAACGTACTGCTAGAACGAAAACGCACCGCAGAACAACATTATTAGCTTAGAAAACTGCAGACACGTAAATCTTTTTTGCCTTTAATTTCTAGTTCTGAGCGCTGTGTCTGAGCAAATTTTATTCTTCAAGTCTAATCCTAAATTCTCGGCGTTTTCTTTTTATTTAATCTGATCCCAAAAAACTACGCTTTCACATTCGATGGTAAGTGACGATGCGATCGAAAAACAGAATATTGTTTTGTCCACTTACATAAGTAATGAAATAGGATTTAAAAAAATCAAGAACTGGTGAAAATGGGTAAACTAAGTGGATACTTAGATAGGTATATAATAATACCAGAATATGTCGATTTCAAGCAAATCTCACTCATTTTAACAGTTACTTCACGTATTTTATCACTGGTAAAGCACTGTAATATATCTCCAATGACTTATCGGCCTTCGGGGAATTCAGCGCTTCCGAAGTACAAATCCCTGTGGTGGACTAAATCCATTCCGCATCTTGGTTCAAAGCTGCTAGATTACGGAATCTATATGCTCATTAGTTCAATGCTATGGGTAAATGAAAACGGTTTTAGAAAATAAGTAACAAAAATACTGACACGAAATTTTAATATAGTTCGTTACGGTATAAGTGTGTAATGATCAATGCACACGCATATCATACGACGTTTTTCATCACAGTTGCGAGGAAAATAACAGAGTTGTACTGTTAAATGTCATGCAGGCTTCTTATTTTCACGCGGCGTCAGAGAAAAACCGTGTTGAAGGCACGAACAAAATTGACATCGATCAAAACGAAACGAAACCTGAACTGGAACTGGAACTAAAACTAGAACGAAACGAAACGAAACGACGAAAATGTACGTATAACTTGCAGTAAGATACAAACTTAACTGAATCGTGCGGTAATGTAAAGTAAAAAGCACGCGTTGGAAAATTCTTGGATTATGATCCTAAAAGCGGTAGGATAAGAGCCACTTTACGAGCAACTGTGATGAAAAAAGTATTATATTATTTATGCTCAGAGAGCTGTTTCCTGGTATACTGTAAGATTTATAAGAACTCGATTATGGTCTAGGTCAGAGGTCTCCAAACTTATTAGCTTAAGGGCCATACTGATTGCTCCACAAAGCCCTAAGGGCCATAATCAAGATAGCTCATTAGGTAAATATACCATAACAGTTTCGAATATTGGAGTAAATTATATGCAGTATTGAATTTCGCGCATATTTCCATTTCGTTTTAATTAAGCCTATATCAGGCGCAAGTGTGATCTGTTTTTCTGCTCTGTGGTCGATCGATTTGCAACTAGCGATATTTTTAAAGAAAAGTATCAAAAGTCATCATTCGAGTCTTCCACTCAATTAATTTGACCAGTTGCATAAATTTGCTCGTGGCTTTTTTCCGCTTTTGGATCGACTTAGGTACCTGTGCGAAAAAACATTTGCCAAAATGAAGAAGGTTACACAAAAAATGTTTACAGCTCCAAACTAACTGATGAGCATCTGAACTATGCCTAAATATAATATAGAATACTTAATATAATTACGTGGATTGTTGTATTTAGTCGATAAATAAAACATCAGAATATTATTTTATATGACTAAGTATTTTGTTTCAATAATTGATTTATTAAAAACCAAAGCTGTGAGTGGGCCGGAAACAAGGCTCATCACGCCCGCTGTCGCGGGCCGGGTTGGTGGTGCTCGCGGGCCGGTGTTGGCCCTCGGGCCGTATTAGTTTGGAGACCTCTGGTCAAGGTGAGCGAAGGAGGCTTAGTGGTAGCCCGTGCTACTTTCAAACCGACGCTGCCTGGTTCGAATCTCACTGGGTCCTGCACCACTGACATTCTAAGTTATGTGCGGAATTATACACATTCTAGCGTATAAAAAGAATAAAAAAGAAGAATATCGATGCAACTACCAAAGCCTTGAAAAATCTTAGATCTTCATTTTGAACGGATAATGCTGTTGGTCTCTACCGATTTTTATGGTTTTAAGACATCAAAAAATACTGTAAAAATGCTTGATTTCAAAAACTATCTTATAAAAAGAGATGTAGAATCATTGTAGGTGAGTCAAACACCTTGTAATTGTTAACTGCCGCTTAAAGCGATGCTAAACTATCCGATACCCATCGCTACCCGCGGAGATCGCGGCGCGGCCATCTACGAACACGAGCAGCGATGGGTACCAAATGGTCGATTTTGACGCTTCACTAACGCCATTTGACGCGCCGGTGCGGCCGAAGCTCAAAAGACAATAAACATCACACAAAGTCGCAAATAACATAAACGTAGGAAACGACAGACGACAAGTTACAAAACGTATGCAATCTATTACAAAAATCTGTCAGAACTCATGCTCAAAGCACCTTGACTAATCGGACTCTTCCGTCGCGAACTAGTGAAAATTTCGCACCGGAAACACCACAACATATCCGTTACCAAACGCCGTCAATTTCAAAAGAAAAAACCGGATAAATATCATCAAAGTCTCAATTACCGCTCATATTTCATACGTATTTAATTGAAACAAAAGCAATACGCCCAAGGAGTATGATAGAAACAGACGGTATCCCCAAATAGATCAAAGAGGTCGCCAGCGCGTAGGTTAGTGGAGCGGAAAATATAAAGAAAATAGAGATAACGTAACGCAGGCGTTCTGTGACCGTCGGCGGAGACCGTGAAATTGTATGGGGCTTTAATTAGACGATATCTATGTGTTGTCGCTTATTTTGTTTTGTGTCCGGTTTTTCCCTTCTATTGTTTGTTTATTCGTTGACTGGCTTTTACCATTAAGAAATTAGAAATAGATGGTACAGAAATTAAAAAAAAAAGATTATTGATTTCGTTTTAAAAACGCTATATTACCTTCTTCTAACTTAACACGATATTTAGTAGTGTAAAAATTAGGGTTAAAGTTTTGCATTTCATAAATAAATAATTTCGTATGTTAATCCTAATAAAATAAAAATAAACGGAATATGAGCATGGATTACTTTGATTTTAAATAATATCTGGTGTTTGGTAAAATAACAGGTATATTCCACTATGATCACCTAGGTGATATCACCTGGGTGACCATAGGCTACTCTTTAGTGTCATTTAGGCCCGATTTCACCAAACTAGAATAAATTTTATTCCAGGTATAACTTTCCGAGAACAACCGAGTTACGCGAATATAGCCCTTGTATCACCAATTTTGTGAAGGAATAAGACTTATTCCTTGGATACAATCAAAATGGCGTCTTTTTTGTGTAATTACATTTGTCAATTAGCTGTATCCAGGAGCAAGGAATAGCCGTATACTTGGAATAAACGTTGGTGAAATCGGGCCTTAATCACACAACTCTTTTTTACTCGAAACAAAGCATTTTTTTTCAAATAAAAAACCTAAACCTCTAGAATCTCTAGCTATTGTCCCGTATCCACACTGATTATCAGCGGAAAGATTTTATGCAAAAAATTAACTATTTTTAAATAGTTTGAAATTGAGGTTTCATAGCTAGACTGATGTTTTGAGCTACGTCCAAGAATTTAACAAAAGAAAATCTACCTATCATTTAACAAGATTTTAGGCTGTCTGTCTACTCGGAGATAGGCAAGCATATACTTAGATCAAAGAACTTATATAAGAATATTATTCTTTTATAGTTATTTGGCAAAGATATGCTTTAGCTTTAATTGCGAGAACGAGACAAAAAGTGAGATCAAGCAAGACAGAAAAAACAAATGAACGTACGAAAGGTACTAAACGACTCTGCGTGAAAAGAGCTAACAAAAATTGGGAGAAACTGAAGAGAGAATAGAAAGAGAATAAAAAAAATGTTTAATCGCTAGTGGTGTTCAGGACGTTGTGATGCTTAGTTGGGTAGTTTAAATAATATATGACTAAAGTGTTCTAATGAATATTTATTCATATTCATATTAATTTGTTTGCATTCATGTACAATTATAATATGTCGCACATGATTTTCAATACTGTATCAACTCAAAAAACATAGTTTCGAGATAATCGCGTTTAAAGATTTAAAAAATCATATCTTCAGATCACTACAAATCTAAGGTCTGATTGATATTAGACATGTAGCTATATAGTTTTCTGTATTATTCCCTGTAAATTTAAAGGTATAAAAGCTATTCTCTTTGTCTATAAATACATTTTTGTACGACCACTTAGACTTGATACTATCTTGCCTATCCAAATAAAATCTTTTTGGTTTTACGACGTTATAGCTAGTTCATTGCCCACACGCTACGAGTAATACTGGCGTATTAAAATACAAAAATGCACTTTTCAATATGAAAAATATTTTGATTACGCAACTATGCTCTCCTAGGGCCTACAATAATGAACAAAATTTAGTTTTTTCACAATGAAAATAGTTTCAGGATCTAACTTAATAGTTTATATTTTCACTACTATTTTATAATTATTTATTAGGTTAGGTTTAAGATATTTATTTTCACTTAAAGAATTTATTATTGCATTTAACTTTTATATAGTATTTATTCATTTAAAAAATTAAACGCAATATATAATCTCAGATTTTATTTAAGAGAATACAGTTCTTTTTGCGCTACTTAAGCATAAGTCACTTGCTTGTAGCAATTATCACTAGGGATCTTAATTTTTCTCCCTCTAAAATGTCAATGTACATGAATGACAATATATATCGTGATTTAACTTCTACATACAAAAGTATCTATCTAGTCTGAAAATCAATTTTGGTAAAAAGTCATAATTATCTTATAATGATATATTATTCAACATTATACATTAGTTTGTGTGTAGGTACCTACTTACGCTATTCTTTATCGTTTTGGATTATTAAAAAAAAAACATTTCCACTTTCTAATTCTGAGAGATATATCGGTCCCTCTAGTTCTCCTGCGGATCTCCTCGTTTCGGATCTTATCTCGCAGGGAAACACCGAGCATAGCTCTCTCCATAGCTCGCTCCATAGCTCGCTGCGCGACTTTGAGCCTACCAATGAAGCCAACAGTAAGGGACCACGTTTCAGTTTCATAAGTCATCACTGGCAACACACTCTTATGAAAACTTTTGTTTTCAGGCTCTGCGGTATTTTGGACTAAAAGATAGGTCAAAACTTCCGGAACGCTGCGAAGCCGAGTTGGATTCTTCGTGCGACCTCTTAGTGGAAGTTGGACTTACCTAATTGGATAGTCTGCCCTAGGAAGACATATTTGTCGACAACTTTGAGAGTGTTCCCAACAATTACCAATATACAGAACATGGGTATTAGACATGACTTTTGTCTTGTCCATGTTCATCTTAAGCCTAACCTGTTGGAAGACTCTACTGAGGTCATTGAGCATGGTGCTAAGGTCCTCGAGCGACTCCGCCATTATGACAATATCATCGGCAAAACGAAGGTTAGTGATGTATTCGCCATTTATGTTGATGTCAGATCCCCTCCAGTCCAAGAGCTTGAAAACGTTCTCCAATACGTTTGTGAACAGCAGAAATCATACTTTACCTACTCTAAACAAAGCTTAAAATAAACCAGCAAGACAGTAATAACCCATAACATAATACAGAAAAATAATGATTTAGAAAAATAAATGCCAGCAAGACAGTATTAAGTCTAAGTTAATACTCTAAGGCTTACTCAAATTTTGTAAATGTTTGCACGGGCCGATGTGCTATCTTGAAATGTCACGGAGCGTGGCGCGAGGTGTCGATGAAAGCTGAGCGGCAACTGAGTTTGTTACGATGATACGGTATGACTCTTTGTTTTGCGGGAGGAAACAAACAGTCTAGAAAGACTTACAAGCCCATCTATCGGCGAGTAGCTGGATTATAAATACGACTGTTTTACCAGTTTATAGAGAAAAAAATGTGGATTGCGAATCTGTATATAACTCAAAAACGCAAAATTTTGAGTTGATACAGTATTGAAAATCATGTGCGATGTGTATTATGTTAGGTTTTGATAACTAGCTTAAGTAGGTACATGAACCCTGTAAGGGCGCTTTATTTAATAAATTTTGTTTTACCAACCCTGGTAAACTTTTAGTGTCTCGACAGTGTCCTCACAAACAAGGTCATACTCTAGCCTTCAAAACACCGTGATAGACTGCCGACGTCTAAAATGTCTGGCAAATGTTAATTTTTTTATTTTAATAAAGTGTGTCACGTCCGATTCGGCGTGTCACTTGTTATGATATTAAATTTGTACGTCCAATAAACTTTGACAAGATAATATCGTGTAATTTCTTCAACGAATTTGTTACTATGTTTGAAATGAATTTTAGAGAGTTATCAATTGGATATATAAAAAAAGCCGTTTTTGAAATTATAAATATTCCCGGTTTATTTTGATTTCTGTCATCAACCAAATTATTTACAATTGAATAAATTAGTCTACTATTTCAATTTAAGGGTTTTTTAAAATATTATATCCCATTATATCCTTTCGCTTTCAGTGGACGCAACCCTCAGTAAAAACTTTTTACGGGTTTTTTCCTTAAAATAGATTAGGAGCCCATTTGAATAACATCACCGCAGACATGGCTCGCCACCACCGACAATGGTTGACGACTGTATAGCTTAAGAGCTAGCAACTATTTTTGTTGCAAGTGTTACTTTAAAAGCTACAATATTAAAAGAGGAGGCTGACTTCAGTCGCCTGAATGTGACAGAAAGTTAAATACGTGGATGTTATATTTGTACTTAAACATATATTTTTCAGTTAACTTGATTTAAAAACCAAACTACTGAGCCGATGTTCATGAAATTTCTATGAGACCAATCTGATCGCAAAAGAGAGATTCAAATATAAAAATAATTATCGAAATCGGTTAATAAATGACAGAAGGAGTTCTGAGGTAAAACACAATAAAACAAACATACAAACGAATTGAGGTCCCTTTTTCCTTTTTTTTTCTTTGTCCTTTTTTTTTGGTGAGGTTCCTTTTTGAAGTCGGTTGGTAAAGGTTTTTATCGACATCATATTGGTTTATTTGTTTTGGAAAATTAAGTTAAAATTAAATATTCATTTATTTCAGACATATTGGGTACATAACACACATAAATCAATTCATTAAATAAAATAAAATAAGTGCGTAACTATCGCAAGAGCAAGAAAAAAAGAAACGCAGTGCTACTACAATGGACTTTGTTAACGGACTTAATGCCAGGGAACACTGGGGATTCAGATTGTATTAATAAAAAGATATTTTTTGTATGTTGATTAATTTCATTGGGTTTAAGATAACTCCATTATAACATGTAATCCTGAAGGAAAATACGTTCGTTCCTACAATAAAACATACATTAGGATTATAACATTTTCCGTATCTTGAGTTGTTGGACGTAGTAAAACGTACAAATAAAACCGTAAAAGCGTAAGTACGTACTCCGTGTAATTGTTTTATTTCGAAACGTCTCACTTTACGCTGAGTTAGCTCTCGGTCTATACTGCTAGAACTGCGGGTATCTAAGTTAGCGATGCAAATATCGCTTATCTCTTAGCTTTTCTTTGTTTAATCTATGCCTAAAACCAGAATATGCCGAGAATGTATGGGAAAACGTGACGAGAGTTCAAAAAACAAATTTTTAGTAAGGTTAAAGATATCTATCTTCCTTCAGTCCTTTTATTTTAAATTAGCTCCACTTTTTAGCGAAAGTATTTATGTTTTAATGTTTTAATAACTATGATTTTTTAAATCGTAAAATCATATCATAGTCAAG
Source organism: Ennomos quercinarius (assembly GCA_910589525.2). Lineage (NCBI taxonomy): Eukaryota > Metazoa > Arthropoda > Insecta > Lepidoptera > Geometridae > Ennomos > Ennomos quercinarius. Next base: position 3,281,521 of record OU342491.1, read on the forward strand.
TCAAAGCATAGTCCCAAAGTCATACTCTAATCGGTCGGTCATAATGTAACTACGGCTGTACGGGAGCGGCTTTTCCAACATTTTTAATACACGATAAATATCATGAACATTTACCAACATTATTTAACTGCCCATTTATTAGGACCCAACATTTTCTCGTTGTTCATTTGTTCTGCCCTAATCGGTTTAATTTCGACACCCATTAAACTCGTACACATTACGTTTACAAAATAAATAATCGGCCCCGAAAAACCTTTTGATACCGCACCCACATCCGAAACTCCGCACCCGTATCAAAACCTTAATAAGACTATCGAATCCCAAATTAACAATGGGCAGACACAATAGCCTGGAAAAACGTAGCGGGCCATTAGACACAGCAGGACCGTAGCTAGGGAAGGGGAAAGGGGCACCCCGGAGTACTCTATCGGGAGCTACCACCACTTTGCTGATTTCCGCGTTAAGTGGCGAACTTTAATTTTTTAACCTACATAAGGGCTTGTGGCAGGCTAGCGCGAATCTAAGCCAAAGCCACAGAATAGATATATAGTACCAGGCCAAAGCGGGGTGAGTCAGGGGACGGAGCGGCAGGGGCGGTCTAAGTTAGAGTGGTTCCAATGCGCAATAATTTAGGTAATTTATTATTACACTGAATATAATGTGTATAATAAAAATCTACTATACATAAAAGTCCTCTATTATATTTAGTTCAACTACTACACTAAGTTTCATGACCTTATTTAAAGTATTCATTGAATAATCGCTGTTTGTTTGTACGGTTTGGAGGTAATTTTGTAATTTTTTTCTCTCGAGAAAAGTTTATAAATTCGTGTCTTCACTATACATAAGCCTTAGCATTAGTCCTGAACTTTACCATATATTCATTTCAAAGTCATTGTAGCAATATTGTTGACAGGGCACGGGATGATGCTAAGCCTTTTTAAGCATTTTGATGTTTCATATGCTCTTAAGGAGTCAAACCTGACACCTATGCACATAAAATCACCGTTACTGGTGAAACACTCGTCATTGGAAGTGTCACTAATGCGTTGCTTACCTTAACGCTATTCACGCAATTCGGTTGATATTAAACAAGCTCGGTTCAATTCAATTTCTTTCAAAGCTGAAAGCTTAAAGGTCAAAGTTATACGAACTAGGTAACTACAGCAACATATTGATCTTTGTAGTCTGTTACTCTACGGTAATTCCAGTTATCCCCCAAGAATTAACAACCTTGACTGCGTCCCTGGGCACGGGACATAACGCCCGCAGTGGTCGGGTCATAGTTCGGTTCACAAATCGATGGACAATTAGCGGCACAATGCCGGGTTTACACGGTCGATAGACATTCCATGTCAACATGTCAACACCATATACTACAGAAGGCACCATTGTGAAAAATAGATCTTTATGGTGGGCGCTGTTTTTGAATGTTTTTGTAGTTTGGCAACTCTATTGAGTTTAAATCTGTTGTTCCCGTCAGATCAATTTCAATTCAAGACATCACACTACAACATTACATTTTGCCGCCCCTGAGAATAAAATGATAACTGCAATAACATAATTTTACAGGATATTGTGTACAAATGTACAACATCAAATTTAGATATAGGTACAAAAAATGAAACGACAAAACGATAGATACAAAAAAATATTGTTACGTGGGGCCACGATATAGGTCCCAACTCAGCATGAAATAAAGGCATAGAGCACCGTACAGTAATGAAATGAAATGTATTTGCTTGAACGTAAGTAGGTATGTCAAAAAATAAAATGTAAATAGACGGATGACAGGCAGTGGAATATAACTGAACGCTTTTTTGTTTTAGGTCATCGAATGTTATTTCCTTTTTCTATACAGATAACATACAACTGAAGTATGTAAGTACTATATCAAGTTGAGCAAGAGGAAGATAGTATTCATCGATAACACACCCACACTCGGTATAGGTATACATAATATCGTAAAGCTACAATATTTCCCATATTTTGACATTTCCACATCAGTTATGGTGAAAAGACAATCGCAGAGCGAAATAAAAACATTTGTAAGATCTCTCGTTTCCTCTTGCATGATTTAGGTATACTGTCGTTTCGTTTTCATAGCTGTCATTATTATTATAACCACTCTACTCCCCGCGGGGTCGGAACGCTTTCTCTATGTAGAAATATGAGTGTTAACATCGCTACCGTCTTTTGTTTCGTCTATATTATCGTAACTAAACAAAAGCCTAACGACCCAAAGCGAAGCTAAAAGCGGCTTAAGGTAGGGTTTTGATCTGTAGTTCAAGTAACCAAATAGTTAAAAATTCTAACAAACATTGGTTAGAATTAGGCGTTTTATTAAAAAAAAGAAATTGAATTTTATGTATGACCCAATAGATGTCGCCAGTTGTGGTTTTACAAAAATCTGTCACTGTCACTGTTTCAAGCATAGACCACAGGTTAGAGGAAATGTGTCACGATACTGACGGACAACTCTAAACTGTTTCGTTTTTTTTCCATTGCGGGTTAGGTCGGCTTTATTTTGGATCATAATATTAACGTTTATCTATCTCGCAGTCCACAGAACGCACCACAGACTACTTACTACAAACAATGTACTCGTGGTCCACTCAACTGAATTTGACATTCCTTTGTAGGTAGTTTTAGCATTTTCTTATGTTTAAACTACTTTGTGGTTTGAAAGGTTTAAACTATGTACTTATTGCGCCATCTAGTAAAAGAAGCCGAAATAGTTTTTTTTAAAATAAAACGCCTCATTAGTTAGAATTTTTGACCATTTGGTTATCTTAACACCGGATCATAACCCTACCCTTAAATACAAGATGAGTTTGAATTGGTATATTATCCAGAAAGGGGGGGACTGGGACCATGATAGTCCACAAGTTGTGAGAGCCTTACTTGAAACTGTGCGTTTCAAACCTTCATACTAAAAATTAAATCCACTCACAAAATTGCACGTCAGATCGCTACGAGAGTTAACAAAGTACTAAAATAAACAAACAAATTCATTTCTAAACACAGTTCGTCAAACTCATTTAAGTGCATTCGGTCAAGGACGAAGTTCAACCACCCAGCTGCGCTAGGGTTATCTTCGAACGTAAACTTAGAAGACGAACCTAGAAAAACCTAGAACGAAGAAAAACCTAGTAAAATAAACCTTAATAACACATCTCGTTTAACAGCACAACAAATCAAATTCCGAAAACATTGCACCAATCGCAACAATACAATCCCAATCAAATGTACTGATTGAATCCGACACCGGCACCAATTAACACCACATTCATTTAATTGGACCCTTTCATTTGAAACTCTAAACTCGTATTGTTACTCGGTGTAGGTACTGCCATACGATAATAGGTATTCGGTATCGATTTTTTATTTAATGTGTTGTATCGAGACAAAAAATCGAGACGATTTGAGATCGATGACGTATTGATTGATCATTACTTATTGAAAGCTTTTTTAACCCTCGACTAACCGAAGGTTTTCAAATTCAAATTCATTCAAATATTGGTGTTAGGTACAAAATTATTAATTCGCTACGTCAAGCCAATGAGTTTTATAAGTTTCCTACTTGTATATTTAAGGTTCGGTTTATTGTTGTCTGTTTTCTGAGAAATAAATATATTCTTATTCTTAGTTTAGTATTTGTGTGCCTGGTCTGTTTAAGTACATTTTGTGTCCACCGTACAAGTTGAAAACCATGGAAAAAAGAAGAAAAAGAAATATAATCTTTACTATATTTGTGGTCTCGGGTCTTTGGGGATGGGGTACTCAGGGAGTAACTCGTGGTATCGTGGCTCTTGGTTGATTTTTCTTTTTTTGTTTGAATAGTAACTTGATTGGGACTGTTCTTAGTTCATTCAAGAACTATTCATCCTTTAAAGATCATCAGCGTAAAGATTCTCGTTGAAGAAGGAATACCAGGGTTTTCTTTAAATTGTATCCAAAATTTCTTGTTAGTCCACTAACTTTGTAATTTAATTTTTACAACATTAAACGCCGGGGGTCGTTCTCCACTTCTTATTTCAAGAAACTGTAGGTAGTTATGGATCAGCGGCAGTCAGCGTCTCAAGCCGACCGCGACGTAGCCTGATCAAATCCCACTTGGATCTGCACCAATGACTTCACATATTTACGAAAAGTCCTCGTATTAGATACTGTACAAATACTTTTATCACTAGAACCTTCTCGAAGTTGGTATATATTTACAATTCAATTAGACTTCAATATGCCTGTAGTACCAATGTATTTCAAAAATAAATTTAATACCCGTCTCCACGGGCCAAAAATCAAACGCAACAAGACAAGAAACTCTTTACGGCATAAAGCAAACTATAAAAGGCATATTGATTTATCACACACTTGCACAATACAATCGATATAAGAAAAAAGTATCGTACATTTATAGTAACAATCTCGTAATAAATTAGCGAACAATCGAAACATGTTCCGATTTCCCGATCGATATCGACTTGATCATCCGATCAATCGGTTACAATTGAGTGCGTTAGGCCGTTTACAGAATATACATTTTTTTACACGTTTTTTGACTGTACTTATTTCATATATATGATTGTTGTTCCATTGTTGAACGCATTGTCACTTACCATCAGGTAAGACAGTGGTCAAATGTATCAGTGCGGTTGAAAAGTCAACTTTCTATCCTATGCAGTTTGAAAATTTACTTATTTAAAACGTATACGAGTGTTGCGTGAACAGTGTGTGTCGCTGCTTTGGATGTAAGCGGCCTAAACTGAAACATGTCTAATGTGAAAACGTCCTAAGTAGTAATCACTCGACCGGAATTTATTACGACCCGACCGTCCAACCGAACACACCCAACCTCCCAACAATAGCAATATCAACTGTATTCAAATTCAAATTAAAATTCGTGGGAACACATCCTATTAGCCCTTTTATGGGTCAAAATTTAATCACCAATGAGAGACTCAGTTTACGATTGAATGCATTCTTCTTTAACCTCCAAAATGGTACGCCTATAGGACTTTAACCAAACTCTTCATGGAACCTTATTATGTAACACAATCGAGTCAGAAAAGCAACAAAACAAAAACAAAATGGCGTCGTAAATCGCTCGAGCTGGAAATGTATAATAATTGCAAATTGCAACCCAAACCATCCCACCTTTTTTCTCTAAACTTATTTCGCGTACAACAAATAAAAAGAAACGTAATTATGAAAATAAATTTATGTTTCGGTTGTAAAAGCCATTACACACTTGTCGATTAACACGCTGCGATTATCGATCAAGCTCTGAGATCGTATAAATATCGCATTGCATAGATATGTTTTTACGGCGATCAGTTAAAAGTGGATTCTTCGGCGCGTTTTATAAAAATTGCCGTATGAACAAATAATTTTTCCACCTGCGCTTGGACTTGCATTAATTAGGTGGTCAAGCAACGGCCGCATTAAGTGGAATATGATAAAAACTTGTACGTAGGTCCTGTGTAGCCACATAAACGTGATATTTTTGTAAACGAAATTGATCATTTTGCCTGATATAATATGAGCAATAATTATTGAGAACGATGTTTTTTATTTATAATTTTGTGTGGAGATTAAAAATTTAAAGTGAAGACGTGTGCGAATAAAAAATAGGTAGGTACTAACAAACTCAGAAAACTAATTTTTCATGGACGCATTCGTATTCGTACAAGTGAAGTTTTCAGTTGCAATAAGAATGCATTTTGCAATTTAATATTTAATTTTAAAATTGCGCAAATAGTATGTGTGGTCCTTTATAATCACATACATTTGGGATGACTAAAATTATATTCTGTTTATACCAACATACATTGTTTATATTTTTATTATTTATCTTATGGCGTTAACTCATTTATCAAAATTATCACTTTCAATTTCTTTTTAAAATTTTATTGAATCCCCACATTAATTGTATGACATTTTTCATCTGACATTGTTAACATATTTATTAGTTAATTAATTAATTTGCATGTATTTAATTGTTTTTTTTCTTGTAATCTCTTATTTCAATTCACCACAATGTCTGTTATTTTATTTTGCATGGCCTTAATGACCAATTTCTTTGTATGCCAAGCCAGGCCAAACATGTGCGCTACCATTATAAACTTTTACCACCTTCATTTTCTAAATGTAATTACCAATGGTTTACAATAAATTATCTTTATCTTTATCTTTATCATTATTTATTTATTTTGGACCCCCATTGATGAGAACTCGTCACTTTGTTCTTTACGACCACGGACGACTGAGATAATGAGCGCATGTTTTAATTTTTACACGGTGTAATTTCTATAGATTCGCCAACTTTGAATACCGATTTGAGCACCGAACCTAACATGTAGGTTACTTACATCCTTACTAATAAACATTGTGCAGAAGAGGAATATTTATTATGCACGAAAAATAATTATGAATTCCTTTGAGCATTATATTTTGAAAATCTTGGTAATGTATTTAAGTCAATTTTTTAGTCTAGGTATCTTAAGTTAATTTACGATAATTTTAATTTTTTTGATTTGGTTCGGACGGATGCATGTTAATGTAAAGTTGGTCGGATGTTCGTTTTTGTTTTTATTTATGGCATATTTAATGATTTAATGCAGGGGTAAAAACGCATCGGTCTCGTATCGTGTAGGAAGTTACTGTTATTATGAATACCGACTACCATTACGTGTCGTATAGTATAATACCTACTTACTGCCCTCAATGCAGGATTGCATTGGAAAACAACTGAAAACTATTGGGTGTTTTTCGGATCTAATTTTTTTCCAGTGTTATTTGGGCCGGATAGCGTTTTGGCTCATTTTCCCCGAGGGGTTGTGTAGCTACGCTTGTATTGGAAAGTTTTCTTTCTTCTTTTTATGTAACACTCAAAATATGAGGTTACTGGAACATTAGCTATTTGGGCGGCAAGCACTTGGATTTTACTTTAACCATCATAAAATTATTATGGCTTGGTGGTTACATTTTGAAATACCAGCTTGCAAAAGCGTCGAGATTGCGAAGAAAGAACACCTGTTTAGAACTTTACAATAGCGGCACAAATCACCGCTTTCATTTTCATTTGAGGAATTTTCCACGCGTACTGATCATGAATGTAGACGCCGCCTAGATGGATAAACAAAAAGATTTCGTTAAATATTACATAACTTCCTAATACCTATTCTTTCAAATTTTTCGTATTATTGTATTTTAACACGTTTCTTTCTAAACATAATGACATTCACGTATTAGAGAATATTGGAGAAAATATCTGAGATTAGACCTAGGTATAAACATAGACCTAATATTATTTTCGTATAGACCTAACCTCTTGTTTGAGCTCTAAATAATATTATCCTTTAAAAAAGGGGTTAAGCCGACTTCGATCGCCTTAATTTCATAGATACTACTAATACTTGATAATTATCTTTTTATTTGTTTATTTAAAAACCAAGCTAATGAACTAATTTTGATAACTTTTTATGGAACTAAACGAGAGTAGTAGAATTTTTAAGGATATTAAAAAAAATCCCATATCAGTTTAGAATGTCGGAGATCTGAGGTAACAAAGAAAAAAAAACAAAACAATATCCAACCGAATTGAAAACCTCCTCATCTAAGTCCAGTGAGTGTAAAGCCCAATGTATATTTTATTCCCCGTCACAGTCTATATTAAAATTAATCGCCCAAATTAAACACCGAGTCGAACTTTATCGACAATTTGGCAAACAAATTATTTATATTTATCGCTCCTATATCTTACAGTTAAGGTTCAATTTAGAATGTTTGTTTAACGTCGGTAAACAAACTGAAGACTGTGTAATCAAAATATTAAGCCTGCAATAAATTATTGGAGGAAACGATAAGCGATTTGATAGAAGTTGCCGAGTCTGAAGATATTTATATTAGGACGAATAACGGGTTTTAGATAGCGAGTGCAATTTTAGGGCCTTTTTTATCAGCAAAATTAATCATTTTCAAGTATTAAGGTCATTTCGGTAAATGGGAACGGCTAAATTCGCGTAAATCTACAATCGAAACTACTCCAACCAGATTTCTTATGTCGTTCTTCTGGAAGTCAGTACTAAGTAATTATGCAAAATCTAGTGCGCCATGCTACCTAATGCTACAGTGCTTGGCACACAAAAAGCGAATGTTTTCGATAAAACATGATTGTAACCAATAGTTTGTGAAAGAAGTAGATGAGGTATACAGAGATACGGATATTGGCACAAAGTAAATAAAAGTCCAAAAGAAATGTAATTAATAGCATACAAAATTCTCATCGCACATTTCGCAAAGATTTGTATTGAGATATGCTTGTAACGTTACTGCTATGTTAATCTTTCTACTAGTTTCAGCAGCAATGCAGGCTTCTAGAATGAATAAAAGAACAAAAGCGTACCACTTATCTTGCAAGGCGCTGTATATTCAATTATGGACTACATGCGGGGAGGTAATGAGCGACCATCACCACTTCCCACGGTGACATCACTCGTAGTCGTAACTTTTTTTCATCGACTTGCATTTAAAGACCTGCTATGAAGCTGTATTTATAGGAAAACCAGTAAACACTGGAAAGCTGCTCTTTCGGTTTGGAACGCGACATTTTTCGAATATCAACTGTATGGCAGAGCAAAAACTACAATTCATTTTTTAAAACATGCAGGTACCACAATAATAACTGGTTTAACAAACGTGACTTTGAAAATAAAGAACTAGCACAGATTTATTTTTAACCTTTATATACAAAACTTCACTAAATTCAAATCTACTATTTTTTTTAAATCTATATTACCTGTATATCTATGTACACTAAGCCTAAGAAAACAAAATAAGTGAGTAATAAAAAGTTATAAATAGAAAACAGAATTTAGGTCACTAAAAATTAATTATTAAGCATATTATATACTATGGGGTAAATTTTCCACTATTGAAAGTTACGCAGAGTTGCAATTTTAGTTTGCCTTCAAACCGTTCTAATTTAAATCACTTGTCTCAAAAACTATAATTCAAAGATGAAATGTCAAAACGAAAATTCATGATATTATTACGTGAAATATTCTTTAGCACGATGAAAATTACAATACTTGACACTGGCTAAATACACTATGTGTGGAGCTAAAATACAAGAAAAAAAAACGAAAATTCTCTTTAGATTCAGCAGCAATTTTTATAACAGTTCAATGGAATGAGAATAATAAGGCAAATTGTAAATACCTGAATTATTACGTCATTTACAAAGTAAACACTAGTAACGTTTGTAAGTACCTACTACTACGATGCATCCAATTTCAATGTATTGCATACATCCAGCTGTCGTCACACGCAATGCAACATGCATCGTTACTTATAGATACCTATGTATATGTATAACTGCCTTGTAACATTCACTGCCCTAAAATAACAACTTTACACTTGGAACAAAAAAACTGATACCCATCCGTCTGCACTAAAGTTTGACAGCTTTTAAGTTGCAGTAGATAAGTCATAGAGGGATATGTGCAAACTTTATTAGGAGTTGTTTAAATGTATGATGCTTAGGCTTTAGGGCTCATCATCATCATCATCATCATCAACAGCCTGCAGACGTCCACTGCGGAACATAGACCACTTTGAGCGGCTGCTCGCCTCCTGCATCCATCGGCTCCCCGCGGCTTTCACCAGATCGTCGATCCACCGAGTAGGGGGCCGGCCCACGTTGCGTATTTCTTATTTTTTGAGACCACGAATGCGTGACGAATGCACTAAAATTCCTATCTAATACTACCATAATTACATACCGTTTTACGTACCTACACATTACTTACGAAACCACGTCCGGTTGTTACTAAATATTAGTTGACACTAAATTCCTAATAGTAGGTATCATAACCATGACGTCGATACCTAATTACTAGTATTTTGAGGATCCGTCATCTTTATAATGATATGGAGATAATTATTTCGTAACATATTTTGTGTCTCCGGTGCTTGGAGATTTATTTATGGTTATATGTCTCTAGGTAGACCGAAGATCTGGTGAAAACCGCGGGGAACTCCGTGGCGCTCTCTGGTGGAGGCCTATGTTCAGCAGTGGACGTCTTCAGGCTGTTGTTGTTGATGATGATGATGATGATGATCATTGTGATGATGATGATGATGATAATGATGACCCCAAAAATGGGTGCAATGCTAGTGAGACCTCGGAGCCCATATCGTAGATAACTAATTTTTAAAATAAAAGAAATCGCTATCTTCATTGACACAAAGAACTATTCCGAATATGATCATTACGATGACGCCATAACCACTCATTCAGTACTCAGTAGGGAGGTAAATAAATAATAGCTTCTACGTTTATCCTGTCGACGTTTCTCAGTAAATGTTTATTTATGGCGCTGCCTTTTAATGTTTAATTCTTTTGAAGTTGAGCAAAGATCGTGATTGTCATTACCATTGTGTTACCTCATTTTGATACTTGAGAATTACTAATCGTACTTATTAGTATCGGTAGTACAAACTTATAAACGTTTCGGCATTTGTTGATAGATTTATTTAATAAAGGAAAAAAATCAGAAAATAACATGGGAATTCTATGGAATCATGCGCGACCTCGCTAGAAAAATAAAACTTTGTGCTGATTGTGTGTCCCCCACTAGGTGAACCGAGGACTTGGGGTCTTATCGCGTAAGTCTGGTGGAGATGGTGATCGTGTGCTTTCTTGCTCGCACTCACGGTCTTGTAAATTGGCGCGAGCAGGATGGGAGGCGAAGTGCATGTCCAGAACAGTTACGCGATAGAGGTGCTGGTGAAAACAACGGGGAGCCAACGTAATCAGGAGGCAAGCATCAGCCGCTCTATGGGGGAGGCTTTGATGTTCAGCAGTGAACGTCTTCAGGCTGATGATGATTGAGAGATTCCGTGTGGTTCTGTGTGATACTTACCAGCCGAAGTGATTCTGTTTATTATTTTCAGCGGAATTACTAGATATTTCTGTATCATTTTGCATTTAACATGGGAATCATTACATGCTGATTTTCAGTACCGGACATCGATGATCACCGTCATTGGATTAACCAGTAAACGCGAGATCGGCAAATTACTAGGAACGCTACGATCTGATGACGTCACGTTTCAGCGTGTTTTGATGACGTCATTTGCATTTGGAATTCTAATTGGAACAAATAGGATGTAAAATATCAGCAATCATTGCGTATGAATACTGAAAATCTATATTATACATGGGCTGTGGCAAGAAAACTCGTAGACCCTTTAATTTATTAAGCGACCGGTTCGTAGAAACACAGTTATTTTGGTAAATAAATAACGCGGCTAAACTCACGTCAATTTAGAGATTATTCCAATAACTAAATGGTGATAAGGCTGACATCGACCTTACAGCAGACTCAACGCGTTTTCACTTATAATACTAACGTAGTAAGTAGCTAATTTTTATTGAGTTTCTCTGAAGGTGAACTATTATGTGTTTTCTAAGTTACATCCTTATAAAATTGTCCCACCTGAGTATGTACACGTTGAAAACGGTTGAAATTTTGACCCAATTTTCTTGTTAATGTGACAGCAAACATTTTAAAATCGTGATCCGTTCCGTCTACAGAACGGATCAAGTTTTCAAAATGTTTGCAAATATTAACTCTAACTACTCTAACACACTAACATATGGCACATATTTCATTTAGTGTTACTTTAGTGTCTATTATTCCATTATTGGAGTATAAGGTAAATTATTATCCAACGAATTAAATCATCGCCCCTATTACCACGCGGCTCTGACGGCTGTGCAACTGATTGTAATTAATTTTTAATTGGCCGCGCAATTTAATACTATTTGCGGACTATTACACAAACAATGCGAGTTTTTATCGAGAGAGAAGTCATTACAAGGTGCAAAGAGTGGTTGAAATTGAGTGATTTATTCGTAATGCACTGCAATTAGCTTCGTTGTAAACCCCCATAAACTTTATTTATATAAAACCTTTTTCAAAACGAGGTTTAACCTACTTCAATCACCTTAATTCCATTCTGAAAAATAGTTCGATGTTATTATCATCATCATCATCATCATGATGGTGATGATGATGATAATAACATCTAAGTTAAACCGACGTCAATCACCTTAATTTCATAATAAGAAATACTTGGATGTAATATCATACAGATACAATATATTTTTCAGTTATTTTGTTTTAAAGACCAAACTACTGAACCGATTTTGATGAAATTTATATAGGATCAATCTGAGAGTACATCGTTTTAAATACAAAGAAAGTTTCCCAATCGGTATAGAAACGACAAAGTTCTGAGGTTACATACATAATAAAAACAACTTAATTATTAAGTTGCAAAATCAGCAACTTTATAGTATAATTAGAAAGCGGACATCCATCTCCTGTACCATTAAATCTTCCGCAAACCAGTTTCTTGTGATATCCGACCACTAAAAGCAATTTAACACAAACACCAAGTATTCCATTGCATACTCTAACATTGAATTAAATGCGAATCGAAGCTGTAAGTTGTAACTTAGATACCGATGCAACTTGCAATGCATTTGAGCCAAGAACCTGAGCACCATTAAAATTCTTCAAGAGCGCTCTCTCCTTAGAATATACATAAGCAAATGCTTATGTATACTTAAGGCTGTCTCTATATTGCGTAATAGCCCTACGTATGATAATATGAGCGAGCGTGGCTTAGCGATAACTCGTGCGACATTCAAACCAACGCATCCCAGGCTCTAACTCTGTATGACTACTTTTACGATTCCTTACTTCGAAACCACGCAAATTTCTTGTCTTAAAAAAATAATCTTCAAAAATCTATTCATTATGAAATGAAAAGGAAACCACGGAACATGAATTTGAAATTGGCGCGATTTCAACTGCCAACAATCATAATGTTCTACTCAGACATGTTCCGAAACATTAACACGTGGAAAGTTATCACCACTTATGTCAATATTTATTCAAAATAAAAATTAATGTAAAGTGAAGGTATTTCTAATACTGTGACACGAATTGAACAAGACACGATAACGACGTGGTTTCGTATCGTGTGGAATCTGTGTTTTCATACAGAATAAGGGCCCAGATTAAGATTGAAAACATTGTGAGGAAACCAGCATGTTCGAAAATCACAAAATTCGAGTACCTACATAGTAAAATTTTAGTGCAAATGCTGAACCATCATCATCAACAGCCTCGAGACGTCCACTGCTGAACATGAGCCTCCCCTAGAAAGCGCCACATTGAGCGGCTGCTCGCCTCCTGCATCCTGTAGTGTGTTTTTACAACACAGTTTATTCAAAGGTATTGTAATTTCTGCAAAGTTTTGAATGAACTTTCTGTAATAATTACACATAGCAACAAATCGTCTCACGTCATCTACATTAATCGGTGTCGGATATTGCTTGATAACTTCCACTTTTGCAGGGTCGGGTAAAATGCCGGCTGGTGATATAGTGTGACCAAGATAAAGAAGTTCGGTTTTTAAAAATTGACATTTTGCTGGGTTTAATTTTAAGTTAACTTTTCGAAGGCGTTCAAAGATATCAATTAAGTTTTTGTTATGTAATTCCAAATTTCGACCAAAACAGATTAGATCATCAAGATAAATTAGACATTTATCGTAATTTAGCCCCGACATCGCAATAGATATTACTCTTGAAAAAGCACTGGGTGAGGTCTTCAATCCCATTGGCATACGTTTCATTTGGAATTGGCCATTGTTAGTATTGAAAGATGTGACCTTCCGAGAATCAGAACAATAGGACAAAATTTTCTTATATAATATTTCTATTTTATCTATATAATTATCTAATACACATCCCGTTAAATCTAAACTCAGTAGTTTCTTATTCGTTAAAATTATTTTTACTTCTCTTTTATAGCTTACGTACAATTTTTCAGCTTCATATAAATGCTTTTACACATAATCTACGTATACACTGCGCTTTTTACCAAGTTTTCTTAAATTCATATTTATTTTATACAATTCGTCATAAATTTCACTTAATAATTCCATAAACTAAACGATCATTCACGATAATCAATTATTTTTTAAAGCATTATAATAAAAGTTTTCTTTAACTACTTAACTACCTAAAATAGCCCACAACTCTAATTCTATTTATTTATTTATTTTTATGAGTGTCAGTTTTTGCATTTTTGTTATTTTTGTGATGTGTTTAAATAAAATTGTTTAACAACTAAAGAAATTTAAATAGGAATTTTGGTTTTAAGAAAAAAAAATAGATTTCTAATGTAATCATTTTTTTTTATATTCACCCCATAGTTGTAGTGTGTTAGTATTAATGAGTTAGTAATAAAGTAACCTTAACAGAGAACGGTCGTTTACTTCTCAAACACCCCTCACACCTCGCCTCACCGTAATCCAAATGCTGGACGGAGTTAGATAATCATTTCTTTAAGTATACTAAGCATCACGGAATCGGCGAAATTATGAGGTAACTAAAAATAACATATAATATTATAAGTATACTTGGAACAAACAAAAACAAAATAGTCTAATACAAAACAACCACTAAAATAAAAAACAACTTAAACTATTAGCGAAAGTTTTATTTTATTTTACGGCCCGACCATGCACCTGCCTGTATCACAGGAACATTTACCTACTTTATAAATATCCGTGATGATAGTCAAGAGCTATATATCTTAACTAAATTGATGGGTTTGCAATTAATGTAATTAAGGTACATACATGAAGTGGTTATAATCCTTGTTTATCGCACATCTTGTTCAGGGTGATGTCATCCGGTAGGTATATGTACAACGTTATTGATTAGTTGACGATACTTGGTATGGGGTACCAATAACTAAAAACTGAAAAAAAAACTTACCAATCCTGGATTCACATAGGTTAATTCATTTTTCATCTTAATCCCCTCTGCTCTCTTCACCATCCCACTTTATTTACCGTCTCTCTCTACATTTGTCCTCGTCTCTTTCTTCTACTACCCGTATCAATAATGCAACAACTTTTGTTCAAAGACACTATAACAGCTGATAATTCCCACGCGCTACTAGCGTCTCAATCGAGGCTCACTGACCTACACCGAACGCAACATTGTAGGTAAGCGTGGGGATTATCAGCTGGTCTGATTAGTTTCTTAGAAATAACGATATTTATAAAGTTATAGATCGTCTCATTGTGGTCATTAATAGGGCAGGGCAATGGGGACAACAGGTAAAAAATATACCTTTGTCTCATTATCCTCATTGATTTTTTTTGAATGGGCTAATGCTTTTGGTCTCTACCGACCTTTACAGCGTCACCGGGCGTTAGGGCAGGCGCTTAAGGACCCCAGCCGTCAAAAGTGGGAGCCAACTAGCTCAAGGGCACCCCTGGGGTACGAGCTTCGGCTTGGGTCGTTGCCGGGATAAGAGGATCGAGAAGGCTACGTCCACTGGAAGAGTGGACCCTATGGAAAGTCGCGACCGTTCTAGCTAACATACGAGGGGTACGTCGACCTCACCAGCGGGCTCGGTGTCTGATTGTGTTACGCTGGTATCCTATACCGGTACCGAAAGCGGTACCTGAGCCTGAAGGGCCGATCCGGTGATCCTAGCGCAGCCGACACAACGGCTGCTATAGGATCATCCGGGTCGCTCAAGATGTGTCTTGGGCGACGACGACGGGGTGTCCCCATCGATTGGTCAGGGAAATGAGGACAATGGGTAAAATAGACTTTTGTCTGTTGCCCCCATTAATAAGTCAAAGTAATGGGCACAAATGTGTAAAATAGACGTTCGTTTAGTTGTCCCCATTAATGGGTCACGGTAAGTACATAATATTAGGTATTATAAATCCTAGATACGCGACAGAACTGTTTTGCGTGACTAGCAAGTGATTAAATAGGCAACGGAAAATAATTATTACCACTTATATCTACTTATATACACCATCATAGAACGATGCACGATGGTTGCACGATATTATTACTGACGTCATCAGGTGGTACCATGCTAAAGTGCATGACCTGTCCTGGATACTAGAATCTTAGACTAGAACAAAAAAAAAGACTGAGCGCTTAGAACTAAAGTGTCGCCGTAAAAAGGAATACGAAATCTTAAAATCATTCGAATTATCCGAATTTTTCTAAGCGACGAAAGTAATCAAGAGCAACATCTAAGACGTCTACCAAATTGCGGTTGACAACATCACATAAATGATGGGATGTGACGGTGTATATAAGGTGGAGCACACTTGCCCATGAGATAAAATGTCGCTTCGCAACTCAACCTGGACGACACCTGTGATCAGTGTAAAACAGTGTGTGTAGTAAATAGCAACCTGGTATTCCATCAGTCCAAAGTAGACCATCACATATCATTGAATCTTAGGTAAAAGAACATATTTAATTCATAAAAGAGATTTTTAAAAAAATGATAATTTTATTGGTAAAAGAACACCGAACCACACTGTGCTCTTTAGGGAATAGTTTAGGTAGTATACCTCTTTTTATTAGTACTTTTAAAATCAGTGCTATTTAGCAGATACCTCATTTAAAAGGCACTCTATCTATCTAGTCTTCTACTTTACACATTGTTGACCAAAAATGATGACGTAGTGGTATGATTTTCTAATTTCGTATTCCTTTTTGGACTTCAATTTTTGGTCTTGAGTGCTAAGTCTATGCTCTTCTAGTCTGCTGTTAGTATATTATCATGATTGTTGAACCATTAAGTGATACTGCCTTGAAGAATCGTTGATATACCTATTGCAGAGGTATATTATCGAACTCATGGGAGTCCAATCTGATGAATCCAATCTATGCCGATGCCAGTCATATTGATTGAGCTTTATCATAAGGTCAACACGATTCATAGTCCATTGGTCCTATTTAAAATCCACAACATTCTCTGAGGCTATATATATACTAGGGAACAACGCTATGCAAATGAGCTTTGAAATAAACCAAAGATTAAGAATAAAAACCACCGCTAAAATAACTTTTAATCTTACCCAAACTTGTTTCTATAGACTTGTGTGCAGAAAAAAGAGCATACCTGTAACAAAAATAAATAAGAATTTTAATTAACTGAACGTCAAGCAGTACCTCACCATCACCATCATCAACAGTCTGAAGTCGTCCATTGCTGAACAATACGCCTCCCCCACAGAGCACCACTTTGAGCGGCTGCTTGCTTCCTGCATCCATCGGCAATAGCAGTACCCATGTAATTTTAGAATAGAATAGAATATTCACTTTTCTTCTATAACCTAAATTGTTGAGAATATAAATATAGGGTTATGTAGCTCGCTTAGCCATAAGCTCATATTTTGGTCATAGCTAAACAAGTTAGATTAACTCAATCATGTCTACGATACAGGTATACGATAAAAGATTATTAGGTCTAGTAGTTGTGCGCGTTTTGAATTTGAAATACGCAGTGTATCGCGTTTTAAGCGAAACATCCGCACGATTGGTTGCCGTAAATGTTTTTTTTTTATAACGCGGACAGACAAACAAGCTGACGGCCCGCCTAATGGTAAGCAGACACCGTCGTCTATAGACACCTGGACACCTGCAGCACCAGGGGCATTGCTGATGCGTTGCCTACCTTATAAGACTCTATTACCTGTCGCGCGTCGTTTGAAGTGCCTCATGTTACTAGTAAAAACGAGCCACCAATGCCATGGAAAAGTCCTATTCCATCTCCAGTCTAAAATAGATACGTCTTACGTCACTTGTACTCTACAAGATACCTAAATAAAAATACTTAAGTAAAACTTTCCCAACTTGAAATTCGTACCAGCTAATTTTATCTCAAACAAAGTACTACTTAGTCCATTTAAGCTAAAGTCGCTTACAGTTTTTGTTAAAGTCTTTCAAAGTTAAACGTTTCGTACGAAGCCCACAGCTTGAGATGTAGAAAACAGAGATGGAAGTTAACACAAATTTGTTTGTATCAAGCATGCACACCAATGCACTTGCATATGCGGAACCTTGCTAGGATAGCCATTATAATTGCAGGCTGATCTGACATCCATAAATCAGGAGACTGCAAATAGAACTTTTTGCGATATCGTGTCAATTTGGGAGGGATGACGTGATACATTTCAGAATTTTCAGATATAAAACTATCAGTAACATGGAATTTTGGCACGTTTTGCAACAGTATTGCATAAAGCTTCAGCTCCACTGGCGCGTCTTCGAAGCGGCAGCGTCAGTAACGGAAAAATATTCAGTACCCACGCTGCCCACGGGGATCACAGCGCGGCGGTCTAGGAACACGAGCAGCGATGGGTGCCGAATGGCCGATTTTGATGTTTCACTGACGCCACTTGACGCACTGGTGTAGCTGTAGCTTTATACGGATAGTACAAAAGCGAAGAAGTTTATTAGACAGCGGCACTGTGCCATATCAAACGCCGTTAAACGTTTATTCGGTATTGATTTGGCTAATTGCACTTTCATAGTAAAAAATTACTCTACTTCCATAACATTTCAATAATTAATGGGAAACAAAGCAGTGCAAATATAAAAAGTACATATTTTACACAGCGAATACTGAAACAATAATAATTTTTCTTTTAGTGGGTTTATAATAATCGAGCCTCCCCTATAATAAGCGTCTATACTATAGTGGCGTTTTATGGGGAGGCCTATGTTCAGCAGCGGACGTCTACAGGTTATGTTAATCGAGCCGTTGAAAAATCACCCCTAATGCTTAAAGCTTTATATTACAAAGGTTAGAGGTGGATTACTGTAACATTTTTATGTTTGTGAAGCATTACCTACGAGCTGGCATAGTTCATAGAATCAAATTATCGTGATACGATCTAATGACGAATATGTATTTATGGGTTGAAATAAGTGTTATAAATTGTTCGGGAGTTACGTTTAATATCCAAATAAAGTGCCGTATTCTTGAACTGTACAAACATTATGAACTATGATGCAAAAAAATATTATTTGAGTCCAACCATAAAAAGCGATGGCTTAAATCAAAAGTCATAGAAAAATTAGACTGGGGAAATTTGGTTTTTGGTGCCTTATTGCTTTTGTATAAGATAAGTAGCAAGTAGTGCAACTATCTATACAAAATCAGACACCGCAGATCTAGGTTGAAAGCATTAACCAGCCAGTTTCTTATTGAATGACGTGTGCTGCAAAAACAATATGAAATAAAATATAATAAATCTAACACGAGCAAAGAATTATGTGTCAATAATTATCTTTCATATCTTTTGTCCATTGTAATTTATCAAACGTGCTATGGTCAAGTATTACACATTTTATAAGAACTATAAATGATCAATAAAAAGTCATATTACTTAAGGCTGTACAATAAAAAAGGTAATAAATAGATACCGAGCATTTACAGTCTAACAAAATAGAAGTACCCAATGTCTGTTACAACCTTGTTACAACTTTTGAACTTCGACTAACTAAATTGGTCCAGGGTTGTCAAAGTTTGAATCAAATTAGAAAAAAGTTCAGCAGCTTGACGTGATCCCGTGAATACAAAATATAATTACTTTACTGTCAAAAAATTTTTTACCATCTGAATTTTTAATAGTTTGAATCCATTTTTGATATTATTCGTTGTGATCTAACAAGCATTTCTCATGAACTCTGTTTGGATACCTTATGGGACGTTATAATGTAGTTTCTCTACTGTGTTTCCAACTGTGGTTCGATGAAACAGAGTGGGCGGGACGTTGCGAATCTAGTGATTGTGTCGGCTGTGTATACGCGAACCTTTGTAGTTTTTGTACGGTTGTATTGTTCGTGATATTATGATAATTACATTATTACACGATTTAGGGTTGGTAAACGTAAGACAAATGACAATTTAATGACTAGCGCGCGTTGGTAACATCTTCAAAGTGATAGAATGGTTAAATGATAAATAATGTTTATAAAGGAGATCTGGAACTGCTCGTCTTTCAACTTATATTATCTTTAATTCTATATCTCTTACAAGTTATTTTAGAAATACTATAAAATCTTTGACTAAATAATTTATAAATAATTTCCGTAATTCACTTTACATTGAATGAAACTGAAAACAGTTTAATATAAACTAACATAACACAAGTGCCATCCCTATTCACTTTTGGTTCAACGTAACGTAACACATTGAAATAAAATAAAAACAAATAACCTACCAATCGTACGTGTGGATTGTTACGCAATCATTGGTAATGACCCTCGGGTTTGATAATACGTTACAAAGTAACTAGATAATACCTAGTGTGTTACCTTACACACTATAAAGCGTAAGCAGTACCTTAAGTTGGTATTACGATCGCAGGTTTAACGCTGGTTTGGAATGTTCTTCGAGCTAGTCTCGAACTGTGTACCTATCGTTATTTGTGGCTACATATACTGTAACACTACAAAAATACTGTTTAAACTCAAATGATTGCAACCAATTGTACCATCAATGTGAAAGATAGTCAATGCCAAAATGTCAGAACACTGTTAAACTAGAGGTTCACTGGGTCGACACCAGTGGGATTTCAATGCAAAAGGTAGTGGGCGAGAAATTTCATCCCAAATATGAAAATTTCCACTGTAACTATGCGTGAACTATGCACATACACTGCGTATTGAAACTGTCAAATCCATACACTTTAGTATTTCTATAGGTTGCAATCAAGATACGTGATCGCCTAGCTGATCTTACTGAACCAGCATTATTACGACCGTAATAGGACAGAAGATGTTATAATATGAATACAAATTATGTTACTTTGCACATTGAAAACAAAACAGACGCAAATCTTAAAAATACAGCAAATACATGAGAGCACTAACTCCACAGTATAGTAACTTATACTGTAGAGATTACAAGGTACAAGGCACACAGGTGAATGACAATTGTTGAAAATTGACTGCATTCCAAACCATTAAAAAAAGTGTCCAGCTAAAATTTAGGAGCTAAGTCTCTGAGTCTTCTGTATATATTTTTATTGTACCAAGCGACCATGAATCGCTTAATTTAGTTTCGAAATTAAGTGATCAACAAAAACCATTGATTCGAATCTAATATATCATTGAGATGAAACCACGAAAATTTAAGACGTTTATGTAAAAAAAGTTTAATATATAATCTTAACCTCTAATGTATTAAAATTTTGGATTAAATGAAACAAACCAAGTTTTTAATGTAATTAGATTTTGTTGCTGGGTAAAAGCATTCCATAAAATTAATTACTAATAATTCTCTACATACCTAATAATAGAAAAGTATTACTTTTTAATTTAATTCCGCGTTAATTTGTTAAAAGCTCTTACAAATATCTACCTTTATTATTACGCGTAGGTGCCTCATTTTAGTTTCCTTTAAGTACACATCTTTTACACTTTCCTTAGGTGGTCTTCCACTTCCCACGCGGTTTTAAAAAAGTGCTACAGCCCGAATGATGTCCAAGGAAATTACAACTCTGGATTTAAAAATATAAGGTTGAGTTTCGATAATTTCATACTAACGTCAGTTGACTTCAACCCTGCCAGAGGAAAAACATTGTAAGTACATTCTATTTAAGCATTATTTATTAATGCATCAGTGAATTTATTGCATTAATAATTTATTGCACGAAGAGCAGCTGCTTGTTTTAAGTATCCAAAGTTGGTGAAAAAAAGCGAATGAAAAGCAATTACAAATATGGAAAAAAGTGTCAGCGATTTGCATTTTTTATAATTGTAATTATATCCAGTGAGTTTTACCGATAAAAAGCTAGCAGCTGACAGTGGGCGGGAATAGTTGCAATTTATAGACCAACATTTTATACAAACTGTAAAATAAAGATTATTAGAATTTTTCCTAACTTTATCTGTCTTTGAAATTTATCAAACACAAAGCCTGTTTCATCTCTTGCACCTAGTTCTAATTACTGTTTCTAATTTCGATAAATCTTCATCTTTGCTTAGGTTTCTGGTTTCTATCTTTAGGTAACTAGGTACCTAACTAAGCGATTTTGGTTTAGATGATACATTTTTAAAGGTATCGGGTTGTCAAGTTTTTTAGGTGATATCTTAATCTTAAATAATTACTTTTAGCGTTTTCGCAAAATTTGTACTTATCGTGTTTTATTTTTATTTAATTTTTGTGTTTTCTATGGGTTTATTACCTTGAAATCAATGACTTTCATTTATTTATTTTAATTTTAATGGCCTTCAAAATATAGAAAGTAACGCTTATATAGAAAGCAATCGAAATTAAAAACCGCATTGTAGCGTAGAAACAAGTTTGTGTGAAAAAGTACATACATAATCAGCCCTATAAATATAGTAGCCTATAACTAATATCTATTAGTTTACAGTAGTTTTAACTGAATGAACATACTCAAGCATTTTTAATCCTACAGTAAAACCTTTTGCATAATGCTATTTACATCGGTTACCGGTCCGGGAACTGTTTTAATTATGGCGTATCAATAACCTCATTAAGGAGTCTGTTAATTAATCGAATATACACCTGGAAATACCACCCGTGTATGCACACAGTGTGTTACAGTAATTGAGTGTTAGATAAATGCCTTAAGATCAATGCCAAAACACAGTACTCGTAAACTTAACATGAAACGCCATCATGTGTATGAGTATCATCATCATCATTAACAGCCTGAAGACGTCCACCACCGAACATAGGCCTTCCCAGAGAGCGCCACTTTGAGCGGCTGCTGGCCTCCTGCATCCACCGGCTACCCGCGGTTTTCACCAGATCGTCGGTCCCCCGAGTGGAAGGCAGGCTTACGCTGCTGCATCTTCCGGTTCCTGGTCGCCACTCGAGAATCTTTTCCCCCTTATGTTGTGTGCTCTACGGGCGATGTGGCCTGCCCATTGCCATTTCATCTTGCTTGTGTATGAATATAGGTACGCCAAATTAATTAACTATTGACTGTTGATTAACTTTCATAGGAGCTAGTGTGGCTTAGCAGTAGACCACAATACATTCAAACCGACGAACTCTGGTTCGAATTCCGCTCTAAAAATGAGTATTC
Organism: Ennomos quercinarius; assembly: GCA_910589525.2. Lineage (NCBI taxonomy): Eukaryota > Metazoa > Arthropoda > Insecta > Lepidoptera > Geometridae > Ennomos > Ennomos quercinarius. Next base: position 3,304,507 of record OU342491.1, read on the forward strand.
AAGTTATTAGAAAGAAGAGAAAAAGCAGAAATTTCACTCGCTCTTGAAACGGCGAAGGAAAGCATCGTGAGGGAAACGGTATTAGAATCGCAATAACATTATGTTGTGCACCAACCCGCACTTGTCCAGCATAGTGGATTATGACTAGAGAATACAATCCCGGGATTCCGATACTCGGGATCCCGGGATCCCGACCGTTTTCTGGCCCCGAAAATCCCGGGATTGTATTCTCTAATTATGACCTGTTCTCTCCCTGTCAGAGATGGCCCGTGTTCCAGCAATAAGAACGCATGGACAGACGATATTAAATACGACAAATTACAAGGTAAATTACGTAGCCGGATACGCCGTTGGCATAAGCTCAGTCACTGGTTCCACTGTTACACTGTGTACTTAAATTTATATTTATATGCGAACTTGTGGTAATGAGGCAAGATAAAACTGAAAAAGTGGGATGAATACACTAATAAATTGAACTCGAAGACGTAAAGGATGGCGAACAATTTAGTTTCTCGTATTCGCTTTTTTATGCGCAAAAAATATTGAGTTATTTCATTCTATACGGGCTTCGATTGCCGCAAACGATACTGATGGTCAATGCTTTTATTCCTGAGATGGATTCGACCGTCAAGACGATTAATGGGGAATATCAACGTTGCCATGAGACTATCTTGAGCAACTCCTATAAAATTGACTGAAAATAGGTATCTTATTGAAGAGCGTAAAGCACTAACTGAGTGCGCTTAAGATTTTTTTCTGTAGCCTTAACATTGACGTGGGTGAGATCTGCCATCGCGTTACTTGATTGCAATCGATTGAAATCAAATTTTGTATGGATAATATGGAGTTTGACAGTTTCAACATGCAGTTTACGTACTAGTTCCTGTTTAAAAAAATAGTAATGATATTTCGACTGTTGCTGTCAAAGTGACGAAATCAATCCCAGTGGGGTGATCATGTAACAATGATGCAACGAGAAATTTCATTCCTGTTTTGAAAATTTCCACAGTAACTATGCACGTAAACTGCGTATTGAAACTGTCAAATCCATACAAATTTGTGTTCTTTCGGTTGCAATCGAGTTACATGATTGCCTCGCTGGTCTCATTAAAAGTTTTCAATGTATCATGAACGTAGTAGATATTTTCTAATTTGTGGCAAAGAGTAGGGGTCACAATGTACTTACTTAAACTGCCTTTCTCATAATAATTACTTAAATTTAATCAATACTTAAAATGTCTTGTCAACTTTCCGCTGACGTGAAATGTCACGAGTGTGAACGAGATAGGGCGTTACAAGAATAATTTGGGTTTAACTCGTTTATAAGTCTCGATTTGCACAAACCTTGATTCTTAGAATATGTACCTATTCTAAGCTGATTATAATAAAGTTTGTAATAGTACCTTTTGAGTAATTTCATTGTAGAATGGGGCATGTAAGATAATTGCATAACTATCATCGTCCCCCATCTATTATAGTAAAATATGCTACCCAATAATATTTAATAATTAAATACACACCTAATTTATTTTGAAATCTCAAGCCGAATCGTACGTGAAGATAGAACAAAAGATATCCCACAACCTTGAAACCGAACACATAAATACATAAAAATAGATGCATATCAACCTTCCATTATTGTATGGCCACTGATCCATGCCCCAGATGCGACAAAAACACATACAAGTCTGTCTAGAAGTTGAAGCAACATCATAGGACGACTAGATTTATTGCATTCGCAAGTTTCCCTGACTCCACATTAAAATACCATATTTTTTCCAAAAATGCTCCCTTTTTTCTCAAAAATGCCCCTTTTATTAAAATTCAGTGTTAATTTACGTAACCACGAAAGTGTAAATCTGTAGGTACTTTAGGTTCATTATTCGGTAAAATGAAAGGTCATAAGGAATTGCGATTGCAGTTAAAAATATTCATTTAATATTTTATTAAATAGTTATTTGAAAATATTTTGTCTAAAACAGACCCCTTAAAGGGGGAAAATTAATTTGTTTGTTGTCATTGTTGTCAAAATTAAAAACCGACGCGTCGCTGCAAGCATCTTGCTTATAAAGCATATTACGATATTAAAAAATTTTTAATACTTCTTTTAAAATTCTGACATTTGCATCTGCAGGATAAAATATTCACTGCATTTCACTGCTTCGTAATCTCAAATTCAGTATACTTCACTTTATTTTAGAAAGAATTGCTAAAAGCATCCGGCAAAGGGCCGGTTCAATTTTGCGCCAGACTGCAAACATTTGATTTAAAATTATAATTCAACAGATAGTGAATCCTTTGTTTAATCCTCGGGATTGGATACTTAGTTAATAATGATATGAATTCAATAAAGCTTGCTACAAAAACACCAAAAACTTGCTCATGATGCGTGATTTCGTTGGTCGTGAGGTTGAAATGATGCTATAAAATTTGAATTTTGATTGCTTAATTTTGATAGTACTTGAAGTTGCGTTTTTTATAGTGATTCAAATATACCACAGCAAAATGTAATTTTTTGTAATTTATAGTTCTGTTTATTTTTTCGGAGGTTCAGATCCGGCTCGTGATTAAAATTTTATACTTTTACTTAAAACAATTGATTACTAAACAACTTTCTAAGTTACCCTTCAGTACTTTTATGATTGTCATTCAAACACCCCGTCCAATTCAAAGCGTTTTGCCAAGTACCCAGTCTTCAAAAATCATAATCGCCCACATGTCATACATTTTCCAATCTACAATCACAGACAAGGGTAGGGTTGCTATTGCTTTTAGAATACAAAACAACATTTTATCGATTCATATCGCAAATTAAAGGTCAAGTCGATGTAAATTTTACAATAGAGATTGATCAATGATCATATTAATTTTTGTCTTTAGAATCTTATAAGAAAAGTTATAAATAACTTGCCAAGTTGTAGCGAATAGGACCACCGTAGTATAGGATACCGTAGCTGTTAAATCACCCAAAATAACCAAAAGTGACAGAGATCGATATTGAATCAATCGATTCCGCACTTCGTCATCATAGAATATCACCATCACTACCGGCCCAGCTCCCGTTCTATTTATGCGACAATTTGCCGACCCCGATGCGAGCCAAGACGATTTTATTGTCTACGAGTGCACGCCCCGGCAATTGTTCAATTGTAGTTGTTATCTATCGGATGTCACATGATTTCAGTACTTTTAACACATTATATAAGCACTGGATCTCGGAATGTGAAAACAGATACTATATAATATTCTATCGCTATCTCAACTGATGAATAGAATAAAAATGCTAATAGAATAAAGTCAAACCTAGACTTGACATAGAATCTTAACTCTAAAACTCGAGACAAATGCCAGATGTTTAATCACCGACAAGTATGCAGTTGGCTTGTTGATCAAATAGTAAAGGATCATTATCATTAAATCATTAAATATGATGATTGCAAATGATTTAAAAACAAGATAAAGGAAGAAAAATAATATAAAGATAAAGATGAGTTTGTTGAAGAAGCCGATCAACCGACATAATCCAAAGAACCAGTTATATGAGAAGACAATGACTTAGTTACGTCAAATGAAAAACTGGGTAACGTAAAAGAGCGTATCGTTGGTAACTTTTGGTAGAGCATAATCTTGAAAAACACCTAAAACACCTAGCAACTACATAAAGAATACTGAAAACAACTAGCATTCATCAACGAAGTACTAGGATTCAGCTGACGAGAAATAATACCATGATAAAACTCATTTCAAATTACTTCCAAACCTAAATAAAATTTTAATCTAAATTGTGGGCAGCTTGAGTAGTCTCATAAGTATGATGAAAAACGTTAAAGTCAATTAACGAGTAATAGGTACTTAGCTGCGGAAAATATAAACGAAGCACCTGGATATTTTAAAGAGCATCACGAGATTAATTTTGTCAGCGAATTATTCTTTTTATAATAGGCATTATTATTTTCAATTAAATGTCACCAAGTTTCACCATTTTAAAAATTAGACTATTAAAGTTATTTTGTTGAAAAGGTCTTCAATGTTAATCATATAATAATTTTTACAAACATACCATTTTGACGAGAAAAACATAAGCTGTCCATTCAAACGATGATCACACACGAATATAAAACAAAAATCAACCATTGGGGTTATTAAATTCATAGCATTGACGGTGGTCACGACGAGATATGGACAACATAATATTATATTATTTAAGTCATAAAAATTAAAGACCCTATTTAAAAAAGGAAATAAAACTACCACCTACAAAGCCCATTCAAAAATTACCACCAATAATTATTCCTAAGGTGATCAAAGCAGTAATAATGACTGTTTGGAATAAGAATTAGCCATTATAAATCCACAGGTTGATATAAAGTACATCGATACTAACGCGGGCTACAAAAGAAACAAGGCAAAGGAGAAAAAAGGTTAATATCTCATACGCAGGATGTGCCTGTCTGTTCGATAAAGATTGCTATTTAACATGTTTTTGCCATTAATTGTACAAATAGATGACAACCCAACCACTGATTAACAGTATGATGGTCTGGATTGGAATGCACTCCTTACAGTAATTATCAATTAAAACTTTGGTAAAGCTTTAGATGCAAATAACTGGTAACTACGTTGCACAATAATGCTTCGTTTAGTACTAACTGAACGTCTTCCAGCCTTCCAGTCTTCTGGCTGATGGAAATGATAATTGTCATAGTTGTTGAATAAGCTAACTTACTATAAGTAAGTACATTTGTCTATTCTGCGGCTAAACCCAGAGCAAAATTATGGATCAGTCATAATTACTTCGATAGATGAGTGCCATGCGGCTTCAATATAATTATAATATCTATTTTAAGGGCGTCAAGAGAGTATTCCATACGAAACAACCTCATTTCGTATTTACCTCACGTCCAACACGATGTTAGAACCATACATCAGACCCTCGGCACAACAAATCGTTTCTCGTTTTCAATCGAATCGAGACATTCAAATCGATTCCAAAAAACGAGACTCATATCAATGAAGAAAGTAATATTGAAGGTACAAATGAGAATGATAACCGAGTGTTAAAAAAATATTTTTATATTTAAATCTAAGTGTTCTATCCGCATGAAGTTAAGGTTCAAAATACAATGTATTAGTAGTGTGAAATTGATATTAGGGTCGGCGGCAAAAAGCACGATATCGGAAAAGGAACGAGTCTCCGAGAGAGATTATGTAAACAAGTGGTTTTCCTGTGCTAAGAAGTTTGCAGGGAAAGTGGAACTTGAGAACAAAACTTACAAGGTTCGATAAAACGAGTTGGGACAGCTGAATACTAAGTTTAAAAGTTTATATTGGAGAGCGAAAACAATTTTTCGTATCATACAATTATGTATTAGAGGTATAATTAAAGCAGATTATTAACGTGATAATTATATAGTAATTTTATACAGTAAAAAGAGGATAATGAAGCTATTTTAAGAGCATGAAGAATTAACAATTTATTACTCCATAAGCCCATACAAAATAACGCAAAAGATAGCCTAGCTAGATCTTATTAATATTTATGAACATGCGGTGAATTATTTATGAAACGTAACAAACCAGTGCTATATTCAGTCTTCTTAAATTTTATTTATTTGAACCTTCTACGTTATTATTGGTAAAATTAAAAATAATAAACAATAGTAGAGTTGCGAGAGAAAGTACGATTTCAGCTAATGGAACTGTATACCTACCTAATAGAATCGAAGAAGCCTAATATTAAAGAAATAATGAGGACTGGCCTGTTAGCTCAGTTGGTAGTAGCTCTGCCTTCTGGACTATAGCTTGTGGGTTCGATCCCTCGGTTCGATCGGGTGGAAACCCAAGACAAACATTTGTGTGATAGACATCGATGTTTGTCTATGTATGGATTTAATTTACAAACAAAAAGTATGTAAGTATTCTATCAGTTATCTGGTTCCCATAGTACTATGCTTAGTTTGGGGCTAGATGGCGCTGTGTGAAATGTCCAGTGTCCACACATATTTGTTTATTTATTATGAATGTCAAAGTAAATAGAAAAGATATAAGCAACTTAAATCAACCAATAAAAATGAGCAAAGGTTTCTTTGTTGGCCTGAGAGAAAATGGCTCATCAAGTTATCAGTGAGCTTTATGTTTTGATATATTATAAACCTGCTCAATGAAGGTAAAATTTTGTATAATATTAAACAAAATACACTGTTTGCAATACTTAAGCTGAAATAATCATTGAGTAATGAATAATGATAAATGGTTCAAACCGAAAACACAATTTATTGCAGCCAAAATTAAGTCTAATATTATAACTTCTGCTAAGTAACAAACCATATTCACCAAACATCTATAGAAAACTTAACAAAAATATCCTAGGTCTGTGAGAAAACTACAAACAGCACATGGGAAAGTCAAATATAAACGCGCATAAATTACGCCAATACGGATAAATAACATCAAACGCACGCGGTTTATACGGCTGGCGGTATATCAAAACAACTGGATGCAATAAACTTATGCCTCATAGTATGTTGGAGTCAAAAGCTGGTGTCGAGGTCAATGCCAGTATACCACCTGAGCCAAATGCTGTAGAAGATAATATAACTCAAATAGTTCAAAAGACATACAAATTATTAACGCTTATCCAAACTACCTGGAAAGCTACTTTTGATGTTGTATATTTTTATGGCATTAATAAACATAAGTGAGTACTTCCTGCATGCAGCACTGTACGCAGTACAACAACAACAACAATGAGCTTTATATTTTTTTTCTTGCTAATAGGTTTGTCAGATAGTCGAAGAAAAAGACTGCACCGATCCCAGATCCCAAGAAGTCAAGAAGAAAATGATTATGATGAGGTTGAGGTTTATTTAGATACCACGACGCAATTTCCAAAGAAGCCAAACCGATTCTTTGGCCATTGAGTCATCTGTATTATGATACATAAATACGAGTGTATGAACTTAAAGATTTGTTTTATCATTCATTACATAGCAATATCATTTACTTTTATGGATACGGACCCGAAGAATAAAAAGATACGTCAGTATTCAAGTTTATTCTTTTAACGTGTGCCTAGCACTTGTTACTTTTTCAAACTGCATCATAGAACACACAGTTCCATACAATCATGGTTTTTTTATTATCTAATTAACAGATTATCTTAAATTAGCCCTGTAATACCTCGTGTTAAACGATCCTATTCAATTGAAGTAATTTGTGGGATTTTTCTAGAGAACAAAACGTACAAGTATTCTAAATTTACGACTGTGAACCAAAAATTACGAGATGATAATAATTATGATTTAAGCTTTTACGAGTATTAGTGATATGGTTCTCAACGAGTAGGCCTATTAACCAAGTTAATAAAGGCCTATTTCACGACATATTTTTTAAATTTTGCATAAAGTTTATGAGGACCATCCTTGCATTTGAAAATGTTATTGCCGTCGCTCTGCTCTCCACACAGAGACACTAGAGCCCATGAGTGAACTAACCTACATTGTAGCGTTTCGAGCGCCAACGGTTTTCACTCTCTAAGATATTGTAAAAACTTAAAAAAGGAAGATGGACAACACATAAAAAACATCAAAATCGGATAATATTTAGAGATAAAAAAGCGTTAGCACTTTTTGCATCGACAAGATGAGGTGTATACGCTTCTCTTAAGAATCCCCTACACAAAAATACCCTCTAAATAGCTAGGAACACTTAGAGCAAGTCACTTTTCAAACAAACAATAAACTGGTGTTTACGATGCCATAGAAAGCCTCTGTTTGCGTCGAGGAATTAAAAACCCTGCAAGCAGATCCAAATCAGGTAGACTATAGACACTAAAACATTTACCTAACACAATAAGGAGCGGAAAATATTTATGGCGTGCGTTGTTTGTAAGATGTAATTTGTACCTTAAATAATAATTAGGCAATGTGTAAAAACATGTACCTGCTCTGGAACAGTGTGTTGTTTGCGGGCTTGCGGTGTTCGCGCACATGTGGAACAAACTATTTATTTGGTCCAAAGAACTTGATCGTGGTTTTGAATTTAAAAATACATTCTAATTAGCATTTCCATATAATATAGAAGTAAAACCCTTCATTTATTTAAGTAATAGGTCAATAAACTAGAAACCTTAAATTTCATGAACGTACAGTACATTATTTTGTAAACAGGAATAGATACTTGCTATAAAGATATTATAGTCCTTAAAATTTTAGCAACCAGTGGGACTTGAACCGGGCTATAATATCTTTATAGATACACCTTAAGTGGGGTTTACACTTTAAAAATCAATTCCATGATAGGAGTGCTTTCTGTCTAATACTACGACCAATTTTTTTCTTGCTAAGCATAAACAAAACATTTTTGTGACAATACACTTAATGTCAAATTACAAATAATGTTGTAAGGGTAGTAAATTTTCGCTTTTCGTAAAGCTATATCAGACGATTTGGTCTAAAACCAATGGGAGCCGATGGATGCAATGTAAAAAGCAAGCAACCGCTCAACGTAGTGACACTCTATGGAGGTCATAAGAAGCGTATGTTCAGTACTTTAGGCTGTTGATGAACCAAAGCGTAAATTTAGACTTAATACTTATATAGAATAGGTTCAATGGATACTTAAATTTAAGACATGCAAAGTAGAAAGTGGCTTTGTTCATAATTCGATATGTGGTCGACAAAGTGTGCGACTACCCCTAAGTACATGTACTATTATTTATTCTGTGCCCTAAGTAGTATCGCGTGTTTCGGCAGACGTTGCAGGCGATAATTATGTTACGGCAGATGAAGGACTGCGAGTCATTGTCAGTAAATCGACTGCCAAGAATAGTGGGGTATTATGTTTGAAGGTAAGTGTGGAGAATTGGAGATTCTCTTTTACGTTTCGTTAGTCAGAACGAAATGATAATGATTTGTTCGTTTGTATTCATTGAAAGGTCTAAAGGTCTTTGATTGAATCTCCCGACCAATTTAAGTTTTACAAAGAATTGGACCCTTTTAATAGTTTTTTAGTCTTTACATTTAAATTGGATTTTAGGTCTTTTGGAAAGGTTCCATTATAAAATATGCAAATTGTGCGATACTCAGTTTTAATTTTATATTTTAACGTAGTTCCATTTTCGAGAATACAAACGTTATGCGTTTTCCATAAAGCTTTAAGGTCCAAGGATAAAAATCCCTTAGGTAATTAAAACAAACCGAATTCTTAAATTTATATACCTGTTAAAAGTGAAGTAAATCACTCACGTCATTATATTTTAGCTCCAGTAAGGATATGACAAGAACTACCATGTAAAGGTAACACTTTGGTAACTACTGATTCAGACCACATCCATACTTACCTCACAGTCATCTTAGATAATCACCTGAAACTTAGATCCAACCTTATGTCCATAGCATAAGGTGTCAATCACAACTTTGTCAACAAACTCGAGACGCAGGCTTCGTAAATTCAAATTTACTTTAACGGAATAGGGTTTAAAATAAGTTGTTTTCGTTTAATTGTAGATCGCTATTATACCTACTCATTTATAAGCAATTTTAGTGCATGACCAGATAACTTGTGTCATCATTATAGCAGTGTTTGCACCCAAGGTTGAGTTGTTTAAGTATTAGACTTTATAATGCTTTGCGCACATTCGGTTTTTTTAGTTGATTACGACGACGACTAATCTGAAGATTACCATCTAGACTTTAGAGAATCTCAATATTGCATCTTTCGTCTTTTGAACGACTTCAGTCTAATACGTTAGCTGGGTTACGGGCTTTCTATAACATGAATAGTGTTTTTCTTGTATGCTAAAATGGGCATACGTTTGACAACAACTCACCTGATGGTAAGTGACGAAGTTGTCTAAGGTGGAACACGTTTGCCCATGATATGCCCATTCACTCTTGACTTGAAAAGACCCAGGTGTAGGCTCTAATCCACAACGTGGCCAAGGTGGCAGGACTTTTCTGCAAAGTTCGTCTAGGTAGGTACTACCGCTTTGCCAGTTATTCTGCCGCCAAGCAGTAGTGTGCAAGCACTACTGCGTTCCGGTTTAAAGGGCATTGTAGCTAGTGAAATTACTGGGTCACGCGTAACTTTAATTTAGATTTCAGAGTGACACTGCAATCTGTAATGGGCGGCCGTGACGCTTAACACCAGGCGAACGACTAGCTCGTCACGTCACTTAATCGCATAAAAAGAAATATAAAAAAAGGGCGGTGGATGACACATGTTCTCGACTGTTGTGATGCTTGTGCATGCCAGTTTCCTCGAGATGTTTTGCTTCACCATTGTAAAAGTGAGTGCAAATTCCATACATAATTAGCTTGGAAAGTCTTTGGAGCAGGGCTGGGTGGGATTCGAACCTGAGGGCGTCGGTTTGAAAGTGGCACGGGTTACCGCTGTGCCAAAGATTATATGGGTAATCGAATTTTCATCATGGCAACTTGATTGAGGTAATCAAATTGTTAACTTCTATAAACAGTACCTAATTAAAATCACTGCCAAGCACATTATTTTAATTTTCATTATTCACTGAAGTCAATATTAAAGTAGTGAGTGTGCACAGGTAGTAAATTTTTTTAATGCCGGGCTCTTGGCGTACAATGGTTAATTGTGTTGCACCATAGGTAGTCTGGTTAAGTGATTTTTAATTGGGCGGTTAAGTGATAACCATTGTATGTTTTTTATAAGTGTATGTACCTAGTTATGTAGTTTCAGAATGGCAAATATACCAATTCATTTGTGCTGTCGTATTTTGTTGTAAAAGATTAATGTATAGGTAGACGATGAACGATTATTATAGAGCTATTATAGAAGGTAACAAAGTTTTGTATATGTTATTGGGAGAAAGGTAATTAATAACTATAATTTAAATAAAACCGGCCAAGTGCGAGCCGGACTCGCGCACAAAGGGCTCCGTACCATTAGTTATAAAAACGAGCAAAAAATCACGTTTGTTGTATGGGATCCCCTAAAATATTTATTTTATTCTGTTTTTTAGTATTTGTTGTTATAGCGGCAACAAAAATACATCATCTGTGAAAATGTCAACTGACTGATTATCATGGTTCATGAGATACAGCCTGGTGACAGACGGATAGACAGACAGACAGACAGACGGACGGACAGCGGAGCCTTGTTAATAGGGCCCATTTTACCCTTTGGGTACGGAACCCTAAAAACCACCAAAATTTATCGAATAATCATTGAGAAACTCATTATTTCTTCAACATAGCAGTACCCTGCAGTACCCATGCAGTACTGGTTTTAAAACTTTCAGTAGTATCACAGTTACTGAAGAAGTTACGACTATGGATTAATAAACCAAGCAAGTTATCAAAGTCTCTTGGGCTTTCTAAGTTTTTTATGTAAACTGTATATTAAAGACGTGATGAGCTAGTCATTCGCATGATGTTAAGCGTCACGGCCACCCATAACAGTTGCAAAGTTAATGTACGGATTTCAGTCCATTGATTAAAAAATATGATTTATAGCCGTATCGCCTGCTTCGAATAATCAATAGATTAACTTTAATGGAAAAGAAACCGCTCGTGATTCATATTTTGCCTTTACATTAAAATTAAACTCATAAAAAATGTTAGAAAAATGCTGTAAAAAAACAGAGTATTCTGTTAGGATTTTAAGTTGCTTAAGATAATAGGGCTTTAAGTTTTCGTACAGTCTTCAGTCACTAATTAAGTTTTTAGATAAATTGAGTATCGAACTTTTTACTAATTAATTAAAGAAGGTTTAAGTAAATTTAGATCTTGGATACCCAGGATCTACGTCAGAAGTAAGTAATTAATCACAAAAATGTTCTGAATTCTTAAGAGCTTGTCTTAAATTAAAATTATAATTTATACTCCTATTTTGAAACTAAGAGACAATATTGTTAATATAATACTCCCATATGAAAACAAATGAAGCATAATATACAAACGCGTAAATTCCATTCAGCGAATTTGAACTAATTATAGATTTAATAAATTTATTATACGACACTGATGGCGTAATGAATAAATAAAATATGAATATTTCTGGACATTTACCACAACGCCATCTAGCCCCAAACGAAGCAAAGCTTTTACTAGAACCAGATAACTGGTAGAATACATATATACTTTTTGTTTGTAAGTACATAATCTATGTATATAAAATTCTAAACTGATTTCAGGAATCAACGCACAGCCCAAACCGCTGGTCCTAGAGAGTTGAAATTTGGAAGGTGTATTCTTTGTGAAGTGTAGTGATTCACTAAGAAGGGATATTTCCAAAATCCACCTCTAAGGGGGTTTGTTGTTCTTTATGAAGTATAAAAATCCACTAAGAAGGTTTTACAAACCTCTGAGGGGAAGAAATGGGGTTTTACGTTTTTATGATTTTTTTATTCTGTGGATCGATTAGTTTAAAACTTACTGTGTATACTCTTTAGTTAAAATAAATTGAGTGCATGTCACGGTTTCATGTACATTACCTCCCGTCAGGGTCAAACTGGGTTTCAAAATTTTTTCTATCGAAATCTAAAAATCAACGCACAGCTTAAATTGCTGGTTTTAGAGAGATGAAATTTGGAGGGTGTATTTTTCGTGAAACTTAGACATCCGCTAAGAAATGTTTTTGGCATTCCACCCTAAAGAAGGTAAAATGGGGGTGGCATTATCTATGAAGTATTTTTATTCTCTGGGTCGATTGACTCTAAACTTAATATACATACTCTCCCATTGAAATTATGAGATATGTGTAGCACAGTTTTTACAAAATCATCCCCCAACGGAGTTAAATAGGGATTTGAAAATCCCACACAGATGCATGGGTATGTCCCCGTCTGCTCCCATGAACGTCTCCCACGCAGTGGCAGATGGTCTCACTTACGGGCATCCGCCCCCGCGGGGTGATTGGTCATAGTAAAAAAAAGGTGGTTAAAACCGCGGGGAGTCGATGGATGCAGGAGGCAAGCAGCCGCTCAAAGTGGCAATCTGTGAGGGAGGCCTATGTCAAGCAGGGGATGTCTTCAAGCTGATGATGATGACTATTGGTCGAAACTTTGAAAACTTTACTTGAAAATAAAAGAATAATCGACTAAACTAAAGGTTTATTGACCTTTAATCAATCAAAATCAATCGGACATACAAAAAAACATTTAACCACTCTTTTTTTGTTGCACAACGACTAATGAACTAACAATATAGCATTTTTATTTAAACAAGCAACAAAAAATGTTCACGGAGAATTTTTGAATTCGATTTGTACCTTTTGAAACGGGTCCAAATGAACTATGTTTGACGAATCGAAATTAAATGCTGTTTTTTTTATATTTTATAAAGCGTTGATGAATTCAGATTATACGTTTTTAAATTGGTGAATAATAAATTTGGTAAGTAATCAATTTTTAATAAAATAATAATTGAGAAGTAAGTTATAAATCTCTTGATGAAATATTAACTATGAGATTTTTTGAGTCTTACAACTCAAATTAAATATTATTAGTCATGAGGAGATCAAAAAAACTGTTTAGAAATGAGTTACAACATCTTTTATTAATGTCATTAAATATAAAAAACTTTTATATATAAAACTTTATTGATGTTCTTATTAACTTTCAGATCATTGATGTATCTAGTACATACTTTGTTTGGTGAGGATAAAAATGCTTTCAAACCTACGGGTTACTCCTCCAGTACCCCGATCCCCGAGACCCCCGTCCCGGAGGACCACGAATACGATCAATTTGGTTACATTTCTTTTCCTCTTTTTTTCTATGGTTTTCAACTTGTACGGTGGACACAAAAAGGGCTTATACGTGTGTTGCGCGCACGGTTATCATTCATAACTTCATTTTCATTATGAATGTAATGTAGAGGTATTAGTTTAGTCCGCCCACACTCCACGGGGTAAAAAAGCTCGTTGTTGACAGTTTTCTTCTGTGTTCATCTACATACAGTGTGATGTAATCTTACTGGTTCAGTATCCATGTTGAAAAGATCGAGTCTAGTTTGACAGTTTTATTTAAATTATCTCACAGTCAAGTACCTAATTATAAGGTAGGTAGGTACTAGACGGACGGTGGCGTTCTCTGGGAAAGGCCTATGTTCAGTAATAGACGTTTTCAGGCTGTTGATGATGATGATGACGATGATAATGATGAAAAAGCGAATGACGTGCGCAGTGCACAGTGTCACGCAACGCTTTATATTTTAGAGTTCCACGTGGAACTTCAACTGCTATGGGCGGCTGTGACACTTAACATCTGACGAACGTAAAGCTCATAACGTCATTAATTTCCAAAAAATCTTTAAACTTGAAAACTTAAAAATTTACACTTTGAACCAGTTTCCAAGTTTTTCCAGTAGGTAGTGGTGGCTAGTTGCATTTACCTATGATTGTATTATCATTTATTTTAGTTAGTGTAAAGAAAAGGTGGGCACATTGCCCGTTGACAAATGATTTCCAAAGTATTGCCAACATAAAAGAGCTAATAAAAAGATATAAAATAAATCCTGAACTAATCGCCATCGCAATTTTAATCATCAATTAAATCTAGTCCTGTTCTCGCCTTACCTGAAGCAGAAAACTATCTATTAGTATAATAATCACGCATTTAATTGCAGGCAAAAAAACTGATTGCCATCGGTTCTAATTGTTGGGCGAGATGCACTGGAACCAGCAACTGGAACCAGCATTGGGATGCTGGGAGTGCTGGGATGTAGGATATATGGATGATATATAGGGATGTATGAGGACAACTAGGGGTAAAAGAGAGACGTATTTGGCAAATGATCACGTGAGCAAAGAATCTGGGTCGGCAAGAAAAAATCCTAATAGTACCTCCAGAAGTAATACTGTTAGCATAATGGAATAAATACTGTTACAGCCTATTTGCTACTGTCAATGACACATCAAATAAAATATATAAAAATACTTGTTTTCCATTATTATTTTTTTGCTAAAATAATTAATAATAACGCTCAACGATCACATACATAGATCCTGGACCCTAACTAGGATTCCCTGTATCTAAGGACTCGGGAACTACGAGGACCATGGTCCTACAACACCCAGACACAGAACAAGTATTTGGGCTTATTTCATGTGCACAAATACTTGTCCTGTCGCGGGAGTCGAACCCGCCGCCTCCGGGCTATGAGCCGACCTGCTCAACCACCACACCACAGAAGCTGTCATCAATAATAGCACGTATTTGTTTCAGGCGTTTAAAAAATAAAAAACACAAAAAAATACATTTTGTATATACTAAATTTTATCTATTCAGCGGTTAAGATTGATAGACTCATATAATTATTTTTATGTAAATTTATACTTATGATTTGTAAGATAATGTTCATCGGTCCTCCGCTTCTGTCATAAATAAACTGATAAGCACATAAGCACGTAATGTATCAAAGACATGTAAGAAACACCTTCAATAAACGCATTATTTTTAATCACGTTAGTGTACCTGCATCCTAGAACGTCTATGCTTTCCTCGCGTGACACAGTAGATAAATTGTGCTTACCATTTGCCATTAAAACTACTTAGGACTGAGAAAAGGAAATTAAATGATATGAATCGTTAAAGCCATAACGATAACAGTAATAAGCGAGTCCAGTAATACGTTTTGTTTATAAGAAATGAATAAACGATTTCAGGTTCACGCTAGCGTTGGTTTTGGTTGAAAAACGAATTAATCACAAACGCAGACTTGGCATAAATTGAGACGTAATCTAAAAGAAAATTTTTGCCAAAATTAAAAAAAACACATTCTTTCATAAACTAAAAAAAAAGAAGTGAGCAAACGGTTGCATAGATTTATTGTACCATAGATAGCTAAGAAGTTTTTTAACTCTCATTGCAAGTCTCAATCATGTTATGAATGACCAGGTGGAATTGTTATAAAAAAAAAACTATTTTATAGTTCTATGAAGATGTTTATGGTTAAAAAAATTCATAGGTATAGATATATATCTACTTCCTTAGCAAACGTGTTAAAATTGCACTCTATTTTTTTATTGCGCAGAACTTAGTTGTCATTAGTTAGTTGAGCAGAGTTTATAAATGTTAAATCTATTCCAAGGTATTTAAAGTTTTATTCTATTTAAATCACAATTTACTCAGTTACAAAATGTACGCAAATAAATCTGCCTCAATTAACGCATTAAGTCCACAGTACCTACGCTCTACAATCTTCACCGAACGCAGTCCATAGCATAAGCTCATAAATACTCACAAGCTTCTAAGCGAGGACCGCAGCTGCCCAACCAGTTATAGCAGATCGAGCATCCAGACTTACCTGAAATACAAGAAAAACCATTGATATAGGCAACCTGTTCTAGTTAGGTTCGATAGTGAAAATAAACAAGTTGGTACCGTGGGAACTTCGTTAAAAGTAAAAGCTAAAAAGTTATTAAACTACAAAAGTTAGATAGAGTTTAGATTACTTATACAGATATCATAAAATATTATATAAGTATAAACCAATGAAACTACTGGATAAGACAAAACTAAATTCAGTAGGTATCTCCAAGACCCAAACTTAGACATCATCATCATCATCAACAGCCTGAAGACGTCCACTGCTGAACATAGGCCTCCCCCAGAGCACGCCACCTTGAGCGGCTGCTCGCCTCCTGCATCCATCGGCTCCCCGCGGCTTTCACCAGGTCGTCGGTCCACCGAGTGGGGGGCCGGCCTACGCTGCGTCTTCCGGTTCGTGGTCGCCACTCGAGAACCTTTCTTCCCCATCGGTTGTCAGTTCTACGAGCGATGTGGCCTGCCCATTGCCACTTCAACTTACTAACTCTAAGAGCTATATCGGTCACTTTAGTTCTCCTGCGGATCTCCTCGTTCCGGAGCTTATCTCGCAGGGAAACACCGAGCATAGCTCGCTCCATAGCTCGCTGCGCGACTTTGAGCTTACTAATGAGGCCAACAGTAAGAGACCATGTCTCAGTTCCATAAGTCATCACTGGCAACACACACTGATTGAAAACTTTCGTTTTCAGGCTCTGCGGTATTTTGGACGAAAAGATAGGACGAAGCTTCCCGAACGCTGCCCAGCCGAGTTGGATTCTTCGCGCCACCTCTTTGTCGAAGTTGGACCTACCTAATTGGACAATCTGTCCTAGGTAGACATACTTGTCGACTACTTCGAGAGTATCGTTCCCAACAATTACCGGTATAGGTGGAACATGAGCATTAGACATGATCTTTGTCTTGTCCATATTCATCTTAAGACCAACCTGCTGGGAGACTCTACTGAGGTCGTTGAGCATGGTGCTAAGGTCCTCGAGCGATTCCGCCATTATGACTATATCATCGGCAAAACGAAGGTTAGTGATATACTCGCCATTTATGTTGATGCCAGATCTTTTCCACTCCAAGAGCTTGAAAACATCCTCCAATGCGTTTGTGAACAGTTTCGGAGAAATAACGTCTCCCTGTCTCACGCCTCTTTGCAATGGAATTTGTTCCGTACTCTGGTCCTGTAGTCGGACTGACATAGTGGCCTTACTGTACAAACACTTCAAAACTTCGATATACCTATAGTCAATTTGGCATCGCTGCAAGGACTGCAGCACCGCCCAAGTCTCGATTGAATCGAAGGCTTTCTCATAGTCCACAAACGCTAGGCATAACGGCCGATTATACTCTTCGGTCTTCTGTATAATCTGGCGCAGCGTATGGATGTGGTCTATGGTGCTAAAGCCTTTTCGGAAACCGGCTTGTTCGGGAGACTGGAATTCATCAAACCTGCGTGCGAGACGATTCGTAATGACTCTCGAAAACAGCTTATACACATGACTCAAGAGCGAGATGGGCCTATAGTTCTTCAATAAGGTGTTATCGCCTTTTTTGAAGAAGAGCACCACCACGCTCTTGTGCCATGCCTCTGGCGTTGTACCTTCAAGGATGACAGAATTAAATAACTTCTGGAGGACTAAAAGTACCGGTCTACCACCCGCTCTCAGAAGTTCGGTCGTAATTCCATCTTCACCTGGTGCCTTGTTGTTTTTAAGCTGTTTGAGGGCCATTCTAATCTCGTACAGGCTGACGTCCGGGATATCTTCGGTATAGTGTCGGACTAACTTGGCTCTGATGTCCTGAGCTGTGTTAGTAGCGGGCTTACGTGTCGAGGTGTATAACTGTCCATAGAAGTTCTCGATCTCTCTCAGAATCTCAGGCTTGGATGAAATGACGCTACCATTTTCGGTCTTCAGTTTTGTCATTTGGTGTTGCCCAATAGACGAATCCTTTGCGAACACTTTAGAGCCTTGGTTCCGCTCAATTGCGGCCTCAATACGTGAAGTACTAAGAGCACGCAAGTCGTGTCGCAAGGAACTCCAGATTCGTCTATTGAGTTCACCGTAGGCTGACATATCAACTGAAGACTGCAGCTTCATTTCGCTCCGGTCGGCCATTAGCTCAAGAGTTTTTTCTGAGAGCTTTTGAGTCTTCTTTCGGCGTTGGGTCTTAAAGAATTTCGATCCAACAGCTTGGACAGTTTCCACCAACCCGTCGTTTAGCTCGTCCACTGTGTTACAGTCGGCTAGGCACTGGAAGCGATTTTGGAGTTCCAGCTGAAAGCCTTCGGGGTTTTGGATTTGGACAGGATTTGGACGGAGCGTAGACTTCACCAGACGTGACCTTTCGAGCTTAACATTGATATTCAATGTGCCTCTAACAATACGGTGATCGCTACCGGTTTTCACCTTGCTGATCACAGAGACATCATCGAATATGTGCTTCTTGGTCGTCATGATGAAGTCTATCTCATTTTTAGTGGAACCGTCGGGACTTATCCACGTCCACTTCCTGGATGGCCGCTTCTCGTAGAAGGAGTTCATCATAAAGAGTCCCTCCTTCTCCATGAAGTCAGCCAGCCTCTGTCCTCGAGGGTTCCGCTGCCCGTATCCAAATGGCCCCACTCTCAGCTCATCGCTATTCCTTGTGCCCAACTTCGCATTGAAGTCTCCCATCACAACGGTGAAGTATGTTTCGGAAGTATGCATGGCTTCGGATATGTCCTCATACATAGCTTCTACTTCATCGTCTGAGTGTGCCGATGTCGGCGCGTATACCTGTATAACCTTCAACGAATACCGTTTGGTTATTCGGAGTACCAGGTACGCTACCCTGGCCGACACACTGTCGACTTTGACCACGTTGTTGACGAGAGACTTGCGGACGAGAAACCCGACACCCCCTTGGGAGAGTTGGTCTCCCTCCCGGTAGAAGAATAAGTTACCGGAATTTAGGATTATCGTGTCCTGTCCCTGTCTTCGGACTTCTGACAATCCCATTACATCCCAGCGTAACTTACCCATCTCCGCCTCTAGCTCGACCATCCTTTCGTCAGCCTTCAGTGTGCGCACGTTATGTGTTGCCAGGGCCAGGGGTCGTCGTTGGGGTTGGTAGCCGGGCGTCTGCCGGGGATTCTTCGCACCCCTTGCCCTGCCGTTACCGTGGCCGCTACCGTAGCCACGGGATAGCAGAGCTGCCGGGGACTGGGGGCCGTTTTTATTTGTGCTTGTCATTAGGGGGGGGGGTTTGCCATAATCACCACGCTTGGCAGGCGGCTTGGTGATCGCAGTAGGTGAAGATTGATTGCCACCAAGACCGAGGGGAACGCTGCGACCCATTCCCTGGATATTCCCTTAGCCGCCTTCTACGGCACCCACGGGAAGAGATGGGGTGGTCCTATTCGTAACCGGGACCACACGGGACCGTAACCGGGACCACACGGGACAAACTTAGACATTCATTAGTTATTTACCCAAACACATAAAAATCTTAAATCCAAAACTTCTGAAATTTTGGATGTTTCAAACCAACCTCATGGAGGTATACTAACCCTTTTATTATGTGGGTTAAGAACATCCAACATTTCAAACGAACCTCACTAAAATGTTGAAAAATAGAATAAAGTTTTCTTTCTAACTCATCGATGTGCCAAAAGCTACATAATAGGCTAATGTCCTACTATTTTTTAATTGCATAAATCAATAATATTCGTCAAAAAATAAACAGTCGTGAAAACAAAAATTAAATATCTCAAGAAATGACAAAGTTACAAGCATTTTAAAATACAGGAATAGAAAGAGACAGCTTAAGCATGCAGTGACGTCACTCTTGCTCCTTCATAGTACCTCATTACAAGCTGCGGTAGCTTTACATACAGTCTCTTTGGCATGTGACTTCACAACGTGCGTTTTCATAGTAACTGTTGGGAATCTCCTGTTTTGCGAAAAAGGGACAGGTGATCCAGAAACTTTAAAAGCTTATTACTCCTAGATTTATTTACCGATTTTACTTATTTTTTCAATTATTGCATTCATTTTTAACATACTTTCTGAAAATAATATTAGACAACTAGCCTATTACGTTGTCGTGATAAGGTTTCTATGGCATAATCTTTAAAAGTAATCAGTCTAATGAACAACATATCTGAACCTTATAAAAACATTATGCTCGTTATGCAGGCATCATCAAATTACATATTTATAATTTTATATCTTTCTTGTGTCTTGTGGTTAATAGTCATCTATCACGGCACCACTTTAGGTAAAAACATAACCACACGTCGATGATTCCATCGCTTTGTCTTCGAGTTTACGTCAGAAAGTTTTTGTACCCATTCTATTGAATTTACGTCCATACGGGTAATTTTAAGTATGTTGCCAAGGACATTTACAGATCGTTAAAATAGGGTTTCAAAAACAGTCGTAAATGAAATGCTCGATAAACTTACAGACAAGTTAAACATTTTCATTCTCAATCACATTGCTAGGGCTAAAAGGTTAACGCATATAAACATAAAGTGAGTCATGGAATCCGAAAGATGTCTTTAGTATAAATAAAATAGATTGTATAATCAAAGGCTTTCCATTACCAACAATATACCAACAATAAACACACATTATATATAGGTCACAACCAAGCACCAAGAAAGTAAACATTTAATACACTTTAAACACACTTCGACTCTAAAAAACATCCCACTCAAGAGAAGAACGGTTCAAAAGACAGAATTAAAACCTTAAGACACCGCATAAAAACAGAGAACAGAAATAAAAACCGAGCGCGCCTTTAAAAGCAGCAGTAGCAGAATTTAATCTAAACGTTTCACGAGATCTTTAAAGCTAGCGTTTAATAGTTGCAAGATTCCCAGAAAATTTACTTTACCAGTTAATGTATGTTATGTGAAGATGGGTATGGAAATGATAACGAATATGTGCATAAATTTCACACCGACTACAATGTTATTTAGAATTAATAATAATGTAAATCCATATTTATAACAATACGTGTAGTAGCTTAGTTTATGCGGCTCAGTGTCAGGATTTGTGTGAAGATAAATGCATAGATCATCGAGTTGTAAAAGCAGTCAATGTTTACACGGTTGTTAACCGTTAATAAACATTGGAATGTTAGGAATTTCATGAAAATAGCACTGGTCAAATCTAAAACCAAGTTATAAATAATAAAGAAAATGATAATTTTGTAAATTTGTATTTTTGTTGTACATAGTGTAGTTTAGCCATTATTAAAAGCGTAAATCTCTAGATAATATACTGTGACATGTTTACAACTACATATGTTTAAATACAATAATAATTTCCAACTATAGAACACGATCAAATATGATTACGCCTGTCGTATAATGGAACCTATAAAATTTAATTCAAATAATTTAAATGACAATAATACATAAACGCACTAGCAATGAAAATATTTATGGACTATATTCCAGCAATTTACATTTATTAGAAGTCCAAGTTTTGTACACAACATCGGTTCTGGGACATAAGAGCAACAGGTTTTGCAAGGTCGTTAACGTATAAGAAGATAAGCAATACACGTCGGGCCTGCGTTATTATGACAGCAAAATCAATAGCTTAGAGGGTGCATCATTTTGATGTTATATAAAATACGTTTTGAAATACAGATAATCAAGCTAAAGCAAATGCGATTGAAGAGAAACTTAACTATAAATAAAATATAGAATCTAAGCTAGAAATGGAAGTTGCTAAGGACAAAAACAGTTACGAAACTGAATCTGATAACAATCTATCAAACACGAGATGCCTTACGAAAGAGGCAAAAAGACGTGAGCAGATGTGTACAAGATTACACTTTTAACTAAAATCATGTAACAAACCTTGAAACTTAGTTAACCTTTATACCGATGACCCAATTGCATATTGCGGAATTAATACAACACGAAACATGAATAGGTAGATCGCATTTATTTTCGAATAATAGACGGTCTGATTGGAAAATTCCCACCGAAATTAAACAATAAATTATCATTATCACAAAATTTAAATAAAGATGATAACACAAAATCATGAACGCATCACAACGTCATGAATAATGATACGTAAGGCACGTACGACTTGTAGTTTAACCAAAGACTTTTAAATGCCCAGAATATATTCACAAAATAATTAACTAGGTAAATGTCTAAACAAATTATAGCTTTGAACACTGAAAACAGACGCTGCTACTGACCATTAATCAAAGTCAGTCATTTCAAACGGTCGTGTTACACAATTCAATTTCTAAAATAATCCAATTTGGCTCCAGTCTTTTCAATAGTATTGAAGAAATGTGTTGCGACGCGATGATTAGTTAGTGTTTGTAGAAATACTATTCATTGTAGTAATTTCAAAAAGGTCTGGCGGGCTCGCGATTTTTAAATGTCCACGTCCAATACAGGAGAGCAGACAAAAGCTTATTACGTAATATTAGCTGTTGTTTGCTGTGTTATGTACCTATTGTTTTACTGTAATCTTGTAAGGTATATTTTTATACATTCATCATCATCATTAACAGCCTGGAGACGTCCACTGCTGAACATAGGCCTCCCCAAGAGCACGCCACCTTGAGCGGCTGCTCGCCTCCTGCATTCATCGGCTCCCGCGGCTTTCACCAGGTCGTCGGTCCACGGAGTGGGGGGCCGGCCTACGCTGCGTCTTCCGGTTCGTGGTCGCCACTCGAAAACCTTTCTTCCCCATCGGTTGTCAGTTCTACGAGCGATGTGGCCTGCCCATTGCCACTTCAACTTACTAACTCTAAGAGCTATATCGGTCACTTTAGTTCTCCTGCGGATCTCCTCGTTCCGGAGCTTATCTCGCAGGGAGACACATACACATTTGTACATTAGATAAAACAAAAAATATTCAGTTTATTAACAAAAAATACATCACCGAAATCTGATTATCTATCGAAATCACCAAATTCGAACATATTCATAACCCCAAGTCAATACATACATTATGAGCCAAATCTGAACCAGGTGTTCCATATAAGGACAAACGTTGGCCATTACATCCGAGCCTAATGTCGACCGGGGTCATATATGGCCTTAGTGGATTCATTCCAGGGACTTTTACGACGCAAGATGCGAAGGGATGCCGGTAGAGGGCGTTAAATTTTTAGTGACCGTGAAATTACGGGAAGTCGCAATTGCTTTAGTGATTGTGAGTGAGATATTTGAGGTAGAATAAGCCTTTAAATTTAATATTTTTAGAGAAACATGCGAATTTGATTTCTTTATATGATCAAAAACGAATAGTTATATAATTATAGTTACTGTACGTGGAAAAGTGAAAAGGTCTTCTTTCTTATCTGTGTTCTACTATAAAAGTATCGCAAGATCAATTATGGGCTATTTAACTTTTTTGCTAATATCTATGAAATAATTCAATACAAAAATTAACATAAATTAAAAAAGTAGACACCACAAAAACGTAATTCAATAGAAAGGCTTAAAATGTTACTATTCCCGGAATGAGTTCCTATTGTAGTTGTTAAATTGCAATAAATAGATTCAGATAAAAGTAGCTATTTCAAGTTAACAAGTTTACTCCAATCGAATCCTTAACTCAGTCAACATCTATCACCTTGAGAGCTGTCTGTCTGGTCTTCACGCAAAATGAATTTAAAGTTCAATGTATGTACCTATATCCAGGCTTATTTACTTCACGTTAAAGTCTACAAAGTAGATAATATTTTTAGTTAGGCAAACCATTGGTGTTTATTGCAAGGGATATGGAGCTCTTAATAGCTGATAGCTTTTTTATCTCGCTCTGTCAAAGTCATCATATTTATTTTAAACTAGCTGAAGCCACAAAACAGAAGAGTATGAATCTGACCTGACAGACGTTATCCTGCCATACAAAAATTCCATTGGAAAAAGTACGTTCACTTAGTAGTATTCCTTAATCAAACAATTTTCCGAGAAACTTTGCAACGTTTTCATTCCTTATAAACTTTATTCGGACTATTACGAACGTTTTAAAACCAAATAGCCAAGTCGGTTCAGATATTCTTAAATCAAATGATGTGCTTGCAAACTAACAGCGTAATAATATTATCATTACTTTTACTGATCTTACATAGCTATATCTTTATGAGTACTATGTCAAATAAAATAATATGTATCTATGGTGAGATATTTATTAAGCTTTATTTTTTACTAATTCTGATTCAGGTTCTAGCTAAATGGTTAGAATTCGGACTGTAAGATGTAGCAACTTTTTCAAATCTCTCTAAAAATCGATATAAAAAAGGAAAGAATGAATTAGATGAAAGAATCAAGAAAGCCTTCGCTCTCCTTGTTTACACAATGGAGGGTATATATCTTATAGTGAAGACTAATGTAAGCAAAAACATTATGGTGTCAACTTCGTGTTTTCGTCAAAACTTTTGCAATTTGTAACCAGGAAGTTTAGTGGAGTTCATCCAGTCATTAATCAGTATGAAGGAACCCTATTTCGTAATAAGGTTCGGTTTTTTCTTTGTTTGATAACAAAAAATAAGATTTTTTCTTATATGATACACAGATATACTAAGTGCGAGTGTTTTAGAAAAACGTTTTAGAAATACCGATCGATTTGATGAAGTGAGTCAGCAATTAGACCAAAAGCTATGTTGTAAGAATCAGTAGGTGCTATTACTTTAAATTAGCTTCCCTAATTGATTTCAAGGGTAAAAGCGTGGAGTAAAAAGCCAATGGACTGTATATAATACTGGCTGCAACCTACGACTTTGTACGCTTGAACTACATAACGAGATTAATTTGTAAAAGAAAAATTTGAATCACAAACAAAGCATAAAAATATATATAAAAATCATAAATACATAACAGAGATCACGATAAATTGCTATAATTGGACACATAAGATTTATACACAAGTGTATGGCTATTAAAGAAACGTGTTTTGAGAAAGGAAGCAGTATGCGTAGTCAAGTGATTTCATCGTCAATTCTTACGTGTGCCTGATTCGTTTGTATTACCTACATAAGGTCAGTCTTCTAGTACGTACACAGCTTCACCTTCAAAAGTATTAAGGCCGTTGCCCTACGGCTATGGTCTAAAGTTAGGTAGCAAAATGTAAATTTATTAAAAATATGCAGTTTGTGTTGAAAATACAGCATCTTAACTGCGCTACTAAAAATATTTATGAAGTCATTAATTTTTTGAATAATGTTATTAATGCTAAAATTATACGTTGCTGTGAACGTTTCATAGCCTCAGTCTCTGATCAAAAATGGAAAAATAACGATTGAGTATAATTAATATACACTTAAAGAAACTATTGTTATCCTTGTCTAGATGATAAATTAGAAACACAAATATAATTCTAGCTTCAGTTTGATTCAAGGACAAGTTTAACTACTTTAGCAATACATGTTTAATTTTTTAAATATAGTAATTTCGTGAGTAGTTTTACAATTACACATCTAGAACCAGTCCATGTAGAGGTATGTCTTAAGCACTAGGTGCTCCAGAAACGAATGGTAAACTGGTTTCTGGCATTTTTCACTATTCTAGTTGTTCTTCATTATTACCTAAATGCGAACATTACGCGGGTGGACTAGGTGGAAGGAGTTTTTTGCAAAATTCGTCTAGGTACACACCGTTTTGCCAGTTATTCTGCCGCCAGGCAGTAGTGTGCAAGCATTGCTGTGTTCCGGTTTGAAGGGCACATTGTAGCTATTGAAATTACTGGGCTGATGAACTGATCTCAGAGTCAAGAAACTTTTTGTAGGCTGTGTGATATCTCAGGATGGCGTGCGCAGTGCGCAGTGTCACGCAAAGCTTAATTTTTTTATGTAAACGAATGACGTGACGAGCTAGTCGTTCGCCTGGTGTGAAGAGACACGGCCGCCCATAACAGATTGCAGTGTTACTCGGAACTAAATTAACTAAACTAAATACTAAATTAAAGTTTGTTTGTTTGTTTTGAGTGACATTACAATCTGTTATGGCCGGCCGTAACGCTTAACACCAGGCAAAAGACCAGCTCGTCACGTCATTTGTTTACATAAAAAAACCTACACAGTACTTTGTTTTTAAAATATATACAGATTTGAGGTTTTATCTGCGTTTTTCGGCGTATTTCTTCTCAAATTTTTCTAAAGCAATTTCCACCAAAAGCACCGGAAAGTTTCCTCAAGAAGGCTATATGCGCCTTTTGAATGACTCTAACCAGTGTATTACTCGAGAACTGGCATCTGGGTCACGGCAACCGCACTCTCCGTCGGCAATAGGGCTCCCCATCTTAGGAGATTATCTGCTGGTTCGCACTGTGCATGGTTTGCGCAAATGGATCTTTTGGTTGAAAATTGTGCTGTGTTTACTTCATTTAGGATTTTTAGATCGAGGAAAAGGATACGATTTTGTTATAATCTACTTTTGAGCTGCACTCGGTTGGGTTACTTGGTCACTAATATAATCTCATGATGGGTACTTTTAAGCAGTTCTTTGATCCAAATATAGAAATTTTAAATTTCCGTAGAGATAAGTTATATAATATGTGGAATTTGCACTCGCTTTTACATAGGTGAAGAAAACATGACACGATGGCGGCATGTTCGAGAATCACAAAAATTCAGCAACACTTGGCCAGCGTGGTAGATTATTCATCATCATTAACAGGCTGGAGACGACCACTGCTGAATATAGGCCTCCCCCAGAGAGCACTACCTTGAGCGGCTGCTTGCCGCCTGCATCCATCTGCTCCCCACGGTTTTCACCTGATCGTCGATCCACCTAGTGGGGTGCCATCCTATGCGGCATCTTCCGGTTCGCGTTCGCCCCTCGAGAAAAATTCTTCCCCATCGGTTGTCAGTTCTGAGAGCGATGTGGCTTGCCCATTGCCATTTTAACTTGGTGATTCTAAGAGCTATATCGGTCACTTTAGTCCTCCCGCGGATCCCCTCATTCCGGATCTTATCTCGAAGGGAAACACCGAGCATAGCTCTCTACATAGCTCGTTGCGCGAGTTTGAGCTTACTAATGAGGCCAACAGTAAGATACCACGTTTCAGTTCCATAAGCCATCACTGGTAACCCACACTGAATACTGTTAGATATCAGTATATCTAACAGTATAACAGTGGAAACGTATTGGGCTGGTGGCAATATCCCAAAATAACAGTTTATCATAATTTAGCATTATGAAAACAACCTGATAAATAATTTCAATCTTAATTTACTTCTTTAGCAGTATCCATAAAATTATACCGTTTTATACAATAAAATGAAAAGTTCTGAGTAATTACCTGTTTGAAGGTCAGTGGCGTGAATAACATACCTAATAGAAAATATCAAGCACAAGTGACATTTATGTTGTTTCTTTTTTTTTTTTTTTGTACTAGTTAATTCACTTTAATAAGTATAACTACAACAATAAAACTAGGTATTCTATAAAACTAAACTAAAACTATAAAATTAACAATATAATACAAAACTAATCTAACAAACCACTACCAGTGGGCAAAGTGCCCAAAATGCTGGCAGCATTGCCACGTTGAATGGCAATGCTTAACCTTTGGCCCAAATAGAGGCCAGCATTTTGGTCACGCGTTGCTTCAACCAGACGCTTACAAAGTTCTTTAAAGACTTTGTGTGCACTTGGTCCCCATGGCCCGAGGGTCTCGACCCCAAAAGGCGCAAAAATAAAACCGCTGTCTAGGTTACTATATTTGCGCCTTTTCAGTTTCTCTGCGGAATCCGCCGCCGCGCCAGCCTTATTTTGTGTCTCGGGAAGATGTGACGGCGCAAGGGTGTCTACACACGTAGCATCCCACACCAAGGGCCGCCCCATCTTCCACGGGATCAAGGTCATTCCGTCGGGTCTTTTACCATCGTCACGTACGAGGCCATTTGGTTCCAAAATAGCTGCGCAATTGGCGCTGGTAAAAGCCCGACGAATTATATCGTTGAGGCTCGCGTGGCGAGGAATCCTCCCTGCACTTCGAATGCAGGAAAGGCCATGGTGACCAAGCTGGTCGACAGCACTACCACACTGGCAGTGGTGTGGAGCAGAGCAAGATGCGCCCAAGCGGAGGGATGCTGCAATTCTGAACGAGGATGAATCCAACAGGGTACCAGTATTCTGCGATGGGAGAGCCTGTAGCCACAAACCCGATTCCCACACCGAAACGGCTAAGAGGCGGGCACGATCTGCGGAGCTTGAGCACGTATGGATAAGTTGATTCCGTACTTGCCCGCAGAGCGGCCCGTCCCAGAGCCTCTGTGAGGAAACAGATTTGGGGATCTCAGTGTTAGGGCAGGCTAACAACCACGCGTTCCTGGCCTCGCCAAAAAAGGTAACTTCTACATTGCCTAGAGATGTGGCAAGAATTTTTTCGGTTAAATTTTGAGTACTATGTACTGAAGACAGAAACGCAGGAAGAGCGACACCAGAGATTGACCGGATACCAAGCCCTCCCATTCGCACAGGAAGTGAAGCTTGTAACCACTCTCGTTCGTGTAAATTTATATTCAAAATAGTTGCCAAAGTGCTCTTTACGATGTTGTCCAGCCTGTGAAGAAGTTCGGTATGTTTCCAGAGTTGAGAACAACGTAAAGTATAAGTAAATTTAGGGACAAAAAGACAGTATCTAATAATGGTAAAAGCCATGTGCGTGTTAATTTTTGCGTGTTGTTTCTTTTTTATATGATAAATTTAAACTTAGATAACGAATACTTACATACTTGGTTTTTATACCGACGATCTGGTGAAAATCACGGGAGCCGATGGATGCAGGATTTGAGCAGCCGCAAGTGATGATTAAAAATGAAATAAAAAAATACGTGCTGTTATTTGTACGTGCCGTCAATAAAAATTGGGGCTCAATCAGTGAGGTGTAATATGTATCATACCTTAATGTTGTCCATTCAGTCAAACTGAGAACCACATCTTTCTTTTCTTCAGCCTTTAGCAATGGTCTAAAAATGTCCGTAACTTCCAAACAAGTCGCGGAACTTTATGTGGGCGTATTTTTAAGAACTTGTATGCGTAGGCATCTAGATTATTTTTTGACGTCAGTGTCTCTCTGGACAAACAAGGGCTGTTTACATTTTGTACGGAATATCGGTATAATCAAGGTCATTGTGCATAACTACCAGCAGCCCGATATTTCATCCGCGTTTCCACAATACTTAATACTCCTTTTGACTCTTTAAAGTCTGAATTTTCAAAAAACACGCCGTAAAAGTAAGACACCCCCCCACAAATCATATCTCTTAGGTCTAACATTTTGGGCTCTATGTAGTCTGCTAGTCATAGTCATCCGGTCACTCGGGAAGAACCAAATGTTTGATTTATATAATACAGATGAAACACAATATAAAGCGCGATGTTATGCAATCGGCCCTCCGAAACATCGATTTCAACCGGACAAATAAGCACGTATAACACGTATTACATTATTAATTCCACGTTTATCAACGTTGAAACCTACACAACTGACCGATATGAAATAACACGTTGACTTCAAAACCGTCACAGCTAGTCGATGTAAACAAAAACGAACAGATGTTTCGTGATGCAAAAGCCGAACGTGTTTGACTTGTTAATATTTTTTATTCTACAATTTATAAGCGATA
Source organism: Ennomos quercinarius (assembly GCA_910589525.2). Lineage (NCBI taxonomy): Eukaryota > Metazoa > Arthropoda > Insecta > Lepidoptera > Geometridae > Ennomos > Ennomos quercinarius. Next base: position 3,334,400 of record OU342491.1, read on the forward strand.
AGCGATGGTGATGAAGGAATGCACTTACTGTGTGAATGCAAATCGTGCTAACGGAAAGGAAGTTATACTAATAAACGTGTAAAGTGTTCCTAGTTAGACGTAGTTAAAAGGGCAAGTACCTTTCTATATGTTAACTAAGGTTAGTATCTGTGAAGCAACGTAAATGCAAGTTGAATAGAAGAGATACGTACTTAAATAAAATTATCGCATTTTAAATAGCGGCTATTTTAAATTAGATTTAACGAAACCGAGGCCTATCGTTTCTGAACTTAGTACGAGTAGTTTGATCTAAATAGAACCATCATCATCACTGTCATCATCAACATCACCATGATCATAATAATTGATATAGTCATCATCATCATGACCGTCATCATTATCGTCATTACCATCCACGTCAACAGCTGATCAAAGTTTTCCCCATTTAAAAGGAGAGACTATCAGCCGGAAGACGTCCTCTTTTTTATTTTGAACGGGCTAATGCTTTAGTCTCTACCGACCTTTACAGCGTCACCGGGCGGGCGGAAGACGTCCTCTGATGAACATAGGTCTCCCCTATAATTACCCCCATCATATCACTTAGTTTTCACGGTACAGCGGTATAAAAAGTGATGGTGGTTTCCAACGTATTTAGAGCAGTTTTTTTTAATATTTTGGCTTCACACATAGTGTATTTAGCCAGTGCCCAGTATTGCAATTTTCCATCGTGTATGTACGAATAGGTCAAACTTTGGTTTAAAATAACCATCGCTTTACTCTTTAACCTTACGACTATTACCAAACCCGCACGCCACACGGTCGTCTAGTTTTTAATGAAATTAAAAATGGCATAATGAAGGATTCGTGTTTATATAAATACAAACTTTTTATGGAATACGTTTGCATTCGTAACGGGTCGATAGCAACGCTCTGGCTCTGGTTTTCTGGCTCTGGCGCTTGGCTCTGTTTAATGTACCTATAGTTGCAGTTAACGGTTCACTTAGTTTTTATAATGACTAGACTAGAGAATACTAAATGTGATGGAAAATATAGCAAGGAGGAATAAATACACAATGCAGATAATAACAATATCGATATATTTATAATATATATATTATATTTTTTTCTATGTACATGTATTTACAAACAAAAAGTATCTAAGTATTCAGGTTCCCATTAATACAAGCTACTTGTGTCTTGCAAGTTGCATCTATAATTGCTCTCTGACAACGGCAATCTTTCGCATTCCAGTAGAGCCGGTAAAGTTACACTCGTAAAGCCTAATTTCCCGTACAGCCAAAACTACTTGAAACTACCTTTACTTCCAATGTCACATTGTAAAATTATGGATTTATTATAAGACTCTGGTAACGCTTGAGTCTTTTCAGTGCAATTAAACATTGTAATACCTCAAAACATAATTATTTACGGTCATTAAAATCATACCATACAGATACCTACTTAACTGGCCTCTTTCTGATTTAAAGCAAAACTTCTATACAGTGATTCCTAAAAATGTTCAAAAGCCATTGTTTTCCGAATAGTTTAGTTTATGTCATACACATTCTTTTACATTAAAAATTAATCAGTACCAAGAAATGAACAAACGATTTTTCTTCGAAATGTTCTGTTGATATAATAGAAAAAAGTCAAGGATGTTTGTAGATATTCTGGTATTTTTTTTATGCTAAAATGAGCATACGTTTGACAACAACTCACCTAATGGTAAGTGACGAAGTTGTCTAAGGTGGAGCACGTTTGCCCATGAAATTATTACTTAATAGCAAACTATGTTGTGCCACTTTCTAGTATTAGTATACACTAATACTACTTACTACTTATACTTTCTAGTGTTATTAGTTTCTAGTATATTTATTAGTCTTTTTAGATTCAGTTCTTTCTTTCTAATACATCGAGTAAAATATCACTTCCCATGTTTAATTTACTAAGATCTGTATCTGATATCAGTGAAATATCTAATAACATCAAATATTTCCTGCGTCGTATCTAATTAAAACATTTTTCTTAAACAAACTTGTTGTGTCGTGAGAATTATCATCAGTATCTGTCAGTTTACCCGATTTTTGTAAATAATAATAAAGATATATTAAGGTGGAACGTTTCACTAGCGCGGCAAATTGCTTAATTACTCAATGTGATTACATGAAAACTAAATTTACGCAAATAAATACAACGTATCAATAAATTACAATCAAAAGTATCACCTACATATCACTGGTGTAGCGACAAATGGCAATAGACTGAAAAACTAAGACGAATTTTGTTTATTGCCATTTGTCGCTAAACCAATGATATCTAGGAAATACTTTTAACCGTAATTTGTTGACACATTCTATTTCTATACGTTAAATTAGTTTAATGTAATCACGTTTAATAATTAAGCTATTATTGGCAAAAGAACGCAAGAAAATTTGAATTTGCCGCGCTAGTGTAACGTTCCACCTTAATAGGAAATATCTAGTTTCTTTTCCTAGACTAATATACACGTGCGTGTATGATGTATGTCTATAACGAATTTGATATTGACCGTATCGAATCTTATATTTCACGCCAACTTATGTTGAAGGTTAATGGATAAGCATTGTTTCGTATTATCTATATAAAATTCTGTATTTCCTTTAAGAAATTCGTAGTCATATACTATAGGTGGACTGACCACCCCCACTAGGTAGATCGACGATTTGGGGAAATCCGCAGGGATCCGATAGATGCAGGAGGCGAGCAGCTGCTCAAAATGGCGCTTTTGGGAGAGGCCTATGTTCAGCAGTGGACGTCTTCAGGCTGTTGATGATGATGATGATGATGATGATTACAGGTAGACAAAAAATGTATTAATTTCTTGTAGTCTACATATACTCATAGTAAAATATAAAATTGTCCTTGTATATCGATACTTAGTTACATTAATTTTACCGGTTAAAACTTAGTCAATACTGTCAAAATTAAAAAAAAAGCGTATTCACCTTGTAAATAAAATGAAGTTTATATCGCTTTGAATTAAAATGAATCGTATGAGAAGTAGCAAATTTCATGAACACGAGGCTGTTGATTTTTGATCTTTATGTTAGTTTGTTCAATCAATTCATGACAAATGACAATAATATAGCTGACCACTTTACGTCTGTATTAAAAAAGCAATGAAATAAGCGACGAAACAATTTGGACCCAAAGCACTAAAAAATAAATACTAATTTGGCGTGAAAACCACACAAATGTAACTTTATCTACGTTTCCCATTTATGTCTTTAAAGAAAGAAAGAGAGAAAAAGTTTATTGAGTATACCGATACAGATAATACACATATAAATAATGTAAGTTTAGAAACCTATGCATATATAATATGTAAAATACGGATATATATATATCTTTTATTTGTTTGGCTCGTTTTATTTATTGTATTTTTTGTAAATTTGTTAAGTTTTGTCCTGACGTTCGTGGTGCCACAAATGGGTTCCGACTGAAAATCAGTAATTAAGGTCTTACTTAGGACCTTAATTGTATGCTGAGTCAGAGCCTATTCGTGACACCACGCAGCATTGCACTGCTGGTGTTTGTGGTAGGTAGTTATATAATTTGTGTTTGTTTGTTTACTTGTAGTGTCAGTATTGATAACCTACCTATGCAGGTAATATTATTAAGGTATTGTGATGTGATATCATGTAGTGTAATGTTGTGTATGTCACGAATAAATGTATTTTCTTTCTTTCTTTCTTTCTTATATTCGTAGGAATAGGGATCATAAACTGATTTGAAGAAATAAGTACCTACTTACTATCAAAATCAACTAATGGCATCGTAAAATTATCCTAGCAACAGGGAACAAGATATTACCTAAATCATGCTTGTCTTTTACATAGACGATTAACACATGGTTGTTATATTTACCTCCGATTATTACCTAATCCTACGGATTTCTACGTCACTATACTAAGCCTCACTCACACATGTACAAGGAATACACCCCACTCACACAGTGCCGCGGTTGAACATAGAAATAAGTTGGCACATTTCTCTTGACCCGGTGCCTCGTTTGCGGCAAGCCATTTGTCAGGCCAGTTTGCGTCTCTGAAGGATGTAAAACAAACTGGAATGGAAGTGACTTTAGCCGGGAACTTTTTAGTGGGTAAGAGGTTTTATGAGGGAGGTCTGTGTTCAGCAGTAAACGTCTTCCAGCTGTTGATGATGATGATGAGAAATATTTATAGAGTTATGGCAAAGTCAATCAAGATGCTTTTATCTTAATTGATTTTACGCATAATAATTGTGTGATGAGAATTGAGGTCCTATTGATTTATATTTTGTATTACTTGTACTCTTAAGTATTCTGTGGCAGTATGGAAGAGTTCGTTTCTAAGGATACTGGTAAATGTATCTTGGTTTAAACAATCAAATAAGTTAGTATAAGATTTTATGGAATACAAATTAATGTTTGTATGATATCGATAATATACCTACCTATACGAGGAACATTTTATAAACTCACCATTTATTAAAACACTCCGCGCTTTCGCACTCCGAAGCTACAAGTATATGGAACCGGGCGTCTAGACGGGTCGGTCCGTTACGCATAACGCGTCAGAAGAGCAGCGATATAGCGATAGAATGAGATGCAACTGTTTAAGGAAGGCTTGCAGCGCTGTGCGAGCTGAACTACAGTTTATAGCATTGCAGCAAGAGTCGCTATTTATGCGGAGTGAGTCTGCTATTCTGTAACCATGTTCACGGGTAGACTGAAGATGCGGGTGGATGATAAAAAAAATCCCGTAAATACTATTAAAAATGTTATCATTCACGTACTAAAATAACCGTTGAATACCAATGGAACTGACAATAATGTCTATAACAACTATTCTTTGTCTTGTCTAGTTATTAAATATACGTGTAAATCGTACACATACCTATATCTCTAGTAACAAAATAAAAACAAATAATTTCATACGTAAATGTCACATCCAGAACTATTTACATCTTCAAAAACGTGACCAGTGAAAGCGTCGTCCGCAACCTGCCGGAGAAATGCGTTGCAAAGTATGCGAGATTCGTTCGTACAACGTGCGCCCGCGCATGGTTACTTAACCTGACGCAGTTTGACGTAATCGATGTCTGACATTGAATATATTGGAGGTTTAGAATGTGGGTCACTTTTAGACATAACAAACCGTTGGGTGTTGTTTTCATTGAGAATTAAGTTTTAAATACATTCTTAGGCTCATATTACAGATTAAACTTATTTATACGCGAGGTCATGACAGCCAATCGATTTTTTTTTTACCTCAGCAGATACCATAATGCTATTATTGAAGTACCTACATATAAAGTTTCGTATTAAAAACACAGTGCTCTATGATCAAACAATATTCGCACGTTTCCATGCGCACACGCATGGTTGCGTGAGGCAACGTAACCGATGACATTGAATGTTGGGTATGTGGGTTACGACATCGAGACTTCAACGCATAATTGATTGATATCGGACATATACAATTTAAAATTGTGATTTGGAACTGAGATCACATATTAACAGTTATCCAGCAAGCGCTGAATTAAGCCAAAGATTATCAAAAGAGATGAAAAAAACCCGTCGTTCTTTCGTTCCCTTTTTGCTCCTAATTCTTTTTAAATCTACACACAATTTTGCCAAATAAAAAGAACATATCCTATATTTTATTCCAGAAGTGAGTAAATCCGTTCAGCCGACTCAGAGCTAAGTAGACATATACAATTATATACATAATAATATATATAATAATATATAAATATACCAAAACTTCCGCATTTAATGTATTAGTACGGAAAAGAACAGAGTAGAACGCTGTATTTACACGAAAAGCTTACCTAAATAATTATTGATGAAACCAAAAAGGATACCAGACTAATAAAGGGAACTTTTTTGTTATAGAAAATTAAGTTTCGGTAGGGAAAACATTTAAGCCATACCTTTAAATCACAAAATAGGGCAACTCAGTTTAACGGCACGCATTCGAAAGCCACAATTCTAACGGTCCTATTCTGGTCGATCGTAAAAACGTCTATCAACCACTTACGCGATAGCCCATCAAAAAGAATCAAGGCTTACCCTGAACTAGATCTTTACAATCGGACTAAGCCAACTAATACCAGAGGTTTTGTGTGCTTAGTCACTAAATTTTAGTACCCAGGGATTTATAAAGGCCGCCTTTGATCTTTCACAGGACCAAATAATAACTTTGAATTTAACGGCCACTGTTATTGGTGTTAATTAAGTTTAAATTATATGTTTTACTGTGCTGGTTGAATTTGAAAACAGGCGTATTTCGAAATATACTTAGCTTTAATTTTTTTACTGTATTTATTGGCTTGCTTTTAACCATATAATTTCTTTTGATGTTAAGTAGGTAAAAATATGATCGACGATAACCTATAAGTAACCTGTTCACTCTCTTTAAAACTTCCACATTATACCTATTTGGACCACGAACCGGAAGACACAGCGGACCGATCGACCTGGTGAGAACCACGGGGAGCCGATAGAAGCAGGAGGCAATCAGCCGCTCAAAGTGGCGCTCTGTGGGGGAGGCCCAGTTTCAGCAGTGGACGTGTTCAGGCTGAGGAGTGTGAGGATGATGATGCTGAGCTATTCGGAAACATAGACGCTGGTAAAGTGTTCCACACTCTTTAGCCGCATATAGGTAATCAAAAATGATTGAAAAGATATTTATTAGTAATCGTAGCTTTAAACATGTCAGACCAGTTTTAAGCTGAACGAGTCACATAAATGAGAACTGTTCATCTTCTCCAAAAAGTGCAAACTAATCGTATTGGGACGGTACCTAGCGAAGCTACAGGGCTGATATAACTTTGATTTTCCGCTATTTTCTTGTACATATTTTTAGACTCCAAGAGCATCGTGGATCAAAACGTCAATTTATTCTTGTATTCCTTTTCCAGCACAGTTCAAGATGGATTAAGACGATACTCGCTCAATCTATCCTTGCATTTCCCGCTTCATCGCAAATCGTTAATCTTACCGCGAACTGATGATTACAACCGCAAAATATAAAAACAACACCATACAATATTCATATTTATCACAATCAACGATCTGAGGATAATCGACCCATGATAAGTGGTGCACAAAAACTATTGGATGTTAAAACGCACAATGTTACAGCAAAAAGCTTTTTGAATCACGACACAGGCGTAAAAACCATCGTAATAGATGAGGAGCTGATAGCTTATTTGACTCAAGTTACTTTAATACAACGAGCATAGCTAAAAAGCTCTAAAACCTCCTGGTTTTAGAGCTTTTTAGCTATGCTCGTTGTTTCCCTGCGGGATAAGATCCGAAATGAGGAGATCCGCAAGAAAACTAACGTCACCGATATAGCTCTTAAAATTAGCAAGTTGAAATGGCAATGGGCAGGCTACATCGCTCGTAAAACTGACAACCGATGGGGAAGACAGGTTCTCGAATGGCGACCACGAACTGAAAGACACAGCATGGGCCGGTCCCCTCTAGGAGCCCCAACGATCTGGTGAATTTCACGAGGTGCCAATGGATGGCACTCAAAGTGGCGCTCTCTAGGGAAGGCCTATGTTCAGCAGTAGACGTCTTCAGGCTGTTGATGATGATGATGATGACTTTAGTAGGATATTCCTAATATATTCTGTGAAATGCTAAAATGTTTTGAGTGTAAATGGGAAATATAATGCCACGCATTTTAAATGACTTAAAAAGTTTATAATTTCGCACTGTCCCATTTGAGACTAGAGTCCAAGTAATTGATAACTTAGTATCTACAGTACTAATCTACCTACTTTTTAACTGCCGTTGCCCACCATAACAATAGATGTTCTATTGTTTGGGAGTCACTTGGCAGCAAATTATTAAATCATTTCCTATATCGAACCCCACTCTTTAAAAACGTCACTTAAAACAGCTCAGTCAAATTGACAGTTACCTCTTATCCCACAATTCTATTCAATGTTATTGACACATTACTTAATACACGGATCGCGTGTCCAGGCGATGTTGAACAAAGGAAGTGCTGTACAAAATAAGTCGATGTCAAACTGAGGCCCCGTACAATCGGTGGGAATATCATTCATTTATTACGATATTAAGTAAGGATTTGATATGAATTACGATTTGCTTTGAAGATACGATCGATTTATTGCCTAAAGAGTTGCACGCGCGCACGTACTTGTAGATTTACTTCTGTGGCATTAGTGCCATAGCTCAAAGGCTTAGCAAGCTGAAATGGCAGAGAGCTGGCAGATAAGTCCTTGGTCGAGTGATGACCAGGCTTAGGCAAACCGTTGTAGGAAGGCCAGTAGCCAGTAGAAACTTGATACAGATAGCTGAATACCGACTTCAGAGCGAGTAATTGTAGAATCCTACGTCCAGCAGTATATAGTCTCATGATTACATTTATAAGTGCAGGATTCTTGCAATTCATATTACTTTTTACTAGGTAGTAGAACTTTTCTGCAGAGTTCCTCTAGGTAGGTACCACCGCTTTGCCAGTTATTCCGCCACCAACGAGTAGTGTGCAAGCACTACTGTGTTCCGGTTTGAAGGGCATTGTAGTTAGTGAACTTACAAATGAGACTTTATGATCAGATCATAAATTGAGTTTTGTGTGTGTGGGGTTAGTTCAGTGACGTCTCAAGATGACGTGCGCAGTGCAGTGTCACGCGAAACTTTGTTAATTCAGAGTTCCGAGTGATACTGCAATCTGTTATGGGCACCCGTGACGCTTAAAATCAGGCGTACGACTAGCTCGTCCAGTCATGTGTTAACATTAAAAAAATGCATTCCCGTAAATTCTCCAGTTTTCTAAGCACCGATAGAAATAATATCTAAAGTTGGCACTTTCAAAAGACGACAAGTTCCGGTTTTGTTTGGGCGATCTTGTGAGGAACAAGGAAGCAAGTTTCCTAAATGATTTGCACCATTCACGTCATTTAAGGCTGTCCCACACGGGACAGATGCTATAAGATAGGTATCAGTCAGTACCTGAGCGCATATCTGTCATTATAGTTCTTCATACAAATCAATAGAATAGCACACACGGCGCAGATAATATATATATATTTCATCGTTCAGTATCTGCAGACATGGACAAATATGGACAGATATCTGACAAACACAAAATATACATGAAGTTTACATCACACGGGTGACGCTTGTACAAAGATTTTAACTGAATAAATCGGTTTTCGTATATGTTCTCTTCTGTGTGTGACACAGATACTATAAGTTTTTATCTGCAGATACTCGCAGATCAAATATTATATTATCTGCGCCGTGTGTGGCAGACTTAAACACATGAATTACATTTGGCATTGTATAATGTTTATTAGTATGTAATAATACTACTAGGAGTGGACATTTACTTCCCTAGCTCTGCTTTGAACTCCCAAGCGAATACAGAAGTACTTCCACACATTGTTTGGCGGCAGAATGTAATTATAACTAAACAACCAGAAAACATTTTCCGACAGTGACCGCAACAGACTCGTGCCACGAGAGAGGTTTCTCATCTGTAAAATGAAAGTGACATTTTTTATTTATACGTCCTAACTTATATCACTCCATCTAGTACCACATTTTTGGGGTGTAAAAATTAAAAATGAAATTAGCTGAAACGCGTAATGTTCCCCAAGGACTTGTTTACAGAACTCGAATGAAACTGCGCAACTGTTTTGTTTATTAACATTAATTTGCGCCAAGGGATGAAACTCCAATATAAACCTGGGCGATGTTTTTAATTAAAATCCTCCGCGAACAAAATAATGGAATTTAACAGATTTAGGGGGGGTATATTAGAGGTTATGAGACGTAAACTTTGCGATATTTTTTCGCTTTTGTTTGGGGCATGCCAGCAGGATAAAATTGCGTTAAACTTTTCATGGAAATCCAATAAACTTCATTGTGTAGCAAACATTATAAAATATTTAATTTTTTACGTTTATCAATATTTCTTTTATTAAGCTTCTGTAAACTTACTTTTTAGGGTTCCGTATATCAAATGTCAAATCCTTCAAAGTATAAAACAAAATTTACCTAATGATGGCATATTGTAACATGTTCGAAAGTCATAAGTTTGCCACAAGTTAATTTGTTTTCCAAAATTAATTCACGGCTATCACATTGACTTTGAACTTAATAACATAAAACAAAGTCAAGCAAAACTCAAGGTTATACAGACTATAGATATAGATTAACACTTGACTAAATATTTGGCAGATTCAATCAATGGTCTGGATTCAGATTATTCAAACAACGGTATTGGCACAAGCTTTGCACACAATAACAATATAATTACAGCACAGAATAATTTAGCATTGCATGATTTACATCGCAATGCATAATTTTCCCACAGTTTAGTCGTATCCCGTATTTGGCTTAACATGCATTAACTACAGACTTAATAAGGTCTCGCGCATTCACCTCTAAAATATAACGACTTAACCCTCATCGTCTTAACTAATTAAGTCAAAGCCATCACACGAGTACACGCGACACATTTTGTAAGTAAGGTGAGAACTTGAAAGGTGACTGTTGTTGGAGTAAGGTGAAATTTGCCGAATATAGTCTTAAATCATATTATTTCTGTGAGAAATGTAATGTCATAACTTTAACATGATAGGTACATTTTTTTATTGATTGATAGGCTTGCGCTTGACCACTATCTCACCTGATGGTAAGTGACGATGCGGTCTAGGATGTAACGCGCTTGCCTAGAAGATACCTGTTCACTCTCGATTTGGACATATCGCTGGTCTAGTACCTAACTACATCTTTGCCCGCTGCCCGCGGTGACCTGTTATTTACATAGCCGTGCTGGTATTTTCCAACCTTTAATGGTAGTAAATGATAACTGATTGAAATTTTCATTAGGTAGGTAGTCTTTTTAGGTCAATAATTTTTAGAAACACATTATAGAAAATTAAACAGGTGATTTTTACAAGCTCTGTAAAACGAAGAGCAAAACCACACGAGTAAAGTCAACAAATAAGTACAAACGAAATAAAAAAAAACGTATTCGTCAAATCAGTGCCAATGATTCAAGTCAGCACCTTTTTCGCAGCGGCAGTTGGCTCTCGCGCCATAACGCGCTAGTGCGCCAGTGACCCAAATACCGCCACAATGTGAAATGGCCACCCCATGACGTAATGGCCCCTGGAAATGGCGTGTTTCGTATTACCTGGGCCAAATGATGATTATATTGTTTACGTCTGGCAAGAATGGAAAACGGAGCATGCGATATGTCAAGGCGAAAAGACAGCGATGACCTTTCCAAGGATTTATTGTCTCTAGGGTGCTTGTGCTTATTGTGGTTTAGCATTTACTCGTGTTCTTTACTACTTTTTATGCAGTCAGTTATTTTTCTATCTAGCTGACCCACCCTGGCTTCAAAATTAACTTTACGCCTTTATTACCCCTTCCCTCTCCATCCATCATTCTGCTTCTATTTGGCCTTTCGTTACACTTCTTTCCATCGCTTCTTTCTCTCCCTTCTATAGTTATTTCTAATGCAAATTGTTACAACGGTGTTTCGGAAGGCACGTAATTTCCAGGAGCCACTGAGCCTTGTCCCAGAGAACCATTTGTTTTCATAAACAATGACCAAAAAATAAAAGGCGATGACTTTTCAAAAATTTGCTTACTCTTTGACATTTGCTTACGAATTTGTATACGTAGCTTAGTATTTGTGTCGTAGCGTATTTTTTGGATAAATTTCTGTACGTGAAGAGACCCGTTTTAACTTCATAATATGAGATCTGGTCGCGAAAGTTTAAAAAGTGTCGTATCTTAGTTGTTTGAAAATCTGTTTTAAATACGCTACCAAACTGCTGCTGATTCAGCTCGGTCGTTAACTTACATCACAACGCAGGCAAATATGAGCTGTACGTACCTGAAAATAAAAATTACAGAATCAGTAAAATCTAATTATGAGTTGGTGATACTAATATAAAAAACAGATTTTTAAGGAATGTAATGCGGGCTAAATGCGTACAACCTACAATTTCCTAGATCCACGACTAATTTAAATTTACAATAGATAAGTTCTATAAACGTGACCGTTTTCAAAACGTATAATTTTTCATTCCCCGTTTTATGTCACTTTCTTCATACTTGCTTAATTGTCAAGTGGAGTAAAACAGGGGAAAGGCAATTTTGTCTACCGTCCCTACTAGGGCAGCAGCTTTAAGCACGTCAAACCACTTCTTTTATTTCTCCGTTAATTAGAGCAGTCAGAAACACATCACTACAAAAATAACTGGAATGAGTGACAGCGCTAACGAATCCACCACAGTGGAATAGAGTTAGTAGGGCAACTAGGTATACAACAGATTTATATCGACAGATGTACAGAGTAAAACGCATGGAAAGCGATATGTCACGTCGAGAAATAAAGTTCTTAAACCAGATGGCGGCAAATTCAAATCTTGCGTAATGTTTAGGACAGCCTATATAAGGGATCCTTGTCACGTCGAGAAAAGGATAATGCAATAAAGCTGAGATGTGCGCACAAAACATAGTCCTGAAGGGTTAGCATGGCCAGTAGACTAAACTGTCTTTCCCCTGTTTTACTCCAAGCAAGTATGAAGAAAGGACGTTAAACGGGGAAAGACAATTTTGTCTACCGTCCATCCTAACCCAGCTGAAGTTTTTAGCAGCAAGTCTTTGGAATAGATTTTAAAATGATTTACACTTAATCTTTTTCACGAAGGTTTGAGCTGCTTGAACCAGAAATTGAAGGAAGGTCCCGGCTTCAAACACTTTCTTGTCTTTTCCGAACTAAAAGCTCTACTGCTGATTAAACTGTGTCCATACATATCTAAACGCACAATGATTACAAAACAGGAACACTTGACACAGATTCAAAATCATTTCGTCTGCTCAGTTCTATAACGAGCATTGTAAAAATAAAACTGAATCCATTACGACGGCCCTTCTGTCTACGGGATTTAATTCTGTATTGGGCAGTGGCACCGATATTTGTTAGAACAGTCCTTGCTCTAATATCTAAACATATTTTAACAAGAACTACTGAACGTGCTCAACAGCATTGTAAAACTTGATTCATTAATGTTTAAAATACTGTAAAGTCTTTACATGAATGAAACAAGATTTACAACGGTGTTGAGCACATACAGTTATTTAAAGGTATTCCAGTTGTTGTGTGAATCTATTAAGGGCAGTATAAATAGAAAACCATTATGTGCAGCGTCGAAGCGATGCAGTTCTTGTCAAATTCTATATCTGTAGTCTGGCCCCATGCGTTAGCTAATAACGGAGCGTTAAACTACATCACGTTACCTGTAGAAATACAAATATAATTTACGTCTAGCTAGAGGATGCAAAGTACTGCATGAATTCTCAGAAGATATACGAAAAGCTGTTTTCTGAATGATCATCAACCCAATACGTCCCTGATTATAAAGAGAGGTGTTTTCCAAGTGGTTTACACGTACCTATAGAAAAGTTTATACATGTTCAGGATGAAACTTTGAAAAGATCGATACTAGTAATAGGTAATTAATAAAATGTATACCTTTTGAGTATCTGAATTATTTTGGCATGACCCTCGTACTGCTACAAGACCTGTGTCTTGTACGAATCCTCCTCGCTCCACTCTGGATTCAAAGAAACACTAACTAACTAACTAGGATGGCGCAGTGCAGTGACCCTAAATGAGTCTTAGCCTCCGATAATAAGAGCCGCCACTTCGTTTTATCCTGAGCTAGCTCCTGCCAGTTTTTGACCCGGAGCTCACACAGGTCCTTGTCTACTTTATCACTCCAGCGAGACCTAGGACGGCCAACTGGACGTCGGCCACTTGGCCGTCCCATACGCTCGTTTCGCCGCCCGTTCCTCACCCATCCGTTCGAAGTGGCCAAGCCAGCGAAGTCTGTGAGCTTTTATTTCGCCGATGATATTTAGCTCAGCCACTAGATCTTCAAGCTCTTTGTTATTCCTTCTCCGCCACGATCCATCCTCTCTTTGTACTGGGCCCAGAATTTTTCCCCAAAGAAACACTATCGCGTTTAAACTGTAGTAGTGTAGTTGTTTACTCCCTAGGTAATCTACTATTCAGTACTGACATTTCAGACCCGTCGCACAGCGTTTGTCTTCATGGGAAGCCGACCGATATTTTCTCAAATAATAAACATGCTACAAACTATACTAATAAACCCAATTATAATTAATCAATCTTCAGATTTCTTCTCCCTTTGTTTCCATTCCCAGCAATCGAGTCTGGTGTATCCGGTCAGGGTCTTTCGTCATCGTTTATTCATCTTTCTCTATTGTGACTGGCCTTGCTCTCTTATATTGACACTGGGGGTCTAGCAAAGATCCTTTTCCATCAGTAACGCCAAACGATAACTCCAAAATGTATGGGAATGACATTACCTGTGGATGGCGCTTTTTCGCAGGTAATGTCATTCCCAACCATTTTCGAGTTATCGTTTGGCGTTACTGCTAATGGAAAGGGATCTTTGCAAGACCCCCTGGATCAAATACTCTTTTTGCGCATTTTTGGGCCCTGCCTGCCCATGTTTATTTCTACGCAATTGTTACCATTATAATATCACTCACTTTGGTATTTCAGCGTATCCATTAATTTCGTTTTTGGTTAGTGAGTTTTCAGTTTATAATGTAAAAGCTCTATTGAGTTTCGAATAAACAGACTGTATCAAATCAAATTGATATACTAATAAAGAAAATCATAAAGCTATAATTCAGTTAAAGACTTTTATAGAGGGATCATAAAACAACACGATTTGCCCATGCGCGTGCGCTGACGTCATCACGGCGAACATTGGAGCGTACAGAACAACACGTCATAGAAGCGTGCGTGCCGCGTGTTGTTATGTAATATAGAACTTTATTGTTATGAAGGTCATGATTTATTTTGAATCTGTTTCCTACCGCGGAGTTATAGGTACCTAAAACTCTATGCGTGGCGTTGCATCGGCATCAGTTATCTTTAAACTAGATGCACCGCACCACAGCTTGTATACTATTATTTATTCTATGGCCGCAGTTTCAAATGCAGTTTAAAATGTAAACAATACCGGAGGAAGTTTCATAACTAATAACACAGGTGCAGAAGATTCACTCCACA
Source organism: Ennomos quercinarius (assembly GCA_910589525.2). NCBI lineage: Eukaryota > Metazoa > Arthropoda > Insecta > Lepidoptera > Geometridae > Ennomos > Ennomos quercinarius. Next base: position 3,349,522 of record OU342491.1, read on the forward strand.
AAGTCACACAAATAAAAAGCGACTCTTGCTATAACGCAATAAAGAGTAGTTCAGCTTGCACGGCGCTACGAGCCCACCCTAAACAGTTGCTTCTCGTTTTATCACTATAGCGCTGCTCTTCTTACGCGTGACGCGTTACGGAACAACCCATTAAGACGGGCCAGTTTTATGTCTTTGTCCATGACTTGTAGCTTCGTTCACTTCGGGCTTGCAAAATGAATAATTCAGAATGAAACGCTGACATTAATTTTTAGGGGAAACTCTAACTTTTCCATATGCAGTGTAAGCTTATAATATTGTTTACAGCAGTATAACATGTGTAAGTTCATCGACATCGGCTGTGCAGTTTTGGCGCAAAAGATACACAAACAAACAAACAGACAAACATTAATTAAAGAACCTACTATCCCCACCTACCTGCTATCGTCATATATATTTCAATTTAAGCGATGATTTTACCGACATATATGAAAGTTTTTTTTATTGATTTGCATATTAGACATTTTGGAACCTAAACATATTGCTGGTTCAACCAACGGCAGATACACTACACATGCACAATTGCACAGTCGTAATCTCTTTCAGCCATTTTTGGGTAAACTTTTGGACAATACCATCAATGGTACATCTGACATAAAGGGCATAATATCTCTCCATTTCGGGCCATGCTTTTCAATTTTACGGTAGTGTATCAAAATCTCAGGGCAGTTCTTGTCGCACTCAGGAGTGCGACAAGAACTGCGTGACCATCGGATACAGGGTATCAGATGGTCACTGTTCCAACCAAGGAGTAACGAAGTGCTGGAGTCGATTCTATGTTATCTGTCATAGTTGAGAAAGACTCCAAACTCATGAAAGGTAGATGAGACATCTGTGATGGATCACGGAGCATATAAATATACCTATAAATTCTATCTACGGTTATGTAGCTCGCGTAATTAGCCACAAGAGCGGATGCTCATGCGGTAAAAAAAGTTTCAATAGCAAATGCGGGATTTGTGGCCTACATCAGTTTTTCTCATGCAAACAAGCTGACATGCCATTTTAAGTCATATTCCGTCATCCGAGGTCTCCATTTTGTCCATGTTCGTGTGTCTGAAGGCAAGAACGAAATATAGCGCAGAACAGGCAGCTTCCATGAAACCTCTGGAAAGTTCTTTACTTGTTATCCACCAAACCTAAAGCACACTATTGGTTGAATGACCTCTCATCATTTAGCTACATAAAAATCGAGGCAGTGAACTGCGATTGGCAACGACACGTAAATCCATAAATCGTTCAGATAAAATGACCTCTCGACATGCATAAAGAACACCAATTTGGCACACAGCTGTTTAAATAAATAGTTATATTTATGAAGATACTTTGAAATGTACATTTGGATATCAGAAGGCCGGCTCCATACGTTTGATTGGTACGCTCAAAGTGATCGTCTAAATTTAAAGTTCATCGTAAATGTAAAGCCAGACTGAAAGTATCACATCTTACAACACGGTTTGTGAAAATTACCTTCTTTAACATATTTCGGAACGGTCCTACTCTTCATCGTTAATTTCTTCTTCAGTCCCCGAACTGAACCGGTGACTAGTGTTTCTGAGTAATAATATGATTATTAAAGTAGTTATAAAGTAGTATTTTACTGCACGTTTCACGCTCGCAGTTTTCCTACATTAGTCGTTGCTATAGGAGTTACCTTGCTTTTCATTGTCTGGCCCAAGCCAAGATCGGTGAATCGCGTTTCTAAGAGAAATATAGTCGTGCTGTATGGCAGGTACTCCATTGTTTTGTTACTCCACGTTTTAGGTTTAGATTTCCTTATAAGCCTTGCTCGTGCTTATAAAATGTCTATTCCCTGACGCAAAATAAAATATTTACGATATGTATTGTGTAAACTAGGTTAGTGTACGATGATGAGGCTGGCATACCAGAATGAGTAAAACCCTTAACAAATTAATATTTAAAAAAATGTATAATTTTCTTATATCAAGCCATTTAAAGTCATTTAAAGTCATCCCACTTTAAATGGCTGGATGAAGGTAGATGAAGGCTAATAAATTATTGACCGACAACATAATAAAATATTTGAAATATTGTTTATTAACGGGATATTTAACATGTAGTTTATTTGTTTTGAGTTGCCGATATTTCAGTCTTCTGAAAATCTTATAAAATATTTCAATTTTGTAATGATCCCGTACCTAATGGATCAAACCGGAATAAAAATAGATTTTTAACATTTTTGAGCAACCAGTGGATCATTCCAGTATAGATCAAACTGGAATAGGCATAAAAACATTCTATTTTCATTATTGGTCAACAAACACAACTTTTTATTTTCACTCAGTTTTTTACAGAATATAATAATAGGCCATCATTTGACCACGGTCTCACCTGATGTAAAGAGACGACGCATTATACGATCGATGGTACGATGATACCAATTCCTCCAGATTATCGGTTTTGTTTTATCCAATGAATAACTTTTATCTGATAATTGAAAACCCGCACCATAGACTATAAATATGTATACATTTTACCTAGTTACATCCACATCGCGTGACAGTCGATCTAGGACAGTAATTAGCGTAGCATGTCTCAAACTTAATAACATTATAGTACCAGATGAGTGACACGTCAGCGAGGCGTATGATTGCGGATTTAGGATGATTAGTGAGCTGAATTGCTGATAGTTATGATTTATGATCAAAATGATAGCGGTGGCCGGTGGCTATGCTTGCAGGTTATTGGAAAAATTATGCGTTTTTGGGACATCTATTAAAAACAATTTTTACGTTACTTCCCTGGACCTCCTTTCCTCCTTTCTTTACTAGGTGGTAGGACTTTTCTGTAAAGTTCGTCTAGGTAGGTACCACCACTGTACCAGTTATTCTGCCGCCAAGCAGTACTGTGCAAGCACTACTGTGTTCCGGTTTGAAGGGCATTGTAGCTAGTGAAATAACTGGACAAATGAGACTTTATAATCTGATCACTCAGTCTAGAAATCTGATTACTAGACTGTGTGATGTCTCAGGACGACGTGCGCAGTGCAGTGTCACGCGAAACGTTATTGTTTTAAAGATCCGAGTGACACTGCAACTGTTATGGGCAGCCTTGTTGCTTAACATATGGTGAACGACTAGCTCGTCACGTCATTCAATCGCATAAAAAAAAAACAAAAAAAAAAAACTTTCCTGAACAAAATTTTTTTTTACTCGAGTTTTATTTGTATAGGTAAGAGCGAGATATAATAAAGGTTTTATTAGCGTTCGGGAAAAGGGCATAATGACAATAAGGAAATTGCGAGCTGTAAGTTAATTATTAGCGGATTTTTCATCAACATTTCTGGTAATGGTTCTGGTTACAAACTAACACTTTTTATTTGTATTATAAACTTTATAAACTAGTGCTACCCGTGGTTTTTCTCACTATTTCTCCATTTTGCGTAGAAACTTCATTTTATGGCGGGTTCGATTCCCGCGGCAGGACAAGTATTTGTGAACGAAAAGAAAAACGCAAATACTTGTTGTGTGTCTGGGTGGTCTGGGTGTTGTGGGACCATGGTCCTCGTAGTTCCTGGATCCCAGATACAGGGAATCCTAGTTATCCAGGGTATCCTGGACCCCCAGGATCTACGTATGTGATCGTTGGGAGTTATTAATTAATTAATTTAAATATCAGAAACTAACTTAGGTTAAATTGCCGATAAACTTTAATTTTACATCAGTAACAGTTTAAAAAGAATTATGTAAATAAATAGTAGCAATAACGTACTAAAAATACGTTTTTTATTTAAATTACCCATTTTGATCCCGGTGATTATAAGCAATCCATTGTGTAAACTTTTATCCAAATCAATTCAGTAGTTTTGAAGTGACATAGAAAACAGATGTGTTATTTTAATAACTGGTTTTGTCAATGTGTGATGTGATGACTGAGGTTAGATGTTAATTGAATAGTCGACTATGATCAATGTTTATTTTCGTAATTACCTACTTTTTTACAGATAAGTAAGTATTTTTGGAAGTGTTAAATCAATACGGTGTGGTGTATTCATCATTATCATCATCGTTAACAGCCTGAAGACGTCCACTGCTGAACATAGGCCTCCACCAGAGATCGCCACTGTGAGCGGCTGCTCGCCTCCCGCATCCACCGATTCCCCACGGTTTTCACCAGATTGTCAGTCCACGTAGTGGGGAGTCGGCCTACGCTGCGTCTTCCGGTTCGTGGTCGCCACTCGAGAACCTTCCTTCCCCATCGGTTGTCAGTTCTAGGAGCGATGTGGCCATTGCCATTTACACTGGTTACTGGTTTCGTTTGGTTTATTATAATATCTGCTTTTAGAAATCAGTTTTGGAGCTCTTTCGCAGTTTGACGGTGATTTGGTAATTTTCAACTGATAGGAAACTCATATTTCTACTTTTTCATTAGTTAACTGGTTCATTTTAGTTGATATAGCTTTATTTTTAAAATAGTCTATTAATTGAAATATCACTCGATTTAATATAACATGTTAAAATAAAAGCCGTATTAAGCTATTTTATATAAATAAAAACATGCTATTTTTGATAAAGATGTCAACAATAGCTAAACGTTTCGATGATGATAAGTTATAATATGATAATAACAAAAAAAATATTATAATGACTGTATCATCAAAATACTTAACAACCTGTATGTTTCTCCAGCTTCCTGTGAATACCAGTTTAAAAATGTTTTATAAATTACCCTCCCATTACCACGCGCAATAAATAATTGCGAACATAAACGAAAACGTAGGTAAAAAACCATCCCACGCGCGTTACGTCCGGACTTCCTAAACTTAGTAAATACATTAACGGTACAATGTGTTTTATGACGTCATTAACGTAGCCAAATTCCGATGGTAAACGCACACCGGTGCTTCCGGAATCGACCCTCTCCTTTTGATCGTTGATTTATATGACTCTGATAAGAAGAGTAGGCGGTACGTAAAAATGTAGAAATTTGCTGAACAAGACATTCTGTTTTCAATCAGACATAAAGAAAAAAAAGTCGTAGGCGTTCTTTGTAGCAATTGAGAAGCGAAAATAACTATATGTTGGAATTTTATCACATGTAGCTATACTTTATCCCTTTGATAAATTATTTATTACAAATTACGAAGTTTCAATTCTTAATCAAAAGTTCATATTCAAAAATTATCAAAACGGAGGGAATGTTGGGAACATCTTTTTGATAATTTGAACGCTGGCTGCATTACCACGCTGTATTGCAATGCTGATTTTTTTGTGCAAAATAAGAGCCAGCCGTCTGGTCGCTGGTCGCCTCCACCAAAAGTTTTGCCAAGTCAATGTATATTTCAAAAGCACATGGTTTCCTTTGGTTATATTTCGTCCTAATATATTATTATAGGCTTGAGTTTTTGCATTTAATGTAAAAAAAGTCACAAGTCATTGAGAGAGAAGACATTATTTTTTGTAAATTATTTTTATGATAGAACTGTATTTAATTTATATATTGGATTATTAAATCTAATTGAAAACGTTTTACCAAATTTTTACCTGAGGTTAAGCGATTCTTTTTTATTTTTTGTGTATGTTATTCAGGTGGGTATATTCACTCGTAAAACTGACAACCGATGGTGAAAAAAGGTTTTCGAGTGGCGACCACGAACTGGAAGGCGCAGCGTAGGCCAGCCCCACTTTAGGTGGACCGACGATCTGGTGAAAGCCGCGGGGAGCCGATAAATGCAGCCGGCGAGCAGCCGCCCTAAATGGCGCTCTATGGGCGAGGCCTATGTTCAGCAGTGCACGTCTTCAGGCTGTTGAAGATGACGATGATGATAACGATGGAGTGTATTCGCCCATATTCAAGCGCAGCCAAAATGGTTGATAATCTTGTGTTATATGAATGTTACTTTATAACGCTACTATTAGGGCCGATATAAACATGATGTTTAAAGGTCCTCTAAAAAACAGAAAAAAAAGCTTTTGTTAATGTCAAAATTACTGTCTACCAATGCGGAAAGAAAAACCTACTAATGTAAAACTATACCTGGTTGCCAGGGCTTTGCTCGTAAAACTTCTGTAAAAATGTGACGAAAATAAATGCTTGACAAACAGCCCATTGTTTAAACAGTAATAAAAATCCCTTTGAACAGTTATCGTCTGTTCTGTGAATAAATCGGGTGTGGACATTCAGACAAATATATCGGAAGCAGTTGTATTGGTGGACGTACCAAGGTCAAGCTTTGAGGGGGGGGGGGGGGGACTCAAGTGGTTCCAAGAGTACTAATCATCATCAACAGCCTGAAGACGTCCACTGCTGAACATAGGCCTCCCCCAGAGCACGCCACCTTGAGCGGCTGCTCGCCTCCTGCATCCATCGGCTCCCCGCGGCTTTCACCAGGTCGTCGGTCCACCGAGTGGGGGAGAGTACTAATACTAACTTAAAATTATTAAACTATTGTAATCCTGCCTTCAAATGTAAATAAATATAATTATAAAACGTTTTAAGACATTGATTGGCGCATAATAAGGCTTGCGCATGTATCTATATACAAACTTTGCATTTGTATCTTTCTATAGATATGAGACGTAATGTTGTTCGCCTTGGCTGTTATTTAAAATAACTATTGACTGATTATCACTAATTGTGTAATAAAAATTAAATCAGCCAGTCCGGGTCGGTTGTATCCTTTTACTTTTAACATTTATAGAACTTGACTGGATTTCTCAGGTTTTGAGCTATTGAGGATTCCCTCTCCCCAATTCCAATCCTCGCTACGCTCCTGTCACTCGATATTTAGGCACCTCATAAATAAACGTCGTTTCACATCGAGTCATTACGAAACAACAGTGGAATTTATTTTCATGTATAGATAACGTGTTTCAGTTGTAGGGATTAGAGTAGCCCGGTATTCGACGTTCGGTATTAATCACCGATTTAACAACACTGGCGACATTTAACCACTTGTTATAATGACGGCTATGTTTCATGACAGTGCTAAATAAGTACGTGAAACGTGCTTAGCACTACGTAATTTTCTGCCCACAGAAACATCAGTGCAATCGTGAACATTGTCATTAAATAGTACCTTAATTGCGAAATATTGTAAACAAATAGGATATACCTAAACCCCAAACCCCAACCCCAACCCTAGTGTGTACCTAAGTTGCAAATTCTTTATTTCACAAGCAAAGCAACATAAGGGCACGTCTACCTGCAAATCATCATCATTAGCCTGAAGACGTCCACTGCTGAACATAGGCCTCCCCCAAAAAACGCCACGTAGGACGCTTATCATAGGGAGGGGAGGATTTGTCATAATCACCATGCTTGGCAGGCGGCTTGGTGATCGCAGAAAATTTTGATGTACCTAGAAAAATGCTGCTGCCCATTCCCTGGTTATTCCCTTAGCCGGTTCTTACGGCACCCACGGGAAGAGATGGGGTGGTCCTATTCACAAACCGGGATCACATGGTGGTATCAAATTATTTATTTATTTATTTATTTATTTATTTATTATTATTGCATTCATGTGCATCATTGTTATAGGTAATATACAGTAACAAGTATTATATAATACACAAGATCTTAAATAATTAGTTGGTAGGTTGACATGAGCCCTGGAAGGGCGTTTGCAAATTTAAGTGACTTGTGAGTCAGTCCAAAAAGAATAATTTACACATACGTCAATATTACTATTTTACAATTATATGGAAGTTCTTAACATTTATACACATTTTCCCTTCAATCTGCGTATTCGGAATTCATTTTCCTAGTCAATTTCAATAAATTAATTATGTTTACCTACTAATCGGTTTTAATATATTCATCTAATATAAATTTTCATTACTAAATAATTAATTAAGATAAATAATAAATAATAAAATTATTATTAAAATATTATGTCTTTAATACAAATTATAATAAAAAATTCGTAGTACTTACTGAGTGAGGTACCTACAATTATGTAACTTAATTCTACAATGCCATCCAGTTTAAATCGAGTTCAAAAAACCTTTTCCTAAATTAGGTACACAAAGATAAAGCCAAGGTTTTCCATTAATGATTTACTACATCATAATAATTATAACTACATATTACAGTTCATGTTTCGTCGTCTTGAATTCCCTAATGATACCCTTTTGTTCCATTAAATCAAAGTAATAAATAAACCGACACCGTAACTAAAATCACAATCGAGTTAAAAAAATATCGTGATGATATGTTTTTTATCGTCCCTCATATCAAAAAGCATCAGCGAGTAATTAAAAACATTTTCTTTCATGTGTACGTTTTATAGCAATCGGAGAAATGAAGACTTTTAGTCCTTATGTCCAAGGGATAAGGTCCGGATTGAAAAGTTGATATTTTTAAATAAAAGACCGGCAAGTCACGAACCGTCGATAGTAGGTAATAAACACGTGTAATTAATAAGGTAGTTTGATTTGCTGGTCTTAATGTAAAGGGAACGCTTTTAGATGTTTCTATAGGATGTAACAAAAGAGATGTTGAAATCGAAACGTATCAATAGCACCTATTTATGTTGTGGAATTTCTATTAAGGTCTTAATAAACATGATTGGAATTCACGGCCGATGACTAGTGTGTTTTGAGTTACCGGCGAAGAGAAGGCTATAGATAGCACTGATTGCTATGATATTGGTCGGTCTCTGTAAATTCTACTGGGCTACGGGATCGAAATTAGAAAAACTGCGCAATTGCGTTGCGTTTATAAAATAAAAATTTCTTTGTAATTATTTTCGTAATTGTTTAGATAAGAGCCTCACTTATATAATATTATAGTTACGCATATTTTTATTATATTTTTTAGCCCTCCTACTAAATCAAGTGAAATTTTTGTACGCTTTGATATAAGTGCTTATAATGATATACAGGAGGATAAACGTAAAAATAAAAGGCAGTACTCGTCGAAAGTCGAAAAACGTGGATGACAATTAAAAAAAAAAAAAAAAAAAAAATAGTCGCAGTTATCAGATGGATTATGAATACGCCACAATTTCCAGATAGCATTAAAATAATATAGTGGTGCTCTCTGAGGGAGGCCTATGTTCAGCAGTGGACGTCTTCAGGCTGTTGGTGATGATGATGATGAAGTTTAAAATAACTATTAATGAAATCTCGTACCTGAAATCTTGCCGGATATCTAATATATTAATACTAAAACGGTCATCAATTTCGTAGTAAAATTGGAAGCACAAAAACAAGTTTTGAAAAATGTAACAAAATACTTTTACTTAGACTAAAAGTGATAGTTTTCCATAATCACAATGTATTAAGGTTACACACTGTTTGTACTGTTTCTATGAGACAAAGTACGAAGCACAATCATGTTTTCATCTTGATTATGTAAATTAAAAACTGGAAACCGGTTGCGTTAGAACAAGAACCAGTCGCGCTTAATATAAGCTACCTGTTAAAAATATGCAATTATTAAATATAGATTCAGATATAATATAATATAGATTTAGGATTCAGATTTTTAAGTACGATATAATATTTAAAACAAAAAATAATGCGATCCTTCATTATTAATGGTAAGCCAAAATAAATTAAATAAAACAAAAACTACATTTGATACATAAACTAACCTTCAGGTTGCAACAAAATAAATTTTATTTTAGTTTCTTAATCTTCTTCTCTGATGCACTGAATATAATAAATCAAAAGACATTCTAGAAAAACAAGTATTAGACATAGAATAGGATTCTTTTTATAAAACCCCTAGCAATCACTCCAAGTAAACAATCGAATTCCTGTAACACTTTTTTGTAATTGAGATTAAGATACGCTATCAACCGGCGGACAAACGCATACCGCAGTTTCTCCATTTATTGCAAACGATTGTACCTTAGGGTACATAAACTAACACTAGACGTTCGGTATGTGAATACCGACCAATTAGCTAAAGGAAATGCCCTCTGAAGTAGTTAACGAAGCGCGTATGGAATATTTTCTGGAAGACGGTGGAGCGATTAGAATAACTCTGTATTTAAATACTTTAGACCCAGTAGCACAAAAAGTTAAGTTTGCACAAAGACTTAATAGATATGAACAAATTGTACACAGGCCCTAGAATTAAATTAAATATAATATTAATTTTGATACTATCAAAGGCATGAGTCTCAAGAAGTAATGTACAGTAGGTGTCCAGAAATCATGCAAAGGTATGATGACGTTGACGACAGTATGATTTTGTCTTGAACTCATCATGGAGGAGAGATAGGAATAACGTTTTATTTAGCGAATTTAATCATTAGTAATTGTATTCAAATAAGTGAATTATGTTCTTGATGAGTAAATAATTTCGTTAAACCTATAAAGAAGTCAACGTTGCTTTATTTAAAAATGGTATTTTAAATCAATCACTTCTTGTATTGTTCCATCTTCAAGAGAGAAAAACAGAACACCGTTTTAAATTTTCACGGTTGTTCACTACATTTTTAACTTCTGTTTTATCATCCACCCGCATCTACAGTCTACCCGTGAACATGGTGCATGCAAGTAACTGTGCCGAAATATGGGGAACACAGAAAATATGATTCTAATCACGGTAAAGATTAAATATGTAAGTATTCAGTCACAGATACATAACTTACAACAACATAATATTTTACTGAGCTCAATTAAGATACTGGTGGTAAGTTTGTTGGAAACTGGAACTAAGAAAAACATCGCCATGCAATAGCGGTTGAAGTTGTTTTATATTTGCAGCTACAATAAAGGTGTGAAGAAATGTAAATAAGAACGTTAAACAAATAATAGAATAAAGAATTTGTTGACTAGGATAATACTAGCATTGAATCAGTCTATATATAGGTGTGAACGCATTGGTGTAAATGTAAAGCCTAGTTTGGATGACACAATTAGGTACGTTCAAATCTAACGTTGGTACAAAGTGAGACTTAGAACTGAATAGAATTGAATTTATAAAAAGAACTACATAATATTAAAATGAAGAAGTAAACAAAAAAGTGTCTAAAGCAAAATCGGCACTTCTGATTTGTCGCTAGATGGCGAAGATTAAAGATTATTAAAAGAGTAGGCTATTGCACCAGTTGAATATTGTATATGTAATACGGAAAGCATTAAACTTATTATCCAAACGGTAAGTAGGTACAACAAAAAAAAAATGAAATAATTACTTTCTTTAAAATACAATTTTGGCTCAAGAAACAGTTGAATAATATATCCAAGCATTATTTTGCATTGCAGGAAAACGCGAAGGAAACGGAAATCCACTATAACCATTAAAATTATAGTATGTAGCTTAATTTTCCATGGAATTATTTCGAATTACGTAACTGTTTTAGTATCATTTTAGATTTGTCTTAGGTATATAATTAGGTATTTGTAAACCAGGAAGGTGTACGAAAGAAAAACAAGACAATTAACGAAAGCCCAAAAACATTTACTGCCAATAACTTATAACTTAAAAATAACATGGAAGGAATTTTCACTAAAATCTAAAAGTTTAATACATCATTTATGAAACTACTAATGATCAATATTCATTGGTTTGCACACTAGCGTGTACGGGGCCTTATTTCTGACACAGACGTTGATATAGGTGATCAATAATAAATTAGCTTCAATAACTCTGCCGTCTTTGACTAGCGCATTGCTGCCACTTTTAAAACCTTCACTTCAACACTTTTAAAGATAATAATGCAAATGTAAACCAAACTATCATTGCTATTTAGCACGTGAATTCAAAATAAGTCCTTATTTCCTTGTCATGATGAAAATTCCCAGACTTCCCTCAGTAGTCAAAGAAGTATGTGATACTATATTGTGACACGGTACTATAAGCGATTCGCAATAGTGAACTGTATTCATATATAAATATTTGCCAATTGCCGAGAATATCTTAGATATTCAAGGTTACGCTTCAACGACATATTGTTTGAATATATTTTTTTCGACTTTTTGCTCTACGAGATGTTTTTACAGTTTACTGTGGTAGTATTTTAACGGAAAATTATTATCAATTACACATAATAATGAAGATGAAAATAAAAACTTTGTCATAAAACAATGTAGGTTGTCGCAGAATAGAACCGGCATAGAGAATGAGACTCACAAGTCCTAGAACTGTTATGAGTAAAGCCAGATATGTTAAGAATGTAAAAAGAGCTTTAAATGTACAATTTTATTCGTAAATATAAACCTACTCCCACAACGAGAACATAGTTATAACAACCTATGAACCCAATGCACCGGATCAGCAAATAGACTTTAATAAGTATAGGAACACATATAATAGAGACTTTTCTCTTTTGCGCAATATTTTGTAAACAACTTTTAATTTCAATGCATCGACAGTTATTATTGTACCGACTGAATATTGTAAAGGTTTTTTTAGTATCGCCATTTTACAAAACAAGAGTTGTTTGCCAACTTATTAGCAGTTTTTGCTTAAACACACGCGGCTGGTTTTTCTCTTAGGTGCAAATCTCGAATATAGGTATTATATATATTAATCAAACACGGAAGACGACAATTTATCAGCATAACTAAATTATCGTCAATTCTAGGATCATACATTTAAATAGACAAAATGGGAAAATTGCAGTTTTTAATTTATTTTATTTTATTAAATCACAAAACTAGATTACAATTATTACAATAATATTTTTATACTTACAAACAGTTTGGAACTAGAGTCTAACCCTAATATATGAATACAAGAGCACTTAGTAGTTTTATATTATTTTCATCAGTTTATAATTAGTACTAAGTTAAATCATGACAAATCTAAGATTAAATATAAATTGAATGGGGTCGAAGCAAATCCCGACACGTTGTTTGATAAACATAGCAATTGTAAATGTACATCAGGAACGGACAACCGTTTACGTAAACCGATAGAGCATACATGTAAACATTTCTTATGTTTATGGAAACCAATATGAGTCTTATGAAAACAATCAAGCCTGCTTCTACATAGGCTATAAAATTTAAGACTCACAAGACGCACGTTCCGTTAAAGATTATGTTTGAAGTTATTGAGATAATGTTGAAACTATTAGACAATGAAGTTGCTACTCTGTGCGGCTTTAGAGATATTGCAGATTTAATTTTACAGCTACACGAACAATATTTTACAGGAAAAGATAATCGAACGTCATGAGATAACCATTACAATGCACAGGAAATTAAATACTATGTTTATTTTGAAACTTCAAATGTTGAGATCATAAAATCGGTAATTTGGCGACAGAATGCAATCAATTAATAATTTTTACAATAAACTCATTAGTTAGAAAAGAAAATAGCAGTAAAATATAATCATAATGATGTTCTACTTTAAAATACTGAACTAACGGATCGTTACAAAAGTCTTCAAATTAAGAATGTCATTCAAGTGTCTATGCGTAAACTAAAACATGACACTACAAACACCCGTCTAGTCCAATTCCTAAGTCTCCAGTAGACGTCTGTGCTAGATCTATCAGAAATAATGTACCAGCTGTATGTAAATCTAGAAAAACATATGCCTTGACAACTGGTATAGTTGATACATTCGGGCTATACATAAATTTTAACAGGGGAATAATGCTATTCTTGCTTTACTATTTTTCATTTTATAATTATCATAGATCTGATGAAGAGTTTAACAAAGAATTACTGTGGTCTTCATCCTAGAAGCTGTAGTTGTCTCGCTCCACTGTCTCTTTCTCAGTCTCTCAAGATTTCTCTTTACATAATTTTGTAAAACTCATAGAAGCTTTCTCATATGTAAGCAATATTACTTTGCTTGTCGACGTAGTTAATATTAAACAATGATAACAGAGCTATTAATATTCGTTACGCTACGTAATACATTTTAAGTTTTAAATAAATAAGTGATCTTATTCCTTATTAGCTAGCTATTCATATTTTGATGCTGTTTATAATTATATCTATTCTGATTCCATCTTGCTTCATTAAAAACTCAACATACATCGAAAGTAATCCAAACGTGTCCGGATATTCAATTTGATAAACAAACATAAGCAATTTAATGTGAAAATCCGTTGATATATTTTTAAATATGCTGTCAGGCTTGTTTTATACAGTTAAACACTTTCTGTATATTAAATAGCGTTGGTGGAAAAGCAAGATTAGTGTCTAAGCTTCTTTTGGAAAGCTTCAGTCTTTTCGCTAGGTATATAAGGATATAGTTAGTTTTTGATCATTCAAACTTTACAGATACTTTGGCTCTAATTTGGCCGTTATATTTAATGCGTGTCGTTAGAATAGATAATAGTACTTTATATCATACTTATGTTTTTGTGAGCTATTTATTCTAACATTTACTCATACAATTTTATAGTCGCTTGATTAATCATTTACCTAAAGTTAATAAAATCAGACGGTAATAATACATAAACATTGATAGAATAATTTCATGAATTCTAACAGATTGTTAGTAAACGCACAATTTGATCCAGATTCAAGATTCTCAATTTCGCATTTCTAATTCGACTCACGTTATTTTAACATTTACATAATTCTATGCATGATGTGATGAAATGGATAACTACATTAACGAGATGCAAATATGAATAAAAATAAAAATCAATGAATTCGAAACAAACTATTCGTAATGAGTTTGTGATTTGAGTAACAGCCAAATAGTTCTTACTTCCTAAACTAATAGAAATAGGGTATTCTATTATTGTTTTCGAGGACAATGATCAGGGCTACGATACATCTGAAACGCACAATCAACATATTTTTATTACTATCCAAAGACTTGAAGCGACATTAGCAGCGCTGACAATGGCAGAACAGCTGGAAATAACGCAAATTATACCCAATAAATCTACCAGAAACAATCTAGTCTACTTGGCAACACACGCGCATTTAATTTTTTTTCGGGCGAACGAATTGTGAAACAAAAGGTTTGAGTGTATTAGAAATATGTGTAGTCTTTTTTTTTAACGAATATAAAATACGGAAAGTTTAACGTTAGCCAAGTATCTGTCGCGAGAGTCGGATATGCGATGGAAATAGCCTGGGGTTTCTAGTTCGACTTTACTAGTCAAAGCGACAACGACAATCGCCGGGTTTGCATTAACAATATTCAGAACGTCTTTTTGTCTGTGTCTATTTTCGTTTGCTTGTATCCACTCGACACGTGTTGGCTGAGCGTATTGGAACGCTGGTTTTCTCGTGTTGGGTTTTCATTTCGAATGTATTGAGAGATTGGTCGTTAAAATATTTACTGCTATTTTAGGTGGTTGTTTTGTGTTTTTAGTGTTTTACGATTGTGTGAGTGGTTATTATTATTCCTATTCAGTAATGCATTTACTCAATTAAAAGTTGAATTCTGAATCTGTTATTAGTATCTATCATCTATTATTTTAAAAGTATATTTCGTATTTTTAAACGAATTGGCCTTTACCAATCTATATTTATAGCGTTTACAGACGGACCCATAGTATCGCTCAATTTCTTTAACCACTCGTTCGACGTTTAAAACGATATTTTCTTTAAACTTGTGTTTATAAGATTAAGATCATGTTTTTCCATTTATCCATTCATCATTTTTACCATACAGCAAGTAAACAATTGAATTATTTATGTTTTTATTTTTCCGAGCAATATTCATAAATCGCGCCATTCATATTATATTATTTTTCTCGCTGTAACACTATTATTTACATGTATTCAGAACATTTTGAAGGTCAAGTTTGTATTCATTATGATAGAACAAAAGACGTAGTATATTAATATAACTAAGCATTTAGGTCGTTTTCTGAACATACAGACTTAAAATTTTAGTCTTCAAACTTGAAGCAACACAGCAAAGCAAATCATTATAAATTCCGTCTTTATCGTTTACAAACTGGGCTCTAATATTACCTGTATCACAAAGGGCTTTTCCCTTTACGTCTTGTATTACCAACCCTCCGACCACAGGCTTTAGGTCACTAGCCCAGGAGCTCACTGAGTCAGTGGGCCTTTCGCGTGGCTTGCAAACTTTGTCAGGTAACCGCAACAATTTATGATGTATGGAAATCTGTATTATGGAACGTGCGGCTTTTACAATTTTAAAAATTTTACGATTTTCTCAAAACTGATTTTGTTTACTCTTCCATATTTGAATCCTTCCGTCTTTTTGATGAAGTAGCTCCGCAAAATGTATCATTGCATTTCATGAATGTTTATATGACACGAAGAATTTAGAGACGATTAGTTACTTTCTTTACTGTTATTATTCATAGTTCCTCATTTGAGTTTGTATTTGTATTCTGGAATTTAGTATGCATTTCGTTCTCCCCGGTTATCTTTCGTGCAACATCTGGCATCATCAGTCAGACGGCAGAATCTAGGAGCTTTCGCTATTTTTATTGTTCTCGTTACACTACGGCGTTTTTCTATGATCTACTGTTTCTTTTTGTTTATTTTAAATTTTTTCATTTCCCCTATTGTGTAAAAGCATTTTATATCACGTTTTTATATAAATATTTATTTAGACACTGTTGTACAGTTTGCAAGTAGTAATTCCGGCTACAATTTTTAAAATGAAAAACGTAGACTTTACTCTCCTTTTCTGGTTTTAAGACTTGTTTTCGATAATACTGGTTTCAACGTCCTTGTCATTATAGCTAGATATGTACTTGTTATGATTATAAAGTATTAGGTAGCTAAGGTAGCAGGTACACGCACAGGTACCTGTATGTAATTATTTTGGAATGGAATCAAGAAGTTTAGCATGATTTTATTATCATCACAAACCCTGCACGATCTACGACACAATCATAAACCTACTTTCCTACTATAATTATTCATATTCATATTCATATTCATTTATTGTGCTCACATATAATACAGACTAGATGTACATGTCAGGTTGTCTTCAGGATCAATATATGTGCCCTGTAAGGGCGCTGCACATTTTCATTTTGAGTTAATTTTATTATTTACGTCAACTCTAATTACTACTATTATTATTATTATTAAATTCTTATTAGTCAGGAGATTACAAAGCAAATTATGACTTATGTCTAATGTAAGATCAATATGCACATGTGGAAACAGAATAAATGAATATAAATAAAAGCCCGACATAGAATCCATTTTCGTGAATGTGCCCAGGAACTTCGGGGTCCTCTCCTCACCGAGGAGAGAATTTCCATCCCTATATGTTGTTGATTTACCTTTTGTTCGTACGAAACGCTTTTCAGATTCCTTTATTGTGCGCACGGCTAGGGAATGGAACTAATTTCCGTCGTCGGTATTTTTTAATTATCAAATAAGCTTATGGTTGGCCACATTTTTTCGCCTGATATTACATCCATCCACTTACAACTTGGTCTTCAAATCAAGAGTAAAATTATGTCATTTAGAATCAAGCGGGCTCCACATTCGCCCTCATCATCACTACCACCAGGTGAAGTGTAGTTAAACGCAAACTCACTGAACATTACCTAAAGAAAAATTGTCTCCAAATAGATGAACTATAATATCTTTGTGTCTACAAAGTGTGGTTTACAGTAACTTTTTAATATTCACACGATATCATAAAATACAACAAACAATACAAAAATACCCAATTGAACACTAACATTATAATAATGCACATAGTAACGAAAAAATTTAGGTATACGCACATAACACAGAACAAAGAGTGATAGAACAACGGGCGGCCTTTTCGAATCAAGGAGTTTCTATATATCCCAGGCTACAGATTCTCATCGTTTTATTATTATCAGAACTCTGCGCGATCCACAACACAATCACCAAAGTCCAGCGTTTGAAAAGTTCGAAAATGTTTGTTATTTTTACTCACAAACGTTTTGATCAACTCTGGACCCAAAAGTTTGGTTAGGCCCTTATTGCGTTTGAAAAACATTTTCCAGACTGGAAACCGTTAATAATTTACCAGGACAACTTTTGGGACCATTGATAAATATTCCAAGGATGACCCTTTGGAACGTCTAAGTACATCTTGATAGAGATATTACATCAATTTGCCGGGTTTTGTTAAATATAATAGTCTAAAATTCATTATTATCTGCGAATAGACATTATAATAATTAATTATTATTATTGAACATATAAAAAGAATATAGTTCGAAGTGATAGAAATTTGTACCGGTTTCAGATACCTTACATTAAATCCAATTATTACTGCGGAAATAAGTAAATACTACATAAATAGTATTTTTTGAATGTTCATTCAACAGAAACATGCAATTTTTTAAAGAAAAATAAAGGCGCGTCGACATTCTAAAAAAATTTTTATGTGGCCATAAATCCCTAAATTAGGAGGTATAAAATACTCCCGAATTCTAGAAACATGATTGATTAGACGTTTCCTTTGACTGCAAAATTTATGAATGGCCGTAAACTTACCGTTTGTATTATATGAGTGGAAGAAAATCTAAACAAAATCCGAAACACAACACCGGTCCCGCTTTCCGCTTACAAATCACTAAAATTCCGAACACCACGCTTGTTAATTGTATCAGACTAATTAATAAACGCCACACAATAACATTAACAATGACAACTGGATTTAACAAAAAAGAAACCGTGGAAATTCGTGAGCGTAATTTTCGCGGGAAACACGAAGGGAGCGTCGAGACGTACCACCCACGCAACGTACAAGACACGACTACACGACTGTTCAGGCGGATTCACCTGCAATGCGTGCGCTCTTCGCTGACGACAGAGCAAGACGGGGAAATCACTAACCAGATACATGCGAGCGAGACGGGGCTATCCACACGTGCTCATACCTCATACCCACCTTGAGGGTAAAGTAAAGCCGTTTTCAGGAAAGGGGCGCGTTATTACAAAGCTGCGAATGAATAGCTATGCTATGTATTTTACATTATGAAGTCGAGGACAATGGCGCAAGTTATGCCTTTTGTTGGTGAAACTCGATGTGACATTTTCGCTGGTGCTATCTTCTTTCGTTAATGAACCATGTCTTTGGACAGGGGGTTACAATAGCGCCCCTTTGAATTTGATTAAAGACGCGTGGTTACAATGAATCATCGCGTTTAATGGAAAGTGAGTTTAGATTTATAATAAAACGGAGAGCACATGAAGTCACTGAAATGTCAATCAATTTCAAAGGATAAAATATTTTTTTTAATATAAATAAAAATAATGGACTACCTATCGCGTATAGCTCTGAGTTACGTAACACAGAATTCTTCAGTCAAGGTCTAGTTTTCAATACAAATATATTTTGCACCAAAATATTTTTCAACTTAGGTAGGCTTAGTAAAAATAAATATTGAAGCTTATTAAATTTCATGGCTAAACATCTTAATAATTGAGCTTGATGAAATTTGGCAAAGAGATAGAGGTAGCTATTATGAAGATAAAAGCTACCTCTATCTCATCACGGAAGGACGGAAAGCTGCGGGCTTTTAATAGCATGCGGGTAGAATTTCCAAGCGGCGGCTGACTTGAATGTTTTTTTTTACTTTCTTTAAACCTTATTTAGTATGACATAATATAAGTTAAAGTAATACTGGGAGAGGTCAACTGACTACTGAAACACAGTTCCTAGTTACTAGTTCGGAAGTCTATAGGTTCATATTATAAACTCTGTAAACGGTTTATGTCAGTAAATAAAGTTAATATATTGAATTAATTTTCTATATAGGATCACCCATGTAAATCTGGGAAAAAGAGAGCAAATCGACTTCATATAAGAGAGCACGAGACAAGCTTAAAAGCTATCCATATATTAGATGATACCAAAATCATTTGATTATTATAACTGTTGAAGATAGGGAACAGCTTTTTAGGGATGTCAATTGATCTGACGATGGACTTTGCCGATTCGCTACGGTACATCTCTGTTAGAGCAAATTTGCCCCTTTTAAAAGAATATTCATGGTTATCTAATACACCAAAAGGAAGACTACTTCTGGTGCTATGGCTGAAGCAAAGCGCGGTCTTAAATGATGTGCAAAGATACTAGACTAAATAGTTTTACGAACACCAACATAGCTGAAATATTCTGACTGCCGAAACTCTGCTTCGTAGGAAGCCAGCAATGTTTGAACTAAGAGATGTTACCCGGAGCAGCTGTGCAATTTTATGAATCTAGCAAAGTTTGTGAATCTAGGTGTAATAGGTTTTGATACATATTTTTAAAGATTATCATTTATTTATTTAAATATGTTTTTTGAATCTTCACGTGACGTTGTGAAGCCGTTTTCATATGTTTACTTTACCTACATATTAAATTTAGTCGAGGTATTCCCAAAAAGCGCTTAACTTATAATAATACCATATTTTAAAGTTATGTTTTTTATTTATAAATCAGCAATATCGGCATATTTACTTCTTGAACTGTAAGGACTCGTATTAATTCTGAACTACTAAAAAATATAAAATAATGTATTTAATGAAGTGCCTAAGTACTAAAACCCCATATATTAACCTAAATATTCAAAACACCCAGGATAACATTTCTATCGCAAAAACCTATTACCCTACATAGGGTTGCCACTTTGCTGAATATTGTCCTACTTACGACCCCTACGAATTGATTCCCCTCGTTTTACGGCCCCTATTTCCTAACATTTTGTCAAAACGGCCCTAATATTTAAATAATAACACGTTGAAACGGGTCAAGGTTGGCAGTCATTGTTTGGCACCGAATGACGTGACTTCTTCTACATCACAAAGCGTAAAGTATGGGCACTGCGCGGAATCATGGACGTTTTAGTCTACACACTCACACTAGTAAATATGTCTACAGAAAGTTTGAGTATGTCCGGCGCCCAATAAGCAGGGTTGACACGTTATGCAGTTACGTTTCTGTTTTTCCCGTAATCAGAAATTGTAAAGGTTCAGTTCTTCATAATAATTTTATATTACACTACCTTTCTTTGATATTGCCAGTTTACGGTCTTTCTTCTCAAATTAAAACATTTTCTAATCTGAGGCCCGTATAGTTGTCAATCAGTGGTCAAGTCGAGATTTCATTCACAAATTGATAATCTTTTGAATGAAATCTCGACTTGAGCACTTAACCTGAGAGTCTTAAAGTCAAGAGTGAACAGGTATCTTCTAGGTAGGCATGCACTACCGTAGGCCGCGTCATCACTTACCATCAGGACCCTAATTCTGTATGACCAATTTACGATTCCTTGCTTCGAAACCACGCGAATTCCTTGTCTTACATAAGAAATCTGCAAAACTCTATTCTCTATGAAATGAGAACGAAACCGCGCGAAATGAATGTGGAATTAACTGGGATTGGCGCGATTTGAACTGTCAAAAATCATGTTCCGCTCAGGCGCGTTCCGAAACATCGACCCGTTAAAAGTTACCACCACTTATGCCAATATTAATTAATAGGCCTTACCCACAGAGTGCCACTTTGAGCGGCTGCTCGCCTCGTGCATCCATCGGCTCGACGTGATTATCACCAGATCGTCGGTCCACCCTGTGGGGGGCCGGGCTAGTTTTATACGCCTTTACTATAACTCATCATCATCATCATCATCATCATCATCATCATCATCATCATCACCATCATCCAGATTGAAGACGTCCATTGCTGAATATAGGCCTTACCCACTGAGTGCCACTTTGAGCGGCTGCTCGCCTCGTGCATCCATCGGCTCGACGTGATTATCACCAGATCGTCGGTCCACCCCGTGGGGGGCCGGGCTAGTTTTATATGTCTTTACTATAACTCATCATCATCATCATCATCATCATCATCACCATCATCCAGCTTGAAGACGTCCACTGCTGAACATAGGCCTCCCCCACAGAGTGCCACTTTGAGCGCCTGCTCGCCTCGTGCATCCATCGGCTCGCCGTGATTTTCACCAGACCGTCGCGCTCGACACCAATGTGTCTTAGATTATACAGAATACAAAAATTGACGATTCCTTGCTGTGACACGATTTGAACAAGACACGATAACGACGTAGTTTCTGTATCGTGTGGAATCTGTGTTTTCATACAGAATTGGGCCCCAGGTGAGACAGTGGTCAAATGCTAATGCCAATATTATAAAAAAAACCGATCGATGATTCAGCATCGTTTTGTAATATGGGCCTTAGTATTTCTGTTATTGCAGGGGCAACCTATTTTTTTTAATGACGTAATATAATGTACTTCGAGCATGAAAATAAAATGAAGGTTTACCTAAAAAAACCATAGGTAAGTATTTATATATTTGACACACACACTTGTTAATAGTATTGAGGTGTCCATACTGTAAATATTTTGTACACATTTTTCATTAATTTTGGCCAGTCAAGGCTGTCGCCTGATGAATATTTACAAAAATTGCTTTAGCATAATTTGAGTATCTTTGAGAGGATTCCGCTGAGTTTGGATAGATATTGACATTTGATTTGTATTTGCACATTTATAAAGACACTTTGTTGTTACTGAATACTTTAACCAAATATCTCTTCTGTAATGCACTGACGTAAAACAGGCATATAATATTTTGCTTAAAAGTTTTGAAACTAGCAGGAGGCCCTATTCTTAGTTTATTTGTATCATTTGGTGTGTACACAAGAGTGGCCGAGCTATAGCATGTGTGCTTCGCAATCTTACGGCACCGGGCTCGATCCCTGGTGGCATCCCTGTTACTGGTTCCTTATGGGTTGCGAGGTCAGATGGCAGTCGCTCGTGTAATTCTGGTAGCTCGCCGCTACAGGTTTGATTGGGAGCCGACCCCGATAACAAATGGGTAAAGGCAAAGAGGGTGTGTGTGATTTGGTGTGTACACAATTAAGAGTAGGTATCTATCTATACATTTGCGCACACTATGCGCCAATGGTCAGTGCTCAGCAGTTGACGTCTTCCGGCTGGTTGAACAGAGGACAGAAGACTGTGGACGGAGGCCCCATACTGTTCCTAAATTAGTTTGTATGCCTTCGCAAAGAGGAAGATCAAACAGAACCGTCGACTCAAGTTTACAATACAAGTAATTTTAACTTACTTTTTGCAAGATTAGATGCTAATGATCACTCGTTTCCTGCATATTCATACGGACTTCTGCTTTGTGTTTATAATTATGTGAACTAACCTTGCGTGAAGGTTAAAATCGTAAAAACATAATAAGAGAAGTCTTAAAAGTCTTTGAATTAAGTCGTGACGTAAAGTTAATCGTTTGAAATTAAGTAGGTGATTTTTAAACAGCCAACTTATTAATTTACATCAATGGTTTAAAGATATTGGTTTAGAATATTTTAATGATTACTTAGTATATTTCGTTTTTTTTGCGATACTCCTATGTCTAGTAATTTATTACCAAATTCTATCAAAATCTGTTGCATCATTACTGATTGAGCGGCACCGAAGATATCGCGCGCGTAGTCGCGAGCAGAAGTTAGTAACATAAACATAGTACGACAAATCTGAAACAGTGTAGCTTTCTACTAATGAAATAATTTTCGGAATAAAAGATTATCTATCTCCTATAAACTTTAAACAATTAACAACCTTTTTTTTTCTTTTTACATCGGACTTATCTAGCATTTGACCACGCTCTCACCTGATGGAAAGTGACGATGCGATCGAAGGTGTAGCATGCTAGCTAAGTAAGTACCTATTCACTCTTCTCAACCTTTCTTTACAATAGGCATATTGCATCTACTAATATACATAGATGAACCCATTATGATTCCTGTTGGTCGAAATGTTATTTTTCTATGTAAATGAATAACGTGCCGAGCTAGTCGGTCGCCTGATGTTAAGCGTCTCGGCTGCACTCAGAACTCTAAATTAATATAGTTTTGCGTGACACTGCACTGCGCACGTCACCTTGAGACTTTACACAGTATAGTAATAAGATTACTAGACTGTGTGATCAGATCATAAAGTCTCATTTGCCCATTAATTTCACTAGCTACAACACAGTAATGCCTGCACACTGCTGCTTTGCAGCAGAATAAATCAATAATACTAATATTATAAACTAAACGAAAAATATATTTTTATTTTTTACATATATACTTATGTTCAGGAATTTGACTTGCCTTCTTCGAATCCCGTTCAGACAATCACTTTTTATGCGCGGAGTTTGCAGTCGCTCTAACTGTGGTGAAATAAAACATGCAAAATTTGAAAACACTAGAGTCCAGCACTTATCTTACTTTTTCCAGAGAGAAGAGCCGTGTCCCAAAGGTAATTTTGTCTAACGTCCGTTTGTGTAAAGGTGTTTTGGCTAACCCAGCAGTGGGAGTAACGTTTTAATGCCCGCTAACTTATAAAAAGAGTAAAAATGTTCCAACGTTTTACATAAAATCACCAGACTGTCTCGAATAAAGACATTAAATCACCTAGACCATTCAATCTGTTTTCTATTTGTTACTTTATTGAACTCTGTCGCTTCACTCGTCTATTTTCGTTTCTGATCTTTTAAACGCTGTTTATTTTATTGAGATGGATGCTTTAGTGATTGAATTTTTCAAATACTTTATCGTCTACTAAATGGAGTTTCGCTCTAACGCCATTTACCTAATTGTTTTCTCTATTTTCAGCGTTTGTCGTAAGTCTATACCAACACTATAAAGAGGAAAGATTTGATTGTTTGTTTGCATTGAATAGGCTCCAAAACTACTGAACCGATTTCAAAAATTATTTCATTGTTGGAAAGCTACAATATCCCCGGATGACATAGACTTAGACTATATATATTTCCAAAAAATAAGGATCCTTATAAAACTTTTATAATGTAACCTAAAGTGTGAAAAAAATACTTAAAATATTCTTTACATCACGTGTGCGCTGCGAAAACTATTATACCCGTGCGAAGCCGGGGCGAACCGCTAGTATTTTATAATTATTACTTATTTGCTTTTATTTATTGCGATACATATAATAAACACACCTGTCCAATGTAATTATTATCATGTACAGGCTTAAAGTATCAAGATTAAAACTGATCTTGTTCATTCTAGAATCAAATGTTTAGCTCGCCTGATTATGATAAAGATAATCTGATGGAAATAATTTATTTTTATTTAATTAATTCTATAAGATTCAAGTTGATTACTTTATGACTTTTGCCTTTATCATCATAGGTAATCCTTGTTTGGATAGGAAGGCATAACAGCTTAATATACAGCTTGTTTCTAGATATTATCTATCAGTAGAAATCTTAAGGTAGTAATGGGAACTGATCAACACCGTACAATATTAAAAAAAAATTGACGGGTAAAATGTCTTTATTATTTCATCTATAACTACTACAATTATAAAATCTATACTACTACTTATAATAAAGGCTCAAAAAGCCTTAAAATAATTTAAGGTACAGATTCCAAATTAAAATCTAAAAATAGATAGATAGATAGATAGAAAATTCTTTATTGCACAAACAACAATAGTAGGTACATAGGCGAACTTAATGCTATAGAGCATTATCTTCCAGTTAACCCCGGTGTATTGTGGAATTGTTTATTGCGGTGGTGCAATACTGAAGAAATATAAGACAAGAAAAAACAAAAACTTTTTCTCTAAACTGATGAAAGTATAAATAACACAATAAATACATAAAATTAAATACACACAATAATACTATACCTACAAATATAATACATATTGTTATACCTATATACATACATATTATTGTACTTATAATTAGATGGATTAAAAATACTCACACACATCCTAAAATTACTTCACGTAAAGCTCGTAACATTTTTATACGCTGTACAAATTTTCCCTTATAAAAACCTTCTTAGGAAAAGCTTCTTCCAGTTTCCAGAACAAACTCTCCGTTGTTCAAAAGTTAAACACGTCTATCAATCAACTGTTCCGGTTCGCTCCACATAGACAAATTTTGGACGCGTGCGGTTAAAAAAAACCGTGGCGGGGATTAATGGTAACGTTATGTTAATCCACCCCTACTGCATCCCCACCTTACGCCCAATGACCCACCCGTCGCACAGAATATATAATAGTACTACCCGTGTGCCGTGATGTGGCGGAAGTGTTTCGGTATGTACGACCATTCTAATTACGTAGAGTAGTGAAGTGTCGAGAGTTTCTGCTGACATTCTGAAGGCGTTGATGTTTTGTGATTTTGTGATTTCGTATTTCTTTTTTATAGCTTCTTTTTATAGTTCTGGCTACTGAGCCTTTTTTTCTTCTCTTCGATCTTCTTAGTCTAAGAGTACCAATGAAAGCTCTAATCTGCTCACCCAACATAAATATACCCTGTACATAATAATTGTGGAATGTGGTGGAGTTTTCTAAAACCCTATCTTTGTGACCCTCCAAACGTCAGGTCTCCACGTCCAGCGATTTGGGCTGTCAGTCGGTCAATAATCAGTGTCGTTCGGTCAGTCAGCCAGTCAGGCAGACATACAGTTATGCACACAGCCAGCCAGCCAGGCAGCTAGCTATCCAGTCTGTGAATTGACAGTCAATCAGTCCGTCAGTAAATAAATCAGTCAGTTAGCCAGTCAATCATTTAGTCAATCAGACAAACACAAAGTCTTTTATTAATTTAGATATTGACTGAGCTGGCCACCTTGATACTTCCTCTAAGGATACGACAGGCCTAACAATTATGCAAATACAGTTTTTTGGTGAATAGCGTGAGGCCCTGATGGATCACCGCTGTGGCAGCTCATTTGTATACTCTGTTATTAGTGTAAGCTGGTGTTTAGCCGCCATTGCAGGCTTTTATTGAAATCCCCGTAATATAGAACCAACCTTGGAACTTTTGAAACTTAGTTTTATTAGGTTTTCTATTTGAATTTTTTACGAAGTTTCTGGTGTTAATATGACTATTACGTGTTTAGCAGCTAGCGCGCAGTGTACTAAGTAGGTTTATAAAACTGCATGCCAGGGGTCTGGCAAAGATCCCTTTCCATTAGCGCTAACGCCAAATGCTAACTCTAAAATGCATGGGAATGAAATTACATGTGGACCACAGATAATGTCATTCCTATACATTTTGGAGTTAGCGTTTGACGTTAACACTAATAGAAAGGGATCTTTGCTAGACCGGCTGGTGCAGTTATAATTGTAAGAACACTTCAAACAATAGAACTCAATGCTTTTAGGAACGTTAACTTGCAAAATTAAAGATACAATTCTAAAGTAACTAAACGTAAAACATAACTTTATCACAAACTACTAGGAATCTCTTTAAAAAATCTCTTACTACAACTTATAAAAGGTATTTTGCCTGTTAGCGTGTGGCATTAGAACCAGCCTTCTGGTTCATTACTCACTGCGACGTTACTGTGCTTGGTGCTCAGATAAAAAGAAAAGTATAGAAGGGGTGCCAACATCAGAATGTAAAGCTAAAACAGAAATACGAAACCGCAAAGTCGTATCATTATTTCTGGGTCTAGGCTGACAACCAGCACATGCTGAGTCGACGCCCATTCAATACTTGTTTTATGGTAATCTTTTTTTCGTAGTTCATATTTTGTAATTATAATATAACATGTTTTGTACCTTAGTTTAGGTATTAAATAAATGTTTTTCTATTCTATTCTATTCTATTCTATTCTATTCTATTCTATTCTATTCTATTCTATTCTATTCTATTCTATTCTATTCTATTCTATTCTATTCTATTCACTATATGAATCTTGAACAGCGACCGAAACCTTCATCTTATTATTAGATTAGATAGAGAGCGTGCATATAATTATGACATTCCTACTTTAATCTTGATTTTTTTGTTAAGAACAATCCAGGTGGAATGTAACATTTTGCGGCTACGTTACAACTCTGCACGATGACAAAAACTCCCAACTCGGCACGAATACGTAAAATGCTAAGTCACAATTAAATGCTGTTTCATGGTATTTTGAACGAAGACTAAAGCAGTTATGTCATCACTGACGGTTATGATGTTTTCTCAGTAAAATATAACGATAAAAACAGACGTTCACATACACATAAAGTTTTAACCAGACGATCTATATCTGATATCTGCTAATCCGATATCCATTATCTGCTGCAAAATATCTGATATCCAGTACAAAATTTTGTTAGTGTCAAGCGGAAGTCCATTGTAGTTCTTTTTTGACTCTACTTTCTAGTTTGAACCGTCTACCTATAATTTTTTAGTCAGAGGCTTGGTGTTGGAAGTTTCAAAGTCGCTGAAAGGTATGTATTAACGAACTTGAACTGTTTAGTTTTTGAGCAAAGACTAATTGAGCTACAGGCCTACCGGTGTGTCTATATTGACCCAACGAGCGCGAGCGAAGCGTATAGCTGTTCACAGGGAGGTTTCGTTGGTAGGTCGGTGTGGCTTGTAGTTAGTTTTTAACGCAGTGTAGTTTGGCTATAACTACTATTTATTTCAACTCACTGGGGATAATAAAGATTAATGCCTAAACTTTTCCCCATTGTATAGTTTCTCTTACCATTACAGCTTGCAAAACTATGCAGTTAGCTGTAGAGGGTTGGAAGCACGTACCTGAAAAAGGAAATAAACATGATCAAAAATTTGTCCAAAAAATTTTTTTAGAAAGATAGAAAGAAAAACAGAAAAGACATTTATTTAGGACACAACATTACATTACAAACATTACATTACTATGCCCCCTTTGTACAGTCAAAATACTGCAGCCCTTTAATTAATTTAATCAGTGGGCAGATTAGACTTTAAATTTTTTCTAAAGTTGTTTCAAATCAGTTACAACTGAACGAGTACCTACACTACCTACTAAAGTAAAAATCTGATATAACAGACAAGTAATAAATCAAAGTTAGTGCGCTATTAATTTTAAAGTCTATTTCGCTTATTATTAAGTGACTATTGTCTGCAGCCTCATTTACAAGCCTAGAAAGAGATTAACATCAGGTAGCAAGACGTAGGTAAGTCGTAACTCAACGTAGAAGCGTCGAGCCCTAGATGTTATAAACAGTATGGATGTTCTCAGCCACCATGACGTCACTAGCCCAATACCGCAGAATTCAATACGTTATGCTGTTGCGACACGGGCATTCTCTCATAGGGAGAGTGTGTACTGTGTAGGCCATATCACCACGCCACGAGCGGGTTAGCGTTTGACACATATTCTAGAATTTTGTGATTCTTGAACATGCTGGTTTCCTCAGGATGCTTTCCTTCACCATCGTAAAAGCAAGTGAAAACTCCGCATATAACTTAAAGCAAGACTTCTGTAAAATAAACGTTAATTTAACTTATTTATGTAGAAATATAAGAAGTCAGTCACGCGTCTATTGCCTGCCAACATTCTTGTGTGTGTGACACGAATTTTGTCACACTTACCTAGAGCCCATACTGTTTACACTGCGTTTTGGATTATACGATAAAAAAGAACAATTAGTGTAATTATAGCAATAATTGTTTGTTTCATTGCCAAAGACGTCTTATTGAGAACAAAATCTTTACGTTGCAACAATGCAAGGTTAAAGATGATTGCAGGAAAGATGATGACCTGATATCGGGACTATAAAATTATAAGAAATATGACCTTGCTTGCAGTTTTTGATACAACACTTTGATAACTCACTTTTTCACACATTTATAAGTACATTGTTCCACAAATAAATAATAAATAACGCCCAATGATCGCATACATAGATCCTGGACCCTAACTAGGATTCCCTATATCTAGGAACCCATGGGGTACGAGGACCATAGTCCCACAACACCCAGACCCAAACCAAGCATGCTTTTTCTTTTTTTACTGTGCACAAATACTTGTCCAATCGCGTGAATCGAACTGCTTCCGGGTTATGAGCCGACCTGCTCAACCACAACGCCACAGAGGTCGATAATACTTTTATGTTACAGTTAAGCTATCAATGATCTTCGATTAAAAAGATCAGAGCGTTATAAACGCATAAAACTGATTATATGCAATAACTGTGCTACCTACAAGTAAAGGACTTATGCTATAACAAGATTAGCATTAATCCTGTATTTATTGAAGGGATTTCCTGGGTCAACGAACTAATTGTGATAGACAGTTTTTAGCAATTAGGTCGTGACATTGATAACATAACTACAAGGTTCTCCAGTGGCGACCACGACCCGGAAGACACAGCGTAGCCCCCCCTCCCCCCCTACTAGGTGGACCGACGATCTGGCGAAAACCACGGGGAGTAGATGGATGCCGGAAACGAGCAGCCTCTCAAAGTGGTGCTCTCTGAGGCAGGCCTATGTTCAGCAGTGGACGTCTTCAGGCTGTTGATGATAATGATTGTTAACATAAAGAAAACGTGGACACTCACTGTAGGACTAGTCCACTAAGTCACTCAGCGAGCTATGGAAAGATAGGCTGTCACAGTTACATTTTATCATCAACAGCATGAAGACGTCCACTGCTGCTCCTCCACAGAGCACCACTTTGAGTGCCTGCTTGCTTCCTGCATTCATCGGTTCTTTGCGGTTTTGACCAGATCGTCGGTCCGCCTAGCGGGAGGCCGGCCTACACCGCGTCTTCCTGTTCGTGCATTTAAATTTGATGACTTGATTTGATCCGAGTGATGAGCTAGATCTAATATCAACGTGACACTGCACTGCGTACGTCACCCCGAAACTGACTGTGGTCATACAATCTTATTTGCCCAGTAATTTCACTAGCTTGTCCTTAAAACTGGAACACAGAGCACTTGAAAATGCTTAGCGGCAGAATAACTGGCAAAGCGGTGGTACCTAGCTAGTAGCTACCTAGACGAACTTTGCAGAAAAGTCTTACCAATAGATCAAAATACAATTATAGTGAAAAGTTGTCGGCATATCAACCAACCCAAAGCGGCACAATTCTCAGCAACAGTCCCAGTAGTACAATCTACTCCTACATGACGTCTGGAATTAAATCAACATACATTAGCATTAATTTTACAATCCGGATCTGGTCGGTTCCGGTTTTACGGAAAATCGGATAGTGGAAAATTTTCCTTTTGTTTCCGAGTTTTATATTCTTTGAAAAATATTCCTTCCTTGTCCCACATTTACCTGTTTTTTAAGCGAAAAATCTTATGTGGCGTGAAAGCCAAACAAACATACAAACAAACGGACAACGCCTCATTTTTACGCCAGGAATCATATTTTAACAAAAGACGCTACTGCATTTTAAAACTGAAATTATCAAAGTGCTTCTGCAAGAGGATTTATATTTTAAAAATAGGTATCAGATAAGACTTTCTATCTTTACAATTAAGTCAATGCCAAATCTTTATTGCACTTCTTGTCGTTGATAATTTTAACAACTCGGATTAGGTGTGTATGTACATGTCGATAAAACAGTGAAAAATACACCAAAATTGTTGTACTAAGATATTTTTTTATTACTATTTATTCTCCAAGGTCATTATACTATCGCAATCAACCCGGCTTTACCCCCGGGCCACATGATAGACAATAAACATCCCCATGTTGCCGCCCTTGCGGTGCCGTGGCATTTTTGCGGTGCTGCAGAACCTGCTGCGGCGCCGCACGGGCCGTGTGGCCACCTATTCAGCGCGCGCCGCAACGCACCTTGTGGTTTGGCCCTTAGGGATGGATGGATGCGGATTCAAATCCTGCTCGTGATCAATTTTTTTTTTTATGTAATTGAATGACGTGACGAGCTAGTCGTTCGCCTGATGTTAAGCGTCACGGCTGCCCATAACAGATTGCAGTATCACTCGGAACTCTAAATTAATTTAGTTTTGCATTGCGCACGTCATCCTGAGACTTCACACCGTATAGTAGGTACGTTGCCCAGTCATTTCACTAGCTACACTACAATATATTTACAATAAAATTAACACGCTACGTTGTTAATGACATTCAACTTATTTCAAATTTTTAAGTTGTTTTTCAATTATGGTTATGGTAGTGCAGCAGGTACATTTGTTACTTTTACAATGTACTAGAGGCGACCAGGCAATGTTTCACGTTAATGTTAGACTGCCGTGTAGATCTAGCGTGATTTCGAACCGTATTGATTCGCAACTCAGTGATGACTGGCCTCATAGCTCAGTTGGTAGTAGCTCTGCCTTCTGAACTGTAGGTTGTGGGTTCGAATCCTACCCAGGACAAACATTTGTGTGATCTATATTTAGGTGTTTGTTCTGTGTCTGGGTGTTATATTGTATTACATGTATGTATTTACAAATAAAAAGTATATTATGTATTCTATCAGGTATATGGTTCCCATAGTACAAAGCTTTGCTTAGTTTGGGGCTAGATGGCGTTGTGTGAAATTTCCCCTAATATTTATTTATTTAGTGTTGTCGAGCTTCAATGATTTGAAACTCAGTTCATCGCACTAGCGCGGATAGGTACTCATTTGATTAAATAAAAATATATTTAATTTATGACAAATTCCCGAATTAATCAATGTAAATTAAATAAGTGTATACAGACTGCTCTCTAATAAAAAGTATTCCATTTAAAGGGAAAGTGAGTTTCATTTACATAGCATAGGGCCTCTAATCAGGTGGACTGGATAATTTAGGGTTGTCCGATTTTTGAACAATAAAATATTTTCTTAAAGTTTAGTTGTGCTTATCGGATTATTAGACCTTTGTTAAGATAACACAATACATATAATTTCGTGAAACAGATGTTACGTATGCCATTTAAGGCCTTGAACTAATTGGGTATTAGGTACTTTGGTCACAGAATAGATAATAGTACTACGTTCAAAAGACTCACTCCGCGAATTCACTTAAATAAATAGCGACTCTTGCTGCAACACTATAGAGTGCAGTTCAGCTCGCACAGTGCTACAAGCCTTTCTTAAACAGTTGCCTCTCATTCTTTCGCTATAGCGCTGCTCTTTTGACGCGTTGCGCGTAACGGACCGACCCGTCTAAACGCCCAGTCCCATATACTTGTAGCTTTTCACCTAAAGCGCGGAGTGAGACAGGCCTGCTTCGGTCTGGATAAAATGTCCTACGCATATTTGAAAACAGTTTTATTAACATTAACAGAATAATTAATGTTGTATCTAAAATGAATCAGAACTCTAATGGAAACATTAAAATGACAACCCTAAGTAAACGAGACATGATTAGAAGCCGTAATGTTATCAAACAAGCTCGTTTCATGACTGGATGGAACGAAATGTCAATTGGAATGACATTTGAATTGAAATGTCACAGGCCAATACTAATTTTTAACCTTCAGCCAAACAGAGAAGTGTTATGAGTTGGTGATGAACCGATCTT
The DNA here is from genome assembly GCA_910589525.2 of Ennomos quercinarius. NCBI lineage: Eukaryota > Metazoa > Arthropoda > Insecta > Lepidoptera > Geometridae > Ennomos > Ennomos quercinarius. The sequence goes on from OU342491.1 coordinate 3,382,629, forward strand.
AAATTTTATTTTTTTCTTTAAAGGTGATGATGAAGAGTGTTCTTAGCTATGGTTCAAAAAAACTGTTTACTATGTTACTATGGATTTCGAAAAAAGAGGTTTTTTTATGTTAATGAATGACGTGACGAGCTAGTAATTCGCCTGAATTAAGCGTCATGGCATCCATAACTGTGGCAGTTGCCACTCGGAATTTTAAAATATAAAGTTTCGCGTGACACTGCATTGCGCACGTCATCCTGAGACACCAGCACAGTAAGATTATTAGACTGTGCGATCAGGTCATAAAGTCTCAATTGCCCAGTTATTTCACTTAGCTACAACGCCTTTCAGACCGGAAGACAGTAGTGCTTGCACACTACTGCTAGGCGGCAGTATAACTGGCAATGCCGTGGTACCTACCTAGACGAACTTTGCAGAAAAGTCCTGCCACCTAGTAAAAGACAAATTGCGTTTCTATCAAAGTTACTAAACTCGTTCACCTCAATAACCCGCTTTTTCAATTTCAAACTAAAAATGTGACGTGGAAGATATCGACAAAAGAGGAATTTAATTGGTGCTAAAGCTTGGATAGAAGATCACCTTACCTACTTACACAGTGATGGTACAAGTTAGAAGCGACGAGAGTTATTTGCCTATTTATCAACCACTGTCACTGGTTCGACTGTCAACTAATGAGCTAGAGAACCAAGATTGAGCTTTTTGCTAGCAATTTAATGGTACTTTTACGAATGCATATCTTTCGTTCTTTATAAAAACGAAAATGATATTTCTAGATACAATAAGACCGCTAAAAGCGTGGAATCCGCCGATGGTACTAGACTCCATGCGATACGTGGTTAACCCACGTGTCAGAATACTATTTGTTAATGATTATGACTATACACAAAAGAATAGTAATGACATTTTGCGTGTGTATTTGTTCCTCCTTGACGCTGCAACAACTGGAACGGATACGTATGAAATATTGAACGGAGGCTGTTTACACGCTATATTGGCACACAGGATACGTTTATCCGCAGGAAACCGCAGGGTGTAGCTCTATTATTGAAACAAAATTGAATTTCGATGTCATCCTTTATCAAAACGCTACCGCCTCTTTTTTTGCACTTCATCCCATCTACCAGACAGTAATTATAAAAGAAGTTCCTCATGGACTCTGGAGGTAACTGGTTTCAATTAAAAGTTAAGCTCAAAGTCTGGCTGTTTGATTTCCGATTTAATCAATAATTTGTCAGATCGGTGATGGGAAACATGCGAATGAAGTTTTGGGGAGAAATCGGTAAAAGTTGTGAAAGCTTTTTGGGGTGCAGTCTGTACTTTTTAAAAGGGTTCGACCGGGGGATAGCTACGTTTTGTACTACTTTGTAAACTGTCGTTATTACAGGTTTTGAGTTATTTCTATATAACTATATTCTTATAGACAGCGTGCTCAAAACAGTTTATGGTAGACCTAGTTATGCTCTACGGTTTTACTCGAAGATGATACAAATACAAATACAAATCCAAATACAAATCATTTATTAATAACACCAGTGTTATAAGTCGAGGTTGTGTTAAGTAGTGTAACATACACCACTACGGTAATAAATTAATAATATAAAAATATTAAAATTATACAAACTTATTTAGCGTTAAATAAATTAAATTATAAAATTCAATGAATTACATTATATTCCATTTACAATAGCTCTGGCAGTTTATAAAACTCTTGAACATTATAAAATGTGTTTTCCAAAAGCCAGGTTTTTAAACGAGCCTTAAACGCCCCAGTTGAAGGTGCATCACGCACAGTGTCAGGTAGCCTGTTATAGACAGACGGTCCCATAATGTAGACGGACCTCTCAGACTTGGCAAGTTTATGCGCAGGAGTCACAAGGCGGTTTTTATGCTTGTTGCTACGCATCGCTCGAGACGCATTTTCGCCTTTACGCTCAAATGACTGCAGATGTGTGTGTGTAAAAAGGGCTAGCTGGAAAAGCAATTCACATGGCAGCGGCAGGATCCCGAGCTCCTTGAACAGATCCCTGCACGAGACGTCGTCTTTGACGCCCATTATAGCACGCACGGCTCTTTTTTGCAGCACAAACGCCCTCTGAGTGTCCGCGGCACGGCCCCAGAGCTCCACGCCGTAAGTAAGGGCGCTGTGGACGGTTGCGAAATAGCAAGACACACGACGCTGCGAGCGGCGGTACTTGCAAGCCTTCGCAACGCGAAGCACGTGCGGCTCAGCTTGCCGCACAGTTCGTCTATGTGGGTCTCCCACACAAGAGCGCTATCTATGTGGAAGCCCAGCAGCTTCGTGTTATGGACTTGATTTAGAGTCGCATTTCCGGCAGCTACTTTAAATGATTTAGAAACGCTTCCATTAAGACTGAACACCAAAAAACATGTTTTGTCCCTGTTCAGCGCTAACCCGTTCGACTTAAACCACCCGTCAAGCTTATGCACCACCAAATTCAGTTTATATTCCAGCTCACGACTAGTAGCCGCAGTAATAAGTGTTAATCCAGCATGTAAACTATTCACATCCCAAATTTCATTCAAACCCATTCAACCGTTGCGACGTGAAGAGGGCACGAACCCACACACAAACTTTCGCGCCTAGAATATTTATAATTTACTAGCTGACCCGACAGACTTCGTACTGTACTTACGTTTATATGGGAAAAAGAAAAAGGCTGTTTTAGGGTTTTCCCGGCAATTACTCGAATTTTTCTCACCTTTTAAACCTTTCCAAAACCTCCACGAACATTTCAAGACCAAGATAAGATAAATCCATTCAGTCGTTTTCGAGTTTTAGCGAGACTAACGACCAGCAATCGATTTTTATACATATAGAAGATAAGATAATTTAGAAATCGTGTCTTTCTTCTGAAATTTCTTCATATTCGTTTCAGTTTTCAACACCCCTTTGCTAAGTAAGCGTCCTAAAACGTGTTTGAACTATAATGAAGCCAAATAGAAACACCCTGCGCAAATTAAAAACAAGACTATCAATATTATCAATTTATCAATACCATCTAACCGAAAGTCAACACAATCAACGTCCACCAAAATGAACCGTTCATGATTACATTACCCAAAACTGAACCATTATATTATCCAAAATGAGCTGACGTCAGTTTACTGAATTTCAATCTCTCGTTAATCCCTATATTAAACCGCTCACCAAGTTTTATACCGATGATAGAGCATGAAGAACGTTCTATAGTATAATGCATACAAAATACCTACAAATTTATTTCGGTTGAATTAAAAACATATCTAGACATCAGATTCAGATATTTTATTGCTTCCATAGTGTACATAGGAGGAATAAGTATAAAATTAATTAAGTAGGCTCATTATGGACATTGACAACCAATGATGAATTTGATTCAAACGTTTTGCGTTAATATTTATAAAAAAACAATTTAGGATATAATTCAGTAATGAAATTAACACAAAATCTAGACCGCAATTGTTATTCTCTAAACTGTGTTAGCACTATATTACAATAATGAGCTATTTATAAAATCATGACTTAAAACCGGGCGTAATACACTATTAACACTTACAAAAGCTAACGTTTTGATTATAAACCTTATCTTTAATGCTACTCCTAAATCATAATAAGCCCAACGATTACTTGGATCCTGCTGGACCTTTATTTTCCCTGAATCTAGGGACCCAAAGGAATTACAAGACCACAGTCTTAAATAACCGGCCAAGTGCGAGTCGGACTCGCGCACGACGGATTCCGTACCATTATCTATAAAAACGAGCAAAATAATCACGTTTGTTGTATGAGAGCCCCCTTAAATATTTATTTTATTGATTTTTATTATTTGTTGTTATAGCGGCAGAAATACATCATACGTGAAAATTTCAACTGTCTAACTATCACTGTTCATGAGATACAGCCTGGTAACAGACAAACAGACGGACGGACAGCGGAGCTTTAGTAATAGGGTATGTTTTACCCTTTGGGTACGGAACCCTAAGAATCACAGACAGATTACTGGCGCTCAATGACATTCCATTTGCTTACGTATTATTTTCTGTGCACAACTATTTGTCCTGTTGAGGGAATCGAACCCGTATCCTCCGGAATATGAGCCGACATGCTCAACCACTAAGCCACAGAAGCCATCCGTGAAAAATTGCTTTACGAATCATATTTAATTAATAAGTTAATTTAATATGAGATCAGCAAATACCGTCCTTTCTCTGTACATTTCGTCTCTGCGAGATTAGGTTCTCAATGTCACAAAATCGGTCACAGAATTTTCATAGTGATATTGGAACCGTGATATTGCGTCGGTGACGTCACCATTTGACGCGTGACGTCATGAATAATGAGGTTTGCGCGTCAGCACGATGACAGCTTTGCATGAGCGATGTAAAATGAGTTTCATTAATAAAAGATTATACTTTTTGGAATAAAACGCTAAAATATTGTGATTTACGTGTAATTTATTATTTTTCAAAACTTGTGCTTTTACTAGTTTAATGTTTAAAATTAGTGGCGTTTTACGCATTAAGGTGGAACGTTTCACTAGCGCGGCAAATTCAAATTTGCTTGCGTTCTTTTGCCAATTATAGCTTAATTAATCAACGCGATTACATGAAAACAAATTTTGCGCAAATAAATAGAATGTATCAATAAATTACAATTAAAAGTATCACCTACATATCAATGGTTTAGCGACAAATGGCAATAGACTGAAAAGCGAAGGCGAAATTTGTTTATTGCCATTTGTTGCTAAACCAATTATATCTAGGTGATATTTTTAATCGTAATTTGTTGATACATTCTATTTCTTTACGTTAAATTAGCTGCTAATAATAATAATGAAGCTATTATTATTTATTATTATTTACAAACAAAAAAGTGTCCAAGTATTGTTTTAGTCATCTGGTTCCGATAGTACAAGCTTTGCTTAGTTTGTGGCTAGATGGCGCTGTGTGAGATGCCCACACATATTTATTTGTTTATTTATTTTATTTATTATTGGCAAAACAACGCAAAAAAAATTGAATTGGCGCGCTAGTGAAACGTTCCACCTTAAGTGCTGAATTACGAGCATGAGTGTGGGCAAGTGATATAATGTGGTGAAACGTGGTATTTCGTGTTGCTTCTAAATTCCATAGAAGCTTCTAGTAAAGTTGCCACCACTTTACTAGGGCATAAATTAGGGTGGGTTTTTTCATCCGTAGTGAAGATAACCATCGGTTAAGAATGCTGACAAATTTTAAACATTGGTTAGAATTTGCTAGAACTTTTAACCATTGGTTACCTTAACCACGGGTCAAAAAACCCACCCTTAGACTGGACTATGATCAAAACGTTTGACCCAGACTGTGACTAACACTTGACTTTACGTAAAATATTCTATAATATGATGAAAAATTGCAATACTAGACATTAATTAATACTAAAAATATTATATGAGGAACCAAAACATATGAAACTAGCGGCTCGCCCCGGCTTCGCACGGGTATAATAGTTTTCGCAGCGCATGCGACGTAAAGAATATTTTAGGTAATTATTTTACAACTTGTGTTACATTATTGGAGTTTTAGTAAGGATCCCTAATTTTTTTGAACATATAATATAGCCTATATCACCCGGGGATAGTGTAGCTTCCCAACAGTGAAAGAATTCTTCAAATCGGTTCAGTAGTTTCGGAGCCTATTCAATGCAAACAAATAAGCAATCAAATCTTTCCTCTTTATAATATTGTTATAGAGTTATAGAAAAAAGCATCATTTATTTTAACAAAATAAAAGGGTGTACAAAAGGGGATTTTAACACCACATAATTCGCTTTATTTACATAGGTTTAACACTAAATATTAACCCAAGCCGAAATAAGTGAAGAAATTGCTTTCCGTGCTCGCTCTCGTCACCTCTTTTTAACCCCTAAAACAACGCCACCAAACTTTTTGTATACCTATGCATTATCATCATCATCATCAGACGAAAGACGTCCACTGTTGAACATAGGTAGGAGACCTCCCCCAAAAATAATCTAGACTTTAGACGCTTTTTACAACGCTTAGCTTATCATAAAAGGTATCATAAAAACAATTTTTGTTCTATATATTAACATTAAAAATACCGTTAAACTTCCTGCTCAAAAAAATACCAAATGATTTCTGTGACGAATCCGCGCTTTCCAATTTACATAATCCCACAGAAAAATGTACACGACAGTTTCACGTTTGTTTAAAAGCTGATTGATCCAAAAGCTTTTCAAAAAACAAACACCTTTCGATTTGAAAACAAGAATCATCGAAGCGTTGGAATTGAACCCGCGGGTCTCATGGCGTGAAAATTGCAAATTGTAAGCGCGAGACAGAGACGGCCATATGGAAATTACTTGGTGAGAGAAGGACGGATTCTGTTTATTACATATTGAGAATGGGTATCATAAGTACGATTTATAGTGTTGCCTTTTTACGCGAAAATTTAACGATCTCGCTTGGGATTCTGTTTTCTGAAAGAATATCATATTTGACAACATAATACTCTCTGTTTTGCTAGAAACAGACAGGCGCGGCCCCCTCCAGAAACTTTAAAAGCTATTACTCAGACGATTTATCGACCGATTTTACTTATTTTTTTAATTACTACATTATTAAAAAAATATAATATTTACTCGTTCATTTTTAGTTGTAGCCTACTTACGCAATAACTATCCGTAGAAACGTTTGTACTTACAATTGTCTGCTCAATTCAACCATATTTGACCTACGACATTAAAAACGCCTACAAAAATACCTTACTTCGAGACATTCAGAATACCTGGCTTATCTCACAGACGGTTCAAATATTTCGGCATTGTCCGTCTACAAATAAATCTAACTGTCATATTTATATACAAACAAGCTATAAATCCTGTCTGTCAGTTTGTTAGAAACAAAATGAAGTACTACAAAACTGATGTCTGTTATTTTTTTTGTCTGAGGCGCTGAACCTTTACCAACTGTTTGAGGAAGTGGTCAACAAAATAAAAGAACCATAAAGAATAAAAAATCTGACTATGCTTTTGTTTTAGCTAGATCTTCGCCAGTTGTAAACCAATTCTGATGATTCTTTTTTCCCAGAATTCGCCCTATTTACATATACTAAGTCTATGCTTTTTTTATTCTAAAGTTTGTACCTTCACTGGACATCCGGCGTACGATACAATACTAAGTAAGTCCCCACTGAATTACAGCCAACGCAGCGCAATTTGGTTTTGACTGGTAGCTCAGTTGGTAGTAGTCCTGCTTTCTAAGTTGTGGGTCTTTTAGGTTGTGGGTTCGATTCCCACCCGGGACAAATATTTGCGTGATGAACATCCATGTTTGTTCTGTGTCTGGGTGTTATATTGTATTCTATGTATATATTTAGAAACAAAAAAGTATCTAAGTATTGTATCAGTTATGTGGTTTCCATAGTACAAGCTATGCTTAGTTTGGGGCTAGATGGCGCTGTGTGAAATGTCCACATATTTATTTATTGTACTGAGAAAGCTGTTTAAGGTGCCTATCAGTGGTCAACAGACTTGATGGGTATTGAGAGAAATGATATAGAGCTCTAGTGATATCAGCCGCTTAGGTGTTTTTGTACTTCCTACGAGTTACTACGTAGCCAATATAAACTCAGGAGTCAAGTGCGCACTTCGTAGCAAAGCTCTACGGGGCTACGAAATAATAACGTAACTTGATTGCAACGGATAGATACACTTTTTTTAATGCAAACGAATGACGTGACGAGGCAGTTCTTCGCCCGATGTTAAGCGTCACGGTAGCCCATAACAGATTGCAGTATCACTCTGAACTCTAAGTTAATAAAGTTTGTCGTGACACTGCACTGCGCGCGTTATCCTGAGAACTTAACACAGTACAGTAACATGATTTCTAGACTGCAAAAATTCTTAAATTACGAATGAAATTTCTCCTGTTGCATTGCAATCAAAGTTACATGATCAAGAGTTAAGTGCGCACTTTGTAGCAAAGCTCTACGATACTACGAAATAATTACGTAACTTGATTGCAACGGATAGAAACAATGATGTATAAATATATTTCACAGTTTCAATATGTTGTTTCAAATTTTCAAATTACGAATGAAACTTCTGTTACATTGCAATCAAAGTTAAATGATCAATCACCATCCATCGTCGACCACGTCGTCAACTACTATCAGGTGAGACCGTGGTCAAATGTTAGCCTATCGTTGATTTAAAAAAAGGTTACGTTAACGTCTGCCTCCTACGAGTTGCTACGTAGCCAGTATAAACGCTGAGTGCGCTCTTCGTAGCAGAGCTCTACGGTGCTACGAAAGAAAGTACATTTTAATTTATCAGGAAAATAAGTAGCGCAAGACTGAAGTATCTTAGCGTCCATACTTCATTTTTACTTGACTGTTTCTTATTGGCTGTAGTGGAGCTTTATTAGCTTTTTAAATCTGCTGTATACGCAGATCCACTATCTCGCTCGCGTATTTTTTTCAATTTACTTACGCAAAATCTAGCTAAACTATATTGTCATGAATAACATTACAAATGTTCAACAAAAATATCATATTAATCCAAACAAGTTATCATACATAAAAACGGTTACGAATGAAAAAAAACTTTGACACCGTTGTATTTGTAAAATCTTGTTTGGATATGATATTTTGTTAAATATATGTAATGATATTCATGAGAACGTAGTTTAGCCAGATTTTGCGTAAGTAAATTCAATTATTTAATATTATTTAAGGTTGGTTGGTGGCTTGGTCTTTCTTGTTTGTAAGAATAAATAATTTATTTTACCAAACGCAAAATAGCTGTTTCTGCATTTTTTATTTAAATTACCTCGGGATTGGTATGAAAATTAATGATCACGTTCCAACACAAAAAAAAATACTCACGAGATTCGTTGAGTCGTAGGAATTAGTATAATGCAAATAACGTATAGCTTCCAAAAATTTTTTGTTTCCCTTATACATAATTATGGATGATCTATCCGTTAACTCAGTAACATACATCCATTACATTAAAAATAATTTAATACAGCAATTTTCATGAAGAATGAGTCAGACAGTCAATGTCAGACTCATCAACTTTATGTCTTCAGCCGGGTTCATTTAAAACCATAAATTATATAAGCAGTAAGGGTTTTACAACTGCGATTTACGGAGGTACTAAAATGTTAAGAATGTGGCATCTCATTTTTATTTTCATTATCATCGGATCAGCTGGTCTTTCCTACACGTTGCACCATACAACAAGTGTACCTAGCAGGTGCATGATCCCATTTGCCATGCACTCCCGGCCGTGTGCGAATAGGACCACCCCATCTCTTCCCGCGGGTGCCATAAGAGCCGGCTAAGGGAGCATCCAAAGAATGGGCAGCAGGATTCTCTTAGTTACTTACATTAAACTTAGAATCTGCGATCACCAAGCCGCCTGCCAAGCGTGGTGATTATGGCAAACCCACCCCTATGATAAGCGTCCAAAGTGACGTTTTACAGGGAGGCCCGTATTCAGCAGTGTACGTCTTCCAGCTGTTGATGTGTATGGTCCAATAGCCTTTGCTTTACGGCTCGTTTTTGACCCTATTGGACAGCTGGTATTAGTGAATCATACAAAGTAACACAGTAGTGTACTTGTTCTGTGTCTGGGTGTTGTGCGACCATAGTCTTCGTAGTTCCTGGGTCCCTAGATACAGGGAATCCTAGTTAGGGTCCAAGATCTATGTATGTGATCGTTGGGCGTTATTTATTATTATTTATTTACTCATATATTATTTTTTCTTAGATTTAAGTTTTCCTACAATATTCATATAAAAATAAATTACAAAAATATTATAAAAAAAATATTATTAATTATTAATAATTATTTATTTTATTATTAACAAAAAATCCTAAACCTATATACATTTTCTTTAGAAAAATGTGGAGTTTTAGATGGTTCTGCTATGATTCTCCACGCGTGTCGTACAGCAAGTAAGGTAATAAAATACATTTTAGTGTACAAATGTTTTCTAAACCTTGTTAAAATCTATATATTTATTTTTTTCACGCAACTAATCCAAAGATTTTTCTTTTTGTAAATGTTATTTTACGGTAGGTACAATAAAGAATTGATCTATCTATCTAATCGACCATACTGTCTGACTCAACAAGTCAGCATTTAGGACATTTCAATGTAAAATAGCAGCAAAAATGTAATTAACGATCTATTGTCTCATTTTCTATGTTGGCAGTCACCGTTTCGCAGGACAGGTGGAAAGCAGAGTGATAAATCCCTTGACTCATTTTTCAAATGAGTTTGTCTACACAGTATTTCAGGAAGCACTGGAAATTGCTGAAAGGGGTTAAAATAGACATGTATATGCCTACCTAGATGTTTGAATTTGGCGTTATACTGCTTATATAAATTGATGTTATTGACTGTCATCTAAAATAATCTTTGTAACGATTAAAACATAACACACGTGATTTAAGAATTTTAAACATACGTAAACGTACGTAAAAATATTTAAGCATTTATAAATAATCTTTTGTCTTTATTTTGTATTGTATTGTTAGTATATGAAACTATGCAGTCCTATAGCCCTCTTTCCAATCCACCGCCTGCTAAGCATAGTGATAATGGCAACCTCCCCCCCTTGTAATCAACGTCAAAGTAGCATTATATGGGGAGGCGCTATTTCAGCAGTGGACGTCTTCGGCCGTTGATGTGTACGCCATAAAAACCATAAGGAAGTAAACTTACTGAATAAAAATGTACAATCTCCACATTTAAATCCATCTAAAAGTCTAGATCTGACAACCATAAAAATATCTACGCACGTAGATCAAAGAAGCCGCAAAAACTAAACAGACCGCCATCCATAGCAAAGCTAGTAACATAGTAATCTGTGGCAGAACCATCAATATTATCCCGTATCTAGACCAACATACGTGTACGTGACGTCACCAACACGTAGTTTCACGTGATACGGGCCACGTTTCCTTCACGTGCTCTGATAAAAAACGGACTGGGCCTCGTTCCAACTCTAGCGTAGAACTTTTAAAATAGTACAAATCTACGCTATGATATTGATGGCGTCACTTCTCCATTGAGATAGGATTCTCGATGATTTAGTCTCTACCTTTGACTTTAATAAATAATATTAAATAGTAGTGGACATTTTACACATCGCCATATAATAAATAAATAAATATATGTGGACATTTCACACAGCGTCAGCGTCCTAAGGAAAGCTTGTACTATGGGAACCAAATAACTGATAGAACACTGAGATACTTTGTTTGTTTTTTTTTTTTTTTTTTTATTGTTTATAGGCAAAGCATTTGACCACTGTCTCACCTGGTGGAAAGCGACGACGCAGTCTACGATGGTGCAAGCTTGCCTAGAAGATACCTGTTCACTCTCGTCTTGAAGACACCCAGATCATAGTTAGCTGGAAACAAGGACGCCGGCAAGGTGTTCCACTCATTGGCAGTTCGCGCTATAAAGTGCATAGCAAAACGCTTAGTGCGGGTTGATGGAATTTCAACCATATATGGGTGCCGTGTTTTTGTGCGCCTTGATGTCCGGTGAAAGAAAGGAGATGGAGGAATAAGATCGTGTGTTTGTTCGTAAATACATACATAGAATACAATATAGCACCCAGACACAGAACAAACATCGATGTTCATCACGCAAATGTTTGTCCCGGGTGGGAATCGAACCCACAACCTATAGTTCAGAAGGCAGAGGTACTACCAACTGTGCTATCAGGCCAGTCCATATAGGCTCAAACTGAGTGAATCTTGTACTATGGGAATCAGATAATTTACGTATAGCAAGATAAGTCGAATTATGTGCTAGTAAGTACACTTTGCACGGTACGTTCTTTTCTGTCTCTCTTCCACTATCCTCTGAGTAAAAGAATGATGGCTCATCATCATTCACTTCCTTTTCATTCATATCAGGACCCTAATTCTGTATGACCACTTTACGATTCCTTACTTCGAAACCACGCGAATTCCTTGTCTTATAAGAAATCTGCAAAAATCTATTCTCTATGAAATGGAAACAAAACCGCGCGAAATAAATTTGGAAATGACGCGATTTGAACTGTCAAAAATCATAATGTTCCACTGAGACACGTTCCGAAACATCAAGACGTCAAAAGTTACCACCACTTAATATATCAATATTTATTCAAATTAAAAATAACATAATGTAAAGAGAAGGTATTTCTAATGCTGTGACACGATTTGAACAAGACACGATAACGACGTGGTTTCGTATCGTGTGGAATCTGAGTTTTCATACAGAATTAGGGCCCAGCTGTTACAGAATCCATCCACCTTTTCTTCAACCGAACACCTCAATATGAATTAACATAATAATGTAATGCCATCAACCTGTACGTACGCAAGAATTTTTTTAAATGCTAAAATGAGCATACGTTTGACATCAACTCACCTGATGGTAAGTGACGAAGTTGTCTAAGGCGGAGCACGTTTGCCCATGAAAAAAGAAGTATGGGCAGCCAGATGACATTATGTCCTCATTCGTGATTCTTGAACAGTTAGTCATCATCAACAGCCTGAAGACGTCCACTGCTAAACATACGCATCCATCGGCTCCCCGCGGCTTTCACCAGATCGTCGGACTGACACTCGGTAGACCGACGAACAGTAAGTACCATTATCTATTCTGTGTGTACCCTCAGGATGTTTTCCTTCAGTTTTAGGAGCGAGTGTAAAATCTATACTTACCTATAATAAAACCCAATTCTGTACATTGAAGATATTTGGAAAATGATTTTGGAGAGAAATATACGTTTACTAGGTGGTATCACTTTTCTGCAAAGTTCGCCTAGGTAGGTACCACCGCTTTACCAGTTATTCTGCCGCCAAGCAGTAGTGTGCAAGCACTACTGTGTTCCGGTTTTAAGGGCACTGTAGCTAGTGAAATTACTGGGCAAATGGGACTTTATGATCTGATTACTCAGTCTAGTAATCTGATTATAGACTGTGTGATGTCTTAGGAGGACGTGCGCAGTGCAGTGTCACGCGAAACTTTATTGTTTTAAAGTTCCGAGTGGCACTGCAACTTTTATGGGCGGCCGTGTCGCTTAACATCAGGTGAATGACTAGCTCGTCACGTCACTCAATTGCATAAAAAAACAAAACGTTGGCTTCAAAATCTGTAAATAGGGATATTACAGATTTTGAAGCCAAACTATTTTCTTTCATTTTTGTCTGTCTGTCCGTATCTTGGTTGAACATCACACGCCGAAACTACTAAATGGATTCAAATGAAACTTGGCACGATTTGAGTTCATATTACGAGGTAGGCTATAGGATACTTTTAATCCCGCAATTCAGTACGGTTCTCTCAGGAGAGGGGGTGAAAGTAAAATTATGTACTTAAGTGTGAATCATTAACACGTGGTCCGATTTCATTCATTTTTTTTTATTAGAAAAGGGGCACTATAAAAAATAGTCCCGTAAATATTTCAAGGTCGTCAGTTTTGTGGTTCAGAAGTTACAGACATTCAACTTTCAGTATTAGGTCGAAAGCCACTCCTATCCTATACTATGGGAAAGATACAAGAGAGGGGCGAAAAGATAAAGGAAAAGGTAAAAGGCCTCCATTCGCCGTTTCACCCATTTTTCCTTTTCCTTTATCTTTTCCCTCTTCTTTCTCTCTTTCTTTAGACTGAGGTAAGGCAAATCCAGGGCGGGTCAGCTAGTTCCAAATATAACTTGAAAATTTATTTGTCGGGCAAGGTTCAAACCTGGGTGCGTCGCCAGTCCTATAACAATGTACAGTGTATATAGGTACACGTATATATGAATTATATTTCAACCACTCAGGTATACTGAGCCGAGTTCCAAATGTTTCTTTTTATTACCAACAATAAAAACAAAACAATATTAGAGTCTGAAACTCAGTCTATACGGTTTGTTTTCGTATGTAAATCTCTACTTTAATCAAATACTTTTATGCGTTATTTTAATATGTATGAGTAAACTGGGTACATTATCTTTATTTTACAACTGTTGTAGTCCATTACTTGGGTACTTATGGGTATTTTGAATACATGTCAGGGTGAAGTGGGGTTTTACGACAACGTTTAATTTTATTTATAATTTTATTATTATTGGTAATTTTTTTTTCTTAATGCGCTATAGAGTTCCGATTGAAAATTATCTACATCTCTCTCATATAAGAACAGCTTAATATTCACAAAACAGCACCGATACTAAAAATAGATCGGTGCTCTTTCGGGAATCCATTACTTAATATTATTGTTATTAGTGATCTGGTCCCCACAGTACAAGCTATGCTTAGTTTGAGGCTAGATGGCGCTGTGTGAAATGTCCACACATTTATTTATTTATTGGCGTCACATTAATCAGATGGCATTATACTTCCTAATACGACCTATATTTGTGGAAAATTTCACATCAGCCGGAAGACGTCCACTGCTGAACACAGGCCTCTCCCATAAAATGCCACTTTGGACGCTAATTATAGAGGTGCTTGACAGTTACCACGCTTGGCAGGCGGCTTGGTGATCGCAAAATATATAGATTTTAATTTACCGAGGAGAATGCTGCTGGCCATTCCCTGGATATTCCCTTAGCCAATCACGAGAAGAGATGTGGTGGTCCTATTCACACACCACTGGGACCACACGGTCAGAAAAATGCAGAAAATATACCTACTTACGATTAAAAAAAAAAGAACATGAAAAATAAATATAAGTAAAATCAAAAACGATTTATCAAACACATTCAGCCAGTCTGTAAAAAAACCACCAAAAGCCGCAGATGTCAGCCGTCCGCCATGAATCTAGGTCAGGACGGGCAAATCCCGTTTACCAAATATGATAGTGCCGTGGATTGTACTCCTACATCTCTTTTTAAAACACCGATTAAAAAAGAAAAGGAAGATAGCCTAGATATATCGTGACACCCCATTTTGTTTTTTTTTGTCTAATCTGCACCACAGTCTAATAAAGGTATATTTTTAAAAAGCAGAACAGCTCTTCTTTTGCTAGTCTGCGCTAAAGTTTGTATTTCAATATATTGAATCTCTCTATAGCTAGGGCGTACCCTAATGTGTTGCAGTAGGTACGTCATAGATAAGTGTGAACTTAGGACCAGTCAAACATTAGTGCAGACGGTAATTAGAATAATAATATAATAATAATAATAACGCTTAACGATCACATACATAGATCCTGGACCCTATTTAAAATTCCCTGTACCTAGGGACCCAGGGTTCCAAAGGGCACTGCAACTGTTTTGTATGGACGGCAGCCGGAGTTTACCAATGTACATCGAAATTTATTTGAGTGTTTAACACAAGCCTGATAAAATAAAAATTTAAGTAACAATATCCGAAGTATTTTTCTCGAAAAAACTGCAGGCGTTGGTATCGTTTAGAAAACCAAGAAACAATAATCTGCGAAAGACAATTTCGTCACGTCAATAGCATAGCATGCATGAAGTTAGTGACGTCAAACGGGAAGAGAAATATTTATCCATACCCGTGCTAGGAGGGCATCAGTCGACGATAGTTCGCTTGCCCACATACGATAGGAAAATGTGTCGCTATTTGGTGACAGATGCCAAGACTCCATGGTCATCTCGCATAGGAAACTTAAGCTGACAATATACTAAGTAATAGTTGTGTGTTCTGTGTGTGTGTTGTGTTCTGTGTTTTGTGTGTGTGTTCTGTGTGTGTGTGTGTGTGTGTGTGTGTGTGTGTGTGTGTGTGTGTGTGTGTGTGTGTGTGTGTGTGTGTGTGTGTGTGTGTGTGTGTGTGTGTGTGTGTGTGTAGACCTCGCGAGCACAAATGGTTTTGCAACCACGCGCCATGATGTTGTACTGAGTACGTCCCGAACTCAGACTACTATTTTATGCTCAGACCTCACAGCCTTATATTTCAACAAACTCTTGACCGATTCTGCTCATATTTTGTAATACTTGTTTAAAATTGAGTACCCAATGCATCTGCCAAATATTATTAAAATAGGGTAAATGATGCCGCTGCAAACTTCCCCCTTGTTTGGGGAACCAGTCCCCCCAATCAAAAATCGCCCACGACTATAAAACTCCCTGTCCTTGTAGAACTTACCAAGTTTCATCAAGATTCGCTGAAAAATGCGACCTGTACGCGAGTACTTACATCCGGACAGACGAAAGCAAAAATCGCGAGTTGAAGCAGAGACTTTTGCTCTCTTCGTTCGCTCGGTCAACTACTCTCACACACTAGAAGAGCAGAAACTCGTAGGGGCTCACTCCACTTTTGTCATGGAAAATATCTCCAATCTCAAAAACATGTGTTCTGGCAGCGTTTATCATTTGTTTTACATCTAATATTTGGATTGGGATCCGATGGGACATGAAAATAATATTTTGTGGTATTACTTGCAAAAAAATATTAGTTGAGATCGGTTGTTGGGATCCGTTGGGACCTACTCTAATAAATGACGTATAAAAATAACTCTTGTTTTTCATCTGCATTATGTACTTCCTTCAATATATTTTTAAATCACCACTATGTTTATTTAGAGGGTCGTCTTATCCCCTTTTAAGATATTAAACCGAGATTCCTCGGGACCCTTTCCAAACAAACATCCCCATCTGAAAGCCTCACTATTTCGTCATTGGGATTATGTGAAGTCAAACTGAGTATTTCAATTCAATAGAGACACTGAAGTGTAGGCTAGCTGCAGTACAAGACGCAACCAGTAGGATGATTCCCTTGTTTTTAATGAAAACCATCAAGCTTATGAATTTTGAAAGTAAAAGTTGTAACAAAGAGTTCGGTTGTTAAAGGAGATAGTTTTAGTATCGTCATCATCATCATCAGCTTGAAGACATCCACTACTTTACATAGACCTCACCCATAGAACGCCACTTACAGCGACTGCTTGCCTCCTTTTCCTTGCAGTTTTAATATGATATTCCTAAAAAGAATTTCCCTCTAGCACATTTTTAGACCAGTTTATTGCAACATATGTGCATAATTTGTTATAATTACAGATCTATGTATGTGTGTGTGTGAAACATATGACCTCCATTGGGGTATATTCGTCCATGCAGCAGTATTGTAAACGATATCGCAAATGTGAAAATAATTCGGATCGTTCTTTGCTAAGCGTCCATACTGGTACATATCATACTGTAACTATATTTCTTTGATGTGATATGAAGCGCGTAATACTGTTTACTACTTTGTAAAAGTATTTCTTTTTTGTGCCTATTTATTTTGCAAACAGTATTTCTGTATTGAATGGGACGGAGAATATTTCAGTTAAAGGTTACTTGAGTTTATACATTCACTCAAGCGTGCTCCTGAAAAGAGTAGATAGGAGCTTAACTTTTCCACCGTTTGTATGTAAAGAGTAAAAGAAAATCATGTTGCTGAAGAGCAAAACTCAATTTTCTTGGCGAAATAAGCATCTTTTGAGCGAGCACTTACTCCATCTGAAACCGCATTGTCACTTTCCATCAGGTGGAACGTCGCTTAACGCAAACACACTTTAGACAACGAAATCCACAGAAATCTACACTATAATAAACATTTTTTTAATCCATTAGAAAGCCGAATGTCATCCAAAGGCAAAATGTACCCTCTCCACATCCCTATAATGCCTATAATCCTTTCAGATGTCACGTTAGACTCTAGCCGCAATGACAAGTTAAATCGCGGGTTGGCGGCTTGAATTGGGAATGTTTTAAAAATAATTCTGTAATGTACGAGAATTAAAACGGAAAAGGTTCCGCTCAAATTTCTGTATACTTGAATTATTATTTTATTATGAAGTTTTGATCAATGTGATTGTTGAACGTAACGTAAAAATTCCTGGCTTCACAGAATATGCCCATAGGCTTCTGTATTGAATGTAAAAATGTAGCTTGTACTATTATTTATTCTGTAATAATACACGTAAAACCGACACGAATTAACATTTTTTGGCTCAGTAATTTAGATGACAAGACGATTTTCGAGAAATTCACACATTAGTATTTTTAACCGTTTACTCGCTGGTTAGGTATATTGAGATTTAAGTCCATTGAGTTTTAGTTCAAGAGCGAGATAGATCCTGTGAGATTTAGGTCCATCGATTTGTAGGTCAAAAGCAAGATAGATCCTGTGAGAATTAGGTCCTTTAACCGTTTACTCGCTGGTTAGGTAGGCATATTGAGATTAAGGTCCATTGAGTTTTAGTTTAAGAGCGAGATAGACCCTGTGAGATTTAGGGTCATCGATTTGTAGGTCAAAAGCGAGATAGACTCTGCGAGAATTAGGTCCATTGATTTATAGTTCATAAGCAAGATTAAACAAAGTGAGCGCCATTTTCCTGCGAAAATCAGTAGATTTCCAAAAGATCAATTGAGATTTGAGTTGGCTGCGCACCGGGTTTATGTTTAAGGTTTATGTTTACTTTATTAGTGTGTAACTCTAAACATCACGTTTCAAATCTAAAATGTACACCAGCCAGCTTAGGTCAGATTAACACAAAATTCCCGATTCCTGAGATCCACGAATGAGCGTGCGTGTTTTTGTTCGCGGCTAAAATCACAAACTTTGCCCAGTTTTAATCATTTTCGTTCGGATAAAGCCGTCCTATTTTAATCTTTGGTTATAAAATACATATAAGAAAAATAATGGCTTATTTTAATCGTTGCCTAAAATTATAAGAAAATGTAAATAAGGTTAGCCGTTTGTTTTTAATGAAAATCTTATATAATATATAAAACAAAGAATTAATCACGACCTTGTTATACTGGCACCTTCCCGTACCTAGGCTCATGCGGCTTGCGCGCCGGCATCAAAAGCTGCAGAAGTACTCATACCACAGACCTAGAATTTTTTCGTTACTGAGGTAAAATGTATCTCTCAGTAAGGGGTACATTATTTGCTCCAGTCAAAACAATGGGTTCCTTGAGCCAAAAGCCAGAGCTTTTTATCGATACCTTAAGCATGCCGAAAAAGTGGAGCATAAAAAAATAATGACCTCTAATCCTTAAAAGAATAATGTTTTTTTTAGTTCAGTTGCCTTAATTTTATATTGCGAAGTACTTCGATAACATATTTTTACAAATAATTTTGATTTGAATCGAAGAGTTGCCGTTGTATATTGGTCCAGATATCTCGAATCGAACATAGAACCTCCTCCATTTTTTGAAGTCCGTTAACGAATGGTAGGCCACGAATAAATAACCAATAGTTATTTACGTGTAAACTACACGAAAAGTTTAAAAATATACAAATGTTTGTATGATGAGAAAATGGAAGAGCTTCAACTCATGAATCATTTTCCGTTGATAGTGCAGTAAAACCGGGTACAGATACCGTAATATATTTTTAAGCTAGCTTCGGTACTTATCGACACTGCGGTTTAGTGCACAGTATAAAATAAAGACAGTATGGGTACTTACTTCGTCGCAGATAAAGTTTACATACACTTTTTGGGAAGAACTCTAATTTTATTTATTCTAGCAATTAAGCCCCAAAAATGCATACAAGATGAACTTTTTTCATAGTGTTTCTACATGGCAGCATTTTTATAAGCAAGTTAAATTTAAGTGTATTGACGATCCTGGTTAGGGCACAGGTTTCTCTACCTTGTCCATTTTATGAATGGTTTTTTGGCAGCTCACACCCATGAACTTTCTTATTGTTTACGTTAAAATTTCATACAAATAACAATGTACTTCATGGAATTCATCCAAAATAAATCAAAATGTACATTTATCGTATCGATTATTACGTTTACGTACCTAATTCGATTAATGATAAAAGTACAATCGGAATGGTATCACATTCGAGAATCTTTAGAAGATCTCTAACCTCTCAGTCGTCGAGCTGTCAAAAAACCATTAATAAAATGGACAAGGTATAAATGGAGTTGTCCTTATCTACATAATATATGTTGTATATGCTAGTCGTCAGAACTGTTTTTGAGGGTAGTAAGTAAGCTAGGACAAGAAAGGCTCTGCCACCATTTATCGTTGCAATGTAATGATTTTCTCTTAACCGTAACGTAAGGTTAGGTAAAGGTAAGGTTTATTTCACTATTCCACAGAAAATCTTTTTTATACGTGTTTTTGTATGCTGCATAATGTAAGTAATAAACGGTAATGCAATTTGTGTAATTATCTTCAATCTGTATGCAACTTTTTTAGACGTATCCACATTTACACTCCCTTACTCATGAACACCGATAACAATGGAATAGCTACTCAATGTTTTGTCTTGTTTTATCTCCGTCTATTTCAAGTTTGATAGAGAGAAACAAAACACAAATAATTATTCTCTACACAATGTTTATTAGTAAGGGGGTCTGTGACTAGTTTCCTTACTGTATGCCTTGTGCTGCGACCCGGTTGAACGAGGACGGAAAAGTTTTATGTAATACAGGTTTACCTGTTGCCCGGACTTAACACTGTTGTCGCTCCGTTGGTCATAAAGTCTGCTCGCCGAGGAGATTTTTATCCGGGGTATTGGCGTAATATGAGGCAGAAGTTTAGTTTTCTTATAAAGCTCGAATGGTCGCTTGCTTTAATAATATGGGATGGGAAGAAGGAAGGAAATTTTGTAAGTTTTTTGTAGGTATCTTATATTTTTTGTTTACTGTGACTTTTTCGAGAAACACAATCAATTCGCAGATTGAGATACTGATGTAACTGAATGTCTGATAGACAACGTATAGCCCAAACAGATGGACTTAGAGGCTTAATATTTGGATAGTGTATTATAGTAATGGCGTAATGGTTCACTATGAAAAGGTATTTGAAAATTTTAGCTCTAAAAACCAGAGGCGTTGAAAAGATTGAAGATTAACAGTAGCCTGCGTAGTATTCGTAAAATAATGATAAATAATATACATTCTCGTAGAAATTCAATTTTTTGGGCTAATGCTGTTGGTCTCTACCGACCTTTACTGTATCATCGGGTGGAAGGACAGGCACTTAAGGCGCCCAGCCATCAAAAGTGGGAGGCAACTAGCCTATGGGCGGGTCACCCTTGGGGTGCGAGCCTCGGCTTGGGCCGTTGCCGGGATAAGTGGATCGAGAAGGCTACGTCCTCTGAAAGAGTGGACCCTATGGAAAGTCGCGACCGTTCTAGTTAACCTACGGGGGGCACGTCGACCTCGCCGGTGGGGTCGGTGTCTGATTGTGTTACGCTGGTATCCTATACCGGTGCCGAAAGCCATACCTGAACCAGATAGGCTACACCGGTCAGGTGATCCTAGCGCAGCCGAAACAACGGCTGCTATAGGGGCCATCAGGGTCACTCAAGACACGTCTTGAGCAGCAACGACGGGATGGTAAAGTAGAAATTGAACTATACTCTATACTATACTTATATAGTCTGGAACAGATTACTGGGAGGGATCAGACCGCCCACTGTAACAAAAGTTCCTATGATTTTTATAGGTACTTGTATATTTCTTTGGTGAGACAATACATATTTCGCAATCTATCTATTTATCCTACAAACACCATTCCCTAGAACTCTTACGTCTGCCCTGTAATTCATGGTAACCGTGAGTGATTTTAGTCATCGCGATTATTTTTAGTGATACCTCAAATCATTAAGCCGTCTGCCGGCCTCAAAGAGTTTTTATGGATCGTTAAGCGGTAGGCTATTCGCTCACAATGATTTATTTCTAGAGACGCTGGCGTTTGAAGCGTGTTTGAATTTATTTATGCCAGTTTTTGTAGCGATAATGGTATCGCTACAAAAACTACTACTAGCTACGCTACTTTTAGCTTATGCGAATGGTCGCATAAGCTAAAAGTTCTGACTACTGTTTTCAGTTATGTACTTATTTTCATTGCAAAATTATTTTTGAAACAGCCCTTAATTAAAGAAAATTACAATTAAAAATCAACTACTTTGAAAATTGTAAATTATTGTTATTAAATAAGATTGAGCGGCGCGCGATCGATATAGGCAGTAACACAATTGAATTTGGAAATCCATGAACCAGTTGTCCAAAACTTTTACCACCCGCACCCCTTTTACCTTTTTCTTCTTTTTCTTTTCTTTTTTTTACTTTTTGGTTTTTTCATCTTTTTTGTACCAGGTCCCATTAGTGTTAACTTTCCAAAAATGAATAAAACTTCCAAACTGATCAATGTCAGAAAAACATGATAATAAGGCGCGAAGCGAATTGCTACATTTTTGTCAAACAGATAGGTCATCATCATCATCATTAACAGCCTGAAGACGTCCACTGCTGAACATAGGCCTCCCCCAGAGCACGCCACCTTGAGCGGCTGCTCGCCTCCTGCATCCATCGGCTCCCCGCGGCTTTCACCAGGTCGTCGGTCCACCGAGTGGGGTACAACAGATAAACAGATAGGTAAATTGTATTAAATAATAAATATGATTCACGTCACTGTGTTTGAGATTTTCAAACAGTCATTTCATTCATGTTCAGTTTTCAAACGAATAAATTTTAGCTGTGTTGTCGACCGGGAAAATTGTCGTTTGACGAGACGGCTTCTAGTAAAATTTAATATCTGTAAAAATAATAATGGTGAAATCGTAAAAATGTACCGTTTTACAAATGAAAAACAAATGTTTCTGAATAACCTTTCTACATAAATTTATTTGGTTGGAATTATATTCTGTGTTATTATTCGCGTATCTCAAACATCTAAGAATTACATAATACAATACATTAGGTACGCTCCCGATAGTATCTTAAAATGCTACAGTTCAACCGTTCAGAACATTGTCAAAGATGAATGCAACCAAGAATTAAGGATTTGACCTTTTTGGTGAAGATCGTAAATCCTGATCATCTTTCCCCTTTTCTATTTTCTTTGACTTAAGAATATAGATGTCACTGAGCCTTAGAGCAGGATAATTAATCGCGCAATCCAATGAAAATGCTACAAGAATAGATAATAATATTATATAAACGCCGCAACCCTGAGTTTAGTCCATTGATAATGTAAATGTGGTGTCGGGTAATGGATAAAACTTATGGTAATTAATGGTTTCTCATTAGTAACTTAAAAGTCCTACACAGAGCTATGGAAAGGACTACGTACAGTCGGGGTTTCCTTACGAGAAATTTAGAATGAAGAAGGAAACAATTAAATCCCACAATAATAATTTAAAACACTTTACCATCATCTTTGTTTCCCGATAAGTATAATCTGGAAGCTCTTCAAGTCGCGAGTGAATCATCTAGGCAAGCATGTACCATCGTAGACCGCGTCGTCACTTTCCATCAGGTGAGATTGTCAAATGCGGGCCTGTTTACTGGTTTAAGATATTTATTTCTCATAAGAATCAAATTCACTTACATGAGAACAAACTGACTAAAAATATGTTTGCGCTAGAATAATACCGTACAGTACATTAATAAGATAGTGTACATATAAAGCAAGAGATAATTTTATAATAATTACCTACCGAGTTCATTATTTCTTTACATCTAGAATGTAGGTAGGAATGAAATTATTTTTCGTTTGGTTCGAACCTGTGCCTACTCATCGTCGTGTATGACGCAGATATACGGATAGCAGTCTGACTGCGCTTACAGAATAAGCGCATCTGGAAGTGGCATGCATGATGAACAAATCAAAAAAAATAAATAAATAACCAACGTTTGCCAGTCACTGGTTTTATGCAATATGTACCCAATTACTTTTACTTTACTATACTTTATTCCTTTTTTTTTTTTTTTTTTTTATTTTATTTTTTTTTTTTTTTTTAATTTGAATTATTAGCGTTAATAATTTTAATTATGATGATCGTAACTATCAAAGGTATAACAACTATATATATATATATATATATATATATATATATATATATATATATATATATATATTTTATGTTTGTAGTTTTAAATAAATATTATTTAGTCGATAAGTGGTGTTTTAGAAGCTTTTTGAAGGTTTTTAATGTTTTTGCTTGTTTTATGTCTTTAGGTAGCTTGTTGTACAACTGGGCACCTTCGAACATTACATTATATTTTTATATTATAAATAAAAACGAAAACATGTTTTAATGTTTGACTAGCTGCTCCGCACGATTTCACTCGCAGATATAAAGTCCTACGTGTTAATCCAGCGTAAAAGCTATCTGCATTCCAAATTTCATCAAAATCGGTTCTGTAGCTACGGAGGTAGATGGTAACAAACATTCACACACACACAGACTTTCGCATTTATAATATTAGTAGGAGTTGGATAGGATACTTGATAGAACAGCCTTTGAATCGGATCTCCAATACGTAATACTTACTGCCCGCCAATACTCTATTACTGCAATAACGCCAGAAACACCGAAACACTTAGAAAAAAAAACCTTATTCACAAGTTAATAAGAGTTGAAATAGACCGGAACCCCCATAAATAAGTTCCCAAACATTGCTTGTACGTTTTCAGTGTTTGATAGACATTCATTAGATACGTAATTGTTTCGGGGAACGATTTCCACGATCGAAAGGAAGTTTGGCTCGTTACCTGCCCAGTCTATTTCCTCTGGAGGTAAACAATTTTGCCGTTTATGGATATATTTTTGCCGATTATATTTATGTACTTTTATCTAGATGTTTGCTTTGCTGAAATTGTTTTGGTAAGGTTGCGATTGTTTCATGACGGGTAAATGGACTTTAACGAAAGAAACCGTCATTAATACGACCATTTTTTTTTTTTCTTATATTTTGGCTCCACACATAGTGTATTTAGCCAGTGTCAAGTTTTGTAATTTTTCATCGTATTATGGAAATTTTCACTTAAAGTCAAGTCATAGTCACAGTCAGAGTAGTCATAGTCTAGTCTAAGTCATAATCTAGTCTAAGGCATGCCCTAGTAAAGTGGTGGCAACTTTACTAGAGGCTTCTATGGAATTTTGGAAGCAACACGAAAAACCACGTTTCACTACATTATATCACTTGCCCACACTCATGCTCGTAATTCAGCACTTAATGCGTAAAACACCACCAATTTTAAACATTAACACTGGAAAAAGCATAAGTTTTGTAAAATAATACAATGCACCGACGTGAACTTTTCCGCGTTCCCGCCAAAACTCTACGACCATTTTGTGGGTAATAAATGGTAACAGTTGCAGTGACAACAAGAACTATGTACTGGGTGTAATTGACTGGCCTGATAGCTCAGTTGGTGGTAGTCCTGCCTTCTGAACTGTAGGTTGTGGGTTCAATTCCTACCCAGGACAAATATTTGTGTGATGAGCATAGGTGTTTGTTCTGTGTCTGGGTGTTATATTGTATTTTATGTATGTATTTACAAACAAAAAGTATCTATGTATTCTATTAGTTATCTGGTTCCCATAGTACAAGCTTTGCTTAGTTTGGGACTAGATGGCGCTGTGTGAAATGTCCACAAATTTATTTATATTTATGATTTTTATAGCAGTATCGCCTGCTCAGCGTAATCTACAGATTAATTTGTAAAGGAAAAATTTGAATCACGAGCGGGACTTGAACCCGCATCCATCCGTCCCTAAAGCCGGGACATGCTTTACTTAAGCTACCGTGACAAGTGGTCTCGTGTCCGAATTTATCCTTCACCTTTTACAACCAACTTACGGGGTTGGCAGCGCCATCTATTGAGAAATTCTTAAGAACTATCCCAACCAGCACGGTCAAGTTACATCAACACAAATGCTGTAAAGATAACGCCTCCCAAATCAATATTTATGATTTTTATAGCAGTATCGCCTGCTCAGCGTAATCTACAGATTAATTTGTAAAGGAAAAATTTGAATCACGAGCGGGACTTGAACCCGCATCCATCCGTCCCTAAAGCCGGGACATGCTTTACTTAAGCTACTGTGACAAGTGTGCCTCCTTTGAAACTAGGTACTTACTCCTGCCACCGGTCGCGTATGAAACACAATTTTTGAAATCTAACGCATCTATTCGGTATTGATAATAACTCCGAAAAATAGGATAACTTACTTAATCAACGACCACTTGAGTGGCGACCACGAACCGGAAGACGCAGCGTAGGCCGGCCCCCCACTCGGTGGACCAACGACCTGGTGAAGGCCGCGGGGAGCCGATGGATGCAGGAGGCGAGCAGCCGCTCAAGGTGGCGTGCTCTGGGGGAGGCCTATGTTCAGCAGTGGACGTCTTCAGGCTGTTCATCATCATCATTATGATGCAACTTTTTTTATTAGGTCCATGGCATTCTGTATAAATTGAAAAGATACTTCAAAAGCACGTCATCTTGAGACATGAATACCACAGATTAGAGAAAAAAAACAATTGACTACTGTGCATGAACCAAGTCTAGCAATATGACAAGATAAAGATCACAAAGAGTTTTGGCGGGAACGTGAAAAAGTTCACGTCGTTGCATTGTATTATTTCACAAAACTTATGCTTTTTCTAGTGTTAATGTTTAAAATTAGTGGCATTTTACGCATTAAGTGCTGAATTACGAGTATAAGTGTTGGCAAGTGATATAATGTAGTGAAACGTGGTTTTTCGTGTTGCTTCCAAAATTACATAGAAGCCTCTAGTAAAGTTGCCACTACTTTACTAGGACATGACTTAGACTGGATTATGACTACCTGACTTAGACTGGACTATGACTACCCTGACTGACTGTGACTAAGACTTGACTTTACATGAAATATTTCATAATACGATGAAAAACTACAATACTTGACACTGGCTAAATACACTATGTGTGGAGCCAAAATATATGAAAAAAAAAAAATCACAAAAATGCTATCAATATTATAAAAAATAGCACACTGTATATTTTATGGCACTATCAACATTCAATTTCACGCTGGCTATTGTGGAGTATTATTTATTTTGTCTGAATCCACCCTTATTTTACTGCAGTCCAATATTTCGAGAGGAAATAAAATAAAAAAGAAAATATGATAGGATTTTGTAACCGACGATATGAATTTCGAAAATGGACGTTTTAAATTCATGAACTTTATTTTTGCTTTCGGTGGGTTAGCGTTTGACTACATCTCACCTGATGGTAAGCGATGATGAGGTCGAAAGTGGAACTCGTCTACCCGGGATTAACCTATTCACTTTTGATTTGAAGACACTTAAGTTGTAAGTGGATGGAAATACCGACGACGGGACGGGACCGGACGGGGACTTTAAATATTTTCATGTACGCGTCATGAAATTCTTAAAAATAATTTATAGTCACATTTAGGTTCCGTCACAGAATACTTAGTACCTACTACTATTAGTATACCTATAGGTATATTCGTTTAAGTTTTAAGGCGACACTGAGAAAAAAATAAAAACATAATTATATTATTACAAAAAATATATAAGGTTTTTTTTTATTTACCGGAAACTTTATAGGGCGTAACTCGCATAATTTAATCAAACAAATTTTGTGCTACCGTTTTTTTCTAATCTTAATATTTTCGCCAATGTATTAAAACTTCGCTTAAAAAACTATAATTCCCTTATATACGCATTTTTCAAAATACAGGCTGCAAAGCTTATTGTACTGTTTAATTGAGTATTAACCTGTATTAAAATTAATTTTTTTGGTATGTATCTATAACGCGAAAATAAAGAAGTAACAACACCCATTTTGTAAAAAAAAGTTCTTAAATTTTTGAAAGAACGCACGAACTAAGCAGGTATATTAAAAACATAGGCAAAATTGTCATAAAAAAAAAACAAATAATTTTTTTACAGTCGGATTCATATTTATTTACTAAGCAATAATATGAAAACAGAGGGAAAATTTGCTGAGCTTTCACACATTGACATGATTGACATAGGTAGTAGGTACTCACGGAACCCATGAAATGGATCCAAGTCAACAAACGTACACAGCGTTCAAAGCAACACTGCTATACAAACATTACTTGACAATATTGACGCTGATCAATTAAATACACCTTCCAGCTTTAGCCTTGAGCAATATATTGAAAGGTTCCGTGAAGGAATTGTTAGAGGAAAATATATTTTCACTGTTTAACCAAAATACGACCTACATGAATTGAAATGATGACTTATGGCAGTGAGACGTGGTCTCTTACTGTTGGCCTTATGAGTAAGCTCAAAGTCGCGCAACGAGCTATGGAGAGAGCTATGCTTGCTATGTTATTAACACGCCGCTTTTTTTTTCGTTCGTTGAACTGACAACCGATGGGAATTCTTACACTAGGCTCGAAATCAGTGTGTGGGAACCAAGACTATTCTCTCAGAAAAAGGTCTCAATCCCAGCAGCAGCAATACACATCATGCATCATCAGCCAGAAGACGTCTACTGCTGAACATAAAATGAAACTTTGGACGCTTATCATAGGGGGGGATTTGCTATAATCACCACAGTTCGCAGGCGGCTTGGTGATCACAGATGATTTTAATGTACCGAGGAAAATGCCGGTACCCATTCCCTGAATATTCCCTTAGACGACTCATACGGCACCCACGGGAAGAGGTGGTCCTATTAGCAAACCGGCACCACACGGCAAACATAACAAGATTATTATTTGGGAATATATAATTATTGTAACATTTTATCCTAAATCCACCTGAAATAATGGCGTAATGGGAAACCTCTGCAGATTTCAAGTCGAGGTGCAAAGCTGAATTTGACACCTGGAATTTTTCACTTTAAATTTTCCTCCTTTAAACTGCAAGGAATTTTATTAGCGAAAGTTATTGAATATTTCCCACAAGTTAGGTAGGTACTCTTCATATTTTCTGGAGACAATTCAAGAGGGATTGCGGTTGAGAGATTTTAATCTTATTTTTCTAAACGTTAACAAAATTCAGAGGACGTAGTAAGTCAGGCGAGCAAAAATAGACCCTACAACCGGTTCTACATTATCGAGATGTTTTCCTTTCATTGGAAGATCAAACTCTTTGAAGTAAAGTAGCTACGGACTAAGTCAAATAAAACAACGAGTCACAGCACTGTTCACAGTATATACTAGCTGACCAGCTCCTGCTTCACACGGGTTATCTAAACCATCCAGGGGCCAACTAAAAACACAAAAAAAAGACATTTAATTTGCAGCATCGGTTTAGGATGATTTCTGGGACATACGTACAGAAGACTGGCTAAAGCCGGGAAATCGCTAGGCAGAAGAAGAAGACACACGTAAAAAAGAATACAGCAGAGTTTTATATTCATTACATTAAGATAAGACGTGGTAGCGTATGCCAGCCCCGCTAGGTGGACCGACGATCTTGTCAGAACCACGGCGAGCCGATGGATGCAGGAGGCAAGCAGCCGCTCAAAGTGGCGCTCTTTGGGGGATGCCTATTTTCAGCAGTGGACGTCTTCAGGCTGATGATGATGATGATGATGATGAAGACGTGGTAAAACTTACCTACTTAGGTATGCCTATAATCAAATCTAAGACATGTTTTTTTTTAATTGTTTGATAGGCTTGCGCTTGTTTGTTTATAATGTTTTCATGAAATCAAAAAATCACTACTAAGAACTTTATACGCTCATTTGGGAATACCGTATAAACTATTTCCACCAAGTTACTTTAACCACATCTCTTGCAGTAACAGTTTGTTGTCTACTAACTTTAAAGCAAGTGATATTTTCTACTGTCACTTTTAAGCCAGATTTTAGTCAGCTTAACCAAGAAGCATTACATACAACATCATCTTATCTTTACACGCCTTATTTTGAGAGATATGCTATGCAGTTATAATTATGCGGTTAGACAATAATTGAACGTAGGTATATTAAAAAATCAAATGTTATTTGTTGTAAGGGCATCACTTGAGAACGGGCTGCATTGTTTTGGATATTTTTTTGTTTGTAATGTTAGCCTGAATAAGGTTTTTATGGTAAGCAAAATTAGAAGTCCCTCGGAAAATTCTCGAATTCGGGAAATACTGATCCCTAGTTCTATGCGATTTTTGTACAAATCAGGGCAGGTCACGTAATAAATATAATAATTTTACGTGATATTTTTACTTCAATCGTTTAAAAAGGAAAAAAGTATATACATTTAAAATTGCCAGACACGTTTCCAAAATCCATGTTACAGACACCACGGCTCATCTGCCGTCTAACTTATTATAAAAAGCCTCATGTTGTTTGCCAGGTCATCAATCTTCACTTGGGAACGGCGAGTCATGTATCGGGGTACATACCGAAAAATGCCTCGGACATAACGAAGAGAAATTGCTTTCCATATCGTAAATCAAAGCGTATTGAATTACTGACCTGGGGTACTACTGCAGGCAACTTATCAGAACATTCGGACAAGGTGTAGTAAACCGAATTTTCGGCTTGGGGTTTTCGGCAAAACACTTTTTCTCAAACATCCTAGGAAATTTGAGCATTATTTTGACAACCTTCTTTGAGATAAATCGAAATTGCTGCACGGCCGGCAATAGTTGTATGAAAATCCATATCTGTCGTGGTTTAGCGGCCAAATAAATTACATAGTAAACTCATATCTGTCGTGTAGTCGATCTTTTACTCCGAAACATGGCAATTAAGGTAACTTATCAAAGGTTTTATTTATATTTCGAACTGGCTTAAAAATAGAAAGCTGTTTATTGGAAGAAAAATAACACTTTCAATTAAAAAAATCTACCTGGGTAAAGCAAATAATGCGCGGAAATTAAAACTAAGTAGATAGATAGATAGATAAACTCTTTATTGAAACACACAAATCATTAAAGTACCTTACTTAGTTTTAATTGCCACGTATTATTTGAGAAAAGTACTATACACGCCTTGGACACAACTAGGCATTGATGGACTTACGTATGATGTGTGCCTCGGCATCGCCTCGGCACACATTTACATGTTTGAGTCTGGAATATTCATTACCAACAGTAAAACTACGTGTTTTATGGTACTCATGACCGACGGCTGACGAAAACTGTAAGTGTGAGTTTGCTAATTGCTTATTCAGAATTGATTTCATCTATTCAAAAAGCCAAATTAGTACGGAACTTTTGTAGTTGTTAGGTCAACATAGTAAAATAATAAAAGTGCTCAAATTAACCTATTTGTAATAAATTGCACGTTTTAAAAACTGTAAATTGCTACTAAACTGAAAGTACCTACAGCACACAATTTGTGTTTTGCGCACGTTACAAACTCTTCAAAATTTCATTAAAAAGGTGACTACGATCAAGATTTTTGCTCTACAACCACGCTTTCGATTTCCGTTCTAGAGACACGAGTAACCCCGAACATGTCAACAGATGGGGCGTCATCCGTTTCAGCGCTTTCAATATAGGCAACGTTGTATCGCTGTATGGTCAAGGCTTATTTCGCAGTTATTCGTCTCACTAGGGCGTTACTATCGAGGTTAACTTGTTTTTACACTAATTATTTTTGATTCCTTAACTCTGTTGTTTCAAAAGCTAGCTTAGACGTAGAAGCTTGTTTGTAGCAAATAAATGATTGATTTTAAGTATGATCTATATTCGATTTTTCTTCACTAATGTGGTATGATTGCACCTTTTGACACACAATTTTCTACCAAATTCCTTTTGTTACATTACTTCATTTCATCTGACAGTTGTAATAAAACATAACAATGCAATGCAATTTAATATTTTCGTGCAAATCCTTCCCAAAATTTCCCGCAAACTTTCCGCTCCTTGAAATTCCCAACTTTAAATCCTTAAAATCTCGCCGAGGTTCGCTCCCACTAAATATTAAGAAAGCGAATCTCGACAAGACGTTTAAATAGGTCACAACAAGACAAGTGTGGACAGAGTTCAAAGTTTATATACGAAGGTGGATTTGATTTACGCAAACAGATGCGCATGGTAGTTTGGATTTTGGGTATGTTAACTATGCCGCTTGGATTTGTTGTGATGTGATTTCCATTAAATTTGAAAAAGGAGAAAAAGTTGTAGGGCAAAGTTTTATTTATTCAAACAAGTACCCCTTTTTAGTATGTGTGTATCTACTAGTTTCTTGTTATATCAGTCATCATCATCATCATCAACAACCTGAAGGCATCCACTGCTGAACATAAGCCTCCCATAGAGTGCGTCACTTTGAGCGGCTGCTCGCCTTCTGCATCTATCGGCTCTCCGCGGTTTTCACCACATCGTCGATCCTAGTATGGGGGCCGGCCTACGCTGCGTTCTTCCCCATCGGTTGTCAGTGCGAGTCTGACTCGCGCACGAAGGGTTCCGTACCATTATCTATAAAAACGATCAAAACAAATCACGTTGTATGGGAGGGGAGTTAAATATTATTTTATTCTGTTTTTAGTATTTGTTGTTATAGCGGCAACAAAAATACATAATCTGTGAAAATTTCGACTGTCTAACTATCACGCTTCATGAGATACAGCCTGGTGACAGACGGACAGACAGATAGACGGACGGACAGCGGAGCCTTAGTAATAGAGTCCGCTTTACCATTTGGATACGGAACCCTACAAAGCCTATTCTAGGGTACTGGTTACGCTATTCTATAACTGAGCCGCGAGGAACAGTTGTAGTAACTTGGGAACAAGCGACACTTGTGCACAAAGGGGCTCCGGCACAAAAGGAGCACCTTAATCGAATTCATTCAACTTCAGACGCTGGAGGCGACATTAGCTCACCGAAGAATTTCACTAAACGAGCCGAAAAGAATTGGCTGTTGAATGAATTAGGAAAAATATTGGAAATGCTTTTGAACTGATCGAAAAATATTGGATGGAGATCTTCGATTGGGTGATGAGAATTGAACGATGTCAAGGTGACAAGCGTGAGTATGACTCATCATGGCTACGTTCATCTACATTCAGAATAACCATCTGTGGTGTAGTGGTTGAGAAGGTCGGCTTATATCCCGGAGGTGGCGGGTTCTATTCCTGACGAGACAAGTAGGTATTTGTGCACAGAAAAAAGCGCAAATACTTGTTCTGTGTCTGGGTGTTGTGGGACCATGATCCTTGTAGTTGCTGGATCCCTACATACAGAGAATCCTAGTTAGGGTCCAGGATCTATGTTTGTGATCGTTGGGCGTTATTTATTTATTATATTTAATGAAGGAGATGGACAGTGTAGAATTTAAATTGAAACAATTCAATTGGACTGTAAATAGCAGCAATGGTCTGCTCTTAAAAAAATCCAACGATTAGACCATCCTCATATTACATAAGAGTTAATAGTACCTACTGGTTCAGAATCTTCACTCCGCGAATTCATTTAAACAAATAGCAACTGTTGCTGCAACGCAATAAAGTGTAGTTCAGCTGGCATCGCTACAAGCTTCCCTAGACCGGTGCCTCTCTGTCTACGCTATAGCTCTGCTCTTTTACAGCATTACACGTAACGGAATGGCCTAGTAGTTTTTTTTTATAATTTCGTGAGAGCAATGGTGGCCGAGCGGTAGCATGTGCGCTTCGCAATATTACGGCACCGGGTTCGATCCTCGGGTGCCTCGGAGAGCACATTATGCCGTTGGTCCCTACATACATAGAATACAATTAACACCCAGACACAGAACAAACATCGATGTTCATCACACAAATGTTTGTCCCGGGTGGGAATCGAACACACAACCTATAGTTCAGAAGGCAGAGCTACTACGAACTGAACTATCAGGCCAGTCAAGTTGGAGCGGATCCGTAACGTAACGTATGTAAGCTACATACTGTGGCTTCATACCTAAAACACGGAGTGTGCCAGGCTTACTCAGACCTTTCTGGCTTGATCAGTAAAAGTGACCAGTTTTAATATCTGCCAGTCCTCCTAACGCTTGCTTTATTATTATTGTTTGCAATGCTAAATTAGTTAATTAACCAGAACACTTTCTCCTTGCTCTAAGGAGCAGTTACTCGGGGAGGCGACACTTGTCTACAAAGGCGTCGGTCCGAAAGCTAGGGCTTTAATTGGAATAGTTAATTGGATTCATTCAGCTTCTTTTGCTTTTGAGGGTGACTTAGCTTTATTTTCAGTACAGCTGGTGCCACTTTATTTCAACGGTTAATCGTTAATTGAAAAAACATTTCTCGTACGAAGCGTTTTTATGGATATCTGCGAGCGCAAAGATACGCAGCAGCATGGGAGTTATTTCAGTTATGGAACATTATTTCCAAACTTCTAACATTTAATTTTTTTTATGCTATAGGTAGCAAACAAGCATACTGCCCTCCTGATGGGAAGAGGTCACCGTAGCCTATGGACATCTGTAACACTAGATGTGCCACCGATGCGTTGCTTACCTGCTAATACTCTTTTGACCCTCCTTTTAAATCGCTGCATGTTGTAGCATGTTTAGTAGAAACAACTAAAAAGACTAACGATTTAAAATAATCTCTCGCAGATAAGATGACGACAATGATGAACAGCACATTTGTAAATAGCCAAGAGGTAAACAATGTACTAGATACTCACCCACTATTTAATTTTGATTTGGCACTTTAAATAAAAATAAATAAAACGCTAACCATGTATAATATCACCCAACAAGAATAAACCATCGAAACCCATCAATTCACAAAATTATAAAATGTGCCAACTGAATTGTGAAGCGAAGCACGAATCTGCCAAATAATATTACCTCAAAATAATACACCTCGGAAAGCTTGATGAAGCCCTATTCGTATGC
Organism: Ennomos quercinarius; assembly: GCA_910589525.2. Lineage (NCBI taxonomy): Eukaryota > Metazoa > Arthropoda > Insecta > Lepidoptera > Geometridae > Ennomos > Ennomos quercinarius. The sequence continues at coordinate 3,417,165 of OU342491.1, forward strand.
ATCATGCGCAATGTTTACCCTTTTCGCTGAAATAGGGAGGGAAAAGAAATAATTCCATATCTTCGCGTGTTAGCCGGTATGTGTGCTCGGGATTATAATGTAGAATGAACTTAGACTATTAATTCACTTGACTGCGGATATGGGTTCCACTCAGTCGAAAAAAACATTGCTTTACTAGCCACACTTCAATATACATTTTTATATTAAGGTGAAAAAGTGATCGAGGAAATGGCTCACAATCTAGTGGGAAGAACAAGACAATGAAATGAATACGTTTTTGACTGTTTGAGTCTGGAATGACTCTAATTTGAGAAACAGACTCTAGAAAAAGCCGGATCCCTCACCGTATTTTCCTTCACTGAAAAGCGAATGCACATTCCTTACATACCTTGAAAGCAGGGCCGAGTGGGATTTGAATCAGGGTATTGGTTTGAAGGTAGCACCGGCTATCGTTAAGCTACACATACAGATATGCATTAATTTTATTTATTTAATATTAATTCCTATTACATGCTGCACCGACCCCACTTAAATGGGATAAGGGTAGGCGGATGATGATGATGATGATGATGATTAATTCCTATTACAGAACCGCTATTAGACTCTCCTCGAACCGATGAGCTGTGATTCAAACAGCGAAAAAATTAGTACTTATTGTTATTTTTCGAACACTTGCTGGCACTCCATACGTTTTTACATCACGGAATTAAACGAGGGGACGATGGGGTAATTCTGTGTGAGTTTTATTATACTTAATTCGTAAAAGGGTCGTAAGAGTCCTCTCTAAGGGTAGGCAACGCACCGGCAATGCCTTCGGTGTTGCAGATGTCCATAGGCGGCGGTGACCACTTACCAGCAGGTGGGCCACCTGCTTGTTTGCCACTCATCTCATAAAAAAAAAAAAAAGGAAAGGCTAATTTTATCCTTCCATAAAGTTTCTAAAAAAGATTCTCTTTTTTTATTCGGAAGGTTTGAAGGTTTTTAAGGACTTTTAGCTTAGATAGCCAATGGCCATACCAGCTCCATTTGTTACACCCTCTCCCTTTGGAACCTAATATTCCCATAGGTAAAGTATTTTCAAAGACATCATTCGCTCTTTGTATCTTTTGAACATTAACACTTACTTTTGAAAAATTTGCGTATTTGCAGTAAAGTTGAGTGAATCTTCTTTTTAATGAAACTAATTAAATATACCTAAGTCTTTGGAAAGTTTTCATAGAATCGGTTTAAAATTAGTGTTCCTGAAAGAAAGCGGCTTGGCCATTCTAAGAATATTATCCTTCCAGGTCTTTACAATTGGCCCTGTTAAAAACTCATTTCCAAGTTTGCTTCTGCTCTTTTGTTTTTAGACGTAACGACTACTTACAACAAATTGAAACAAACATCTTTTAATTAAAGTTGAAATCTTGAAACAGATTGTTAGCAAGTTTTTCTATACGATCCGCACACACAATACAATGGCATTGTTTATATTTAGATTAAACAGAACGATACAACTGCAGCCATTTCAACGTCAACTTCGGTAATAATATTCGAAACATAGGCCGCAGTTCTTGTCGGTACTATCGGAACGCATTCTCGTGTGTAACTCGATTAAAAATACTACTGTTAGAAGTAAAATAGTAAATAAAACACCTACCTACTGACACAGCGGTTCCTGTTTAGTGATATAATTTTTATTAGAAACTCCACCTCTTCCATCACTGGATGCACTGTACACGGATGACGGAGTTATTTTAAATATTTGTGTTGCTATCCACTATTCATCATTAACAGCCTGAAGACGTCCACTGCTGAACATAGGCCTCCCCCAGAGCACGCCACCTTGAGCGGCTGCTCGCCTCCTGCATCCATCGGCTCCCCGCGGCTTTCACCAGGTCGTCGGTCCACCGAGTGGGGGGCCGGCCCACGCTGCGTCTTCCGGTTCGTGGTCGCCACTCGAGAACCTTTCTTCCCCATCGGTTGTCAGTTCTACGAGCGATGTGGCCTGCCCATTGCCACTTCAACTTACTAACTCTAAGAGCTATATCGGTCACTTTAGTTCTCCTGCGGATCTCCTCGTTCCGGAGCTTATCTCGCAGGGAAACACCGAGCATAGCTCGCTCCATAGCTCGCTGCGCGACTTTGAGCTTACTAATGAGGCCAACAGTAAGAGACCATGTCTCAGTTCCATAAGTCATCACTGGCAACACACACTGATTGAAAACTTTCGTTTTCAGGCTCTGCGGTATTTTGGACGAAAAGATAGGACGAAGCTTCCCGAACGCTGCCCAGCCGAGTTGAATTCTTCGCGCCACCTCTTTGTCGAAGTTGGACCTACCTAATTGGACAATCTGTCCTAGGTAGACATACTTGTCGACAACTTCGAGAGTATCGTTCCCAACAATTACCGGTATAGGTGGAACATGAGCATTAGACATGATCTTTGTCTTGTCCATATTCATCTTAAGACCAACCTGCTGGGAGACTCTACTGAGGTCGTTGAGCATGGTGCTAAGGTCCTCGAGCGATTCCGCCATTATGACTATATCATCGGCAAAACGAAGGTTAGTGATGTACTCGCCATTTATGTTGATGCCAGATCTTTTCCACTCCAAGAGCTTGAAAACATCCTCCAATGCGTTTGTGAACAGTTTCGGAGAAATAACGTCTCCCTGTCTCACGCCTCTTTGCAATGGAATTTGTTCCGTACTCTGGTCCTGTAGTCGGACTGACATAGTGGCCTTACTGTACAAACACTTCAAAACTTCGATATACCTATAGTCAATTTGGCATCGCTGCAAGGACTGCAGCACCGCCCAAGTCTCGATTGAATCGAAGGCTTTCTCATAGTCCACAAACGCTAGGCATAACGGCCGATTATACTCTTCGGTCTTCTGTATAATCTGGCGCAGCGTATGGATGTGGTCTATGGTGCTAAAGCCTTTTCGGAAACCGGCTTGTTCGGGAGGCTGGAATTCATCAAACCTGCGTGCGAGACGATTCGTAATGACTCTCGAAAACAGCTTATACACATGACTCAAGAGCGAGATGGGCCTATAGTTCTTCAATAAGGTGTTATCGCCTTTTTTGAAGAAGAGCACCACCACGCTCTTGTGCCATGCCTCTGGCGTTGTACCTTCAAGGATGACAGAATTAAATAACTTCTGGAGGACTAAAAGTACCGGTCTACCACCCGCTCTCAGAAGTTCAGTCGTAATTCCATCTTCACCTGGTGCCTTGTTGTTTTTAAGCTGTTTGAGGGCCATTCTAATCTCGTACAGGCTGACGTCCGGGATATCTTCGGTATAGTGTCGGACTAACTTGGCTCTGATGTCCTGAGCTGTGTTAGTAGCGGGCTTACGTGTCGAGGTGTATAACTGTCCATAGAAGTTCTCGATCTCTCTCAGAATCTCAGGCTTGGATGAAATGATGCTACCATTTTCGGTCTTCAGTTTTGTCATTTGGTGTTGCCCAATAGACGAATCCTTTGCGAACACTTTAGAGCCTTGGTTCCGCTCAATTGCGGCCTCAATTCGTGAAGTACTAAGAGCACGCAAGTCGTGTCGCAAGGAACTCCAGATTCGTCTATTGAGTTCACCGTAGGCTGACATATCAACTGAAGACTGCAGCTTCATTTCGCTCCGGTCGGCCATTAGCTCAAGAGTTTTTTCTGAGAGCTTTTGAGTCTTCTTTCGGCGTTGGGTCTTAAAGAATTTCGATCCAACAGCTTGGACAGTTTCCACCAACCCGTCGTTTAGCTCGTCCACTGTGTTACAGTCGGCTAGGCACTGGAAGCGATTTTGGAGTTCCAGCTGAAAGCCTTCGGGGTTTTGGATTTGGACAGGATTTGGACGGAGCGTAGACTTCACCAGACGTGACCTTTCGAGCTTAACATTGATATTCAATGTGCCTCTAACAATACGGTGATCGCTACCGGTTTTCACCTTGCTGATCACAGAGACATCATCGAATATGTGCTTCTTGGTCGTCATGATGAAGTCTATCTCATTTTTAGTGGAACCGTCGGGACTTATCCACGTCCACTTCCTGGATGGCCGCTTCTCGTAGAAGGAGTTCATCATAAAGAGTCCCTCCTTCTCCATGAAGTCAGCCAGCCTCTGTCCTCGAGGGTTCCGCTGCCCGTATCCAAATGGCCCCACTCTCAGCTCATCGCTATTCCTTGTGCCCAACTTCGCATTGAAGTCTCCCATCACAACGGTGAAGTATGTTTCGGAAGTATGCATGGCTTCGGATATGTCCTCATACATAGCTTCTACTTCATCGTCTGAGTGTGTCCACTATTAGTGAACAGTAAAACAATATTTTTTTTAAAAAGTGTCGTTGTCCATTTCTCGGTCTACCGAGCGGGATAGGAATGATCGTTTCAATTGCCTGTAAGCTGAGTTTTTTGTAACTTTTGCGTCATTTTAATGTTGTTTTAATCAGGTAAGTCTACGGATACAAACATATACTTTTCACTACATCTTTAAATACTGTAACAAAACAAATCGAAGTGAACTCGAACTCACTTCAATCTGACTTAAAAACTAATCCAACAACAGTAATCACTGAGTTCCAGCAACTGCTACCGTCCGACCCAGTTTTGAGCCAAGTTACTGTTGCAGCTTCAGAACTTAGAAATAAACCTGTGGACGATGAACGGCGCGAAAACTTACAGCGGCGAGATAACACTGCTAATGAAATCAATAGGACAAGACTGGGACATGACAAACATAAACAAGGCAAGACTAAGTTCTGTCTTCTTCTTGGCGAGGACAATTCAAGTTTCAATTTTCATGCGTGTCGTGTACTTTGTTATGATACTGTAATACTTTAGTTACATGAGTGGTTCCATTAGTGTAATTCGTTTTCATTCCATTCTAAATAAAATTGCTACGAAGAAATGTATTGAAATGGAATATTTTATCGACATCATTATCAACCGGAAGACGTCCACTGTGGAACATAGGCCACCCCGACAGAGCGCCTTCTAGCCTCCTGCTTCCATAGGCTCCCCGCAGTTCTGACTAGGTCGTCGGTCCATCCTAGATAGGGGCCAGCCTGCACTGCGTCTTCAGGTTCGTGGTCGCCACTCGAGGACATTTACTTGCCATCGGTTGTCAGTTCTGCGCGCGATGTGGCCTGCTTAATGTCATTGCCTGGCCTGATAGCTCAGTTGGTAGTTGCTCTGCCTTCTGAACTGTAGGTTGTGGGTTCGATTCCTACCCAGGACAAACATATGTGTGATGAACACAGGTGTTTGTTCTGTGTCTGGGTGTTATATTGTATTCTATGTATGTATTTACAAACAAAAAGTATTTAAGTATTGTGTCAGTTATCTGGTTCCCATAGTACAAGCTTTGCTTAGTTTGGGGCTAGATGGCGCTGTGTGTAACGTCCACACATATTTATTTTTATTTATTTTTTTTATTTTATTTAAACTTGCCAATTTTGAAAGCTAGTAAAGCCATTTACACTTATATAAAACTGCCGCTCAGAAATTAGGCGCTCCAAAAACCAGACAAACTGCATTGGACTAGTGCTGGCAAATAATGTTGATACAAAAAGACGCGATTCCATAAAAGCTTCCAACATTACAGGAATTCTCATTTGAAAGCAGCGATACAGTAAAATCTTAACCGGAAGTTCCATTTTCGAAAGTAAACAGCAACAAGTGCAAGATATTCGTGCCGGGAACTGCACAAGTGCAATCACATTTGCAATATCTAGCTCTACTTGGCACTTAACGGCAGCGGGCGTTTAGGGCTCATTTAGGCGTGTTCACATACCACAGAACTGTCTTGGTTTTCTTGCTCTGTTGGATTTGGAAGTTGGCAGTATACTTAGCTAAAATAATTAATAGATTTTAATAGTTATTTCAAGACATTGGAACCACAGTAGCGCGACTGAAGTGGAGCTGGGCAGGACACATGGTCAGGCGAAGTGATAATAGATGGAGTAAAGTGCTAACAGAGTGGTGGCCGAGGCAAGGTAAGCGAAGCGTAGGCCGTCCAGCAGCTAGATGGGTCCACGATATTGCAAAGATTGCGGGTCAAACATGGACCCGATTGGCACAGGGCCGAGGCGGATGGCGTGTGCAAAGGGAGGCCTATACCCAGCAGTGGGATGACAAAGGTTGTGGATGATGATGATGATGAGTTATTTAATTTCTTAGTTACAAAATGAGTGCAATTGTATGAAAAGCGATGTTTATTGAAAATTAAGTATAAACGAAGTTACGGTACTCCTGGTTTAATTTACAATAGATTTAAATAACGTTGTTGCGACGGCACGAAAGTTAGTCTAGTGTTAAAAAGTTGCTTTTTCGTACCAAATGTGTAAAAAAAGCAACTGTTTAACACTAGACTAAGGCTTCTTAAGTCTTTTGTCTGCTGAGCCGCACTCACTCTCAAAGACAATACACATTTTATCAAAATATCGAAAGACACGTTTTCTCCTTCAATTTCATAAACGTCACAAATAAATATCAAGCATCCAAAAAATACATCTACTGCCGTCCGTACAGTCGACGTGACAGTCAGGAGACACGATGGAGACGTGCCAACACAAATGGCGGGTAAGCGGGATTTCGTTGTCACATGAACTTTGAAAATTCAAATCCAATGTGTGAACAGGCAGGCCAAAGATTTTTTTGTGACTCTTTTTAATGTTAACTTCATGACAAAATTGTTCTATATTCTACTATCTACTAGTCTCCTAATATCTACTTCCTAACTTTCTTCCTAATATCAAACCCCTCTTCTAATAATATAAATAAACACGGTGGTGCTCAGTTTTAAATACCACTTTTTGTAGCGGTCACACATCTAAGTAGTGACAGTAGCGAACATGTTTAACTTTACCAATCGGTCAAGAACGGCTAGTCGAGCTTCGAAATGAGTGTAACAATAAACTTCCATAATTGACCGAGAGAACGAAGTGAGCCAGCTTCAACTCAGTGTTTTTGCTTTCGTCTGTTCGGATGTACGTACTCGCAAACAGGTTGCATTTTTCAACGAACCTTGACGAAACTTTTTGTACAGGTTCTACGGGTTTAGGGATTCTTTTGTCGTCGGCGATTTTTTATTGGTGGGGTAGTTCCCCCAATAAGGGGGAAAGTCTGCAGCGGTGCCATTTATAAGCCTATGTTGATATTATTTGGCAGAAGTATTGAATACTCAATTCTAAGCATGTATTTCAAATATGAGCAGAATCGGTCTAGATGTTGTCACACGACCGTAAGGTCGGCTGAGTTCGGGACGTAAAAAGTACAACATACCGTGCAAAACGACGCTCCAAAATCATAAACGTCAAAGCCCAAACAAAGAAGTTTGACATGAAAGCGTGATAGGACGTGACAGTCGAGGAACGATGAAAACGTGCCAGCAGAATAGAGGGATAGAGTTGTCAAGGCAACTGGGTATTCATGACACCGATTTATGACACATCAAATCCAATTGAGGTGAGGAGTGGTCAACTAATCTTCAGAACGAGGCGATGATTGACAAAATATCTTTGTTGCGTCGTACACATTCAAAGTTTTTAACCAGAAGTTAGTAGGCAAAGTTCAACAGGGTACGCCGGATCAGGCGTAGTCTCCCTATTGGACGATGTGGTCACTCCACGACAAAGCTAAGAACATAAGTTACCGAATAACTCTTAGAATTAGTAATTTGAAACGGCAAATAGGCAGGCCACATCACTCACGAAACCAACAACCAATAGGGAAGAAAGGTTCTCGAGTGGCCACCATACCCGACCTAAGCGACCGATGCAGCATAGCTCTCCATTTAGGTGGGCTAGACGGATGATTTGATTATAACCGCGGAGAGCCGTTTTATAACATGACGCAAACAGAAGGGTACGAAGAAGAGAAGGGAAGGGGGGGGGGGGGGGGAGAGGGGGATAAGTTTAACCACAGAGTACAGCATCAAATTACAATCGCGCCTTGACATAGGCGAAGGTAATAACAAAATTCGTGCCAATAGGGACGTCAGCGTAGTTTTTTCCTGCACTGTGGTAGCTTCCCAAACGAATGAATCGATTTTGAGATTTAATGTTTAAAAGATAAATTGATGGAGAGTGTTCTAAGATTAAGGGTTTTGTTTTTATATTAAAATTTTCTGCTTAACTTTCTTTTAGACTGAATATTGTGTTAATAGTGTGGCATATCGATGAAGTAAAGTAATAATATAAAGCTACCAAATAATTTACTAACAGCTTCTGGTTGTAAAACGTATATTTGATCGCGTTCGCGGATATTATTTTAGATTAAACTGCCTTCTGGCCATAAAATGTTGCAGGTACTAACAGAATGTACCTTAACAGCACTTTAGGTAATTTCATAAATTGAATTTTAGCTGCGGATATTTAATTTAATGTAGAGAAGAGTTCATCTCCCTTATATCGGGTTAGTTCTAGAGGCCAGCCCAATTATATGAAAGATATAGTGCAGAAAGCCATTTAGGAGAGAAGTGGAAAGAAAGGAGCAAGAAGGCTGACCCTAATACCCATGGGATACATTGTCAGAATGAAAGAAAAAGACAGAGAAAAATACATTTAATACTTTCTAGTTTTACTGAAAAATGTGGAATGGGAAGACTTTGTTAGACCGTGCGTTTGTTAGCGCGTTACATCTTAGACCGCATCGTCACTTACCATCAGGTGAGTCGTCAAGCGCAAGCCTATCAATCAATAAAAAAACCTGTAAATTTATTATATCCCACGCTGGTGTGACTCTGAGGTGCAAAATATCAAAGTGCGACAGATGACTCACTATGTGCGACATGGCAGCCTATGTAGCAAAAAATTGTTTGTGTATTTTGTCACTACTCGGCGCCATAACAGTTAAACAGATTCAGATGCGACATAAGTACTTAAGTCTGAATTAACACTAATATTAGTAATTTAAAACCATAAAAGTTAGTCCTGACACAATTAGCAAGTCAATAACCATCAAATCCTCGGAGTAAACGGTAACAGAAGTAAACAGCAACAGGAGTAAACAGTAACAGCGCCGGATTCCGGCTACCTGCACCCAGTTCCTAAACCATTATATTTGTTTCAATATCTAAATAATCAGAATGAAACTCGTACACGTGCGTGGAACCTCCTGGAAACTGGAAAACCACAGATATTCATTAGCACTGTTGGAATGGAACAGCTATGTATTGAAACACAGTATATCAACTTTACATAAACGTTTTGAGAGATGCGACGTAGTGACCAGCTGTTAATAATGCACATCGAGCTAAAGAGGGAGATAATCGGCTAGTGTCGGCTTTGTAGAGCGTCGTTTTTGTCACTTAAAATTATGACGTTTTGTAGATTTACACGAATAATGTCCTAAGCCAATGTCCATTTATAACAATGACCAATGGTAATGTACGTCTAGAACCGTTGGAGCTTTGAAAAATTAATGGTTTAAAATCATATTTGTATATGAGTTTATAAAGAAATATGTATTGATATAACCCAGAGGGTCGCATCCCTACTGTAAATATTACGTAGTTTACTATCTGCGCTATACTGTGACAAAACATTACTATTTTACTCGTTTCAGTAACTATTGTGGTTTTCACTTTAATGTGGTCACACCTTAACATACAGTTTTGGTAAAGCTTTTAAATTGTATGTGGTAAAGGGGTTGTGAGTTGTTTTACTAACAAAAATATGCGGAAAATATATAAAAAAATGTATTAAAATTTACGTCTCTTGGAAAAAAATCGCATGCAGACTAATTTCATATGATAAATTGACATTCTCAGCTGAAGCAAAAAACAAAACAATCTCTCAATCAAGTCACCTTACAAACAAATTCTAAGAAAAATCAAAATAATGCAGAACGATTACGTAGGCATTAGCTTGACAGCCATCCACTTGCTTATGTATGTATACTCTAAGCATCCAACATAAAAGTACCGAAATATACATGAAATAATTGAACTATTTACAGATATCAAAACATTCAGTTACATCAAAAATTATGCAAAAAGAAAGATTTATGGCTTCACTAACTCAAGATCCTACGAGAAACCCCAATTTGAAAATAATAGGTATGTATATCTAAGTTATTAAACAGCTATCTACAATTACTACAACATAGTAATAATCAAAGTTACCGTCTCTGAACAATATGAAACTTTATAACTGAACGTTGTACGTACAAGTTAGACAGGAGATTTCCACCAGGATTGATTGGTTTCCAATGACGCAATACAGCCAGAGACATCTTGCAGGCGTAAATGGCGAATGTAAGGCTATTAAGTAGGAAATTAGGGCTGGTATACACAAAAATAAATGGAGTCGTACAATGAGCTATGGAGAGAGGTATGCTCGGCGTTTCCCTGCGAGATAAGACCCGAAATGAGTAGATCCACCGGAGAACTAAAATGAACGATATAGCTCTTAGAATTAGCAAGTTGAAATGGCAATGGGCACACCAAATCGCTTGTGGAACCGACAACCGATGGGGAGGGAAGAAAGGTTCTCGAGTGGCAATCCCAAACCAGAAGACGTAGCGCAGGCCTACCACTAGGTGGACCGACGACCTATGTCAGAACCACACTCTATGGAGGACATGCATACAGCAGTAGAACCAGAATCATCGGACGTCTTGACGCGGAGTTATTCTCAAAAGAGTTAGATGCTCTAGATAATGGTGTTTTTTTTTTGAGAATACCTACCATTAATGTACGGGTGATAGCTCCCATAAGATGCTAATTCACCCTTGACTAGAAAATCCAGATTGTAGATTTAGCAAAGACAAAGACAATTCATAGCTTTTCAAAATCTACAATATTAAGCTTATAGAACTATAGGCAGCCGTATTTCTACCACATCTCTACAGCACATGCCTCTGCGGCAGCCACAAGACATGTGTCGGGCTATTCAAATACTAAGTTACAAGTGATAAGCATGAGTAGCGACAAGTTGTCAGCACACCTATTAAGCGGAACGAGCAAAACGAGCGAGCATAAACGAGCGTGCGCAAAACGAAACGTGTGTTCGAAGCATTACAATAAACATTTCGCTTATGTAAAGCGCTGAATGTAATTTGATGGCATGTAAAGGAATATCTGAGAGCTCGTTGTAAGCATATTGGTTGTATAAAAGGTACTATAACATAAAATTCAAGAGTTTGAAGTCCTAGCGAACCTTTTGTTTGCACTACTCTGATAGATTTCCGACGCAACAGCGACTTGGAGTTTTGACTAACCTTGACATTTTAAAGTAACAAGCCGTATTCATGGCCGTAGCGTACCAAAGAGGATTTTGGCTCCCGGCGGTAAAAGTGGAGTCAGGGACTTTATAATATTACCAGTTCTTGCCGAACTCAAATATCAGTAAGTAAAAAATGCCCATCTCCTCTTTTTCCTATTACGGTATTGAAGTAAGTGACAACTAGGCATGGAAATGATTGCTACTTTAAAATCACAGTAATTTCATCATATGATTTATTTTTATCACTGTGATTTCACCTGTGATTTTTCATATGCCTAATGAATTTATGATCTTGGCTGTGCTTTATGAAATGGAACAGAGACGTGATTTAGGAGCAACCTAGTGAAGTTGCGACCTGCTACAAATGATTAATAAGTAATCTAACGCTACTCTCAGATCAAAGTTCACCGCTACACTACAATGTTAATAAAATTACTCTTTAAGTCTCAGTTTGTTTAGTGAAGCATAAATAAAATTATATGTTTTGGTATTCACCGCTTATGCTACTTTCGTATTATGAAATCCGAAGCCACGATTCAATTAAGTGTGATTATCACACTGTGATTAGTAGCAGAGTGTCTGATAAAAAGTAGCAAACAAAAACACAAAAAACAACAAAACAAAAAAAAACACAAAACAAACATAAAATACAAAAACAAAAACACAAACAACAACGAAACGTGTTTTATGAAACATAAAATCATATGATTTTTCACCTGCTCCTTGCGATTCGATCCATGCCTCGAAATGAGTGAAATCTAACAGGTACCTATTTGAAGATTGGACTCCATATACAGTACATCTTCGTGGTAAAAATTAAGTTTATCCACGAAGATGAGTTAAATCACGGCAATTAAGATGTACTGTTACACAAATGTAATTGAGTAAACATCAAACAAATACAACAAACATCGTAATTTGCAAAAGCTATCCATTGCGAGTTATTTTTACACGAGCATATTTAGTTAATTTGTTTCGTATGTCTGGGCGTACGCCTCGATCGGCTCTTTTGATCTTGCTTGATGTGAATATATACGGAACAGATAAAGGTAATTACGGACCGATTGGTTTATTGCATTTCGATTGGTTCCACGAACCCAAAAATATACAGTTGCGTCACAAGAACACTGCAGTGCTTTTAACTACACTTATTTCTAACAGATTAAAGGCATTCTGCACTGCCAGCTGCATTTTATGAGCTTGCCTTGTTGTATTTTTGACACTAAAATAAATAAAAACTGATTTAATGATAGCAAAACATAATTTTGGTCAGTTTTTTTAGTATATTATTTCATATTTTTTTAGAGAATTTTTAAGCAATAAATTACATCACATTTACAATTCATTTTGGGTTAACTACTCTCATTTTAATTATTTAGTAATTTTCATAGACATCATTATTAAGTACTAGCGTGAATTTCTGATATAATTTTATTTCCAAGAAAACTGTCCACTAACTATCCCACCGTCTAGACAAGATTTTCTGCATAGGTATTCGCTCACTACGCTGAACCATAACCGAAAATAGAAATTTATGCTTTTCAGTTTTTGATCACGGGTTTAAAATCATTTTTTCTTAGCCGTGTGTGTAGTTCATATAGTTAATAGACTTACGAAAGCTTTAGATTTCCGAAGGCCTCTAAAAAGTAGGCACATGCAAGCCATATAATACGAGTGATACTGCATAATGTTATAGGCAGCCGTGACGCTTAACAACAGGCCAACGACTACCTCGTCATGTCATTTATTTACATTTAAAAAAATGCGCCTGATAAGCGTCCACAGTGGCGTTTTATGGGAGACCTGGGGGCGTACTGTGAGCTCTTAGCGCGATTCAAAACTGAGCCTATATTGGATCGGTTTGTTTTTTTTGTATGGGGATTTTGACAAGCGAGCCAGTGTAGGCTCTGTTTTGAATCGCGCTAAGACCTTACGGTACGGCCCCTGAGTTCAGTAGTAACATGGACGTCATGGATGTGTAATATGATGTAATTTACTTTAATCCGAGTACTATTAATATCCAACTATACGCCTAGATACGCCCATTTTGGTGTATTTTTGAAAACGAGTAGTGTTTTAAGTAAACCACCACATTTATAATACCTACCTATATAGTATATTACTGCAGCGGCCAGCAACAGAGGCATTGATGGACGAACGTGTAAATGTGGATCCAGGCGAAGCCGAGGCACACGTACGTAAGTCCATCAATGCCTTGTTGTGGCCAAGGCTTGTATAGTACTTTTATCAAATAATGCGCGGAAATTAAAACTGAGAATTTTATACTTGAAAATAATTTTTCCCAACATAAAGTGTTACTTTTTTCTAATAAACAGCTTTCTATTTGCAAGCCAATTCGAAATTTAAATAAAACCTTTGATAAGTTACCTCCTTAGTTGCCATGTTTCGGAGTAAAAGATCATTCCATTTGTAAATTACACGACAGATATGAGTTTTGTATGTAGTTTTACTTTGGCCGCTAATCCACGACAGATATGGATTTTCACACAACTTTTGCCGGCCGCTGCTTGCCAGTACAGCAATTTCGATTTATCTCGAAGAAGGTTGTCAAAATAATGTTCACATTTCCAAGCATGTTTGAGAAAACTTAAATAATTGTAAGTAAATACTTATTTACTATAACAAATGTTGTATGTACTATATCTCCAATTAGAACACAACACCAATCACGAATTAGACCTGTTTGACAGAATAGCTCATTGGTCCCGCATAGTGAACGATGACCCCAGCCAGCTTCTACCAAATTGAGTTACTAATGCTGGAAATAGAGCAATCGCCTGCGATTTCTCAGCTAACTCGCGATCTAAAATTTACTACTTCAAGGGTCCCCGGAGTAATAAACTTGGTGATAATTCGTAACGATTTCACGTTCTGCTAGCGTAGTTGTATCGGTCAAGGTGAGAGCGGCGAGCGGTGGCCTTATCGCGTAAGACTGATGGGGATCGTGATCGTGTGCTCTCTTGCTCGCACTCACGGACTTGTAAATTGGCGCGAGCAGGATAGCAGGCGAAGTCCATATCGAGAACTGTTACGCGATAGGGGTGCTGGTCATAAAAATAGCTACATCCTCGGCAGGATCCTAACTCGACACGGAAAAATATGAACAAACTGTATCAACAGATTTAGTTTAATGTTAAAGGAAAAAATAGAATCAAGAGCCCTGCGGGATTCTTCGTAACTCAAATATTTTATGGAAATTAATTTGTTGATTACATCATCATTATCATCATCATCAGCCTGAAGACGTCCACTGCTGAACATAGGCCTCCCCCAGAGAGCGCCACTCTGAGCGGCTGATCGCCTCTTGCATTCAACGGCTCCCCGCGGTTTTCACCAGATCGTCGGTCCACCTAGTGGGGGGTCGGCCTACGCTACGTCTTGTTGATTACGCTACTGCCATAAATCATCATCATCATCATCATCATCCACAACCTTTGTCATCCCACTGCTGGGTATAGGCCTCCCTTTGCACACGCCATCCGCCTCGGTCCTGTGCCAAAGACATTTAAAATGTTTCCAACGCAGCAATCTGATATGAAAAAATAGAGTTATAATATAACAGTATCTTGTATATTGTGAGATCCTTTTCTAAACAATACAACGTAGAAGTGAACTCGGCAACCGGCAGGACTACGTAATCCTTCCACTCTCGTAAACGTAGTCTCGTAGTCCCGTAAAGTAGCTATACCTTAATTAAATAACCAGCTAAGTGCGATTCGGACTCGCGTACGAAGGGTTCCGTTACATTATCTATCCCTGCCATCTTGTGTTGAGTAGCAGTACTATTTAAAGCAGCGCCATCTATGACTCATCTGCTAAACGAGCAAAAAAAATCACGTAAATCACGTTTGTTGTATGGGTGCAACCTTAAATATTATTTTATTCTGAATTTTAGTATTTGTTATCATAGCGGCAACAGAAATAAATCATCTGTGAAAATTTCAACTAACTATCACGGTTCATGAGATACAGCCTGGTGACAGACGGACAGACAGACAGACAGCGGAGCCTTAGTAATAGGGTCCATTCTACCCTTTGGGTACGGAACCCTAAAAAACTACACCCATACAACAACAATGGCGTGCATACAAAGTTTCACAAACCCTTCAATACTCACCATAAAAACTGAACCATATAAACCGTTATGGCAGAGGATATAAAATATTATAGGGGATAAAAACTATCATAGTAAAATGTTGACATAGTAAGCATGGGTACAGATTATCTGTTTTACGTCGTTAAATCTGGAATAGGGTACTTTAGGGGTACTCAAAGGGTTTAAGCGTTGATAAACTAAACACTTCAAGTGATAGGATTTTGTTTAATTTATTGGCGAAGCGAAGTAGGCCGCAGTTAGGTTGCAAATTAATAGGTATGCGTAAAACAGTTTGATATCATTAACTTACCAAGTTACTAAGTACTTGCTCCTAGTCTGCGTCTTTTTTAGGGTTCCGTATCCAAAGGGTAAAACGGACCCTATTACTAAGGCTCCGCTGTCCATCCGTCTGTCTGTCTGTCTTTCACCAGGCTGTATCTCAACCGTGATAGTTAGACAATTGAAATGTTCACAGGTGATGTATTTCTGTTGCCGCTATAACAACAAATACTTAAAAACAGAATAAAACAAATATTTAAGGGGGCTCCCATACTACAAACGTGATTTTTGCTGGTTTTTATAGATCACTAGCTGCGCCCCGCGGTTTCACTCCAGCCATTAAGTAGCCTATGTGTTGATCCAGTGTATATGCTATCTCTATTCTAAATTTTATCCAAATCTGTCCAGCCGTTTGAGCGTGAAAGAGTAAGGGTGGATTTGACCAAACTTAGAGTTATGCGCGAGTAACTATACCAGAATAAATCTATTCCACGATCTTAAACTAGAATAACTCATTAGTCGTTTTACCATGCAATACAAAGTATAGAATACTATCTTATACGCGAATAGCGGAGTGAACGATGAACGAAACTATTACCCAGGTAACAATTATTGTTCTACAACGCCAAGGTATTAAAGTTTATGTCATAGCAACTCAATTTTGTCGTATTATAGTGCAGGAAAGTAAATGTTGGAATTATATGGCGCGCTGCCGCCATTAAAATATTCTCGGAATAGTTTATTATTCCACCAAAAACGGTAGTATAAGTTGTTATTCTCGAATAGGCTTGAGTGTAGATGGTAAAATGTGAAATTGGTTTACTCTCGGATAACTGGCGATTTATTCTAAGTATAACCCTTACTCTCGTTTGGTCGAATCCACCCTAACAAACATACACTCAAACAGGCATACAAACTTTCGCGTTTATAATATTAGTGTGATGGTACGGAACCCTTCGTGCGCGAGTTCGACTCGCACTTCCGGTTTTTATTTAAAGTGATTTTGGCGTTTTATTAATTTAATTCAGTGAGCGGCCGTTTTCTGGATTTCGGTAGGTCTCTAAGAACTAAATTTGTCTTTGTGCATTTTCTAGTTAAAAGAAGAAAACTGAACAAAGTTACTGCATGTATTGGGAGTAACTCTTAAAAATTGGAACGAAGTGCGATGAGGTTAACAATAAGGTTAAAACCAAATCACAGAAAAAATTACTTGCATTAAGTAAAATCTCTTCTATTCGAACTGTACCTTTACTTCGAAAGCAAACAAATTGAACTACATTGCAACTTTTCACTGCTCCCTCGATTAACGAAAAAGGTTTTTTAACCAAGTTGAGTTTTACATTTACTTTATATTTTTGTAAAGATAATACCTGGATTTACATTTAACGTACCTATATTTTACTTAACGTATTGCCGATGGATGCAGGAGACAAGCAACCGCTCAAAGTGGCGCTCTTTGGGGAGACCTATGTTCAGCAGTGGATGTCTTCAGGCTGATGATGATGTATACTTACTATTAACACAGACAATATAATACCTAGTACTATTAATATGGCCCCTAAGCCGTAATATTACTTAAATGGCTTTCCTATCGGATGGGGACCTAACTTAGGTAATAGAGGTACCTGCTACTTTCAGATAATACAGTGTAACGGTACGGGGTCCCGTTTACATTTATAAAATAGGTTTCTTTAACAATAAATGATATTCAAGATAACTTACGTACTGTAGCTAATCGTTACTGAAGAAAACTATTCAAATAGTATGATTAATACACCACTATTCTTTAATTATTAGGAAAAATGTGAAAATAGTTATAAAAACATCATTATTTCTAATAAAGCTAAGTTACAGTCTATTAGCAGGATTAGAGGAATGGTTTAAACAAACTGATCGTCAATTGTTTATTCTAAGATCATATTTTCAGCTGAAGTCGGAGTCCACGTGGAGTGGTCCACGTGGAGTGTGATCTCAGTACTTAGTAGTAAGAACTAGTTCGACCAATTAGAGAGCAGTATAGTAAATCTAGATGGTCAAGAGATGTACGAGAAATGTAGGTCCACGTGGACTACGTAGGTTCTTGACCAATCAGGAAGGAGAATGACAATGTTGAGATGTGACGAAGAGCTGTGATTGGTTGCTGGGAGCTGATGAAGGAAAGTTCCAGAGTTTAAGAAGAAGATGCAGGAGGGAAATCGGGATAGTCTCGGTCGCGCTTTCTTGGAGTAATTAACCAGGAAATTCTTTTAATTGTTTTAAGTAATTAACTAAAGAAATTGTCTTTAGTGGTTCGGTTTGCGATAGTAGTTCCCTTTACGGTTTCGGTAGTGCCATTGGATTGCAGTGTTTATTGGATTGCAGTGTATTGGATTGCAGTGATTAAGGATTTGGATATTATTTGTGAGTAAAGTAGACATTTTAGTAATTAAAGAGATTTTAGCTAGGAAAGCTGCATTTACTAAATATTTTCAAAGGTTTTGCTCATATTAAGAAAGTTCATATATTTCTTTGATTGAAATTTTATCAAAACGGTTTGAGTTGAATAGAGCAATTATATTCTAGTGTTTTAACTGAATAATCACTTACTAATAGAGATTTAAGAATCTGTAATGTACGTTGTTGTATTCAAGAGATATAAAGATGTCTGAATACTACTAATAGTGGTAGCTATTGATATATTGTTAAATTGTTATGCAATAATATAAGATTAACTTAGAGTAATCATCTATTTTTAATAGAGCTACTTATTGGTTTGGATAACCTAAGACTGATCATTTGTAATGAATTAAACTTATTCCATGGTTGGAATATCTAACTGGGACAACAGTTATTGTTTGGCTAATAGCTTTCAGTTGTTATTTGGAGCGGGAGTCTCCGAAAGTATACCTAAATTCCAAGGGGAATGCGGGATCTTTCAAATGCAGCTTGAGAGTTAATGGCTGGATCGACGGTTAATATTAGGAGCGAGAGACTCCGAAAGTATACTTAAATTCCAGAGGGAATGCGAGATCTTTCTTATACAGCTTAAGGGTTAATAGTTGTTTTCTTCTTCATCTGATAGAAATCAGTGATCAGTCTGGGATAGACAGATTAATGAAGTAGCGAGAGTCTACATTTTACATCATTATAACTATGTGTTGAACTAAATCAACTTATATGTGAATAATCTAGTTTGGAAAGTATTCCAAGCAGTCAAAAGAGGGAGTGTTCCCTGACTGCTATTTATTGAGTTATATACTTGTATAAATTATGAGATTTAATATAAACCGTGTTCGCTCACTCTATTTTAGAAAAGTTCATGTTTATTTATCTGTATTGAATTGTAGAGATATTGTGATTCTGGATTAATAGAGTCTAGGCACCCAGCCTTCAAACTTGGGACAGTGGAGGTACCCACCCTTCTAATATGGGACAGTTGAGGAATCCAGCCTTCTAACATGGAAGTTGAAGGGTGGTACGGAATGGTTATGAGGGGAGGTTTGGAGACCATTGGGGGAAACCCCTAAAACCTTTTGTGTAATCCAGCAATGTATTTTTACAATAAATACAGGAAATAAGGATGCTACATTGTTTATTATACATTCTCTATGTTTTCCAGAATAAATTCCGATATTTTCTATTTGGTAGAAAATGTAGGCCTTTAGGTCATCTTCAGTCTAGGTATTAGGTTAAGGACTAACTTATTTCGATGTTCAACTTATAGGTCGATTATATCGCAATTTTACGTATAGTGATTGTGTAAAAGGAATGTTTTAAATAGGGCGTAGCTAGGGTTACGAAACTCGTAGACAATTCGTAGCTCTTGGATTTATTTCCTTACTGAATTATTTTAGGCATAATTTTATTTGTACTAGTCTCGAGGTAGAACTTTAATACATATTTATATCTAAATACAAAGTGAAATATCGTTAAAGGTTGTACTATAATTGTTTACAAGAAATTCATACTATTAATTATTTAATCGGAAAAACATAATTTAATTACCATTTAAAAATACGAGTGAAAATAGCTTTAATTACGACATTAAAATATAGGCATTGATAATTAGTCTTTTATTCAATCTATCACGTAGGGAATAGATTTATAGGTTCTTTATTATGCTTATACTTATTCGCTACTTGGGTATAATACGATCACAGCGAAAGGTTTATCCACTAGACGATCATTTGGCCAAAATAAAACAAAAGCACATCGTTACTAATTAGGTAAATTAGGATTAGTAGGTAATTATAGGTATAGATTGGGGTAGGTAGTAGTTAGTAATAGCATGCATTTAATTAAAGACAATTTATATATTTTTATATATATATTTATAGTTAGATAGGGGGGGGGGGGGGTTACAATTTGGTATGCCGTTACCAGGATATGTTGGGTTACTACAGACTAAAACATAACATTTAAAAATTAAAAAGGGAAAGGAGTTTTAATTAGAGCAAGTTTTATAAAGTAGGTTAACATTTAAGAAGGTGCCTAGACTTTGTCTAGACACCAATTTGTTGTTCGTGAAAATGGACGAGAGTAAGTATAAGCATATCATTAGATTAAATTAAAATAACTACGAAACAATAGTACAAACGTAGGTAAAATAGATAGCTTTAAATTTACTTTTATTTAGTTTAATACATTTATAGGAAAATCGTACGTCAATCTTTAGTTTAACCTAGGCGGATAAAACTATCATCAACTATGTCTGTCACTTTAGTTGTGGTTGGGTAATAGTATAATTATTTTAGAAAATTATAGAAAGTCATCAATAAATTTCCCTTCAGCTATATCACTTTGAATCAGTTTCGGTGATAGGAAAATTAGTTTGGCTATTTACCTATTCCAATCTATCTCTATCGTTGGAAAAGGGGAAAGAGGTAAAAATTTTAATTTAGCTCAATATCTAAGAGGTTTAAAGACTATTTATATTTTAAACCAGGTAGGGCAACGTCTTAGTAACTTAAAAATATCCTTAAGGGGTTAAAAACATATTTAAAGTATAGATACTAAAATAAATTACCTTACATTACTCCAATATTATAAATGCAAAGGTGCAGGTGTATGTGTGCGGATGTGTGTGTGAGTATGGTAGTTTGTATGAATTCATCTCTAACAGCTGAACGGATTTCGATGATTAGAAAGTATGTATCTACTTATCTATAATTTTATTTTGGAAAAAGAATGAATATTTAGAACAGCAAGTGAAACCTCATGATGAAGCCAGTTGATTTATGTAAATTGTACATCTTTAGTATAGAAGGGTTTTAATAGGCATACTAAGTAGAAACAAATACGAATCTATAAGTAACTAAGCTTAGTAGTAAGTTAGGTCTAGGATTTCAGAATGATGCTAGGTTATTTAGGAATGCATAATTCATTATTCAGACTGGAAATTATGAATATTTTATTATGACATTAATCTAATTAAACTTGGTTCTACTGGATGTACTTACCAATGGTTAAAATTGGAAACTACTGATTAGAAACCGATTTAAATAATAAGGTTAGACAATTTTCAATAGCTGTGCTTTTAAAATGGAGTGAGTTGACACTTGACTTACTTTATAGAAGGGAACTTAGTTTATTAAGTGCGATCAGCTATCATATTGGTTCTTATTACCTTTAGTGGTTTTAGGTTAATTATGTTTGTTTGTTTGTTAATATTTTAATCTAGCCATAATGATAAATAACATTTGTGTCTAGTTTTTTATAAGATTTCTAAATAAGCAATGTATATTTACGGGTTGCGAAAATAATAGTGTCAGGGAACAATATTGGATTCATTTTTATAACATGTCTTCGAATTATTCGAGACAGTTTCTTAGTTGATTAGATGTTCAGGACGGTTTCATCTACCTAGGCAAGCGAGCTCCATCTTAGGCTGCATCAATTACTTGATATCAGTCGGAATACCTAGCTTATAATAACATAAAAAGTAGATACTTATACAAATATTTAATTACTAAAATATAATATTCACATATTTACTAGTAGATTAACTAAGTTTTGTCACTATAGGTTCAATTGCAACAAAGTGGGTTACTCGTTACTAGAAAATAGTTTCGCCTGTTAGGTAAAATAGAAGTAATCGTGAATACATGGTAATAGAAGTCACTAAATTCAATGGTATCAGTTACATATTTTATAACAATAATAAGTATGCTAATCTTTTATCGACGTGAGACTAAACCTAACTGTGATTAAAATCTAATAAAATACAAAAAACTAAACGTATATCTTTCCTACGTATAGTATTACGTTGGGAATTGTAGTGCAGTTTAGGGAAAGATCACTTAGGAGAGATACAAGTAGGTAGCACAGGGATGATGATGATGAATATTTTATTTATAATCAACTCACATAAGAGACGTACAAGTAGGTAGAGTAGCACGGGGATGATGATGAACATTCTATTTATAATCATCTCACACAAGGGATGTACAAGTAGGTAGAGTCATTTTGGGTTTTGTTAGTCCTAGTTAATCGGTTTAAAAAAATAAATAATCAGTAAGAAAGAATGTAACAAAGGAGCAGTTTTGAAATTTTTAGTTTACCTAGTGATATTAATTATCATGACAGTATTTTATTACTTGACATGTTTGTTTTATGTAATAATTTGTATTAAATACAGATAGGTATTAGTCGTAAACAAAAATGAACGTAGACTCAACGTATTAACTACAGAATTGACGAATCATTTTAATACATGTAGCATGTAATAACATGAAACAGTTATTAGTAAACAAATGACAAAAAGCAAAAAACGTGAATTTTCTATTTTACTTGATTCTATGTATTTTATGAAAGTTATGCGAACTAGGATTATTTAGGAATTGTTCTTTTAAATATAGGTGTATTTTAAGGTCTGGGGTCGAATACAAATCAACTAGGTTATGTTCTTTATAGATATTTCATTTTAGTTATACTGTAAACAATTATTAGCTAAACTAAATGTAGGTATATAGGTGTTCAAACGAAACAAGCTTTACTGAGTTTTACATAGTAATCTTAAATGACTAATGATAAATTAATGGTTGATGAATTTTATAGTTCAAAACAGATATAAGGCTATTAATTACGTAATCCGAGTAGTTGGACAAATTCATATACGAAATACAGGTATCACTAATTCTATCTAATAAACATTCAACCAAAGATACAAATTAATTCTTTTGTTCCCTAATCCCACAGAAAATTAAATAAAACGAGTTGAAAACTAAGATAAAATACAAGATCAATTGGGAATTGTTAAATTGCCAATCCTACTAATATTATAATTATAATGTGACAGTTTGTGTGTGTACGAATGTTTGTTACCTTCTATCTCTGTAAGTTTCTACTGAATCGATTTTGATGAAATTTTAGCTTAACTGCGGAGGATTATCATATAGGATAAAGTTATATACAGGTGAAACTGTGGGGCGCTACCAGTCTATAATAAATGATAAGAACAGAGTATTGGGGACAGTTGGTGATGATTAATAGGGTCGTTATCTATAGGGTTATTTGAGGCATTAATTTTGTAGTAATCACTTGTACACAAAAATGTTTATGATTTGATAGATCACAAACATTACAAAATATAAGTATAAGAGGAAAATTTAATATAATACATTCACACGTTTGTGGAAAGGGAAACGGACTAAACTGATTTGGGAAATGATAGTTAACTTAGGCTACTTGTAAGCTAAAGAAGTTGCCTTAACCAATCTAATTATTACTGAAAGGAGTCGTAGGTATATATATAGGTATTTTATATTGGTTTTGAAGTATAGGAAAACAATTTAAAATCTAAAAATCAAGTTTTATTCATAGATAAAAATAAAGTAGTATTTCAAGTATGTATCTTAATAATAATAAAATATCTTGAATAAAAAAATAGAGTTTTAGTTATATTTATTTGAAATAAATTTTTTCCGTGCAAAAATCTGAAAAAGAGAATTAGATATTAAAAGATTTATAGGTAATTGTAATAAATATATTTTATGCAAAATTTCAGTTTAAAGTACTATATAAAATTCAAGAAATTTAAAATCCAAGATCAGGCTAATAAATCAAATGAGAAACGAACATTGGTGTGTTTATATATGACATAATAGAAATAAAAAAAACTTACTAATTTTGTAGGTCATCTAGGACATCTTCCAAGATAGAGTTAAGATCTGTCAGGTCCTAAAAATAAACAAAGTATTAAATAAAATAAGAAACAAACTAACGTATTAAATTTTAAAAAGTATAAAAGACATTATTTACCTCCGACAAAGTAAAGGTTGTATGTCTCGATACTGTAGTTGAAGGTGGGGGGCTAATAGGGCTCAGAAAATTTAAAATTTAATAAATATTTGCAAAAATAAATAAATAATAATAATAATAAAACCACTTAAGGAAGGACTTACGTAGGAGGAAGTTGGAGGAGGTGAATGAGCTAATACATAAGATTCAGAAGATTGTGTCTGGCGGCTGGCATTTTCAGCATTTAGTAGTAAATTTTCTATTTGATTTAAAAAAGTGAGTTTAAGTTCTTCGTCCAATGCGGTGAAACGGAAGTTGAAATTTGGTATAGGAATTGGATTTGCGCTTGTTGTGTTTTTAGGTTGGATCTATAAAAAAAGGGTGAAAATTAATTTATGGAATGTTCAGATACGTTTGGCACATGTACTACACTAAGAGATTATCTAGATAAAAAACGAACAAAATGTTTATAGCTACTTAGTAATGTTGACCTAGATAACATAGAGTGAGTAGAAAGGATTTAGGTGCCCAGATCGAATACCTACTTATATTAACTTTCGATCGACCAACAAGTTTATAAACTATTTTTCAATTACTTTTCAAACAAAGCATGAATAAATCATCATAAATATAGCCTGAAGACTTCCACTGTTTAACATAGGCCTTTCAAACAGAGCACCACTTTGAACGGCTGCTTATGACTTTCATCCATCGATTTCCCGCGATTTTCATCAGATCGTCGGTCCAACTATTATGGGGGGATGGTCTGGTCTGATTCTTTTGGTTCATGATTACTAATACAAATAAAACGTTTGGCCATATTGCTGATAAACCGAGTTCCTTATCGACCAAATAATAAAAAGATACAATTAAAAGAAAGAAATATGTAAATTCAAATAGGTATTTAGGTATAAGGTACTAACTAAACTAAAGGGGGCAGGAGGAAAGAGCGGTATTTGGCCACTTTTCTTTTAATATCGTTAATGCTTATGGTAAATTGAATTAGAGCTTCGTACCGGGTCTTTAATCTATGTACACATATTAATAACTGTAGGGTCATCATGAAATTGATGTTTGTCATCCCACAGTTGTGGATAATCTTTTAAAAGTTGTACGAATATGCTAGACATAATTATTATTTGTTTTGTTTTTGTAAATATGTTTTTCACTAATTTTACTTGAAAATTGCAAATCAACTGGACGGTATTGCCGCCAAAATTAAAAAAAAAGCAAATAATGGCCCAAGCAATTTGGTGTATTTAGCCAGTATCAAATTTAGAACGTTCGTGTCAAATGAGTTTGTTACTAAGGAAAAAAGGTTTTAATCATAGATTGAGTAAATAAAACAGAAAAATAGGGGTTTTCTTGCAAGGATGGATAATGTATAATGGAGGATGTAGTTCTGGGAAAAATAAATTGAGTATTTAATGATTAATGTTTATATTATTGAGAAAACTAATTTCATATTTTATGTTCTAGTAAAAGGAAAATCACAACGCACAATGGAGCATGGAGTCGAAGAAAAGCACCGCGACAAAAATTTTTTGTTTGTGATTAATATTTTCTTCTGTTTTCAGATTGGTTGAGAGGTTATGGAAACAAGTAATATAAATAATAATTTAGAAAATCTTAGTTGTAGGTGTAATACAAGGAGGTTTTAAACTATTCATAACTAGTAATCAAAGAAGTTAAGGTTTCATGTTAACTAGTGTTTAAAAAGGTTCTAATGCTATATAAAAAAAAACATATGTGATAGGGGTACAGGCCGTGCAGGTCGTTTAATAGGACTTTTATTATACTTACAATTTAAAATCTGGGGGTCGAATAAAAGCGGACTTATTAAATATTGCACTAGATTAGCTAATTATGATAAAGTCATATAAGTAGGAAATTGAATTCTTAAAATTCATGTAGGTAACTAAATGTGATGAATTTGATTTGTGATAAAACTTGGACAATATTAGGTGTAGACGTAAACGGGGTCTTCATACTAAATGAATAGGGGAGTAGATTGTTTTTTTATACTCGTTCGCTATCATCGGTGGTTTTGATGTTTCCTGAGGTAGTAATGTATGACAATGAAAGAATGTTCTGTGAGTTACACGTTTAATATCATTGTATGAATTGTGTGTGTATGTTTTATGTTCATTTGCTGGTTTACATGTGAAAGTTTCAAATAAACTCAAGGGCTGAGGGTAACAATAAAATCGAGACATGAAAGCGAGTTGTCAATTGCTGGGTTTTAACAACCACTCCACAAATGATTCAATATAAATAGGGATAAGGAGTTAGGTTAAGTCAGATGACATAATAGTCCCGTCAATAGTAAATATTGGGTTATATTGAATCTATACTTACACGCAACCTTCAGCGAATACGCAATTTTCCCCACACTTACATGCTCCAATCAAGACTTAGACTGACTTTAAAGTTGGCTTTAGTTGCTCAGACCCTGAGGAGTCATACGAGATTCTCAAAATTTGCTGAAAAGGGTTCAGGGTTAAGACTGACGCATGGATTAACGACCAGTCCTATCGATTTGCATGGAAGCTTATTTGTGGGAACGGTAGTTAGTTGCTCTTCTAGCTGTTCGACTCACAACCGGATCCTGGATGTTCAGTTAATACCTTGTGAATATTGATTTCTTTTATGACGCACGGGCTTACTCTTCGTTGACTTTCTAAGATGTTTATTTTCTTGATTGGTTTAAATACACAGCACATATAGTAATGAGAGATTTAGGGCAAGCACACAGGGTGTAGTACACATAATTTATTTGTTGAAACTTGAATATTGACAACAGAGAATTAATTGCATTTTAGAGTAGCAAAGGGGATAAATTCAAAGAATACTTCATGTACAACGAAATGGTTGTGTTGATTATTAAATGTTTTGGTTAAATTTACTCCGATGCTGTCAACTAAGAGCATCTTGTAAATTTAAGGGGTCGTCTGTAACGGTACGGGGTCCCGTTTACATTTATAAAATAGGTTTCTTTAACAATAAATGATATTCAAGATAACTTACGTACTGTAGCTAATCGTTACTGAAGAAAACTATTCAAATAGTATGATTAATACACCACTATTCTTTAATTATTAGGAAAAATGTGAAAATAGTTATAAAAACATCATTATTTCTAATAAAGCTAAGTTACAGTCTATTAGCAGGATTAGAGGAATGGTTTAAACAAACTGATCGTCAATTGTTTATTCTAAGATCATATTTTCAGCTGAAGTCGGAGTCCACGTGGAGTGGTCCACGTGGAGTGTGATCTCAGTACTTAGTAGTAAGAACTAGTTCGACCAATTAGAGAGCAGTATAGTAAATCTAGATGGTCAAGAGATGTACGAGAAATGTAGGTCCACGTGGACTACGTAGGTTCTTGACCAATCAGGAAGGAGAATGACAATGTTGAGATGTGACGAAGAGCTGTGATTGGTTGCTGGGAGCTGATGAAGGAAAGTTCCAGAGTTTAAGAAGAAGATGCAGGAGGGAAATCGGGATAGTCTCGGTCGCGCTTTCTTGGAGTAATTAACCAGGAAATTCTTTTAATTGTTTTAAGTAATTAACTAAAGAAATTGTCTTTAGTGGTTCGGTTTGCGATAGTAGTTCCCTTTACGGTTTCGGTAGTGCCATTGGATTGCAGTGTTTATTGGATTGCAGTGTATTGGATTGCAGTGATTAAGGATTTGGATATTATTTGTGAGTAAAGTAGACATTTTAGTAATTAAAGAGATTTTAGCTAGGAAAGCTGCATTTACTAAATATTTTCAAAGGTTTTGCTCATATTAAGAAAGTTCATATATTTCTTTGATTGAAATTTTATCAAAACGGTTTGAGTTGAATAGAGCAATTATATTCTAGTGTTTTAACTGAATAATCACTTACTAATAGAGATTTAAGAATCTGTAATGTACGTTGTTGTATTCAAGAGATATAAAGATGTCTGAATACTACTAATAGTGGTAGCTATTGATATATTGTTAAATTGTTATGCAATAATATAAGATTAACTTAGAGTAATCATCTATTTTTAATAGAGCTACTTATTGGTTTGGATAACCTAAGACTGATCATTTGTAATGAATTAAACTTATTCCATGGTTGGAATATCTAACTGGGACAACAGTTATTGTTTGGCTAATAGCTTTCAGTTGTTATTTGGAGCGGGAGTCTCCGAAAGTATACCTAAATTCCAAGGGGAATGCGGGATCTTTCAAATGCAGCTTGAGAGTTAATGGCTGGATCGACGGTTAATATTAGGAGCGAGAGACTCCGAAAGTATACTTAAATTCCAGAGGGAATGCGAGATCTTTCTTATACAGCTTAAGGGTTAATAGTTGTTTTCTTCTTCATCTGATAGAAATCAGTGATCAGTCTGGGATAGACAGATTAATGAAGTAGCGAGAGTCTACATTTTACATCATTATAACTATGTGTTGAACTAAATCAACTTATATGTGAATAATCTAGTTTGGAAAGTATTCCAAGCAGTCAAAAGAGGGAGTGTTCCCTGACTGCTATTTATTGAGTTATATACTTGTATAAATTATGAGATTTAATATAAACCGTGTTCGCTCACTCTATTTTAGAAAAGTTCATGTTTATTTATCTGTATTGAATTGTAGAGATATTGTGATTCTGGATTAATAGAGTCTAGGCACCCAGCCTTCAAACTTGGGACAGTGGAGGTACCCACCCTTCTAATATGGGACAGTTGAGGAATCCAGCCTTCTAACATGGAAGTTGAAGGGTGGTACGGAATGGTTATGAGGGGAGGTTTGGAGACCATTGGGGGAAACCCCTAAAACCTTTTGTGTAATCCAGCAATGTATTTTTACAATAAATACAGGAAATAAGGATGCTACATTGTTTATTATACATTCTCTATGTTTTCCAGAATAAATTCCGATATTTTCTATTTGGTAGAAAATGTAGGCCTTTAGGTCATCTTCAGTCTAGGTATTAGGTTAAGGACTAACTTATTTCGATGTTCAACTTATAGGTCGATTATATCGCAATTTTACGTATAGTGATTGTGTAAAAGGAATGTTTTAAATAGGGCGTAGCTAGGGTTACGAAACTCGTAGACAATTCGTAGCTCTTGGATTTATTTCCTTACTGAATTATTTTAGGCATAATTTTATTTGTACTAGTCTCGAGGTAGAACTTTAATACATATTTATATCTAAATACAAAGTGAAATATCGTTAAAGGTTGTACTATAATTGTTTACAAGAAATTCATACTATTAATTATTTAATCGGAAAAACATAATTTAATTACCATTTAAAAATACGAGTGAAAATAGCTTTAATTACGACATTAAAATATAGGCATTGATAATTAGTCTTTTATTCAATCTATCACGTAGGGAATAGATTTATAGGTTCTTTATTATGCTTATACTTATTCGCTACTTGGGTATAATACGATCACAGCGAAAGGTTTATCCACTAGACGATCATTTGGCCAAAATAAAACAAAAGCACATCGTTACTAATTAGGTAAATTAGGATTAGTAGGTAATTATAGGTATAGATTGGGGTAGGTAGTAGTTAGTAATAGCATGCATTTAATTAAAGACAATTTATATATTTTTATATATATATTTATAGTTAGATAGGGGGGGGGGTTACAACAGTAGGTAGTGAAATGGAACATGAATGACGTGACGAGCTAGTCGTTTACCTGATGTTAAACGTCACGGCTGCCTATAACAGATTGCAGTATCACTCGGAACTCTAAGATAATACAGTTTTGCGTGACATTGCACCGCGCACGTCATCCTGAGACTCACACCGTATAGTAATAAGATTACTAGACTGTGTGATCAGATCATAAAGTCTCATTTGCCCAGTAATTTCACTAGCTACAATGCCCTTCAAACCGGAACACAGTAGTGCTTGCACACTACTGCTTGGCGGCAGAATAACTGGCAAAGAGGTGGTACCTAACCTAGGCGAACCTTGCAGAAAAGTCCTACCACCTAGTAAAATGAATGGCTATCAAATAATAATAATATCTTTTTAGAAAAGGGATCTAACCCGACTTTCATCGCCTTAATTTCATAGTAAAAAGGTTCGTAAGGTATCTTGATCTTCAAAGCATGTATACCGCAGTTGACAGACGAGTCAGATTTTACATCTATTTTCTTACCTACTACAATAATAGTAACTGCTACTAAATACTACCTACACTACCTCCTACAAATATATTTGGGAGTATATACTAGCCGCGATGACCTATAGACAGTCCGCCACTATTGACCATTCCACTGCAGTAGGTAGCAGACCTAACGGCTCTTTCACACGGCAGTCCAGTTTTTTGCAGGATCCCGTTTGATGGCGAATGTGTTTATATGCTAGTGTTCACACGAGCATCCCGCATGCGGGATCCTGCAAGAAACCGATCCGGTCGAATTGTGCCATTCCGTTTTGTCACCAGAAACTGGATTCGTAGTCTAGTAAAAAGCGGGATCCCGTTTAATCACTCATATATCTCAATAGCAGTGTTCACACGGCTTCCTGCGTGAGGTTCTTTGCTGGACACTGTTTTTGAATTGCAACGCTGATTTGTTGGGCCAAATAACTTCCTATCACTTTTGTTGAAGTAACGTTAAAAAGTAGGCAAGTAAGTAGGTATACAATATACATGTTTGTAGCTTATTTTTATCATTTCTTTGTAGTACTAAAATAGCAAAAGTATATCTATAAGACATTGCTCATTCGCCATTCCCTATCGCTTATAACTTAGTT
Organism: Ennomos quercinarius; assembly: GCA_910589525.2. Taxonomy (NCBI): domain Eukaryota; kingdom Metazoa; phylum Arthropoda; class Insecta; order Lepidoptera; family Geometridae; genus Ennomos; species Ennomos quercinarius. The sequence continues at coordinate 3,447,744 of OU342491.1, forward strand.
TTCCGTGATAACTAGGTAACGGAAAGAGTCTAGAACTTACGGTCCAATTTGTTAATGGTTCCAACAGACTTATTTGTTGCACTGCCAATGAAAAGAGTTCGAGTTAGAGTAATCACCTATAGAGTATTTTACTGCATGCTTGCATTAGCGAATGTGCAAGGAAGGGTTTGGTTGTTAAAATACCGGTACTTATGTTAAAGCGTAATAGAGATGAGGCAACGATACCTAAAAACGGTTTCATTTATTTTAGTTAAACTAAAAATATTGATTAAAATATTATATGTTGACAGTTAAGCACGTCGCGGCTTGATGCGGGATCAAACCCCGCTAGTGCTTTTTTTTCTTTTAGATTAAAAATGAATCAGTTTATACTTATAAGAGCAGAAAGAGAAAGGCCACGCTAGGGTATCTCTATTAGAAACTCCAACGTAGCGACATTTTAACATATTTGCCTATAGGACACGCTACCGAAAATATACTCAAATAACTTTGTCACTTTTATGACGTCACACCATTATAAATAAAATAAATAAATATGTGTGGACATTTCACACAACGCCATCTAGCCCCAAAGCATAGCTTGTACTGTGGGAACCAGATAACTCATAGAATACTTAGATACTTTTTGCTTGTAAATACATACATGGAATACAATATAACACACAGACACAGAATAAACATCTATGTTCATCACACAAATGTTTGTTCCAGGTGGGAATCGAACCCACCACCTATATATAGTTCAGAAGGCAGAGCTACCGCCAACTGAGCTATCAGGTCAAACCATTAACAAAGCTTACAAACTTAAGTTGTAATGCTGTAGTCAGGTTAACTATAAACTAAATAAGTTGTTAAGGAAATTAACAGCGGCCCATGCTAGTAATTTTCCCAAGTACAGACTGAGGCGAAGCTTGTAAAGAAATACGCAAAGAGGGAGTTTCTCGGGTAAGTCTGCGGTTAGTACCAACTTTACAGACTTCCATCGGGGTGGAATAAGTATGATTGTTTAGAAAACTTACTCTATACCTTCGCTGTAAAGATCAAAATAGGTTGGCATGTATTAGGATTTTTAATTTCTATTTGAAGCAAGTGCGTTTGGACTTGGAAGTTCTATAAAGATTGGGTGCGGGTATATAAATTTGTCACAACGTGATATGCATAAAACATTATTGTTTATGTGTGTTGTAAATTAGCATTAATTAATGGTTTTCAAAGACGCTGTAGGGATATATAGAGATAACTTAGGGATAAACAAAATTATCCGTAGACCCGTAAATGCGTCGACCCTAACCGGTGGAACGTGAACGCGCCCACGTGTCGTTTCTGGTTTCCCGAAATTTGAATAATATGTTTGTGTGAATCTCACTTCTCATTAGTCAAAGTTAATGACTAGATCAGTTAAAATACCAATTTATAACATAGACCAATAATCAAGCTGACTGCCTTCCCTGATGGTATAACCAGGGTCAAAGAGGCCATAGCCACCATGAACATCTGCAGGGGTATTCCTATGATTCTAGATAAGTTCGTATCATTTAGTGGGGAGGGGGGGGAATGAACTATTTTTTAATAATCTATTTGACACCGTTATATATTATCCAATAGTTGTCTTGTCTGTGTTTGACCGTGATCATGGTGCTTGCAATAACAACGGAAATATCGTCATGTTAAAACAAATAAATTTCATGGTAAATATACCGTTAATAAGTAATATTTGAAAAATATTCACGACAATTGGTGACCATGACAGTATAAAATCTTACAGTATATTATACTTGTACGTACCTATAAAAATGATGCACATTCCATTATAACTATTAAAAAATATTCGCAAATCCTAAACCATTAAAACAGGACAAGTAGAATAGTATACTTACGAAAATATATAATGTATTTCCACTTATAACAAATATATTAACACATTACATATTTTATTGCACAATCATTTACTGTTGATCTTCATCTGATCTAATAGGAGACGACAGGAGAGCAATAAATAAAATTAAACGTCGTGGTAAAGAATTTATATTCGAAGTATTCTATGCAAACGCTGTATATATTATTTTTGCTGATAGTGCACTGTAATCGTTTTAGGTTACCAGGAAAATGTGTTTATGTTTTTATCTTAGACTTGTATTTGGTCAATGTCTCACCTAATGGTAAGCGACGACGCGGTCGACGACGGAGCATGCTTATCTAAAAGGTACCGGTTCACTCTAGCCTTAAAAAACTCCCAGATCATATTTGTCAAGAGACAATGACGCTGTTCAGTGTTCCATTCCTTTGCTGTTCGAATTAATATATAAATGGGATCAAAATGCTTTGTGCAAATTAGAGAATTTTTACAATAACTTTGATTAACTGATTGTTATTGTTCTGAAATCCGAATTAAATGAATAAAATTAGGTTTAATTTGAGTGAGAATACAAAAGCAATTCAGTTTCAACATACCCAACATGACACCTCTCTCAATTCAGCAGAGACAATGTTGCCATGTTTATCGTATAAACGTCGTCCTCCCTTACCTGAAACAAAATAAAGATGTTAATATTATCTTAAATTATGTACAAAATAAAATAGTTAGGTAATTAGTTCTGCATAATCACAATTATTTGTTTCAAAAGTGTAAATAATAATAGCTAATGAATATTGAATCTCTCAAACATTTCAGCGAGTAAATATGTTCTACTGCCATATGTCACCATCATCATCATCAACAGCCTGAAGACGTCCACTGCTGAACATATGCCTCCCCCACAGAGCGCCACTTTGGCGGCTGCTTGCCTCCTGCATCCATCGGCTCCCCGCGGTTTTCACTAGGTCGTTTTCCGGTTCGTGGTCGCCACTCGAGGACTTTTTTTCCCCATCGGTTGTCAGTTCTACGAGCGATGTGGCCTGCCCATTGCCATTTCAACTTGATAATTCTAAGAGCTATATCAGTCACTTTAGTCTAATGCGGATCTCTTCGTTACAGATCTTATTTCGCAGGGAAACACTGAGCATAGCTCGCTGGGCGACTTTGAGCTTACTAATGAGGCCAACAGCATAGCAGGCATGTATTTAACAATATTCAATTTAATAGTTACCGAAAAAGCGTTGCTATTAAAACTTAATGATCGTATGTTTACATGTGGTGAACAAGGCATTATTGTATAGCGTGGCCTACTTGTAAATATTGCATTATTGCTATGATGCTTTTCGGAAAGTGGGTAATGTCTTCCGGTATAATAAAATGTTCATCGTAATAATACTTTGTATTCTATGTAATAACAAATCTCAGATTAAGCTAAAATGTTTGATAAATAAACCACATCACACTAATAGTAAAAATGCGAAAGTGTAGTCGACACTTTTATGAGATTCTAAATAAATATAAAGCTCTTCGTGAATTCTGTATATAATAAAGTTAATTAAAATTCTTTTTTAAAGAGGTGTCAATACATCAATATTGCTATCATGGATTGATTTTTAAGTGTAAACCACACATCAGGTATATCTATAAAGTTCAAATCCCGCTGGTTGCTAAAATTTTAAGAACTATAATATCTTTATCAAGATTGCTTATAAAAAACACTTGAAAATAAACATTGTTGACAATTCCATTTAAATAATTATTTATTTTGACCCTGTCTTCCCGCATATTACTAAAATTAGTAGTTCTGCGAACTGTAAACCTCCCAAGCACAAACATTTTTGCAATCACGCGGCATGCATGATGGTGTATTTAGTACGTCCTGGGGGCGTACCGTGAGCTCTTAGCGCGATTCAAAACAGATCCTACACTGGATCGCTTGTCAAAATCCCCATACAAAAAAAACAAAGCGATCCAATATAGGCTCTGTTTTGCATCGCGCTAAGAGCTCACGGTATGCCCCCTGAAGTCAGACCTCACGGCCTTATATCTCGACAACCTCTTGACTTATTTTGCTCATATTTTTTATGTTTTCATTTGAAATGCTTGTTAAGAATTGAGTACCCAACGTTCCTGCCAAATATTATCAAAATAGCCTGGTAAATGGTGCCGGCTGCAAAGTTCCCCTCTTTTAGGGAGAATTACCCCACTAATCAAAATCGCCGACGACAAAAAAGTCCTGAACTTGTAGAACCTGTATACCAAGTTTCGTCAAGATTCGTTGAAAAATGCGACCTGTGTGCGAGTACGTACATCCGGACAGAAAGCAAAAATCCCGAGTTGAAGCAGAGACTTTCGCTCACTTCATTAGCTCAAAAGATTGTGCGAGGGTGTGTGTTTGTTCCCTCTTAACGCTACAACGGCTGAACGGATTTGAATGGAATATGGAATTGAGATAGCTTATACGCTGGATTATCACATAGGATACTTTTCATAGCAGAGCGCAGCTAGTAATACATATTTTTACGAGGAAAATAACGTGCACATTAAACATACCTTTCAATGCGCCCGAAGAATTACTCAAAACTAATATACATAGAACAAAGTGAAGTAAAACGAGGACAATAGAGTTCCCCAGGGACGGTCTAAATTGTTCACGCTAAACTGCTCCCTGTAGAGAAACTATGCAATATTCTACGTACGTTCCACTTTGATATACAGGCAGGGAGTACGCTGCAACAGGCGGTCACAGGAGCGCAAACACTACTACACAACAATACCTACACTTTCCTTCATTAAAAATATTAATAATTTCATACCGGTTTAATGCCACTATTAAATCAGTATAAAATACCGGTAATGCAATATCTAAGTGCAATCAAGTGCAGATTAGGATTGTCTAGGTATAAAAATCTGCCCACTGCCTGGACTGCCCATCGGACCAAGGCATCCATACTTAGGCTACTACAAGGCTCTACCATCTGCCTAAAGCGAATTTTAGAGAACTTTGGTCACATTGCTAGAAAAGACGGAGACAACCTGGAAAAGCTAGCAGTGACTGGCAAAGTAGAAGGAAAGCAATCGCGAGGGCGTAGCCCGATGCGCTGGTCCGACCAAATTCGCACCACTTTAGACACCACCCTGTACGATGTTATACACGTCGCTGGAAATAGGATAAGATGGCGTGGCTCCATAAAGAAGGTCATGGAAGGTGGTGGTCACGACCCTCAGACATGAGCATTACGAATCAAGGAGGAGCGATAAAGGTAATACCAACACAGCCTATACTGATAATAAAATATTGAAGTTGAAATATTGACAAATATACTTTGATTTAATATATAAAACTTCACCATTTTTAACTCACATGCCCGCATCCCTAACGAGTTCACTTTTAATTTAGTTCGCTATTCATTTCTCTGCTGTGCTGCATCTACTGCTTTAATAAATGTGTACACACACGTGCGACACGGTGTATCACGGCAATTGTGCAGATTTACGACGAAGCGTCTCTCCGCAAGGGTTGCCCGCTTTACGGTAACGCCCGGTGGAAACCGGCCATTACTATGCCTGAAGCTGCGACATAACGCAAGAGTCATTTGGAAAAGAACTTTGGCGAACGATTAATGTACCTATGGCGTCAAATAATATCTTTAGGCAGTTTGTTCATCAAACGTCTGAAGGAGTCTGCTGCTGAAAATAGGCCTCCCTCATGGAGCGCCACTTTGAGCGGCTGCTTGCCTCTGGCTCCCTGCGGTTTAGACCAGACCACCTAGTGGGGGGGCCGGCCTGGGTTGCGTGCTCCGGTTCGTGGTCGCAGTTTTTTTTAATATGTATAATATTCTAGATAGGTATAACTTACATTTCATCTGTAACACAACCATACCAAGCTCAAACTTAACCTATTAATTTATACGACACATTCACAACGTAGCAAACAGTTCCGATTACTGTTAAGTGTTATCGCACTTTAGGAACTGTTCTCTCATTTCTACGGAACCCAGTTCCAAATGTTAGAGTTTTGATCGTTCTCAATTAATAATGCCTAATGTTAAAATAGGATTAGTTACAGTTAGTCACGTCACTATAGCCTTTGAGTTTTATTCGGCGGGTTCGATTCCTGCGCCAAGACAAGTATTTGCGCACAGAAAAAAAGCGCAAATACTTGTTCTGTGCCTGGGTGTTGTGGGGCCATGGTTTTCGTAGTTCCTGGGGCCTAGATACAGGGAATCCTAGTTAGGGTCCAGGATCTATGTATGTGATCGTTGCGCGTTATTTATTAATATATATATTTAGCATCACCTTTTTAAAAGGCTACATCGTTCGGAAAAAGAAATTATGGATGTGATGAGTTGCAAGAACGTAGTATCGATTGATCGTGATTAGTGATCGAATAATCGAATGAAAGTTTACCGTAAGTTCCTTGGTTTGCTATATACCTATAGCCCGAAAATATCGTATTTATGGAGTCAATGTCAACAAGATGACTGCGTTTTTATTCTAATAAATTATATTAATGAAATGTAAATAAAAACAGCGAGTTACGTAAAAAATATCATATTCATTATGAAATACTTTATGACGTACTTGTGTTAATTATTTAGTTACAATAAACAAAAAAAATACCTAATATTTATTTTTTATTCGTGGTTTTTAGTAATCTATTTCGATTGAAACATAATCTATATTTTAATATTTTCTTGCAATCACTAGTTTAATTTGGCTAGAATACAATAACAATTAACACAGTGGAAAGAGTGTCATTGTCCCAGCAATCCCAGAAAGAAAGAACTAATCACAAGAAAGAACTACAACAATTCTTTCTACATCGGAATATAAACACCGACTTGTCTCGTTCCCAGTAATATCCAATTCTAAACGAGACAGTAGAACTAATATTGCACGGGGACTTTACAGCAACAACTCAGCTATAAATATAAAATGTACGAAATGTTTGCAAAAAATCTGCACTTGCGAACAATCGCGAGCATACGCCGAAATTAACATTAATTATGTTCAAGCACTCCAACAGTTTAATTACACGAATAAATATTAATGCAGTGATAAATTTTGTAAGCTGTTATCCACTTTGTTTCGTGTGCAGTAAGATTTATTATGCTGTGGCCACATTTTAATGCAGCGGCGACATTGTGAGCTCAGTGGAGGACAGTGATTGAGGTTCCCTGAAACTATGTTGACTAATTATTTGGTTTCACGCCAAACATTAAGATTTCGCAGTTCAACATTCGGGAATAACAGCATTAATTTTGTTTTACACCTGCAGTAGGTACTACTTATTACATCAACCTGAAATGATGAAATCAATCTAGTCTTGCTTAGATTTGCATTTTTTTTCCTTTCGCCTGTCTAACGTTATGATTGATAGTGTATTTTAAGGGGTTCTATGTAGTCAGTCCTGCCCTATAGCAGCATGCGCACCGCGAGAAAACTTGTCGTCACTGTTAGAGTGAGACACACTCAGGTCAGGCGTAGTCTTGTCATGGTCTCTGATGAGAAAGTGTCGAGTTTTTGTCGCGGTGCGCATGCTAAGCGAGCTGAAGTCTCATTATCAAGCTACGCCCGACCAAACCACTGGAGCTTGTCTTCTGTCTATACCATTACAATGCAGTAAGATTGCCGGAACACAGGTCATTATCGTAAATATTTACTGGACCCATGAAAAATGTTGGTATCTATTTGAACTTACGGTGTTCCCGACGTGTAATAATAATTTATCGCTGCTGCCGAGCGATGTGTATGGACGCGCCTTTTGTTTATTTGGAAATGTAAACTCTTTTTCTTGGCGGCAAGTTATTTGCGTATTTGGGTCAGTGGTACAAAAGATACATGAAACAACTTTACCGGATCAGACGGTAAAAACAAAAAAAATTATAGCAGAGAAAAGGTACTAGAAGGTACAAGGTACAAGTACTATAAAAAAAAAAAAAAAAAGAATAGAATAATGTGACTCTATATTGGCACTAGAAAAAAAGCTTTGAACTGAAGGAGAATAAGCGATCTAATGGCGATACCATAATAAATTCACTAATTAGGTACTCGGATTGAAGAAGGTTCTCGAGTGGCGACCATGAACTGGTGAAAACCTCGGGAAGTCGAAGGATGCAGGACGCGAGCAGCCGCTCAAAGTGGCGCTCTCTGAGGGAGGCCTATGTTAAGCAGTGGACGTCTTCAGACTTGTTGGTGATGATGAGGATGATAAAGCACTTATTTTTTAGATAAATTCGTTTGATCCTTGATTCATACGTATTAATTAGACGTGTTGGCACTCACGAGATGTCATAAGACTTCTCCCCTTCAATATTATATAATAGCAAAATAACAATTTCAATCGCCAAAAAACGTCTAAACACTAAAAGCATTTCACATCACTTACACTTACCTACATAATAATAAGCTCAAATAAAACATGACCCTAGGTTTACTCTCACCACCTCGAACAATTAAACCTCGCTTTTGCAATCCCAAACAAAAACAACGTAAAGTAAACATCCATTTTGTAAATTTCTCGAAACGCCTGCGTATAAAGGCTCCTTTAGCGGCAGCGTCGTGGAGGCGAGGTAGCGACAACCCCAGTTTTACAGGCGTAAGTCAATAACGGTGCGAGATTGAATACGGTGCTTTTAAGCGTCAGTCTTTTGATGTCTAAGCAACTGAATTTGTCGACAAATTGGTTAAATTCTAATGTCTTTCCAGATTATAGCATAGTACAACGAAACACTCACTTCATACATTGCTTCTTTTGTATCACTTGTTATTTTTTTGTCTAACGTACAATGCAGTATCAGTTCGGTATATTTTTGGGGTTGCCTTTTAATTCATTGAATACCGGTCTTCTGCATAATAATAGAATAACAATAAACGGATGACACGATATTGCGAGGTCAGAGATTAACAGCTTTCTTCATAACCAAAAGCTTTTGTACAAAATTTAAAGAAATTTAAGTTATGAAAACCAAATAAAAATCGTCAAATGGAGGAGTTGGTTAACCTTCACTATCCATTTTTTTCTTATAAGTATAAAATAGTATAAACGCTTTAAAAGTGGTGAAGAATGATTGATTGAATATCTTGAAAAATGGCGAAGTTATTCAACTTTTACGGCGGCCCAAAAATAATTAAAACTCTGCGTACCAGACGATAGATCAATCAATGATTTTAGTTATCTATTTCAAGAGCAATTACACATAATAAATTATAGTACAAATATCAATATTAGTAAAGAAACAAAAGCTTTCAGGAAACATAACTCTTTTTCTATAAAACCAATAACTTTGCATCCCATAAAAACTCAATTTAATACATTTGTAAGCTGTTCCCGTGTAAATAACTGTAGCATATTCAATGACACAATTCGCATAAACATTCAAAACAAACCCACGGATTCTACATTATGCCACATTACATCTCTCCACAGATCGGTCAAAATCGTCACTGTGTAAAACAGTGACTAATGTTCAGACAATCAACTTTTTCCTTCTCTTCTTTATATGTGTAATCGAAGCTACGGATCGGAGTTATCTATTCTGCATAGTGCCGGATTGCTTGCACCTGCAGTGGAAAACAGAACTTTTTTTCAAAGTGACATTATTGTAATAGGCTTGCTATATACAATTTTTGACATTACGCACTTTGTTATTTTACGAATTTGTTAATTACTTCGTGCCTATTGCCGTAAAGACTATGGGCAGTTGGGGTGCAGAAGCCAAGACTTTGGTTTCTGAAATAGGGCGCAGGATTCGGGGCAAAGGTGGCGACTCCCGCTCCGGCTTGTTCCTGGTGCAAAGGTTGGCCATCGCCATACAGCGTGGTAACGCTGCCAGTATAATGGGCACCTTTGCACCGCGGACAGTGAGGGGCGGGTTATTTGAATAGTAATAATGTGACATTGTTTTAATTGTAATTCAATTTTGAATATTTAATTGTAATTTAATTTTGACGATTTAATTGTATTTTTAATATTCAATTTTATTTAATAGTATTATGTAATTGTATTTTAATACCATTTCATTTGTAATTTTACGAAGTAACTATAATTATTTAACTTAAGTTTTTAAGTACTTATCACATTTGACTCGTAAAAGTGCTATGAATAGCCTACTTGCAATAAAACATTTCGATTTTGATTTTACAAAACTGTAACGAAACCAATTCTTCAATTTTTTTTATGCTTTAGGTAGCAAACAAGCATACAAAGATAAAGCTGATAAAGATATTTTTGAAAACTAACTATTTATACTAGTAGGATCGACTTTAATAATTAGGATATTCAAACCAAAATTGATTTTAAAATTTTTGTATGTTAAATTATGTTTGTTTTTTATATTACGGTATATAAACGAATATGAGTTCGCACTAAAAAGCTTTTGCAAAAGCCTGGCTTTTTTGGCTGTAAGGCCATGCGGGCGGAGCCTTGGACAAGCGCTAGTATATAATGTATGTGTGAGATCATTTTTATTAGATTAAGAAATACACCATCATATTTAGTGATTCAAAATCCCAATATCCTAGGTACTGTCTGAAAAAATACACTGCACTTTAGTGACGGCCGTGCACTCTCTTATATCATTCTGTTGAATTCTTGGCTTGACTCGCCGGTGCTTCTCTTTGATTTGAATATGACTAACGGTAGACATTACTTACTGGTTTGAGTTATATGGTGATTATGGAAATATTTGACGATATTTGATATTTTTAAAGGATAATCCATAAAACGATGTTTGAAGGAATTTATCGGTATTTCAAATGGTTATTCATTGACAGTACTGGAGTAGCGTTTTTTCATACAACTGTAAAACGAATATTTCGGTGAACTGTAGACCTCGCGAAGACAAATGACCTTACGATCTCGACAACCTCTCAATGTTTCTGCCAAATTTTAACAAAACCAACCATTGACAGCTGAACTAACTGAGACAACTATGTAATCATTTATTACAACAAAGGTGCCGATCTATTGCGAAAGAAACTAATCATTTTATTAAGAAAACCTATGATCTAAGTGCATTCGTAAAGGAGGAGCAACGAAAAGGGGCCACAAAATAAAATGGTAATTTTAGGTAGCTATATACCAAGAGATATTGTAAAATCTTAAAAAAGAAAGACGTACGAGCATGGGTTTTTACTGGGTAGACAACATATAAAAAAAACATCAAAATCGGATAACATTTAGAGGTGAAAAAGCGTTGGCACTTTTTGTATGGACAAGATATACCCCGCGGGGTATACGCTTCTCATAAGTATTTATATTAGTTAGAAAGATATAAGCGGGCAAAACGGCAAACATACAGAGGTCTAGCTGGCCTCATGGTAAGTTGTAAAGTAATTCTAAAACTTGCAAGTACGTAGCAAAATATTCGCTTAGAAATATTATATAATTATAAGCTTTTTAGTATTTAGTGCTTGTCATGCGACCATGATTTTCGTATTCTAATAAAATTATGACTATAAATATAGAGACATTACCGGTATCGGTACACCCATGACATCAAATTGTCGTATTTCAGCATTCATCGCCGGCTACATAATGCCACATACAATGTTATTTTATAGGGGTTTCCTTGGAAAGCGAACTTCGCAATATTGTCGGCGATATTAAGTGCCGGAGAATCGTAAATCATGGTGTAATGTTGAAATACGTCAAAATATATGTCAAATTAAAATATCGGTTAAGTTTATTATGCGTGGGTGCTTTTGTTAGTTAAACTTCCTTATTGAATACTGATATAAAGGAGAATGGGCAATACGCGCCTTTTCTTGGCCCATTTTCAAAGTTTAACGACATGAATAATGATAATAGCAAACTAACAATAATAAATTAACCAGTGGAGCTTCTGGGATATTTTTTTAATGCTAAAATGGGCATACGTTTGTCAACAACTCACCTGATAGTAAGTGACGAAGTTGTCTAAGGTGGAGCACATCCGCCCACGAGACTGCATATTATTATTGGATTTATGAATGAAACTGTGCGCTCGATGTGTAGGTTGAAATCAAAGAAGATATCGCACTAGGAAATCTCATTATTTGAGTGGAATTCCAAAATCCGTTTTTGTAGCTTTTGGCAATGTACACGGTTTTTGCGGTTAAATCTATTATTTCAGAGAAAGGCGTGATTTCGGACTAACGAAGACAATATACACACGTCTACGTTTCATAGTTCAGCCTAAAGTCCACGTAGACTGTTTTTATAGTTCAACAGAAAGTTTTGTAGATATGTATTTATTACTCCGTAACTCATAAATTACAAACATATTAATAATGTGTAAGGTAGTCAAATACTTATTCATTAGTGGTTCAAATTATTCAATTAATGATCAAGCTAAGGTATAAAATAAAGGAAGCCAAGTATGAATTTAGAAAAGATGAAAAGATGACACCCTTCTTTAACGATTACAAGTAACCTTTAAACACTAAAAACCAATAAATTGTTACAAGCCTACGCAACCTCAAAATGCTTAAAAAGGCTTAGCATTATTCCGTGTCCTGTCAACAATATTGCAACAATGACTTTGAAATAAATATATGATAAAGTTCAGGACTAATGCTAAGGCTTATGTATAGTGAAAACACGAATTAAGAAACTTTTCTCGTTAGAAAAAAAATACAAAGTTACGTTCAAACCGTACAAATAAATCGCGATTATTCAATTAATACTTTACATTTAAATAAGGTCATGAAGCTTTCGGTAGTAGCTCAAGTAAATATAATAGATAGCTTGTGTATAGTGGATTTTTAAAATACCCATTATATTCAGTGTAATAATAAATGACCTAAATTATTGCGCGTTGGAACCATTCTAACTTAGACCGCCCCTGCCACTCGGCCCCCCGACTCATCCCTACATTGGCCTAGTACTATATATCTATTCTGTTGCTTTGGCTAGGATTCGCGCTGGCCTACAATAAGCCCTTAATTATAACATTCATAATTTAAAAACCTATCCATACGGCTCAAAAAGAAAAAAATCATCCCTTTAAGGAGCACCCCTAAAAACTGAAATATTTAAAATGTATAACTTATTCTAAACACCTATTAACCTGAACATAGACTAATGTCAATATAGCAGTTCTAACGCATTTTATTTTACGACAGAAAATTTTGAAAAAGGAACTAGAAAAGATCAAAGAACAATTCCCCGCCGCCGTTATTAAAGTAACCGCACACTTAATTGTTTGAAAGCATCATGTTTATTTAAAGCTCTGAAAAGTACGAATATTAAGACACTAATGAGCAACCTCCAAAATACAAATAACCAAAATACCGCAGAGCCTGAAAACGAAAGTTTTCAATCAGTGTGTGTTGCCAGTGATGACTTATGGAACTGAGACATGGTCTCTTACTGTTGGCCTCATTAGTAAGCTCAAAGTCGCGCAGCGAGCTATGGAGCGAGCTATGCTCGGTGTTTCCCTGCGAGATAAGCTCCGGAACGAGGAGATCCGCAGGAGAACTAAAGTGACCGATATAGCTCTTAGAGTTAGTAAGTTGAAGTGGCAATGGGCAGGCCACATCGCTCGTAGAACTGACAACCGATGGGGAAGAAAGGTTCTCGAGTGGCGACCACGAACCGGAAGACGCAGCGTAGGCCGGCCCCCCACTCGGTGGACCGACGACCTGGTGAAAGCCGCGGGGAGCCGATGGATGCAGGAGGCGAGCAGCCGCTCAAGGTGGCGTGCTCTGGGGGAGGCCTATGTTCAGCAGTGGACGTCTTCAGGCTGTTAATGATGATGAATGATGAATGAGCAACCTCTCCCTCTGAAATTTAACACTGGCTTTCCACAATTTAATATACATTTTATATTTTATAAAGGCTTTTGGCCGCACTTCTAAATTGCTCTGTCTCGCTCTTTGTACAGCCAGTATCAGCAGCCCAACATTGGGCGGTAGTGATCCTCAAGCGACTTCGCACGATATCGCGGCGACACACGCCGCACGATGGTAAAATGTCCCGGTAATCACGCGGCAATATCGCGGCGATAACGCAGCGATATCGCTACCGCTCAATGTAGGAGCAGCCTAAAACGTACCAAATCTTGAAACTGAACTTAGTTTGAACTTACGTTTTCTTCAGGAAAACACGTAATTGATTGATTTACAATTTATAGCAGTATCACCTGTTTCATCAACAGATTAATTTTTAATGTAAAGGAAAATATCACGAACGAGATTTTGAATTCGCACCCATCCCCGTCCTTAAAGCGAGATATGCTTATATAAGCTACCGTGACAAATGATGGCATGCTCACAACAGTTATCTACGCTGCTAAGAATTTATGTTCCAATCCAAAAAAAAACTATTTAACGCCTCGTCTAAATTCATGGCTAGTCTAGTCTCTCATAAACGAATACATAGACGTTTTATAAATACAGAAGTACTCCCAAAATTGCTAAAACGCGAGGGCTCTTTTACACTGGTGCGTTTGTATCGTGGTATAAAAGGTAATGAACTAATTTGTCTTGGGCATAATGGAGCCCTTAAATCTGGTCCTGGGCTGCAAATGGTAGCAAACGACGAGTATAATGTTAAACATAAGGATTTTACTAACAAATGCGGAGGGCGGTATGTGACTATTATGGTAACAATTTGTTTACCTATTGAGGGTATTATTTATGGGACCGTTAGTAATAAGTAGGGAAGTGGGGACTGTACGTTGTCCTTTAAATTGTCAATCCTTTGGCCATTTATGCGATACAAGTTATAAAGGAGTGTGGGCAAAAATGCTTAAGAGTCGGCCTCAACATTCAATTCAAAACTCTAAACATTCGTTTGATAATAAAATCACTAGTTTTCCTTCTATATTAATGGAGAAATTATGGATAATAATAATACAAAAGACATCTTATCAGCTTATCTGAACGCTGCCAGATCGAAACAACATTATCTACAGAGACAGTATATTAAAAGACGAAAGTGTCTACTGTTTACAAAGGACCATAATACGGAAAAGGGCGCGTTATTATATGTACATTCAGAGGGCATACAGAGAACAAAGGGAGCGCACAGATTATGAGGGCAATGTTTCAAAAACAAAACCACTTTGTTCGCGGAAAAAGTTTCTTTGTTTGATTTAATTCGGCGTGTAATTTTAAGTCGGATTTGGTATATTGTACGCGTTTCTATTTGTTTGCCTTTGTGATGGAAGCTTCTTAATTTTATAACGCAACTGCCATTAGCTCCCATGGGTCTAGTCGTAATTAACTATGGCGTGATGTAATTTGAGGACATGTAAGTTCAACCATCGCTAGGGACTTACCCCCATCAGAAACACGATAGTTATGTAATAACGCACAAATTATTAATGTTGCTGCTTGCCAAAATTTGTATGACCTGGGTTATGATAAGCATGTAAGTACGTGAGGATGGTGTGCCCAAAAAATGCTTCAGAGCGGCAAACAAGCTGGCTCGTTTCAGTAACGGTCTTTCAGAAATACTTTGCACTTCGACTGTACAATAACAAGACCATTTCGATGCGTGGCTACGCATCGAAATTGTCTCAGCTCAGTCACACAGGTAATTGTACGATACACTAAAAAAAAATTTCAGTGCTAATACAAAACACGCAACATAAGTTTTTTATGAATGAATGTTTGATGTAAACCAAAAAAAAAACTACGTAGTCTGCTATTAAAATAACTTAACCACTCAACCACCCAAACTAAATCACACGTAAATAAACGTAAAAATAAAGACTAGCTAATGTAAAAAAAAAACTAGTAATAACTTTCAAAACGCATTAGAACCCATAACAAAACGAAAAAGCACCATTCTTCTTTAAAGATTGTCTTTTTTAACTTTAACATACAAAAACGGCTGTTTTATCAAAAATATATTTTACCTATTTACTTGCAGCTAAATAAAGGTGCCACAGTAGCTTAAAATGGATCCCTAAAAAAAAGATCTCAGCGGCTGAAATGGCGCAACTGTGCTCATTAACCTGGAGTTGCAGGAGAGCAAGTCTGGCTCTTCAATGAGAGGGGGAAATGCAAAAATGTTGAGAGGCATTAGGGTTGACAACTTTATGTTATGCATTAAGCAGTGCGCATAGCGAAGCACATAGCTATTCGTCTTTAACTGATGGGACCGCTATATAAAAGTTTCAAAAAGAGTTGTCACTTGACATCGGGTGAGACAGTGGCCCAACTCAAGTCTACCTATGATAAAAACGCATTTATCTCTGAGATGCCATCGTAGCTTCGGAGCCTAAGTTAAACCATTAGTCCCAGTTATGTAAAATCACTGTCAGCGAATACAGAAAAATTTGAC
The DNA here is from genome assembly GCA_910589525.2 of Ennomos quercinarius. Classification (NCBI taxonomy): domain Eukaryota; kingdom Metazoa; phylum Arthropoda; class Insecta; order Lepidoptera; family Geometridae; genus Ennomos; species Ennomos quercinarius. The sequence goes on from OU342491.1 coordinate 3,463,877, forward strand.
AAACCTGAAAGTTTTGGCTATTAGGCTGTCCACTTGCCCACATCGAGCAGGGCCCTAATTTTGTATGAAAACACAGATTCCACACGGTACAAAACCACGTCGTTATCGTGTCTTGTTCAAATTGCATCACAGCATTAGAAATACCTTCACTTGACATTAAAGTTTCTTTTGTTTTGAATAAATATTGAACACGCGGTAACTTTTGACGTGTTGATGTTTCGGAACACGTCTCAGTGGAATATTATGATTTTTGACAGTTAAAATCGCGCCATTTCTAAATTAATTTCGCGCGGTTTAATTTATATTTTATTTTATAGGGAATAGATTTTTGGAGATTTCTTATGTAAGGAATTCGCGTGGTTTCGAAGTAAGGAATCGTAAAGTGGTTATACAGAATTAGGGCCTAGGAAGGAAAGACTTTATGCTTGTACACTTCCGTTAGTATAAGTGAGCTTATCCTTCTCAGCCTATATAAAGATGAGATGAACTTGTTCATGTTGATTTCTTCTTTCTTCTTGATTTTATAAGTAACGTGACAGTAGCTTTAAAGCTCCAATTACTGCCAATTTGCTCAAACTACGAAACGGCATGGGGTCTATTCTCGCGTAGTAGATAATATATTACTTTCGATATATATCACAAGAATTGTCAAATTATCTATTGACATTGAATTTGACAAGTCTTGTGATATATATCGAAAGTGATATTTTATCTACTACGCGAGAATAGACCCCCTGGGCGGAAAATGTTATTGCCGTCGCTCTGCTATCTGCACGTGTGATAGAGACAGAGCACGTGAATTTACCTACGTATTAGCGTTTTGGGAGAAAATGGTTTTCACCCTCCAAATCTTAACAAAACCTTTTGTTTTTTGGGGTCAATCGTTTACATGGATTATAACCTAAACTTATATATTTTCATTTCTTTGATAATATGTTCTGTGTTCTAATTACAACTACTTTTGTTCGTTATAATTATGACGCAAAAATTCGTGGCTATAACTACGAAAATATTGCGAAAACTCAAAAAAGAAAGACGTACGAGTGAGCATAGTTTTTTAATATGTAGACAAAACAAAAAAACATAGAAGTCTGACAACATGTAGGGGTTTTTTTATCAACAATAGGTTAACATTTGACCACGGTCTCACCTGATGGTAAGTGACGACGCGGTCAACGATGCAGCATGCTTGAATGGGGTAGAAAAACATTGGCGCTTTTTGTATGGACATGAGGGTGGGGTATACTCCCTTTTTAGGTAACTACTTTACGTACGAAGCATTATTAGTAGAGCCCTTCTAATTTTTTTTACTACGTTCTGCTGTCTAAAGATTCCCCCAAATTGTTCTTGGTAATCTCCTAGATTATTTTACACTTAGGGGACAGCCCTAGCAACCCAGCCAGGTTGCATTGTTGTTTCTGCTGTCACTGTGTAACCATTTGAGTATTTTAGTTACGAAGGTTTATTAAATGAGGATTATTAATACAGTTTCGAATGAAATAATAAATACCTATTGAAAAAATTTAATAATTCTCGACTCTACTCCATTATAGCAGTGCGAACCTACCTGTACGATTAAAAGGACTACCTGGTTTTATAACTATATCTGAAGAATGGAGCTATGAATTATAATAGCAAATGTTAATAAAAAAACTTTGATTCTGTTTTTAAGTATGAAAACTTGTTTGGATTTAAATGATATTTTTGTTGAACATTTGTAACGTTGTTCTTGAGGGCCCAGTTTAGCCGAATTTTTCTTAAACAAATTCAGTCATATAATTTTCTTCAAAAATGTCGCAATGCGTGAGCAAGATAGAAGATTTAGGTACATAATAAAATATAGCGACATCAACAATTTCAGCTATCTATCGCAGTCCCCAGTTCCTCGTTCTAAAAATAACTCTTAACGTTACATGAGAGAAAATCCTGGAAATAAAACTGCTCGTTAACTGTACGCGGCGAGCCGTTAAGTCTAACGCGCTGAATGGACCCTTAAGTCTAAGCGTGAACGATCCAAGTGCATAAGCTTAAGCGATTCCGATAACGCTGCTACTTTCTTCTAGCGCTGATACTTCATTGTGAAATAAACAATCTTACGAATATTTGGGTAATATTACTGCGCTTTATTTTTACGCTAAAATGACAGGATCCTAAATTTGATCAGCTTTTTAAACATGCAGTTAACAATCTTTCAAGTCTAGGCATTTTACAGAGTGCACGATTTTAAAACGCTTAAGCTTTTAACTTGCACCCTAATTATCAACCCTCCGGCTTCCATATACTTAAAGCTTTCGTATACAAGTAATAACGGTTTTAAACGAATCGGTTGCCAGTTGAATGTTAACAATTTTTTTTAATGTAATTCCTTTTTAAAAGTAACGCGCCGTGAAATGTCTCCATTTATCATAATGTGTATGAGGATTTAAAGCATACTGCTTCTCAGTCATTAAGTATTTGATTAACGGCTTTATAGGCTTTACTAGGTGGTAGGACTTTTCTGCAAAGTTCGTCTAGGTAGGTACCACCGCTTCGCCAGTTATTCTGCCGCCAAGCAGTAGTGTGCAAGCACTGCTGTGTTCCGGTTTGAAGGGCATTGTAGCTAGTGAAATTACTGGGCAAATGAGACTTTATGATCTGATCACTCAGTCTAGTAATCTGATTACTAGACTGGGTGATGTCTCAGGATGACGTGCGCAGTGCAGTGTCACGCGAAACTTTATTGTTTTAAAGTTCCGGGTGACACTGCAACTGTTATGGGCGGCCGTGTCACTTAACATCAGGTGAACGACTTGCTCGTCACGTCATTCAATCACATAAAAAAAAAAGGCAATTTGAATTTAAGCAAACTACTTATTAGTCAGTTTTGCATTTCAGGCATAATATTTCCTCGACATCACACTCTAAGGGCGAACGGTTTCTTAGTCAACGTCTTGTTTACGTAAACTGCTTATATTGGCATCTCACTTTTAGGTAACTCGACCAAAAGGGGTATTTATATATTTGTGCAGTGTGTATTTATACGAATAAAATTATTAGAATACTAGTGGCTCGCCCCGGCTTCGCACGGGTATAATAGTTTTCGCAGCGCACGCGATTTAAAGAATATTTTAGGTATTTTTTACACCTTGGGTTACATTATTGGAGTTTTAGTAAGGATCCCTAATTTTTTTGAAAATATAATATAGCCACGGGGGATAGTGTAGCTTCCCAACAGTGAAATAATTTTTCAAATCGGTTCAGTAGTTTCGGAGCCTATTCAATGCAAACAAACAAATCTTTCCTCTTTATAATATTGTTATAGATTATATAGATTAGAGTAACAGTTTCTAAACTTATCATTTGGTAATGATTTTAAAGCTCGTTTTAGAATCTATTGATGGACTGTCTTGTCAAAATCCTAAAATATTCTTCAATATACATCGCGTGCGCTGCGAAAACTATTATACCCGTGCGAAGCCGGGGCGGACTGCTAGTCATAAATAAAATAGGTAAACTTTGTGCTTCTACTTTCTTCCATTCATAATATCCTTTAGCCTTTACCGTAAGTACTCTTTCCTTCGCCATCTGTCAGGATCAAGTAAAATTCATTTTGAGCATAACAAAGAACATTTCTCATACAAACTCATTCAGAGAACTAATAAAAGCAAACTTTTATTGCAACAACCGGCTGCGAAGAAAACAATTCCCGCACGGCTTATATCAGAGCTGGCAGAGGTGGGAAAACAAACATACATATTATAAAATCAAAGTTATTGAAATACGCCTATTGTTTTACTTTGGGTAATATTATGTTTTTTTTTTTATGTAATCAAATGACGTGACGAGCTAGTCGTTCGCCTGGTGTTAAGTGTCACGGCCACCCATAACAGATTACAGTGTCACTCGGAACTAATTGAAGTTTCGCGTGACAGTACACTGCGCACGACATCCTGAGATATCACACAGTCTAAGAAAGATTTCTAGACTGTAAGATCAGTTCATAAGTCTCATTTGCCCAGTAGTTTCACTAGCTATAATGCCCTCCTTCATGCCTATTATGATATATTGTATGTTCGGATTATAAATGATATATATTTCTACATAAAAGATTGTTGTAGAGGTAAAAGGTAATCGGCGTGTCCGGCTAGTTTTTATTCCGAACCAGCCGCTATAAAATGATGCAGATATCACCATAACTGTGGCTGTCTTTCGTTCACTTTTTTCTGCTCATTGAACAATAGATTTTTTTATTGTACATCAGACATCCTAGCTTGATAACTTAGTTAAAGTTAGGTAACGACTTCTACGCCACTATTATAAAGAGGAAAGATTTGTATTTTTGTATGTTTGTAATGAATAAACTCAAAAACCACTGTGCCGATTTCAAAAATTCTTTCACCATTGGAAAGCTACATTTACCCTGAGTAACATAGGCTACACCATTACACGTGCGAAGCCGGGGCGAGCCGCTAGTATGTTATATAATAGTAGGTATGGGATAAATTACCGTATGGCCATAACTTTGACAGTTTATACCAAAAAACATTAGAAAGGAAAACGCATTTATGATAATTATTGAAAAACTACTTACCCACAGTTTAACTGGGTTAAAAATTATTTTATGATATATCTAGCCGGCCAAAACTGAACTTACAGCATCTCTACAAAACAATAAAATATAACGAATAACAGGTAAATGCACAAAAACGATTATCACCCTTTCCAGGAAATGTTTTCCCTGATACGGAATAATTTAAGAACATTTTATTCAAGGTTTGGGCAATAATGATGAAAGATGAGAGACGATTATCTTTTCCAATATCCCGGGAGAGTGCGGTGGCGTGGTGTTTTATTCAACGGAATATAGAATAACGGAACTGTTTGAGGAATAAATTGTACAGTGAATACGAGAAACGTGCATGTGCATTGTGCAATGTGCATAGGTACTAGGTGGTAGAACTTTTCTGCAAAGTTCGTCTAGGTAGGTAATAATACCACTACTGTGTTCCGGCTTGAAGGGCATTGTAGCTAGTAAAATTACTGGGTACATGAGACTTTGTGACCTGATTTCACAGTCTAGTAATCTGATTACTAGACTGTGTGATGTCTCAGGATGACGTGCGCAGTGCAGTGTCACGCGAAACTTTATTATTTTAAAGTTCTGAGTGACACTGCAGCTGTTATGGGCGTCAGTGTTGCTTAACATCAGGTGAACGACTAGCTCGTCACGTCATTCATTCCCATAAAAAAATATAGTTAAAACCACGGACCTAGGATATTTTCGTTATGTTGCTATCCTAATCCTCTTTTGACCCTCCTTTAAAAATGCTGCATGTTGTAGCTCTGAAAAAGACCGCTGATGGAAGCTGGTTCCACATATTACAGGTGTACGGCAAGCAAACCTAACACCTATATTGATTGCAATAATGATCAAAGTTGAATATCTCTGAAGCGTATTGTAAAGGTGCTCGAAAAATGTGAAAATCTTCACTTTTCAATATGAATATGAATAACATGTTATTCGTTATTCGAATTTCAACGTAAAATGTATTATATAAAGGAATATATTTATAAAACGCTGGAACCTTTTCTGTTTTCATTTTTCGACGATACCAACTAGGGCTTTTGATATTTTCCAATGAAAAAAAAAATAGGAAACTTGAATTCACATACGGGCTTACACAGGCTTCAACAGTACCTGTATCAACGCATAGATTTGTGTGAATAAACTAGTGGAACCCTCGGTTCGCGAAAACTCATTTTTGATGACAAATCTATACGGAATCTTACATTTTCCGCCTTCATAAAAAAGATTTCTCACGATATATCTCATCATTCACCTTTGCTAGAGCAAATCCAAATTTCGCACGTATTTTTTCTTGAATGGGCTCACGGCTATGTTCAGCAGTGAACGTCTATAGGCTGTTGATGGTGATGATGATGATGAAATTTATATTTCTAAAAGTTTTAGGTTGATATCTAAAAAGATAACTATGGCTTTTCAATGATATGGCATTTCGAGGATATAACGTTTCGAGGATGTGGGCTTTAGATCATATGGCGTTGTAAAAATGGGTTTCACTGAAAAAAGCTTTCGATATCCAGTTGAAACCCATATTCAACAAGAAACCAAGTAAAATGGGTGCCTGAGTTACTGTAGTTTATAATATGTATTACTATGTATTTACTAGGTGGTAGGACTTTTCTGCAAAGTTCGTCTAGGTAGGTACCACCGCTTTGCCAGTTATTCTGCCGCCAAGCAGTAGTGTGCAAGCACTAGGTACTGTGTTCCGGTTTGAAGGGCATTGTAGCTAGTGAAATTACTGAGCAAATGAGACTTTATGACCTGATCTCACAGTCTAGTAAACTGATTACTAGACTGTGTGATGTCTCAGGATGACGTGTGCAGTGCAGTGTCACGCGAAACTTTATTATTTTAAAGTTCCGAGTGACACTGCAACTGTTATGGGCGGCCATGTAGCTTATCCTCAGGTGAACGACTAGCTCGTAACGTCATTCATTCTCATAAAAAAATGTATACTTACCTGTCACCTGCTGTTCAAGATTGCACAAGCAAAAATACATTTTGCAAACTTTGCAAAACAAGAAATTTGCAACAAAAGGGACCTGTCAGTTTTAGTTTAGGAGCCGCCGGCAATATTGGGTCGTTACAATTCGTGTTTGCTTGCGCGATGCTTGTTTTGCACGTCTCGCTTGTTTCACTCATCTCGCTCGCTTACCATTAATAACGGGAAGTTTACGAACTCGCGACAGATTTTGTGATTAGCTAATGTTGTTTTTGTGTTCTGCGGTGTTGTTCCAATATTTGTTGAATCAACTTCAACGTTTGGACGTTTCTGAAAACAAATTAGTTGACTGTGTTTGGTATTTTCAAGAGCACGCCTATCGAAATGTATAAGCAGCTGTTCAGGGCTCTTAGGCTTCGTCCAGAGTGGGAAGGTCACACGGTGGCGAGGGCGGGCGCGAAATATCATAACGTAAGAAACGACGTGGCCATAGTAAAGTGACTGGGGCGGGCGCGACGAGCGACTGCTCATAGCATTCAGTGAATAACCTAAACGTTTTTATCTGGCCATAGCGGCTACCCTGACAGGCCTAGCTAGAAAACATCCATTGTTTGTAGCCTCTGGAAACGCGCTTACTGGCTACGATAACTTGCGAAGCACTGATGGCTAGTTGGCCACGCGTAGGTGCTTCCTTGACCGCACCCGCTCCCGCCCTAGTCACCACGTATTCATTTTGAACAAGGCCTTAATTTTGTTCGCTAATTCCATTTCGATTTGTTGACGGACCTTTAAAAATTGAATTCTGAGCTTTGATATAAGAAACATGCATTTTTCCTAGGCAAACATGTACCATCGTAGTCCGCATTGTCACTTTCCATCCGTGAAACCATGATCAAATGCTGGCCTATTCAGTGCCTTGAACATGACTATAGTTTCGCAAAGTTTCAGATGGTATAATAATACTAATAGAAACTGAGTCTCTGAAGAATTCTTGCTGCGAACCCCGATACATTATTCTCGTCACAGAGTAGAATCACCATTTTTGGCAACCCTTACATCCTTCCAGATTATGAGTATGTTTATATAACAGATATACATAATGAATATAGCTAGCCAGGGGTTGCATATTTTCCGTATTTTCAGCAAAAGCCCACTTAAATATAAACCCAACATTCCGCACTTGACCAACTTGTCCCGATTTATTAGAGCGGAAGTCATTATGATTTTTGCTCGGTCCCTTACAATTTGTTTAGCATAATGGAGACAGACTTAGAGAAAAAAGAGCGCGTCGAGATTCTTTAGAACCAGAAGGTTGACACCAAAGAAAAGGAAATTCGATATCGTAATATTAACGATACCGCGATATCGCGGTGACACACGCTGCACTATGCTAAAATGTCGCGGTGATAACGTGGCGATATCACTACCGCCCAATGTGGGGGCAGCCTTAGATCTCAGCGGAAGGGTTTCAGACCAACTCACGCTGGTCAGCCCTGCACCAGTTGACTTTTCAAGTTATGTGCAAAATATGTAATGGCTCTTATATCGGTGAAAAAAAACATCATCAGGAAACCGGCATGTTCAAGAATCACAAAGTTTAAAGACAAGTTGTGTTATCCACTAACCTGCGGTTGGCCATCGTGGGCATACACTCTCTTTGTGTGTGACACGGCCCGTATCTCAGTGGAACGTACAGGCTGATGTTGTCGTGCGATAGCATTCTTTAAAACAACAATCGTGAGCGACAGCCTTATCTAAACTGTAATTAGACAAACACTATACTATAGAAATAATGCAGGCGATATGGTACGATATTATAAAGTTAACAGGTCTCTTCGCGTACAGAAAACCGAATGGCAAATGCGGGTGTGGCTAGTCCAAAATGTCAAAGTAACCGTGTCCAGACAGGAATATTCCTGCACTGATATATTCTAGGCACAAAGCCTTCTATTTCCTGTCTCTTCAGCTGAAAGGCACTTACCACCCGGCGCTCCGCACTTGACCAATTTGTCCCGACATTTTCTCGATTTATTAGACCGGAACACCCAATTTAGGTACAAAAGACAAAGCTATATTTTAAATTATTTCTATTTAGAAATTGAAAAATAAACATTAAAATGTATATGAAACTTTAAAAGCAACACCCAGTTGCTTTCATGGTCGTTTCATTAAAACTTTTCTAATTAAAACTAAAATTCTACTCAATATTGTTATTGCGTTTCTCTACAAGTGCGTTTATAAAAATAGCTCAAAGCTTGAGTGAAAAATCAGTGCTGAGGATCATTGAATCTAATATACAAATTGAAGCTCAGTATTCATTATTGCAGGCAAGGATCGGTAATTGAAATTTCGTTCGCCACATGACCAGAATACCAGACCTGCTAGGCGATCATGTAACTTGATTGCAACCGATAGTAACACAAAAATGTATGGATTTAACAGTTTCAATACGCAGTTTATGTGCATAGTTACTGTGGAAATTTTCAAATTCAGAATGAAATTTCTCCTGTTGGATTGCTATCAAAGTTCCGTGATCACCCCGGAGAGAGCGACAACGCGAGCTATAACCATGACTGTCATCTCTTTATGTAACTTAAACTTGGTTCCAGCATCAGATTATAAATGGTATCTCATACCGTCGGATCCTACCTTCATTAAATTAAAGTGAGATGTTGTTACAGCATGCATGCAGTGAGATTAAATTCTAAATATAGCTATGCAAGTTTACTCGTAGTAATTTGGTTTTTGTCAAGACTTGTGCTTGACTTGCATTTAGTATTGGAATATAGCGCGTGGTTGAGTATTTTGAAACATAAGCCACAAATTTTTTATTAGTATTGGTACTGCATTTTATGACCACACCAATTTTAAGCCTGAACTTTTCTGGTGAACATCAGCTAGGCGATCATGTAACTTCTTGGCAACCGATAGAAACACAATAATGTATGGATTTGACAGTTGCAGTACGCAGCTTATGTACAGAGTTACTATGGAAATTTTCAAATTTGGATTGAAATTTCTTTTGTTGCATTGCTATCAAAGTTACATGATCACCCCGCAGATAAAATGGTTACCTACATTTTAGCAGCTACTTACAAAATTCGACGCTGGACATTTTCTGTTATTTGCTGATGATCATTAAGGATTTCATTGAATAACTATTTTGTGAAATCTTGATTTACATTTTGGACCTCACGTTGAAAAATTTTGGAACAGCTTAGAGCTGTTTGACTCAGTTTCAGACTCATTTGGTAAAAGCCATACGAAATAGGACACTCACACATAACTCACTATTCCAACCTTTAGCAAGTATCATAGTTTGTTAAATTAATATGTAACTTAAGGCATTCCTATTAAACCTCTACTGAATCCTCGTTAAACTACTAGATGAAGATACTAGAGTTTCAAAGTGCGCTTGAGTGCTTACATCTCAATTTAACTTAGTCTGGTTACCGGCAACTTACCACCTCAGGGGTATTGAGAGCATGAGTTTTAAAGTTAGATTGCCGTCTTATGAATGAGATTGGTACATACGTGTACATGTATAAGACGAAACCCCTAATTTTACACTAAAGTATCTGACAAAGAAAGGTCACCGATATAACTCACAGAATTAGCGAATTGAAGCGAGCTGGTCACATTAGCCGCAGAATCGACAGCCGCTGGGGTAGTAGGTTATCGAGTGGAAACCGCGACTTATCAAACGTAGTGTAAACTAAAGCATTCTATATTCCTTTTCTAGGGTCTCTAATGGTCAAAATTCATTGAAGTTTAGCTTAACCATGGAACTTCCATACAGACTTTGCCTTACAGGCACTTTTAGGAACTTCATGAATGCATAGACTATTTCACTGGTAGTAGGAACCAATATGTCTAATTACTACTAAACAGGACTTCCCGTAGTAACCTAGCTCACTGTAAATTTATGCTCACATGTCTGGGTGTAGTAGAACCATGGTCCTCATAGATGCTGCGACCCTAGATACAGGGAATCCTTTGTTTAGAGTCCAGGATTTATGTATGTCAATAAAAAAGAAATAGAAAAAAAGACAATGTTGACTTTACCTCTATTCAAATATAAGTAAGCTCATTTAAAAAACAACTTTAAATATAACTCAGCTCTTTATTATACACTAAATATCCACTGGATTCAGAGCTTTGTGAGCTCAGACAGTGGACGGTGGGCTTTAACGCTATAAATCACGAACCAAATCAAAATATTTCACGCTCGCATTCGAAACTCGCGAAAAGGCAAAATTATTTGTCGGAAGTTCAAATAGCGGACTGCCTGCAACGCTGTCCCATCTCATATTATATTTGTTTTTTCAATACGATTTTTAGTTCTGTAATACATTGTAGCTAAAAAATTTGCTTTCAGCGAAAATTCTTTACGATCACTTCGTTTATTGTTGTACTCACTGTTGTGTAGTTTGTTGTTGTTATTATAATATTTTCTGTTGTCTTATACGTCTTGTATCTTACTCTTATATCTATGTATTATTCATAATGATAGAATCTAGATAATCAAGCCCACAATTTCAATATAGCCTACATTTAGTTTATTTTAGTAGCTATCACATAGCAAAATACAAAATGAAAAAAGTATATCTAGTGTAATTCCGCTAAAAATATCATACAAGATTATCTATATTGGGGAAGCTGCAAATGATTGTTGTAGGCAAATGTATTACAAAAACCACACACACACACACACAGCTATCACATAGCGTTTTTGAGTCAGTTGACTGGGACCAAACACACAATAAAATTATCCGTGCGAAAGAAAACAAAAAATGCTAATACGCGTCTTGAGCGACCTAGAGCGCCATTAGCATATACATAAACATATATGTCAGTTTCCGCATAGTATAGCGTATTTCCAAAAACTATCACTCAGTATGTCTTCGCTATTTCAGCATTCATCCCTATCTCCCCACATTTCATACAGGTTTCCATTCTCTCATACCCATTGTTTCAAACTCTTGTGGCACAGTATAAGTCAGTAGGTAATCTTTTTACGTAACTTCTTTTTACAATCAAGAACATTTTATTTTCTTTGACGGTAAAAATATAAAAAAGTCGAGCATAAAATGATATATGATATCATATTTTATTAGTCAAACGCGTGATCACGTTACTAGCAATATTTCATGGTTATATTAAAATTTTCCATAATAACTACGCACATAAACTGCGTATTGAAATTGTCAAATTCATACATCGATTGCAATCAAGATACACGATCACCCCAGCGGGGTGATCATGTAACTTTGATAGCAATGCAACAAAAGAAATTTCAATCCAAATTTGAAAATTTCCATAGTAACTCTGTACATAAGCTGCGTACTGCAACTATCAAATCCATACATTTTTGTGTTCCTATCGGTTGCCAACAAGTTACATGATCGCCTAGCTGGACTTACTAAGCGAATGTTACGCTTGCGACCATAATAAAACGGCTCGACTTTTACTACTGTCTGTTTACATATACTGCGTGGTATTTACCCGAACATTCTCTGCAATAGTCGATCGTTCAAAGCGTTTTTGCTTCCTCGCTGTTTGCATCAGAGCTTCATTGTTAACCCCCCAACCTCCCCACCCCATCTCCCCTTTTAGTATTACGTGTTGAATACGATGTCTGAATTTTTTATGGACGTACTTGTTGAGCCCAAATGAATTGCAATGAGTTCTTGATACTGCGTGGTTTCTTCAATCATGTTCGAACGAATTGAATCCTTTTGATGTTGCTGAGAGATGCGTTATGAATGCAGGTTCTGATTCATCATCATCATCATTATCAGCTTGAAGACGTCCACTGGTGAATATAGGCCTCCCCCAGAGTGCGGCTGCTCGCCTCCTGCATCCATCGGTCCCCGCGGCTTTCACCAGGTCGTCGGTCCACGGGGGAGGGGGGGGGGGGGGGGGGGGGGGGGGGGGGGGCGGCCTACGTTCCATCGGTTGTCAGTTCTACGAGCGACGTGGCCTGCCCATTGCCATTTCAACTTGCTAATTCTAAGAGCTATATCGGTCACTTTAGTTCTCCTGCAAATCTCCTCATTCCGGAGGTTCTGATTACAAACGTTTTAGACATACTACGTTATGCTTCTTTTTATGACACGGATATTTTAACGATTGAGCTGGTGGCTCGCGTATAAATAGTTTTAGATAAGTGACAGGTCCCGACTAAACATTTGCAATAAGTTCATTGGAGAGATCCTTCTCGGTGGATCCCAACATTACAGGTATCAGGTAAAGACCAGACGGTAAAAGAAATATCATTAACTTTTTAGAAAAACATTTACTAAACGAAAATATAAATGTTTGATATTATGGAGACAGTAAGAAAAAACAAAACAAAATGCCTGAACCTTAGATAAGGGAAATAGTAAGAGGATGATAAACATGTCACGTGACTTGCGGCACTTTGGGAGCACAATATGGCGCCGATTGCATACAAACCTCAACTTGATTATACTAAAACAAGTAATGGAACGAGGAAATCTTATGTACTCTTTGGTGTTCCCATGCATATAGATATCTAAGATACCTTTGTGAACCATCCTTACTATTCCTTTATCTAAGGCCTGAACTATTTTATGACGGTGCTTGTAAGAAGCCTACACTTTGTGACAGATTAAAAACAGTTTCTCTGTGTCGATATTAAATCCCCAGACCATTGTTTCGTAGAACAATGAGGGACTTGATTCAGACGCGTCAATACTTTGAACCTCAGTGAATGCACTGCTTGCTACAACTTTCCTATTATGAACCTTCAACTGTTTAAAAGTGCCTATATAACCTTCTATTTCATTAAAACTTATGTGTGTACGGTTATATTTTTTACCGTTCTTTTAGTAAGTCAAGAACGGTAGCTAACTTTTCGTTGGAATTCATCGTCTGTTTTCTTTTATGAATGCAATATTTTGCTGATAATGAAAGTCTAAAATATCGTCTATGACTTAGTATTTGATATAAGCCAGTTTTACGAAACTTAACTCATCCCTACTCATATTCAACTTATTTCATTTGGAGCTTTAATAATCTCTTCTGTAATCTCTTTATAATTTTTTTTTAATTGCCTTTATTACTCAAGCTAACTACTACAATAATAAAAACTAAACTAAACTAAACTAAACTACACTAAACTAAGCTAAGCTAAACTAAACCAGCTACACTACCTACTACAAAGAACACTTATGGACTGTATAATAGCCGCGATGGCCTATAGACAGTCCAAGTGCTCCAGCCCACTACCGGTAGGTAGCGTACCCAACATGCTGGCCGCATTGCCACGTTGAATTGCAATGCAGATGCGTTGGGCCAAATAAGTGCCAGCATTTTGGTCACGCGTCGCATCGACCTTTATAATTGTGCACAACAATATGTTAGAGTTCCAAGTGATACTGCAACTGATATAGGCGGCCTTGTCGCTTTAAACAGACATCAGGTAAACGACTAGCTCGTCACGTCATTCAGAAGCTGCATGAAAAAAGGACGAAACAGTGGCGAATTTTCTAGGCAACTTTTAGATGGAGAGGATTTATTAAAGTAGTAAAAGACGGGTGCACAAATGCACATACCAAGGACATTAAACATAAATAAAATAACATATGATACACACAACAAATAATAACTCACCTAAATAAGTTCTACCCCGAAGTGTTTCTTTAAAAAAATCGTGTCTGTTTTCCGATCTCAACACCACGTTGTCAAAAATTACAGTTTGCTGATCGTTACAAAAATTCCCAATTGTTTTCAATTGGTTTATATGCCTTCTCTCAAAATCTTTTTATTTTTCATCTCGATGTTGGACTGTACAGGCTTTTTTCATTCGAGACGCGCCCCGAGATTTTTCCACTATATCTGTTACCAATGCCATAAATAAATGAATTAAATTTCTAGTGACACCGCAGCCTACAAACTTCGCAAATCTACAGCTGTACAGTGAAATGTAGGCTTTTCATATTGAAAAGGTTTCCTTGAAAAGAACTCCAAATAGTTTGCTTTTGTTTTGTAAAACAATGACTTCTCGATTGAGATTGAGAACGCGGAGTTCTCGTGGAGTTGTTATTACATGTCTAGGTAAATATTTATAGGATTTTAATGGTGTTTTCTTCAATTTGATTATGTGTAATGATGTTTTTGGTTCTTCTTATTTAAGAGGCCAGCTCTTGCAGGTGGATTAATCGCCATCTTTCTCTATTTTCAGCCAATGCTTTGACTTCCCCGTACGACATGAATTTTAACACATGTTTTTGGTTGTTGACGATTATTCTGTTCGGAGACTTTTGTTGTTTGTAATTTGAACACGTGCTTTGATTTCACAATTTCATACATTTTTCGAAATTAGAGATACCCTTCACGTATCATTGATCCAATGAAACTATTCAGTGTGTTTCATTAACTGATGCGCATAGATAAGTTTAAACTTTAGTGTATGAAATAATTAACATTTATCATCATCATCATCATCATCATCATCAACAGCCCGAAGACGTCCACTGCCAAACATAAGCCTCCCCCACAGAGCGCCACTTAGAGCGGCTGCTTGCCTCCTGCATCTATCGGCTCCCCGCGGTTTTCTACGAGCGATGTGGCCTGCCCATTGCCATTTCAACTTGCTAATTCGAAAAGCTATATGGGGCACTTTCGGTTCTCCTGCGGGCCTTTTCTTTTTGGAATTAACATTACAGAACGATAACTAATTAGCTTTTCCCGTCTTGTCTCTGTATTAGTGCTCTGCTTTCAACTAACAGTGGTTACATAGCTAAAGATATATTAATTTATTTAATTCTCTTTTTTTATAACAAAATATTCACTCGCGACTTGAAGAGCTCCAGATTGCACTTATCGGGAAACAAAGACGCTGGTAAATTGTTCCATTCCTTCGCTGCTCGGATTATAAATGTCGAGTCAAACCGCTTTGTGCGAATCGAAGGAATATCAACCATATATGGATGGCGTGTAGCTGTAGGTCTTCTCGTCCGATGGTGAAATAGAGATGGTGGAATTAGATTGTGTAGCTCTGCAGCACACTCACCAAAATGTAACCTGTAGAACACTGATAGGCTGGCAACTTTACGACGGTGCTCTAAGCTCTGGAGCCTAGCCCTCACCATATATTCATTTAATTGTCTAACAATTTAAGCCTCTACACGACCTCTCCCGTCTCTTTACTCTCAATCGCTTCCATTTATTACTGTTGTACCATTTAGAACCGAACACAAAACATGTCTCGATGAAACTGGCGCAGGCGCATCCAACAAACGATTATTAATACGATTCGACTACTATCGGACATAATTCGGTATAACAACTGCCGTGGCAGGCAGCCAATCGAGTGTATTTTCTTTGCTGAAGCCCGAAACTAATATTTCGATTTTGTTTGTACGCTCTATTGATATTTAACACCAGATTTGTTTGATTAACCTATTTGTATTAGAAATTATTATTAGAGTGTTATATTTTCTATACTCTCTCTGGTCAGAACCGCGGGGAGCCGATGGATGCAGGAGGTAAGCAGCTTCTCAAGGTGCCGCTCTTTGGGGACCTTCGGAGGCCTATGTTCAGCAGTGAACGTCTTCAGGCTGATGATGATGATTTTATATAGATTTATGATTAATTAGTTCACTAGATCCTGGAGTTAATTGTGCTAATGAGAGAATTATTTAGCATGTTATCTTTTTGTATTAATCGATATGTCGGTAGTACCAATTGCAATCGCAATTTTCATGGGTGATACTCCGTATTTTTAAAAGATCAACCAGTCTTAGAGCTCAGAAACAAATAAAAACACTTGGTGTTCTTTTGATAATTGTGGGCGTCTAATAAGTGTGCATTTGTTTTTGCCAGCACTAAGAACACCTTATAAAATGTATACGTAATGTAGTAAAACGTATGTACCTATAAATGCCACTGCCGCTACAGTAAGGCATGAGGACTTAAGGCAAAATACAAAAACTATTTGCCTCATTAATTTAACATCCTCATTAACCCAGCCATGCTGAAATCCAGAGACAATTATCTCAAATTACTACTCTACCCTAGGCCGTAGAAGTCGTCCATCCTTACTAACAGTAAAATATCCGAAACATTTGTCTAAGTAGACAGGCTCGTTAGCTTTCAATTTACAACATTCCGGAACATGGTATTGCAAAAACAGTATGGGCACTACAATAATACGCTTGGAGAACGCTTAATTATGTAACTTGCAACTAGCATAAATTCACTGTAAAACAAAGACATTAGAGCAATACCTTAGAGCTAAACGTACGTAATCAATTTGACTTAAGGTTTCTTTAAAATTGTTTTTTTTTTGCTCTAATCTTTGGGTTCTTTGCAGAATAGCTGTCATCGATTAGAGAAGAATACTAGCGTGCACTTCAAGACAGGTCACATGTACTCGACTTACCTACGTGTAACTTTTTACCAAAACTAAGGAGTGCGCTATAGGCCTCAATGTTCTAAACTCTTGATTGAAAACACCATATTACAGAAACAATCAATGCTTGTTATTCAAAGTATTACAGTGGCGATCTTATCGCTTAAAGCGACCTCTTCCGGACAATCAAGAGAAAAGTGAAGTAAGCAACAAAAACAAGGACGGTTTTTACTAAACAGAAATTAACTTACAATAGATTAGTATTAGTATATCCAGCAATCGACTAATTTATGCTTAAGATGATGACTGCATATTTGCAAGTGACAATAAATTTAAAGCGTTTCTAAATTTCATCCATACTTTTAATACTGTGGCAGACCTAAGAATAGTAGCACCAATCAACATTCAAGCAAATGAGAAATGTTAAATTACATGTTACACGTAAATAGTTCTCCTTTTTTGTTGCCACAGAGTACACCGACAGATGGGCTGGACGGTAGCCAGGTCGATCGATCATTTGGAACGAGGCCAGGGAGAAAGTTAATTTTTTTTATGTAAGGTGCACTGGCAAGCGTCTTGATCGTAAGCGCTATTAAAATGCTACCGAGCCTATAAAATTATGAAGTCCTATCTGGTAAAATTACTAATATGTTAGGTGCATTAGCGAGTCTCACAGAACCGACAACCGAACCCACGAACCGGAAGACGCGTGTATGCCAGCCCCCCACTATAGGTGGACCGACGATCTGGTCAAAACCGAGCTGTTGGATATAGGAGGCAGTAGCTGGTCAAATTGGCGCTCTATGTAGGCCTATATTTAGCAGTGGACGTCTTATGGCTGATGATGATTGGCGAAAATGCAATACCCTGGCTATACCGAGTGATTAAATGATGTTATCTGGCAATACGGAGAGCTTGTCAGATTGTCTCATTTATGCAGCCGGTTCCAATGACTATTTTTGGATAGAAACTATTGTCAGAATAATCTGCCGAAAAGTCAGAAATTTTTTTGCGGTCAATTATGACAGCTAGATTTCATTCGATCGATTTAATGAGTGTTGATAGCTGGACCAAACCGTAAGAGAAAACTTCGAGTCCTCGTTTAAAAAGAGCGCAACGCGCCAGGTGGACGCAAGCTAAAGCGCATAATATTTTGTTCTTTTTTAGCATAAATAGGCTTACGTTTGACTACTGTCTCACCTGACAGGTGACGTCGCGGTTGACGATGAACCATGCTTGCCAGAAGATACCGGTTCACTCTAGCCTTAGAAACTTCCAAATTCTATTTGTCAGTTTCTATTTGTTTGGAAGGATGTTCTTTATTTTTATTATATTCAGATACCTACTTAACTATAAGTAGTATAGTATCAATTAATATTTCTTACCTAATTCAGTAGTAGTTTATTTTCTTACCAGTTTTAAGTAGTTACCTAATGTGAGATCCACGTTCGATCGCATGTCGAGATTGTCGAGTAGATATGATGATGTATCACACAATCAAGAAAGCATTTTTTCCCAAATCATGTCATAACTTTTATACTTATTCGTTTCAATATATATACTTACTTTACCTCAGAATTTCTCGGTAGCACAAATACTGCAAAGTTATTTCAAGCAAAGTAAACAGCGCTCATTTTGGAACTTTATGAACTGAACGATAAAAACATGTTCTCAGTAACTATGGCCAATACTTACGACTTCGGAGAATTGGAATAAGTTACAATCGTTATTCCAAGCTTAGTTATTAGAAGTACAGAATAGCTTTTTGTAGGTTCATTTTACTTCAGCTTATAATACCATGATGGGTATTTTAAAGTAAATAAATGAAATAAATTAAACATTAGTGGACATTGTAACCAAGCAGTAGTGTGCAAGCACTACTGCGTTCCGGTTTCAAGGGCATTGTAGCTAGTGAAATTACTAAGCAAATGAGACTTATGAACTGATCTCACAGTCTAAAAAACTTTTCTAGACTGTGTGATGTCTCAGTGTCACACGCAAAACTTTAATTTAGAGCTCCGAGTGACACTGCAATCGGTTATGGGCGGCCGCATCGCTTAACACCAGGCGAACGACTAGCTCGTCACGTCATTCGTTTACTTAAAAAAAACGTAGTACTATTATTATACAGTATATTCACTCATTAGTAAGCTCAAAGTCGCGCAACGAGTTATGGAGAGAGCTACGCGTATGCTCGGTTTTTTCCTGCAAAATAAGATCCGGAATGTCGAGATCTGCAGGAAAACTAAGGTGACATAAGATTTTAGAATTTACAAGTTGAAATGGCAATGGGCAGGCTCATCGCTCATAGAATTGACAACCGATGGGGAAGAAAGGTTCACAAGAAGCGACCACGAACTGGAAGACGCAGCGTAGGCCGGCCCACTAGGTGACCAATGATCTGGTGAAAACCGCAAGGAGCCGATGGATGCAGGAGGCAAGCAGCCGCTCAAGGTGGCGCTCTGCTAGGGAGGCCTATGTCCAGCAGTGGACTTCTTCAGGTTGGTGATGATGAATATGAATTCTGTGCTATTGACCAGAAGAGTTATAATACGTTTCGTTTTCTTAAATCGTCGATAAACAATCTACATTATGACTATACATAGCAGTAGTAACTTGTAAGTTTTTTGCACTCATTATGTACCTACCAGTGACTGAATGGCGACAAGTGTTTTAAGTAGGCCAGTGATTAATTAATATTACTACGTATTATTTTATAAATATGACTTATCAACCCGTTGGCCGATTCGTTCTAGATTTCAGTGACAGGTCAAGATGTTTTTATTCGTTGCATTTAGCAGTAGTTATCTTCATTTCGTGTAGGTTAAGAATGGCTAGTCTAGCTTCGCTATACCTCTACGGTATTATATTTTTTTATGAGAATGAGTGACGAGCTAGTCGTCTACCTGATGTTAAGCGACACGGCCGCCTATAACAGTTGCAGTGTCACTCTGAACTTATAAATAATAAATTTTCGCGTGACACTGCACTGCGCACGTCATCCTGAGACATCACTTAAGTAATCTAATTACTAGACTGTGAGATCAGATAATAAAATCTCATTTGCCCAGTAATTTCACTAGCTACAATGCCCTGTGAACCGGACACAGTAGTGCTTGCACACTACTGCTTGGCGGCAGAATAACTGGCAAAGCAGTGGTACCTACCTAGACGAACTTTGCAGAAAAGTCCTACCACCTAGTACCTATATGACTGATAGATAGATAAAATCTTTATTGAAGCACCTAAGCAAGTATTGCCGATCGAACAACCTTTTTATATGTTTAGTTTTAATTTTTTTTTTTTTCTATTTTTAAGTATTTCTGATTTATACGGGTATTTGTTTCAGTCATAACAATTTAATTAGTATTTCTTCTAGTTTTGATTGAGTGTGTTTTCAGTTTTGCCTTTTTAGTAAATTTTATTTGATGTTATAAGTTTACTTTGTGCTTATTCCCTGCTCATCCTCAATAACAAGGAACAGCAAAAGTGTAATGAGTGGTCTTATCGCTCAGAACAGTTTCTATAAACCTATGACTTCATACCTCCGTTTGATTGTAGTAGTTAGTTTAGAGAACAAAGGCTTTGGCCCCAAAAATTTGTAGGCAATTTTTTCGATATTTTTATGATCATCGTCATCATCTGCCGACTCTTATACACTTCTGGAAGCCTCTCCAATAGCACGCCACTGAGCGGGTGTTCAGCTCTCTGCATCCAGTCTCTATCAGCCGCTTTTTGCAAGTCGTTACTTACTGATGGCCCCAGGGGCCGTACTGTGACCTCTTAACGCGATTCAAATGACGACCTAAACTGAACCGCTACAGTACAGTTTATACGGTAGCGGTTCAGTTTAGGTCGTCATTTGAATCGCGCTAAAAGGTCACAGTACGGCCCCAGGGTCTAAACTACGTAGCCTGAACTCATGTAATATTATGTCTGCACTCAAGAACTCCGACGATTTTATTTTAATGTACACTTAATATAAATGTATAAATATCTTGTGTCATCTTTAATTTGAACGCAAAACGCAATTAAAATGTTTATTTAGATGTAAATGGTTCAGTGGAGAATTTTTATTGCACTTTAAAACATTTTTCTGGCATTATGTAAAAAAAACTTTACGAGTTGTAATAAATTAGAATGTCAAAACATTCCGCAAACTTTGTAATTGTGAATTGTTTTTAAGATATAATCAAGCACAAGTTATCCTAAACTTAAGTTTAATTTTGGTACGATAGATCTAAAGAAATCAATGAAAAATTTATCATGTCGTGTCATTATCTTTATTTATTAAGCAATGAAGTTATCATTTATTAATTTAATTAATTATTAAAAACATTTAAGATGAGTTAAGATTCATTATTATTTAGAAAAGTTTGGGAAGCGTTACATAAACCACTAAACAATAGAGAAAATATTTGATAGCTTCAAGATTAAAAAATAAAACTGTGAGCCGCAATAAGATAAACACCATCACGGAAGACGCTGCTGTCTCCTAGCCTAGACTATAATTATTGTCATAGGATTACAGCATTGAAATTGTTCACGGGAATAGATCAAACGCCATCCGCCATTGCAACTTAAATGGCGACGCAGAAAATAACACAAATCAAACTGCAACTATATGATTTATTGTAGTTGCCGTTTTAACACCTCGCTGTTTCATTTGGGGTGGATTAATAATGGAAGACGCGTATTAGATAGATATTTGGATAAACAAAACAAAAAAAAAAATAAAAAAAAATGAGCTTAAACAGTTCGTGTGGCATTAAAAATTTACATTTTACGTTTACTTACGTACTTTACCGCACGGGAGCTCTTAATATGCCATATTAAAGAGTGTCTTATATTTTGTATTTGTCAAAGTGTATTAAGGCTGCTGTATACGCAGATCCACTATCTCGCTCGCGCATTGCGTCATTTTAAAAAATATTAAATAACTGAATTTACTTACGCAAAATCTGGCTAAACTATATTATCATGAATAACGTTACTATTGTTCAAACAAAAATATCATATTAATCCAAACAAGATTACATAAATACAACGGTATCAAAGTTTTTTTTTCATTCGTAACCGTTTTTATGTATGAAATCTTGTTTGGCATAATATGATATTTTTGTTGAACATTTGTTATGTTATTCATGATGATATAGTTTAGCCAGATTTTGCGTAAATAAATTCTGTTATTTAATATTTTCAAAAATATCGCATAAAAAATATCGCAATGCGCGAGCGAGATAGTGGATATGCGTATATAGCAGCCTTAAGGTATGGTTTGGTAAGTTTATTATAGCTTCTTCTTAACAGATGTAATCGAAGCTACGGTTTGGAGTTTTCTATTCTACATTGTGCCGGATTGCTTGCACCAGTAGTGGGAAAGAGAAGTTCTTTCTTTTTCAAACTCACATTGTAATAGGCTTGCTATATAATATTTGACATTAAGCACTTTGTAATTTTACCTATAGTTATCCTTAGAATCCACAATACTAAATTTCATTTCAATGTTTTATGTACCTCGTATCATCTTGACTTGTAAAAGTGCTAAAAAAGCCCATTTCCGATGAAAATTTTGACGTTTTTTTATGTTCTGTGTATAATTAAATCGGTTTAACCATTGAAGAGTCTTAAACCTCTTTATTTCGTGGACATATTACCACTTTTTGTTATTAAGTCGAAGCTTTGATTTCATAAAAAAACATTTGCAATCTATTGGGTACATCTATTCCAATGAAAAATTTATCACATTAATGAATATTACAAACAAGTATTCACATTAAATAAAAAATGTGCTGGTGTAATGAAATTAGTCAGTTACTTAGATATCGCATAAAAATGTCGCCAGTCAAAACAAACATATCCATGGCGATAAATTATAAAAAAAAATCATAAAATTAAAAGCTGTGCAAGGACGTTACGGTTATTAAGAAATCAGGTGAAGCAAAGCAACTTACCTCACGTTAGATCACGAATTCTAATAAAAGAGACATTAAAATACTACAATGAATTAACTTTTCACTCTGGCTATTAAAACCACACTTTAATAAACGTACACAATGACGGCAGTAAATCAAGTTCGTGAAAACGTGAAAACCTACGTTCCTTTTTCATTTAAAGGTTTATTAAAGTGTGGTTTTAATAGCCAGAGTGAAAAGTTAATTCAATGTAGTATTTTAATGTATTTTTTTTAACGTTTAAGTTTTACGATTGCATAACATGTATGTAACTATGATGAATGTCACCTCGGTATGTAAAATTGTTTGGTTATTGTTTTGACTTACCTCTATAAAATAAAAAATAAAATTAAGTATAAATCATGGACAATTTAATGTGTATTTTAAGAAATAATAATTTCTAGAATGCTAAGCTTTGCATAAAATAATTTACTATATGTCTCTTTTAAATTTTTGAAACGGCATTGATTGTTTTTTGTAATGATAATCGCAAATTTTTTTGTTTATTTGAATCATAATTCCTGTTTTAAATAGGTACATATTCATTTTGTTAGGTACATATTTACTCGTTTATTCTTGAAATTAGTATTATTTAAAATTGTGAAAATCTTTATTCTTAAAAAAACACTATTGCCTCTTCGTAAAATAACGTAAGTTGACCTACCGCTGTTATACTGCTGCTAAACTGCGCAGACGCAACAGCTGACGGCAATAATTTACCGCCACAATGCGGGCAAAGGCATCAATGTCCTGAGACCAATTAATTACGGCTAATCTATCCGCCGCCAAATTTTTGAAGCTATTGCCGATAGTAGAACAATAAAAACGACGGCGTAAATTAAATGGACTTGTGTTTGGTGAAAACTAAAAGAGGATGCGGGGTTTGTTGCGAATGTGATACGAGTCTCTTATATTGAAAGATATTCTTCATCATCATCATCATCATCATCATTATCAACAGCCTGGAGACGTCCACTGCTGAACATAGGCCTCCCCCAGAGCGCGCCACCTTGAGCGGCTGCTCGCCTCCTGCATCCATCGGCTCCCCGCGGCTTTCACCAGATCGTCGGTCCACCGAGTGGGGGGCCGGCCTACGCTGCGTCTTCCGGTTTGGTAGCCGGGCGTCTGCCGGGGATTCTTCGCACCCCTTGCCCTGCCGTTACCGTGGCCGCTACCGTAGCCACGGGATAGCAGAGCTGCCGGGGACCGGGGGCCGTTTTTATTTGAAAGATATTACCTATATCACAATAGTTAGCGCACAAAATTATAATATACTAACCACTCAAAATAATAGCCTACTAAATCAAAATGATTAAATACAAAATCCGATGACATCAGCAATTTACCTGAAACTGACCTATAGGTTTTCGTATTTGGTTATAGCGTGTAATGTTGAATGGGTTTGAGATTGGTACAAGTTGCAAGAAATAGCGGGAGGAACTTAAAAATTTTAAAAATTATGAAAATAATAACGAAGATAGATAGAAGACACAGACAAAAAAACTTAACAGTATAGATAAACAATATTCTCTCTGCGTAAACACTATAACAATAATTATAATCAATGACTTTTGTTACGGTGCAATTAAATCTATTTCAGCTCGCATAGCATTGCGCGTTTAACATTATATTCACGTACTAAAACTCGTAATAGGTAGGTACTTTTACTTATTCTGCGATAATATAATGAGATATGACAACGTAAAACAGTTTGTACTACAAGTGTAACGCCGCGCTTTTCACTCCTGCGCATAAATATAACTTCACGTTTACATTGTAATGCTTCATCACAAATCATTCATCACAAGTGCTAAGAGCTCGGTAGGATTTTTTTTTTTTTTTTTTTTTTTTACATTTCACACAGCGCCATCTAGCCCCAAACTAAGCATAACTTGTACTATGGGAACCAGATAACTGATACAATACTTAGATACTTTTTTATTTGTAAATACATACATAGAATACAATATAACACCCAGACACAGAACAAACATCGATGTTCATCACACAAATGTTTGTCCTGAGTAGGAATCGAACCCACAACCTATAGTTCAGAAGGCAGAGCTACTACCAACTGAGCTAACAGGCCAGTCATTAACTAATTGCACTCGAGTACAGAAACAGATTTAAACACGGGCTGATTTATTCCTTTTTTGATTCATGCGCGATTAAAGCTCTTAACGATAGTTTGTTGTTTTAATGTTTAATGCTCTTTTGAATTAAAATGCAGTTTAAGAAGAAAGAGAGAGAGAGAGAGATAGTTTAATTATATTACTAAAAAATTAGATTTAGGAGTTGCAATGTAAGACGGCCCTAACGGTGGGTTTTTTAATCCGTAGTTAAGGTAACCAATGGTCAAAAACACTATCAAATTCTAACCAATGGTCAAAATTTGTTAGAGATTTCAACCATTGGTTAACTTAACTACTGAACAAAAACTCATTCTTAGGCAACACATCATCATCATTATCATCAATAGCCTGAAGACGTCCACTGCTGAACATAGGCCTCCCCTAGAGAGCACCTGTTATTTCTAGTAAATTAGAGAAAAACAGAAAAAGCATGCATATTACATTAAAGAGTTTATTTTGATTGATACAAATCAAATAGAACATCATACATTTGAATAATGTAAATGTTATAGGCATAAAGAGTTTTAATTGAAAAAATGTAAATAGTCCACACTATCACAACAGCACCACTTTAGGCAACACAATCATGACGATTTAGATAGTGGTGAAATAAAATAGGGTAGAAATAAAAGGCAAAGCGTCTTCCGGACTTACGGACGGACTTTAGACTTTAAATGCACGGTAATAACTATTCATTTAATAATTTATTTTAAAATATAAATTGAAATAATTAAAAACAGCAAAACGGGAGGAAGATTATTGCTATTATTTGCGTAAATGCCCCTTTGAATTTCCAATCACTTGTGACTTAAACCATTGCAAATAATAAAAACACGTATAAAACACCAGAAAGTTTTATTTCAAAGCTTTTCCAAGAATGTTTTCAAGCTGTAAAATGAGATTGACACCGGAAACACAGGAACGTTAATAGCGTACGTTTTCTTTTATTTGTTACGGAAAAATAGACTCTACGGTAATTATATTATGTAACTATAGATACCAACATCTAAAATGAGCAATGCAGAAATCGGACTAAAAGCTAATAGGTGCTGTTAGGCCATCATATAATTTGATTGCAACCGTTGTAAACGCGCAGTTGTATGGATTTGACAGTTTCAATACGCAGAGAACCGGAAGACATAGCGTGGGCCGCACTAGGTGGACCGAAGATCTAGGCAAAAAAACGCGGGGAGCTGTCAGCTGATGGATGCAGGAGGCAAGCAGCCACCCGAAGTGGCGCTCTGTTGGGGAGCAATGCCTATGTTCAGCAGTGAACGTCTTCAGGCTGTTGATGATGATGATAAAAAGTTGAAGTATCAGATTGCTTTTAAAAACAAGCTGCCGAATTCGGGTGTTCGTAACGTTGTAATGATATGACAAACGCTAGGAGGAGAAACGTAGGTACTTAATAAAAGGATCCTATCCTTATCTCAGAAATGAAAGCGTAACTCGGATGTTTTAAAATTAAGGTTAATTAAAATCTTCCAAAACTTATCAAAATATTACCAATAACCTAACATAATAATCATTGACAGCTTCACACTGTTTTTCTCAAGTGTCAGATGTCACCGTCCTCTTGACGTTTACCACTTTTCGGAACCACAGACTACTTAGGAATACAGATGAAGTCCCAATCGATATTGCCATTCGATATCATATGAAATACAGACTACCAAAATATTAGTAGCCTAACATTACTGAAAATCAAATACTACGCTCATCCATTCTGTATGTAGGTAGTATCCACTTATAGCTTCAAGAAATCGGCTCAAATTTATATCCTAAATTTACATAACTCCAAAGAATTTCCTCATCGTCTACCTCTCGTTTACTTTAACTTTCTAATTGCAAGAACGTAGATTTTAGTACGCAAATAGAAATACCCAAAAGTTTGGGGACAGAAAACAAACTGATTCGGTGCGTGGGCGAGCTCTCAGAAAGGGGAAATCTAAGTTTTACTTCGCATCTTTTACTTTATGAAGGTTTCAGAATTCTGTTTTTGTATGTCTTAGTAAGAGAATTAAGATATTACCGGATTGTAATGCTTTAGGAGAATATAAATTCGCTCACTTTCTTTGAGACTGATTACGACGAATAGGCATAATGGCCTACAAGTCCAATAATGTTTTTTTTTTGTCTCTGTATCCTGCTACTTGGCAATCTGTTCGTAGAACAATGATCCAATGCGCTGACTGTTTCAAACTATTTTTATTGTATTGTAAGGAGAGATATGCATCCAGTGAGTAATTTCTCATTCTCTGTCTGCAAATCTGTGTGCTAGGTTTCTTATACTATGTCTCTTTAGTCTAGAGAATTGAAGACGGCCCGTTCCTTGCAGTTGAGTGGCTAGTTCATTTCTGTATTTGTCGAGTCTCAGTTGATATTTTTCGCTGTAGCATTCAATCTCCTGTTTAACTGTTTTCAGCTTGTATTTAGAGATATTTCCATGAAGTAAATAAAAAGTCTTCAGTTACAGTCGGCTGCTAATGGGTGTTTTGAGAAAGGCGCGAGACCACCAAAATGTTGCAACTCCATATGTGTAACTGCATAAGAAAGCAGAAAGAAATTTATTTCTAATTTACCTACATCTAAATTATACTACGTATATGTATGTACACTAAGCCTAAATTCTGTTTTCTATTTATAACTTTTTATTACTCACTTATTTACCTTAGAAAGTATTCAATAAATTATCAGCATTTCTCTTTAAGCAGCATCATCATCCGTAAAACGTCCACTGCCGAACGTATAGGCTTTACCTATAGGACGCCGCTTTAAACTGCTTCTTGCATTCTACACACAGTTTTCACCAGGTCATTGATCCCCTAGTGGAATTCCCGCCTGCACTACGTCTGCCGGTTCATAATCATCACTCGAGAACCTTCCTTCCCCATCGGTTGTCGGTTCTGCGAGCGATGTGCGATGTAGCCTGCCCAATTACCATTCCAAGTTGCTTATTTTGAGAGCTGTCGGTAGCTAATACGTTAGTATTAATCTGCGTTCTGTGTCATATAGCCCGGTCATAATAACTAGTTTACACTTCTTTGCAAAACGTTGAAACTGTCATTAACAACACAAGCTGTAACACCTAATAAAACGGCATAATAAATGTATTTTCTAGTACGGATACTTCGCAACAAGTGCGAAGCTGGACGGCCGCCAGTGATAATGCAAGCTGTCGACTTGCATCCTGATGTGTAGGCTGAAGGGACGCAGCTGGGATTACAACAGAATTGGAGAAATAACGCAACGATATTTCCTTCCAGATAAAATCTAGGCGTATTCAAGAGCAGAGTGAATAGGTATCTTCTGGGTAAGCGTGTCCTACCTTAGGCTTCATCTACAGTTACCATCAGGTGAGATGTGGTCAAACGCTGAGAGGCTGAAGGCTCCCAAATCGAATGACTTGAATTTAATTTTCTCAAAACGTATATCATTTACGGTATTGAAAAAAATACATGTTAATACTGGTCATAATCTTCTTTGCAACTAGGTATTGAAATCAAAACATGTTTACGAAAAGTTTTCTCGACGGCAAAAATCGCGAAGTGACATCTAAAAAATTATTCAAATGCAAAAAAAATGTTACATTATAATAACACACCCTATTGAAATAAATCAGTGATAAGTGCCGTTGGCATTTTCACAGCTAGCGGGCAAACCATAGCTCAGTTGGGAGAGCAGAATCCGTAAGTTGGAAGGCACGGCTTCAAATCCCGCTGGTTGAATAAAAATGCTTTGGAACTATAATATCTTTGTAGCTATACATATACCTCAAGTGTGTATACACTTTAAAAATACATTCCATAATACATTTACAATGTTATGTGATAACAACAGCATGACCTGTATCACGTATACGTGTTGCCCCACGTCTCTTAACATCCGACACTTTATTTACAACCTTTACAAATATCATTATATCAAAGCTATGGACGGTTTAAGGTCCCTTCCGGATTGATGCGAGAGCTCACGTCTTCCGAACTCCTTTATTAATATTCGCGAGGACTTCCTTTGTGTCGGTTCCTATTCACACGTTCCGTTGAACGTGATCGACGGTTTTTTGCTTGTGTAATTCGTATATGTTTATGTGAAAGAGAAAGATAGAGAGAGAAAGAGAGAGTTAGTATATTCAAGACATCTTACAAAATTGCATTACAAGCCGGCATGCGCGAGCAAGACTGGTCAAGCATGCATGCACGCGAGGTAGGCCTATAAAAATCCTTCGAGTTCCAAACCAAACATTTGTGTGATGAACATCGATGTTTGTTCTGTGTCTGGGTGTTATATTGTATTTACAAACAAAAAGTATCTAAGTACTTTAATCAGTTATCTGGTTTCCATAGTACAAGCTATGCTTAGTTTGGGGCTAGATGACGCTGTGTGAAATGTCCACATATTTATTTATGTTAAAATGATATTTTTAACTAACGTAACAGCAACTTGGTCACCTTCAGTCAATTGTTTTTTTCTCGAATCTGTGGGTGTGAAACCAGTATGAGAGCTTCTCAACGAAAATTCTATATAAATCAGTGCAAGTATAAAATCTCTCGATATTTAGCTCTAAATAACCTAAGCACCCCATTAAATAAAATATAGGTCAAGAAAGCAAAATATACACTAATCAGTCAAAAGTAATTAATTCTTCGTTATTTTAACAAACAAATAAAATCACAGCCATTAATTAAACAAAAACACTGCGCCTACGCATTACTAACCAAGTAACCATTGATTGGCGCGACAGCAAAACGCCTACCGTAGATATGCTGCAAGCCACGCCTACAAATCCCTGGCTGGTGACACGATGGCGTGGCGCCAGGTAGCCATGTGCGATGGTCTTTACAGGAAAGGTTAGTGGGAAGACTATCAATTCACAGGGGAGGGGTGTTGAATGACTGTTGTTGAATGTAGGGCAATTTAGAACAAATTTCAATTTGTACATGTCAATTTCTTGGTGAAAAAGGTGATCGGTTAGAGACAGAGATAGCAATAGCATTTGTTTTTTGGGATTCCGTACTCAAAGGGTAAAACGGACCCTATTACTAAAGCTCCGCTGTCTGTCTGTCTGTCTGTCTGTCCGTCTGTCACCAGGCTGTATCTCATGAACCGAGATAGTGAGATAGTTGAAATTTTCAAAGATTATGTATTTCTGATGCCGCTATAACACCAAATACTAAAAAACAGAATTAAATAATTATTTAAGGGGGCTCCCTTACAACAAACGTGATTTTATTTGCTCGTTTACCAGATGAGTCATAGATGGCGCTGCTTTAAATAGTACTGCTACTCAACACTAGATGGCAGAGACAGATAATGGTACGGAACCCGAAGAAAAGTTGGATAGATTATATAGGTTAGTGCAGATATGAATGAAAATGAAGTGGATGAAACAATGACGGCTGACAGAGAAGAGTGAAATACATATTTGACATAAGACGGGTATTTTTCGTTCTACCTACATAATAATTACCCTAAGAGCCTTAAATATAGGAAATATCATTGCATGGAATACTGTTGATCATGACGATGTTAATAACCTGAAAATTTCAGACTCCCTCCACTTGTATTATAAAGTTAAAACAGGTCTCTTAACGCACAGAAATTTATCAAAAAACAATTTTTCCCACCACTTGGATCAGCTCTGCTCCACATGACATTGTGAACCCGCGGATACCTTTATTTTAGAGTTGTGATCAGACTGTTATTCTTCTCTGAGGGCGTAAAAATACCCTACTATAGGAATAAAAGAAATCAATACAAGAAAAAGAGCAAACAATAATTTCTATCGATATTCTACATATATACCCAAGACCTAAAAACAACATTACGCACTACCATGTCTGACATACACAATCGAAACAAGATAAAGGTTATATTTATCCAAGAGATGTGTACTCTCGAAACACATAGAGCACTCATATACTTATGACGTCATAATACATGTCACGCACATACACCCGCTATCCAGATTGTTTACATACGAGATTAAGAACAAAACACGACAATTGAGATAGAACAAGTATTCGTGATTTTCCAGTGGTAATCAAGCTTTCCTTGCACGGAAAATTCATACTTATTTCAAATCTAATTCGTGTCAAATTAGTGTGGGTTCACAAACATTGATTATGATAGTTTTATACAACTTACATTGAACCTTGCGACTTGAATCATGAAACATAAATTAACTAAAATGTTTCGGTCTACATGTAACAACTTGTCCATAAGAAATATCTTCTAAGCAAGCCTGCACGATCGATCGCGTCGTCACTTTATCATGCAAGACAGTGGTGAAAAGCAGGTCACCTATAAAATCAAATTAACTGGTGGAACGTTGGCGCGCTGCATTACAATGCATTTATAGAAATAAAAACTGTGCGTACTACACGTTTTGAATTATTGACAATTTTAGGGTACCGTTCCCAAAGGGTAAAACGGTTCCGGTGTCTGCCTGTCTGTCTGTCCGGCTGTCACCTGGCTGTATCTCATGACCCGTGATAGTTAGACAGTTGAAATTTTAATGTATAATTTCTGTTGCCGCTATAACAATAAATACTAAAAAACGAGACCAAAATAAATATATAAGGGGACTTCCGTACAACAAACGTGATTTTTTTGCTCGTTCGCGCTGCTTTAAATAATACTGCTAATCAACACTAGATGGCAGGGAAAGATAATGGTACGGAACCCTTTGTGCGCGAGTTTGACTCGCACTTGGCCAGTTATTATTTTCTCACGAGTTATTCCTTCACCGTTGTAGGCGCTAATGCAAATTCCATAAATAACTTGATAAGTCATCGATGAAGGGCCGAGGAGGGGTTGAGCCTGGGTACATTATGCTATTATTTATGAAATCGCCATTACTGTGTCATCATTATCATCATCAACAGCCTGAAGACGTCCACTGCTGAACATAGGCCTCCCCCAGAGTGTGCCACTTTGAGCGGCTGCTCGCCTCCTGCGTTACCGCCGTTACCCTACCTTTACCGTGGCCGCTGCCGTAGCCACGAGATATCAGAGCTGCCGGGGATCATTAGGGGGGTTTGCCATAATCACCACACTTGGCAGGCGGCTTGGTGATCGCAGTAGATGATTATCTACATTCCTTGGATATTCCCTTTGCCGCCCTCTACGGCACCCACGGGAAGAGATGGGGTGGTCCTATTGGTAACCGGGACCACACGGCACGGCAATTTTCAGTAAATTACAAAAAATCCCCAGCATTTTCCTCATATTACAACATAAAAAAGCTACACAATGGAGCAGGACATAAGAAATATTATCACCTCTTAATGCCGTACAATGTCAGGAGAAGGTTGACATACTATATAACTGAGGACATTGACCTTTGAACTGCCCTTTAGATGGATGGATCTCTGTGACGACATAGGCGTTCAGGTGACATGAAACTTGGCACTATTAAATTCTGTTTTACTTGAGACGAGTTTTTTTGATGCTAGGTACTTTTTAAATTGAACCGTACGTTTTTTTATTGTAGGTGGGTTAGCGTTTGGCTAATACAATATTTTTTATATTTTTTTAGTTTACAGGTATTTTTTAAAATTAGGAGCTAGTACTTACTGTTACCACATATAATTAAGGTTGATGTGATAACCGTGAATTCAAGAGAAATCGCATAATAATAAGGGAAGGGAGCTATCTATATACTCAGTAAAACAGATAAACACATTTATTGATAATTGATTAAATTATAATTCGGTAATTAACAATGTCTCGTTAATGTCTTAGTTTTGGGTATTAGGTTGAGGTAGTGAAATATGCAGGCGATACACATTTTCTGGTTTGGCGTCGTCACTCACCATCAATCAGGTGAGACAGTCTTGAAGTCTATTATAAGATAAACAAAGCGAGCATTTGTTAAAATGTAGAGCAATATCCAAAAATATGTAAAACTATTCTAAATCCTGTTTCAAGTCATCCCATGACAGTACCTTTGCAAGGAAATCTCAACCTTACAACATGAGACTGTCCGTCTTAAATTGAGGCGAAATTAAAGAACCCGTACAAAATTCGCAAGTCAGTGTTCCATATAAATCTTAATTACCATCATTCATAGGGGCACATTATGACAGAAGTCACTAAACGAGCTAATCAGATGTTATGAAATGTTTAAAACATTTCATATCATCTAATTGTGACCATGTTTTACAGCACATAATAGAACTTTCAACAATAGTGGTGAAAATAAATATATAATATTTGTAAACATTTCACACAGCGAAATCTGGCTTCCAACTATGCCAAGTGTAATTGAAGTGTGAATATTTATTAAGGGAATCGAACCCATAACCTTCAACGCAGAAGGTGAGTTACTACTAACTGTCTTCAGGCTGATGAAGACGATGACGATGAGCTATACTACTACTATAGGGTCAGTCAACACTTTTATACTTATTACTTGCTTTTTACTAAAGCTATTTCCTAACCCATCAGTGAAATATATTGTGATGCAAACTGGACAAGCTAAGTCACAAATAAATCATGAAAACTGGCCATTTAAAACTATATAACTATATACTTGGTTATATACGCATTAACATTAACCTCAGTTCACGGATAATTTGCCATTAAAATTGTTAACAGTAACTGTTTGAAAAAAAATATATTGCTAAAAAAGGATACCAACGCAAACCTAAGAGCCCATGATCTTATGACAGTGACTGAAATATTAAGGATTGCTTAAAGAAAAAGTTCCGCCAAACTTCTTTAAAAAGCATCTGATATGGAAACCACACCAAAATGGAAACTACCGGTATACCACCAATTTAGATATAGGATAACCGACCAAACGCTAGGGTATTACGCTCTTTCGAAATTCGAAACGAGCTCCAATCTCTCTCTCTCTTCAATTTTTCCCGCATAACTATATCGGCGCGGTGGGACGTTCAAAATTACACCCCACAAACACACTCAAATACAAACCCCAAGTCTTTAATGATAAGGTGGAGACTTGCTTGTGGAAAATAATATTTTTTAGCGCTTCAGGGTTTGTGAGAATGTAGGACATAATCAAGTTAATGAGATGGCAGCGTCGGATGTCATTACGTTTTGATCTGGAATGTCAACAGGGTGCGATTCTATGACGTAATATCAAACGACTCGAGCTGGTATTCCTGTGATATTTGTGGCATTTTTGTTATCATAAGGCAGA
Source organism: Ennomos quercinarius (assembly GCA_910589525.2). Taxonomy (NCBI): domain Eukaryota; kingdom Metazoa; phylum Arthropoda; class Insecta; order Lepidoptera; family Geometridae; genus Ennomos; species Ennomos quercinarius. The sequence goes on from OU342491.1 coordinate 3,498,019, forward strand.
CTTTACCTTGATAATATACGCTATTGTATGCCAGGGGTACCTCTTCAACCACAGTTTATTCTTTACTATACAATATACATTGTAACTTTTCACTGACAACCCAAAAACTAAGAGACTATCACTTTCTATGCGCAACCACCTGACTTCCTTTTCCCGTTCAATCGCGAGAGTGGTCAGTGTAACAACAAAAAAAAAACAATTGAACCAACAATTTCGAAAAATAAGTACAAATTAATGAAATCTCAACATTTATTTAAATCATCATCATCCATCATCATTCACAGCCTGAAGATGTCCACTACTGAACATAGACCTTCCCAACAGAGCGCCATTTTGAGCGGCTGCATGCCTCCTGCGTCCATCGGCTCCCCGCGGTTTTCACCAGATCGTCGGTCTACCTAGTGGAGGGCCGACCTACGCTGCGTCTTCCAGTTCGTGGTCGCCACTCGAGAACCTTTATTCCCCATCGGTTGTCAGTTCTACGAGTGATATGGCCTGCTCATTACCATTTCAACTTGCTAACTCTAAGAGCTATTTCGGTCACTTTAGTTCTGCGGATCTCCTCATTTCGGAACTTATCTCGCAGGGAAAAACCGAGCGTAGCTCTCTCCATAGCTCAAATTTAAAACAAATTTAATCCAAACATCTAAAAATTTCTCGCAAGCTCACGTCTGAACTGCTGGCTGATCCTGTTATTTTTTGAGAACCTAGGTTTGGTACAAGGGATTCTGAGGAAATTGCAGTCGTCTACATACACGCCCCTCCACATACATTTAATAAAACATTTAGGCAAACCTACTACATTTTTTTTTTGGGACAGTATATGGTATTTTATGAATTTCTTTACGCTCACCTTTTAAGGGCTTTTGCTAGGCCAAAGTGGGGCTGTGTTAGGGGGCCGAGCGGCAGGGACGGTCTGAGTTAGGATGGTTCCAAAGCTCAATAATTTAGGTCATTTATTAATTACACTGAATATAATGGGTATTTTAAAAATCCACTATACATTAGCCCTCCATTATATTTAGTTCAACTACTACACAAAGTTTCATGGCCATATATAAAGTATTCATTGAATAATCGCGGTTTATTTGTACGGTTTGGAGGTAATATTGTAATGTTATTCTATCGAGAAAAGCTTATTAATTCGTGTTTTCACATTAGCATTAGTCCTAAACATTACCATATATTAATTTAAAAGTCATTGTTGCAATATTTTAGACAGGACACGGCCTCATGCTCCAATTTAAACATTTTGACGTTGTATAGGCTCTTAAGTAACAAACCTCTTAAAATTGTCCAAACACGCTGAAAAAATTTAATCAAGGCAATTGCGTCAGGCGTAAAAGATTTGAATTAAGCTGAAGCAAATAGTCTAAGACGCGCGAGAAAAATGTACGCAAATGCCTACACGCTTTCAATTTCGTGAGTCAACACGAGAGCGTGCGTGGAGCCTAATTACGTGCCTAATGTGTTCTGAGTATACTCGTAGAATTTTACAGGTTTAGGTACGTACGTTGTAGGTACGTAGTCGTCGCACGAATAACGAATTTCGCTTTAGTGCTTATAAGACTGTAATAGGTTTTTGTGGAATTTCAACGTCTTGGAACTTGGGGTTGACGGCGGTTGATAGGTACTGTATTTCACATGGATTTTTACTTGAGAAAATGTTCCTCTCGGTGATTCAGAAAATAGTAATTTCAATTCAATTTGTACGTTGCTTTAGTAAGTACGACATAGCTTTTTATGCCGTAATTTCGTGATATTGTAATCGATAATGGATGATAATGCTTTTTTATAGAGCTTTTAATGCGTAGACACAGTTTTTTTTAATACTTACACTTCTTTAATGAAATTATCTAAATTTGTTAAACAAATACCCGGCGCTTCCAATCAGTTATTATGTCTGCGTTAGTTGTGTCATGTCTGTTAATCTTTTTGATCGCAAATATACAATAACACAGTTTCCCTTTATTGCCATATTTTTGGGTATTCCCTCCAATTATAGAGCAAAGTTTCATATTACTAGTCTAGTTGACCAATTTTAGTATTAAAATTCTCATGAGTGTGATTCATTTTAAATAAAGTCACCGCCGCGATCTTGTTGCGTGAACTCATCCTGAGGAAGAGCATCGGATATGCTCGAAACCTGGTCGAGAAATTGACACACTATTCGTGAGTAACAGTCGGATACATATTTATTTAGTTGACCAATCACAGAAGTGCGCTCACATTGACTAGGTGTAGGACTTATCTGCAAAGTTCGTCTAGGTAGGTACCACCGCTTTGCCAGTTATTCTGCCGCCAAGCAGTAGTGTGCAAGCATTACTGTTTTCCGGTTTGAAAGGCATTGTAGCTAGTGAAATTACTGGGCAAATGAGACTTTATGATCTGATCTAGCAGTGTAGAAATCTTATTACTAGACTGTGTGATGTCTCAGGATGACGTGCGTAGTGCAGTGTCACGGGAAACTTTAATTTATAACGCGCTCTACTCCATTACAATCATGTCTGTATATATTTCAGCCATAAGTCTTCACGAAAGTAGCAGTTAAATTTACCTTTATTTCTTGAAGATGGTAATGACATTTGTATGAATTCAAGGACTGCGGGTGACTTTCAGACTGAATGGCATACTTGAAATTAATGTGATAGCGCGAAAGGTCAGTCACATTAAGGTTACTGAAATATTAAACATGAAAGCTAAATTGGACGAAATTATAAGTAAGTATATTGGTTCACTGTCGAAACTCATAAAATCGTTTAAGTATCATAATTTTGTTACAAATAAAAATGTTACTTATAATCATCATTTCACATAAAGTGATTTAATATACTTTCACTACATACAATTTTCTTTATTATAAATCAAAATTAATAATAATCCAAATTTATAAGAATGAAACTCATAAGGCGTATATAACATAACAGTACAAATTTATAATGTTCTTTTACCATAAGTAACTTAAATCATAAAACAAATTATCAATAATACTGTAAATTAATGTGACTGGAACTGTTGAGTGTTGTATATATCCTAATCAGTTATAAAAATTTGCATTATTTTAATAAATAACTTGAACGTATAAAATATTTAAATCAAATAGAGGTAATCTGAAACATAATATACATGGTTTCTGTAATTTTTTATATAAGCATAAGTGACTTCTGGCACTGCCTGGCCGCGGCCGCGGCCGGCGAAGTGACTTCTGGCACTTCGCCGGCCGCGGCCGCAGCACGCTCGCTACGCTTCGCTACGCTTCGCTTCGCTCGCTCGGCTCGTGCGTCGTGTGGTCACAGTTAACCTAACGGTCCGCCTAGCTTCGCTCGTCGTCGCACCTATTTATGACTTTGCCTTAGACTAGTTAGTATCTTAGTATCTTCAGGGTATACATGCATATGTATGTAATGATTTAACTACCTCAAAATTATTATTATGTTAACTAAAAAATATGAAAAAAAAACCACTATAAACAATACAATTATGAATGCTGATAATTATGAAATTAAAAGTAAAAAATTATAATAAAAAAAATGTGATAAAAAAATTCTTAACATTAACATTATAACATAAAATTTTATAAATTTAAACATTATTTGAATAAATTGTATAAGAAAACATCAATATAAAAAGTAACTATTATGAACAAAGTTATTTATAAATAACCACCATTATAAATTACATCATTATTAAAAATGAGGTATGTGAAATGAAATTATGAATAATGAAATTATTAGTACAGACGGTATCCCAAGTATATTATCATCTAATCAAATTTCCTTGTAAGTTGACCAATACCCTTAATATTAGCACACTTTTTAAGCGTGCGACATTAACACAAAAATAACATGCTCATAAAATTTTGGTGTACATTTTTTAGGAGATTTCAAACAACGGATACGGTGTTATTATCGATTTTTGTGATTCCTCAAACGTCAAGGAAAATCTCATATAAATTTGTTGAATATCTGTCGATGCAAACTATTTTCCATCTACTTCCATTGACTTAGGAATGTTAAGTGTTATCTAGGGATGCGCCGAACATGAGTTTTCGAACCGAACCAAATGAATGTTTTTAGTAAGCAAATGCTACAGATATTTCCACATTTCCTATGAAATTGCTAATATGTACATAAATTGATGTCAATCAAAATTATAATAACAGAAATCTTGGAAATCAGTGAAACGTTGTACTTAGCGCAATTTCGTATTCTGACTGAAATTAACTAAAAAAAATTAGGTTACAATATCGGAATTAGGAATTAGGCTACATAGATGCTCTATAGCGCCATTTCATCAAAAAATACCTATAGAGTATGTGTTATTATTTCAAAAAACAATTTAAAAGTGCTGATTAGATAACTTTGAAAGTATTTAAAGGAAATTATTCAATAAAATATTCGGTTATTATTCGGCACTTATTATTGCCGAATATTCTGCCAAATACCGAACATGAAAAATCATGCCGAATATGCCAAATACGAACAATTACCGAACATTCGGCGAGTGCCTACTGTTTTCATAAATCAAATCAAATAATCATTTATTGACATAAAAGGTTTATTCATCTTAATGAGTCCATAGACTCCCGAACTAGTGAGAACACCGTATTTCAGAAGCCAAGGCTTCTCCCATCTTTTGACTTAATAATTATGTCATAAAACTATCATTAGTAGCCGCAAGCCAAATAACTTTTTAGTGTTATTTGTAAAAGGGTTGTAAAACTCCGATTTCAATCAGTTTAAATATTTGGAACATCCCAAAAATGAACACAAATAAAAAGTAACTCCAAAACAAAATATGGAATATCGGGATCGAAAACTCGACTTCGTTAATTGAAATCCCATTTTTAATCCAATCACGTAATAACTTTGGGATATCGAGATATCGAGAATATCGGGAAATATCCAATGATCCACTTTGAACTTTCCAATGAAAATATTATCTCGGAGATTGAAAATGAAAATTTTTCGATTCGATGGAAATCGAAAAGATATATGATGACGAACAGCCTCCGGTTTCTGGCGTTGGAGACGTTGAATAGAGATGTACTTTATCGATACTATAAAGATTTGAATTTTGCACGATTTTTTTCGAGTAGGTAGGACGGCAGGTGTGGGAGTATTCATGAAAAAAGCTTAACTATAAAATAGGTAAAGTAAAGGTAAAGTTAACTACTGTTAAAGTTAAATCTTTCAGCAAGATTGAACTTAGGATAAAATCCAATTAAATGACCAGCAACAAGTTTATTGTATGTTTATGCTAAACGAAATCACATAATTATATACCTTGCGCAAATGGTTGTTGATGTATTCTGATTTAAGGCTGCCATCTGCTCGTTTTTTTTCTTAGATTGTTTTTCTTTCCTGTACAATGGTAGCCTAGAAGAAATCGCTCTATGCGATAAGGCCGCCCGTTGCTCTCCCATTAATTGTTTTGTCTCATGTGCATTGTTGTGTTTTGGTGTTCAATAAAGTATTTTTGTATTGTATTGTAATTCACTGAATAAACTAGGAGAATTTACTTCATTAATGCACCCTATTTTACTGACTTGAAACAGATGGTTATCATTTAAATGACTGATTATACAAAAACTACAAAAAAAAAAACAAAAAACGGTTAGACAGGGGGTGAAACTGCAGGGTGCCTCTAGTAGTAGATAAAGAAAATGTTTTCTATTAAAAATAATGAAATCTTTCAATATTATTTCTTTAATTTTAAAATGCCACGCATAGAGAAAATAACCGGTTGCCACGTTACACACATTCACTCCAATAACCCAAATTAATTTATTTTGAATTAACTATGTTTTGTGCCCCCCCCAAGTGGACCGACGATCCGCCGCAAGGAGCCGATGGACGCAGGATGCGAGTAGCCGCTCAAAGTGGCGCTCTCGGGGGGAGGCATTTGTTCAGCAGTAGACGTATTCAGACTGTTGATGATGATATTTTGTGTTCCATGTAAATTTAAACATTTGGAGGTGAACCCAGGAAGAACTCCAAACATCGGTCACATGTGATCTTGACTCAAATTAATTTATTTTGAATTAACTATGTTTTGTGCCCCCACCAGGTGGACCGACGATCCGCCGCAAGGAGCCGATGGACGCTGGTTGCGAGTTGCCGCTCAAAGTGGCGCTCTCGGGGGGAGGCATTTGTTCAGCAGTAGACATCTTCAGACTGTTGATGATGATATTTTGTGTTCCATGTTAATATAAACATTTGGAGGTGAACCCAGGAAGAACTCCAAACACCGGTCACATGTGATCTTGACTTATAATTTCGTTATCAAATCCCATTATAAACACTTCAGGTTAATGGCTTTTGTAAATCATAAACACAGTTTTTTTTATGCGATTGAATGACTTGACGAGCTAGTCGTCCACCAGATGTTAAGCGACACGGCCGCCCATAACAGTTGCAGTGTCACTCGGAACTTTAAAACAATAAAGTTTCGCGTGACACTGCACTGCGCACGTCATCCTGAGACTTCACACAGTCTAGTAATAAGATTACTAGTTAGACTGTGTGATCAAATAATAAGGTCTCATTTGCCAAGTAATTTCACTAGCTAAAATGCCTTTCAAACCGGAACACAGTAGTGCTTGCACACTACTGCTTGGCGGCAGAACAACTGGCAAAGCGGTGGTACCTACCTAGACGAACTTTGCAGAAAAGTCCTACCACCTAGTAAGCACTCCTAGTACAGTTGTTATATTAGTCTTGATTTACTGTGACATACAATACAAATCGTATAATGGGTTGTGATGTTGTGATGTTGTCAACCCTACGTCTGACGGGTGGTGCCAAAAACAGTCAGGGGTAGCAGGCGCGCTCACGTGGAGGGGACAAATGGGAAAATTGAATTGTTTTTAGACAGTGAAATTCGAGGGCAGGAGTAGGGGTTTTGAGAGGCTTGCTTTTTATTTTAGAAGGCATCATAGCCATATGTCACGTAAGGTTTACAATTGGCTAAAATAAAATTGGGTAAAGCAGCCGATCTCAGATAAAAAAAACATCTGGCTTTTAATGGTGTAACTACTAACTACCAACTAAAGAGAGGTATTGAAGAAAAACAATTGAAGGTGCTTGATAAGAAATCTGTCTTGTTCACTTTTACAAATGGATCCAACATCTACAGGATTATCACAACCTTTGCACTAGACTCTACATCTTGGGAGCACTCCATACAAAAGTTACTTTGCTGATTCTACTAGGACAACTATTTTGGAACAAATATAAATAAATACTTCCAGTGGTAGTGTTCTCGGTTCACTTATCCCAGCAACAGAACAAGCTGAGGCTCGCACCCCAGAAGTGCCCTTGAGCTAGTCGCCTGCCACTTTGACGGATAGGCGCCTTATGCACCCGGTGACGCCCTAAAGGTCAGTAGAGTCCCAAAGCATTAGCCCAATCAAAAAAAAAATCATTTGAAAGCTTGAAATGTGACTGGGTTCAAAACCAGATAAACGTGTAAAGCCAAATAATAAGTAATACTTGGTGAGCTTAGACTAAACAAAGTATGGCAAAATTCCCCATATAAGGCGGTTCGTAGCGATGTAAACAAAATGAAAGTTTTGAGACTACTTTAGTTATAATACCTCTATGTTTACGACGAAGTATAATTTTTCCATGGAAACTAAATTCAAATAAGACTTTGAACTCTACTTAACGGGAATAAAGGCCACAAGTTTCGGTCAAGCGTTTCACTATGTTTCCTGACCGTACTATGAAATACCCTTTCCCTACTATTACACGACAGCTAAACGGTTAACCAATTAGTTCTTTCACAAATTCTAATTTAACAAGTCTGAAGTGGCGAGCACATAATTAATTTATTTCTCACTTTGTAACTCACCTGAGTCGTAATAAGGGTAATTAAAACTAATTATTGGGCTGTTAGCCCATACTTTAAAAGCGGGCAGTTATTTTGAAACGGTTGATTGTAACTTATATTATAATGTGCCAGCGTGACCGTTAAACTTAAATCTCCCATGGTACCTACTAGGTACTATTATACCTTAATTAATCCATGGAAAAATAAACCGTGGTACGTCATTACACCACGAGTAGGTAATTAAAATCACGGGTTATATTTTTTAGTTATAGTTTTTTTTAATATACTACTATTCGTATTATTTATTATCTCCGTTTAGAGATCAGATATCTAGAGTAAGAACAAAATTATTTCTATTAAGTATAAAATGTCAAGTGTTGAAGTGGCAATGGGCAGGCCACATCGCTCGTAGAACTGACTACCGATGGGAAAGAAAGGTTCTCGAGTGGCGACCACGAACCGGAAGACGCAGCGTAGGCCGGCCCCCCACTCGGTGGACCGACGACCTGGTGAAAGCCGCGGGGAGCCAATGGATGCAGGAGGCGAGCAGCCGCTTAAGGTGGCGTGCTCTGGGGGAGGCCTATGTTCAGCAGTGGACGTCAGGCTGTTAATGATGATAAAATGTCAAACTCATTTTTAACCCCCAAGCATTAGAGGAGTCTTATAAGTTTAATGTGTGTATCTGTGAATCTGGCTGTGATTTCGTAACTCTTAAGCGGATGAACAAACCAATTTTGATGTTTTTTTTAACACCAAAATTGGTTTGTTCGAGAAGTGTTCTTGAAGAAGAAGAAGAAGACAAGACTTTTAATTTTATAATTTACAGGGAAGGCCCCGTGGACGAAGTCCATTGCGTTGGTCTGACCAAATCCGCACCACACTCACATCAAATGGTCATCAACTCACTCACCTCATGGACATCAAAGTCCATGAGGCCATACAGGCCGCTGAAGACAGACCGCGCTGGCGTACAATTGTCAGAGGCAAAGTCATCTGTGGAGGGGGTCACGACCCTCAGCATTGAGGAAAACGAAGCAAGGAGGAGGGGGGAGGATTCTAACCTTTATGCTGCCTACACTACCTACCTAAAAACATTGGCAGTAAGCACGTAAATACAAAATATACTCTCTGATGGTAAAAACACCATTAGTGCTTTTCGGAAATTTCGGTAGATTTCTCATACCGGTACTGATTCAAATATTGTTTGATTACTATACATTAGTACTCACCTATTAAAGTCTCTTTTACGGCAATCAATATGTAACACCAAACACAAAATACCTGTAACAAAACAAAAAAGATATAATTAATAATCTTTTATTCCCATATATACCAAGTACTGGGTGGCGCAAAAGTAAAGACCCTATTTGGTTCAGCTATAACATTTTTTCTAAATTAGAAAACTAGATTTAGGTTTTTTAAATGTATATTTGTGCCATTAAATTTCGTACCATTAGGATTTAAAGATGATGTCTTTTAAATGGTGACCTCCAGAGTTGATACACATTTGAGCCCTATTTATGACATTTTGCATAACTTGCCGTAACACTTCCTGCGATATGTTCGTTATTTCTTGACGAATGTTTTCTTTTAGAGCTGCGAGAGTCTGTGGCTTGTTCACATACACCCGAGATTTCAAAAAACCCCAAAGAAAGAAGTCTGGACTGGTCAGATCGGGTGATCTTGCAGGCCAAGGCAAATCGCCAAAACGAGAGATAACTCGGCTTGGAAAAGCGTCCCTCACTAAGTCCATAGTGTCGCGCGCTGTGTGTGCCGTAGCGCCGTCTTGTTGAAACCAGATGTGCTCCAGCCCCAATTCGTCCAAACTGGGTATCAAAAACTCACGTAACATGGTTCTGTAGCGTTCTCCAGTGACAGTTATCGCATTGCCTCCAGCGTCTTCGAAAAAATAGGGTCCGATCACTCTGTCAACACAGATGCCACACCATACAGTAACTTTTAGTGGGTGTAGAGGTGTTTCTTGAATAATGCGCGGATTATCAGTGCCCCAGAACCGAGTATTCTGCTTATTGACATGCCCTGAGAGATGGAAATGCGCTTCGTCACTCATAACCAATTTTGAAGGAAAATCATCTTGCAAAATGTCATAAATAGGGCTCAAATGTGTATCAACTCTGGAGGTCACCATTTAAAAGACATCATCTTTAAATCCTAATGGTACGAAATTTAATGGCACAAATATACATTTAAAAAAACCTAAATCTAGTTTTCTAATTTAGAAAAAATGTTATAGCTGAACCAAATAGGGTCTTTACTTTTGCGCCACCCAGTATAATTATAAGTATAAAGTATAGTATAATGCACGAACAGCAAACACATAATTAAACATAGATAATTTATTAATTTTTTACATCAATTTAGGCACAGCCATAGACTAGGATTGTATAATTTAAAGACGCACAGCGATTCATATATTTAAGGTGGAACGTTACACTAGCGCAGGAAATTCAAAGTTTCTTGCATTCTTTTGCCAATAATAGCTTAATTACTCAACGTGATTACATGAAAACTGATTTTGCGCAAATAAATATAATGTATCAATAAATTACGATTAAAATGATCTCCTAGATATCATTGGTTTATCGACAAATGGCAATAAACAATTTTCTTCTTAGTTTTTCAGTCTATTGCCATTTGTCGCTAAACCAATGATATCTAGGTGATACTTTTAATTGTAATTTATTGATACATTATATTTATTTGCGCAAAATTAGTTTTCATGTAATCACGTTGAGTAATTAAGCTATTATGGCAAAATAATGCAAGAAAATTTGAATTTCCCGCGCTAGTGTAACGTTCCACCTTAAAATCTAGAACTCCATAGATTTCCTTTGATCTTTTTTCCCTATATTTGGTGAAATCCGTTACTATGGCAACAAATAGACATGTTTAGATTACGGGGCCGAAGCATCGGGCCAACCTCTGTCGGTGGGCAGCGTGAATGATGTACCTCCAATGGTATTTTGGTTGGGTCCAAGCTACAGGAGAAAGGAAAAAAAACAGCAGAATATAAAGTGGATTTAATTTAGAGGATTTGGAAAACTCTACTGTATTCAAATCAGTTTTAAATATATACTTAGTCTCTGTTTTTGAGTACCACAAATCAACCTTGATTACTATATAGCCATAAGTCATGAGGGTCACGGTTCAAGCACTAGTGTGAGCCAGACCACCCTACTTCTACTTCTGCTAATAAGTATTGTGAGTCTCTGGAAATCGCGATTACTAAGGCTCCACTGTCTGTCTGTCTGTCCGTCTGTCACCAGGCTGTATCTCATGAACCGTGATAGTTGGACAGTTGAAATTTTCACAGATGATGTATTTCTGTTGCCGCTATAACAACGAATGCTAAAAACCGGAATAAAATAAATATTTAAAGGGGCTGCCATACAACAAACGTGATTTTTTTGCTCATTGACCACATGAGTCATAGATGGCACTCAACACTAGATGGCAGAGATAGATAATGGTACGGAACCCTTCGTGCGCGAGCACGACTCGCACTTGGCCGGTTATTTGAAAATGTCATCCCCGTAATATATTGTAACGTATAAAGGCAAGCCTTTCACAGTTTTTTTTTATAGGTAACCAATAGATTTGGGTTTGATCACATTTTGCTTGACGTTAAGTTACAATGCGGTCGCAGATGTACAACACTCGTCTAGAAAAAAATGTACACTCGCCTCTTGAATATTTGTATAAATAGCGACTCATACTGTACCACGTAATAAAGTGCAATTTAGCTCGAACAGCGCTTCAACCCTAAAACTATTAAATAGACAAATTACAGTTACTATGTAACTCTAAGACACTGTTTTATCGTAGCTTTTAATAATGTACCAGATCGTTTATTTATTTCATTTTGGAAGACCAACAGCTGATTTAATAATATTGAAATTCAATTATAAAAAAAACCAATTAATAACTTCACGGATAGACGTTATTAAAAAAAAAATACAATTGAAATGATGTAAACACCTAAAAACACTACCTACACACTGCATGGGATTACTTACTAAATTATACATAATAATTAATTATAAGTAAATAAATAACTAAGGTAACAGCTAGTCTATATAGTGACTAAGATATAACAGAACATTTATATTACTATCATCCTATAACTTGTACCACATGTGACCGCCTTGAAGAGTTAAGCCCGCCTCTGGAGGCTAGGATTTGTGGTGGAAAAACTTTGTCCATTAAGACTGGGCGGTCATCAGTCGGACTTGGTTTGTTTCGTGCGTTGTTAGAGTACTTACACGTGTTAGTTCGGATTGAAATGATTACCTACAACAAACTTGTGGCGCAAAATCAACGTCAGAAATTGGGTGAGCAAATGTTCCAATTTGTAGGACGGAACTGTGAGCAAGGAAACCTTTTTTACTGTATACCAACGCAAACTTAGTGTGGGCTTTTTGATCTGTATTAAGGTAACCAATGGTTACAATTTCTAACAAATTTTTACCATTGGTTAGAATTTGTTAGCATTTTTAACCATTGGTTATTTTAACAACAGATTAAAAACCAACCCTTAGTAATCAATTGAGAATATGGTAAACACGCACAAGAAATGGAATTTTATTGAATTAAGTAGATAGGTACTTCGCACTGCAATATCCCTTGTTAAAATCAACACAGTCAAAATAAGTGGCACTTTTTTTCTTTCTTATATTTTGGCTCCACACATAGTGTATTTAGCCAGTGTCAAGTATTGTAGTTTTTCATCGTATTATGAAATATTTCATGTAAAGTCAAGTCTTAGTCACAGTCAGTCAGGGTAGTCATAGTCCAGTCTAAGTCAGGTAGTCATAATCCAGTCTAAGTCATGCCCTAGTAAAGTAGTGGCATGTTTACTAGAGGCTTCTATGGAATTTTGAAAGCAACACGAAAAACCACGTTTCACTACATTATATCATTGCCAACACTTATACTCGTAATTCAGCACTTAATGCGTAAAATGCCACTAATTTTAAACATTAACACTAGAAAAAGCATAAGTTTTGTGAAATAATACAATGCAACGACGTGAACTTTTTCACGTTCCCGCCAAAACTTCCAAGTGGCACTTTTAAAAGTTGAAATCAGAGTAGGTACCTACAAAACATAGGTAATTAATATCAATGGACCACGTATATGCAATTGCAATCAAAATATAGCAACATAAAATTGATAAAAACGTCTGCAGATACCAACATGGTTACGATTTCATAATGTTTTAAACCAAACTCCATAAAATCCTGCTTACTCGAATTGCCCAAACGTTTGGCAAACAAAACTGAATATGTATGAAGCGTAACCGTAACACCACTCATAGGCTCATTACCGTTCATCTTGAGCGGTTACTAACTGGACAACTGTTCCGTGTTCCGTTTTACAGATAGACTAATAATCCCGTAGTCCGCGAATACTGCTCCTTTATGGTGACCAAAACGTTGCTAAATAAGGCATACTTTTATTATGCACTTCAACAATCGTAACTACGAAATTACAATTTGAGTTTGAAAATTATACTCTCTGTATATCTTATAATAAAGCCTAAAGCGAATTTTAGTCACATTGCTAGAAAAGACGGAGACAACCTGGAAAAGCTAGCAGCGACTAGCAAAGTAGAAGGAAAGCGATCGCGTGGGCGAAACCTGATGCGCTGGTCCGACCAAATTCTCACCACTTTCGACACCACTCTGTACGATGCTATACACGTCGCTGGAAATAGGATAAGATGGCGTGACATCATAAGGAAGGTCATGGAAGGTGGAGATCGCGACTCAAGGATTACGCATCAAGGAGGGGAATCTTATAGTTTGATTTTGGCGTTTATTGCTATCTAGCCAAAGTCTAGCTTACCAATTACAGCGGCCCGTCAAAATCATAGAGCGATTATAGTATACAAGAACCATCCCGTTTTTTAGACCTTCGTAGTCCCAATAATCGCCTGCTTCTTCCATTAACATCTGCAGCAATGCATTTGTCTCCATTCCCGGCTCGGACCAATACGTTTTATTTCCATGTGAAGCGAATGGAGTACCTACTATGTAAGCGTAATTAGTACTCCATTCTGATTTACTTCATGGTTCTACATAACATTGTTCAAACAAAGACAGTGAACACATAGTCCTTAAGATTTTCGAAGCTAGCGGTCATGCGACCATAGCCTAATTGGTAGGGCGTCTAATCCGGTGAGTTAGAAGGCTCAGGTTCAAATCCCGCTGGTTGCTAAAATTTTAAGAACTATAATATCTTTATACCTATACCTGAAGTGTGGTTTACACTTATAAATCAATCCATGATGGAACATTGTTGACGATACAGGGAAGAAAACAAACGCTCCCATGTCAGCTAATTTAATTTTATCAGCATCAGCAGATCTATATGACGTTAGAAAGAAGAATAACGCCTACCTATTGTGTATAAAAGTATAATCACCTTCAAGACCTTGAAGATTCCTTTAGATACTTTAGTCTCTTTCCCTTGAATCATATTTTAAGATGAAGGAGATCTAACCTTTACCCTTAGCACGAATTATGTCGAATGTACTTTACTGTATATATTCAATATCCATGAATTGTAAAAATCATAAGCTTTAGTAGTCGGCAAAAACTTGGACGAATTAAAAAACAGTTTTTAATAAAGCACTAAATTGAGTTTTCATTATAAAGGACAAAGTATCTAAATGTTCTAGAGCCTGCCCCATCTCGTAGCTAGCCATCATGGAATTCCACCCTTAGTTATCGTCGAGCTTCACGTTCTAAGTCAATTTTAGCCGTTTTCAGTGCCGGAGCCGTCCAATTCGACGGCTCCGGCACTGAAAACGGCTAAAATTGTTCCTTAATTTACAGAAAATGTATTCCTTACCCTATTTAGACCCTTTGGGACTCGGATTGCCGTATTAGGAATGATTAACGGGAATATTAAATTAAGAAAGAAAAGGTTAGATTTAATAGAGATTAGGTTATCATATTTCACCTAAATTGATTATTTTAGAGGTTACGGTTAACATTTATAAAATCTGTGTTAGTTATAAGTAAAAGTAACAATGTAGTTAAAGGCAAAGCCAGTGTAAAGTCTATCTAATAACACAAAAGGAAACGAAACTTGTGGAATTTTATTTGTCTACTAATGCATTCATGGAGGACTTTGACTGACTGACTGACAGACAGACAACGTACAGCCCAAACCTAGACGTAGACTTGATATTAAGACGAGTTCCTTTAAAGGCATATAAGTGTAGGTACTAAAGTTCAACCCCAAGGGTTAAATCTTCAAAAACCGCTTTAGCTTATGAGGCGGTTAGAGATTGTAATAAAGGAATCGCGCTGCCTCTAAATGTAAAAATTATTATCAATGTCGTTTTAATTTTGTCTCAAAAAGTAGATTTCTATAGAAATAAAGCCACCCATAGACATAGTTTTCCAATTTAACCTTTTTGGTGTGCAACAAAAGTCGGTCGTTTTGTCTGAAAATTATTTTCCACCTTATAAAGACGTCTTTTAAGCTTCCACATATCTTTTAAGCCACCATAACACAAATGGCTGCAATTAATAATTTAATTAAGACTAGTATACAAACAATGGCTTCCAAAAACACCGGCGGCATAGCAAGTAGTTTGCATCCGGAAGCCGAAACTTGGTGACGGGGTTAACAGTTCCGGCGTTAGGATGGCTTAAGACTTAAACTTAAAAGCATGTTAACTGTTAAGATATAGTTGTGATCTTAGTACGCTTAAGGTGTTAAACTCAGGAAAACTAAGTAATGGCTTGATTTACAATAACGTAACTATTCTATAGACTACTCAATATATTAAATATATTCTAAAAAAAAAATATTATACGCCATAAAAACCATTTCATGCTTGGTAAAGTAGTTATCTACATTATTTAAGTCAGCAAGCTGTTTTAAAATCAGTTGTGGGTTGCAAACTCATTCTCTTAGTTTTTGCCATATATGCAGGCGGCCCACCTGAAGGTAAGTGGTCACCACCGACTATGGACATCTGCAACACCGAAGGCATTGCCGGTGCGTTGCCTACGCTCAAAGAAGACTCTTTTAACTCTTTTCTTGAAGCCTTCCACACTGTAGTTATACGTAAAACCTCAGGAGGAAGATCATTACACATCATGCAGGTTCGTGGTAGAAACGAGCGCAAGAATCGAGTCGTATGAGATTTCCACGTGTCTACAATATGTGGATGCGCTTTTTCACGTTGCCGAGAAGTTATATAATAGTTATAGAATATTTATTATTCGGCGATGTTTCAAATCAGTTCTACGAGCAACGTGGCCTGCCCATTGCCATTTCAACTTACTAATTGTAAGAGCTATATCACACTTATCTTGAGCACTTTAGTTATCCTGCGGATGTCCTCATTCCGGAGCTTATCACGCAGAGAAACGCCGAGCATAGCTCTCTTCATAATTCGTTGCGCGACTTTGAGCTTACTAATGATAACGAAACTGATAACCGATTGGGTAGAAGTGGCGAGTGGCGACCACGAACCGGAAGACGTAGTGTAGGACGGCTCCCCACTCGGTGGACCGACGATCTGGTGAAAGCCGCGGAGAGCGCGCTCTGGGGGAGGCCTATGTTCAGCAGTGGACGACATCAGGCTGTTGTTGATGATGTTTCAAATGTTTTTAATAATGACATACCTATTTCGTGCTGACAATAGTGCTCTATTGCAGCCTGTAAATATATATGGCGCCATCTCTTTGGTATTTAAAGATGGCTCATCTATTATGATATTCATGTTGTAACGCTTTTGCTTACTGTACAATGTATGTAAAGGAACGAACTTCCCCATTAATTTTCATCACAACAAGCCACTTGCCGCTAATTGTGTTAATAAGCAAAATTGTCGCAAGCGTTCCGTTGTTCAATACAAACATTGTTTAGAAGTTTACACAGCGCGCCACGTTCTAAATATATGGGAACTTTCGCTTTAGACTGTATTTTGTAATTGTATTATGAAGAGACGTGTATCCTAATGCCTAATATTGCCATTTTGTAAGGGTTGTTGACAATATTTGGCATATAAGGTTGAGTGTTGACCTTGACAGTCACTTAGTGAGTAATGTTAGTCCAAAACTTTACTTGAGATTGATAAACTGTGAACTTTACTTAAGTGTTGACAACCCCTGAAAAATACATGTCCAAAGCCTTTTCGGGTGTTGACAACCTTTGGAGCAGTTAAGAAGCTTACTAGGATTTGTGTTCATAGAGTTGGGGGGCTAAAGAGATTACGGCTCTACAAAATTTGCACGTAAAGAAGTTGTCATGGAACCTGCATGCAGAGACACAAGTTTTGTGCTACAAAACAAAATGAAGCTGCAATTACATCTATTGCCTTTATATAAAAAAGATTAATACAGTAATTTTTTCAGACATTCTCAGAATTTTTGTTTTGTACCTAAACTACGTAGCTGCTACAAAATGTTATCACATATAAATAAATAATGGATCGACGAATTATCTCCTGAAAGATTCGAGGAATCGGGAGGTTAACATTTTCATTGTACATTCGACTCATCTCTCCACTTGTTTTGAAATGTGTACGAAATTAAAGTAGCAAAAATAGTCAAGTTATATGTTGGTAATTTTTACGAATTTTGATATATTGGACTGATCCATTCGTACATCTTTTTTAACAGGTAAAAAAGCCTCGTATAAATGTACAATTAAATCAAATGTACGTAATTAGGAGATCTCTAAACCTATTCGCAGTGGGAGGCAGGGTCAAACTCGATGTCTTTCAGAGAGGAGGACTGCTAATAAGGGTGCATAATTTAAATCTTTAATCTACGAACTGGGAGACGCAGCGTAGGCCGACGTCGACAAACTACTATTTTTCTGTGCAGGTTTTGGGTTCTCGTTCCAATTTTTCATAGTCTAATGCACGTAGGATTACCTGGAAACTTCTATCATGTTATACCACTCCTTGCACTTTCAGCACGTTTCCTAACACAACACAAATCATTTAGCATTTCATTTACATAACGAACACTAACATGGAATATTTCAACCGCGTGCGATATTTTATCGCGGCCGACAGTTAACAAATTGTCGCGTGACTCCGGAATATCCCCCTCGAGCTGCGCGGAATAAATCCGTTCTTGGGCGTTTTAATTGCTGTTCATAAGAAATTATTTTACTTCGAAGTTTTACTTCTACAGTTTATTGTATTGTCAGAGTTTTTAGACGGTCGTTATTCATGTAATGTTTCTTTTGGACATCTTTTGAGGGGAATGTTAGTAAAGTAAAGTTTCACGGTACGCGGCATTCCGTGTAGCGTCAAACTTAGTTGCTTGTCTTCATATAAATTTACTGCTTCTTAATACTTTTAAGCGCCAGTTCAGGTTGACTATTCAACACATAAATTGTTGCGACAATCAATATTTAAACAGGCGACGTTACATTATCGTTAGAAATTAAATCAAAACACGTTTGAGTAAGCTCTAAACTTTAACCCTTATCCCTTTCCATGCCTAAGCCCCGAAACAGCCCTCACGCATCGTCTCTAAGAGATATGTCTATAAAAAGGATTACTAGCTCACATAAACTCTTTTATGACTCATATGCTAGAAGATCTCAGACGAAGTATCCTACTTTTACCTTTTTATGTATTTTGTTTTTTCTCGCAAGGCCTAAAAAAGAACAAGCCTAAAAGACAACAAATTAAACCACATGTGTGCTGAAAAGAGGACTGGTGATTCTGTGACACCAATCGCGAGTAATTAAACAAATGAATCCAATGTTACTACTGCAACTGATATAAAGCGCACCTGTATGCATGTATCCATAGTCCATCCAAAGGTAGCCTGGAAGAAATCACTTGATGCGATAAGGCTGCTCGATTTTCTACTGTTTTTTGTTCTGTGTTATGCCCATTAAAATATCACATTGGTGTTCAATAAATTAAATTTGTATTGTATTAAAGATTTAAGTCAGTCTACTCGTAGGTATCCTCAGAAAAATTGGTTTTTATACTTATGGGTATCTTACCCATGCGAAGTCTGATCGGGTTAAAACAGTGAGTTAAAAAAAAAGAAGTAGATTGGGTCAAGTTCAGTATGTGATTAGTCTAGGTTACCTTTCGCTCATCATGTAATAACATCTTATTTAGGCTAAAAGAAACAGGCGGGCCACAGCCAAAAAAAACTGAGGCAAAACCGAGCGATGTTCTGCAAAACGAAATTTGACACAAAAAGTTGCTTTTAGGGCCAGGGCAACTTGAGTCTTGCAAAAAATAAATGGATTTTCTTTGTTCGGCTTGTAAGAATTATTGGTCGCGACACTTAGGCATCGGTAGAATTTGTTTAGTTATAAATCGGTTTCAAGATTTAGACGGCCCAGATTGAGGTTTGAGAAGTCAAAGAATTTGATAGAAATATTTTGAGCACTCTACAAAATTAATTTAAAAGGTTTCTTTTATTGCTATAGAAATATCAAATTTAATTTCAGCGGGCGTGGATAATGTATATACTGTTTTGTGTCAGTGGTTAAGCTTTTCATTTTTAGCATGAAACTTGAATATCTTATAAGTACTCGGCTTTTTTTTTAAAAAGCGTTTTACGTCAAGATCGTAGTCGACGAGATTCAAAATTTGATACAGCCTTGTTAACAGAGTTGCGCCATTTTTGCCTCACTTTATTAAGTTTCGCTATGAACATGTACGTACGAGTATATGTACATATGTACAAGTGACAGGACTAGCTATCTTTTGACAGTTATATAAAATATGATCTCGTCTAGCCGTGCACAAAAATATATGCCCGACAATACTGCATCTGTTACAATATACCCTTTCAATCATCCCTCGGGAGTTGGGGCAGGAAAACTGACGAAAAGCACCGAAACACGAAAAACCCAAATCGGATGGAGGATGGTTTAGATTTATAGCTCATTTGGGAGGGATGTGCTTATTTTGAGAGGATTATGAAGACGCTTCTTTTGGGAAGGGTAGCGATTGAATCCTAGATATATTATTTTGTGGCTTCGATTCCCATTCGTGACAAACATTTGTATGATGAACATAGGTGTTTGTTCTGTGTCTGGGTGTTATATTGTATTCTATATAAATATTTTAGTAAGTGTTCTATCAGTTATCTAGTTAGCATGGTACAAGTTTTGCTAAGTTCGGGACTAGATGGCGCTGTGTGAAATGTCCACAAGTATTTATTATTATTTTTAATGGGCGTTCTAACTGGCAAGAGGTCACTTATTTGTTGGCTAATGAGTCTAGTTCAATCGTGCGAAGGATAATGGAACAAAATGAAGAATAAGAGATTTAAGAACATTGAATTTTACTTTCGCCGTCGTTTGATCACGTTTGAATTTAAAAAAATGTAAGTATTACGGAATGAGGGAGAGATAAGAGAAGGGATTAAGAGCGATAAGGATAAAGATTTAAGATAAATAATGAGTAGGTATTAAAGTAACCGTTAGTAACCGGAAGACACAGCGTAGGTCAGCCCTCCACTTGGTGGACCGACGACCTGCTTAGAACCGCGGGGAGCCGATGGAGGCAGGAGGCAAGCAGCCGCTCGAAATGGCGCTCTTTGGTGGAGGCCTATGTTCAGCAGTGGACGTCTTCAGGCTGATGTTGATGATGATGAGGTACTAAAGTAGAATTTCGTACATGAGTATATTATCAATCGTTATAAACGACATTTAGTTCACAAAGTAGAAGTATATTGTTCATTTGGCAGTCCACCGGTCAAAGACAGACAAAAGCAACTGTTGCCCATAGATGCGGTGACGAACTGGCAAGTTGCCAAGAGAAAGCGCGGCAACATACGGCAATAGCAATTGCAATAACATTCAAGGCGTTGCCGTTGCAACCACAATAGCGTGTGGTGGAATACCAAGTGGGGATTGCAGTTAGAACGCAATTTAGCTGTTCACTAACTTTTGGCGTGATGAATCTTGGACAATTTTGCATGTAGTTTATGATGTACAATGGAATCCATAGTACACCAATCATAAATTGATTGATTGGTATGGATTGCAGGGGTTTTGAACCAGTGTGTGTTACCAGTGATGATTTATAGCACTGAGACGTGATTTCTTACTGTTGGCCTTATTAGTAACCTTAAAGTCGCGCAAGGAGCTCAGCGTAGGCCGGCCCTCCACTAGGTAGACCAATAACTTGATCAGAACCGCGGGGAGCCGATGCAAGATGTAAGCTGCCGCTCAAAGTTGCGCTCTATGGGGGGAGGCCTATGTTTAGCAGTGGATGTCTTCAGGCTGTTAATTATGATGACAATGATGATGGATAGACAAGTAGGTTATTTAAAATTTGACAATTCCAAGACATACCCTTACCAACAAGAAATAAGCTAATTATCATTAAGGCGACGGGTAGACAAAACAATGTGTTTTTTATCGCGTTTCCAGGCGTAATTAAAACATGTGGAGCTTTGATTTGAATATATTATGTAATTCATTTCATTAAGTCGTTTGTGATGACCGCAAATACAAGATTAATATATACAGCTGTATAGAAAAAAATCGCAAACCTCCCTCAAAAAATTTCAATGTTCCCATTTTACTGAGCTTCTACCGAATATATTTTTACAAAAAATAAATTAGTGTATTCCAAACAAACATTCAGATGTCGTGATGGCTTAATAACTTTGAAAAATACTATATAAAAATAGATATTAATTAAAAACCGCCAAAATCAGTCATTTCATGCGTTGTCTTTGGCGTAAGCGCCGCGCTGAAGTGCAGACTGAATTGATATTTAAGACTACGATATTAAGGTTCCTTTGAACAAATTTGAACCTGCTTATCTGGCCCTTTGCTTACCCGTCACCTTAAACGGCTGAACTGAATTATAACTAAAAACACTCGATCAAGCCACCTTTCAGACAACAAACAAAAGTATAACCCAGTGCACCTGTGTTTAGGAGAGCTACGATTCCACAGACGGACACACAAATACACAAGTAAAACCTATGCCACCCTACCGTTTGTTCAGAGGTCCAAAAACCAGTGTAACGTGATGATAGAAAAGATCTTGTCACAATTAAATGTCAGCAGGCAGTTTAAAAAAAATGGTTTGAAAATGTGGCAAATATTTAAATCGTACAATGTGTCACATCGACAAAACAAACAGCAAAAATCTTAGAGTATACATAAGCAAGCATACTCTGAGACAAAAACCCATAGACTTTTTGTAAATAGAGTGAATTCTGTGCAAAAAACCTTAAAAAACTCTCCAATATTAACATATTACATGTACATGTTATGAATCGAGTAATATGTATACAAGTATTAAACACTCGTAAAACCGGCAATTAGTTTAATAAGAGACCGCACCCACGTCAATTACACCTAAATTATAACAAAA
Organism: Ennomos quercinarius; assembly: GCA_910589525.2. Taxonomy (NCBI): domain Eukaryota; kingdom Metazoa; phylum Arthropoda; class Insecta; order Lepidoptera; family Geometridae; genus Ennomos; species Ennomos quercinarius. Next base: position 3,520,223 of record OU342491.1, read on the forward strand.
CCGACGGTAGGTACTAGAAAGTAATTACACAAACCGTCGTATTGAACCAGTCTTGTTTAGAACTTGACATTTTAACCGACAGCTTTCGCCTTTTTTCCTTCTTTAACGGATACGTACACCTGCTTGAAAGTTAAAGTTAATATGAGCTTTTATAGGTCTATGCTGGGTGGACCGACGAGACGACCAAGTGAGTACCAGGGAGCCGTTGGATGCAATGAGCAAGCAGCCACTCAAAGTGGCGCTCTGAGGGGGAGGACTATGTTCAGCAGTGCTAGACGTATTTGGGATGATGATGATGAGTGCGTAATTTCATCCAAATACGTTCAGCTGTGCCGATGGATGCAGGAGGCGAGCAGCCACTCAATGTGCCGCTCTCTGGGGGAAATCTATGTTCAGTAGTGGACGTATTCAGGCTGTTGATGATGAGGTTCAGCGGTTTCGACGTCAAAGCCGAACATAGAAAAACAAACAAACAAACGAAGAAACTAGGTTCAACTTTATATTAGCAGAGATAGGGTAGGAACGAAGCACATTTCAAGTTCACTATACAAATAATACTTGACAGCCTCCGCGGTGTAGTGGTTGAGCAGGTCGGCTCATAACCTGGAGGCGGCGGGTTCGATTCCCGCGACAGGACAAGTATTTGTGAACAGGAAAAAAGCGCAAATAGGTACTTGTTCTGCGTCTGAGTGTTGTGGGACGAGGACCCCATGGTCCTCGTAGTTTTCGGGTCCCTAGATACAGGGAACCCTAGCAGGGATCCAGGATCTATGTATATGATCGTTGGGCGTTATTTATTTTTTTCTTTATTTACTTATCTCAGACTTTATCTTCATTTCTACCCTCACTATTAATACAATCTATTCACAATAACTGTGTGAACGTAATCAAGTTGAGTAAACAAACCAACCCTAGCTAAACACTGCAATGAGTGCGCGCCTACAGATTCAATTTGTATTCTCAAACATACCTATTGTTAGCACGAAGATTCCCTGCTGAAGCCATACGACAAATATGAGCTGACCTAGCAAACGTATGCAAAAAGATAAAATCTTACTTCGCTTTTCATATAAATATCATCATTCTCTTTGCCTTTTCCCATTTGTTATTGGGGTCGGCTCCCAATCTAACCTGTAGCGGCGAGCTACCAGAATTGCATGAGCGACTGTCATCTGACCTCGCAACCCATAAGGGACCAGTAACAGGGATGGTTAGATCAGGCGTCAGATTCTATCAGGCGTCTGACTACCCCTAACGATTGCCATAGATGTTCTTATGACAACCGGGACCGACGGCTTAACGTGCTCTTCGAGGCACGGAGCGATGGTGGCCGAGCGGTAGCATTTGCGCTTCGCAATCTTAGTGCACCAGGTTTTACTAGGTGGTAGGAGTTTTCTGCAACGTTCGTCTAGGTAGGTACCACCGCTTTGCCAGTTATTCTGCCGCCAAGCAGTGTGCAAGCACTACTGTGTTCCGGTTTGAAGGGCATTGTAGCTAGTGAAATTACTGGGCAAATGAGACTATGATCTGGTCACTCAGTCTAGTAATCTGATTACTTGACTGTGTGATGTCTCAGGATGACGTGCGCAGTGCAGTGTCACACGAAACTTTATTGTTTTAAAGTTCCGAGTGACACTGTAACTGTTGTGAGCGGCCGTGTCGCTTAACATCTGGAGAACGACTAGCTCGTCACGTCATTCAATTGCATAAAAAAAAGGTTAAATCCTCGGGCCTGCACCAATGACTTATCGAGTAAGTTATGTGAAGTTTTCGATGACATCGCTTCGTGTCTCCGAGAGCACGTTAAGCCGTCGGTCCCGGTTGTCATAAGAAAATCTATGGCAATCCTTACGGGTAGTCAGACGCCTGATAGAATCTGACGCCTGATCTAACCATCCCTGTTACTGGTCCCTTATGTGTTGTCAGAAAGCAGTCGCTCGTGTAATTCTGGTAGCTCACCGCTATAGGTTAGATTGGGAGCCGACCCCAATAACAAATGGGAAAAGGCAAAAAGGATGTTGATAAATATTATAAATATTAATAAATAATTAAACCCCACATTTGCTATTGCTTGGCCAAACTTGAGGGCTCCATCGTCACCAATATAGAACAGGTGACGCCCAATTAAACTTCAAAACCTAACAAGGGCTCAGCATCAATATTAATGGACGGCTAAATATTCAAAACGGTTGAACAAGTCCATTATAAAGTTTCGTTGTAATTGAATAGCGAAGTAAATCGAAAGTCTCCTCCAAGACGTCTCGAGAGCAGCCATCCCGTTGTACTGTTTGTGAGAGGACTATTGGAATTTCATTATCGATTGTCTCACCAGGTTTTTAGTTCAAGAATGTTTGAAAAAGTAGTTTATTGGTTTTAATTCACCCTTGGGTCAGTCATACGCAATCGGTAGTCGATGACGACCATGAATGTAGCTCCCATGAAATCTTCTTCTTCTCGTGTTGGCAAGTGATCAGCACTGCGTCAGAATTTTTAGGCCGCCCAATGGCTTCTGACTTGGCTTCACGACTATTGTCTTACGATAAAAACCGGGTAGATAAAATACACGTGAAATAAGTACCTAAAAAACCAACTCTGTATTACAGGGCAAAAGTTTAAAAGTTAAACTATGCAAACTGAATTACGTTTGTAGGCAAAGATGCCTCGCGCAAAGAGACATGGGCAAAGAGACTGCTCTCTGCTCCCTTGATTGAAATTACGATAACGTTGCTCGTAGAGTAGTGTTTGTTTTGTAAATACACGAATTTGGCTGGTTTATTTTAATGTGAAGAGTAATAAAGTATCTGACAGACTGAGTTATATTTTGAACTAGTCACTCCCCTCGGTTTCACTCGCAACTTACACTTTTCTCGTGAAGATCTTCAATTGTAAAGCATAAGCAATACGTGTGTGAAATTCCATACAAATTTGTTTAGTGGTTTTCACGTAAAAGCTACACAATCAAGCAGACCATAATAATTATATTAAAAAGATTTTAATTTCAGTGTTTATTGATCCTATTGGACCGACCGGTTAACATAAAACACAAAAGATCCTTTAGCAGAGTTACATTAGATATTCTTACTTTATTGTATTTAGGATGAACTTCCACGAGGTCACGCCTGAATCAATAAATTTACTTAATGACACGTAAATCGTTATATTTATAAGACACACAGTAGGTACGCTAGGCTCGCCTAGAAATATAGCAATAAAACCCAACCACCAACAATAAAATATGTTTCAACGTCACCGCTACAGATGTTTATGTGACCATAAACATAGAACTTGCACGAAACATTCGCGACTCATACTTGATATTCTTTGTTAGACTGAGTTCAAATAAAAAATATATATTCAACTCACAGCCCTTAACTATTTTCATTAGTAAATCCCAGGTCTATGATTCAACCTGTATCATAATTATACGAGAACGTTTGGGAAAAGAACTTTGATTTTATGAATAGGTCACTAACCTTATTTCTTTTTGTTACCATGCTATTTTCTTCTGATATAAAAATGTGCCGTAGTATATTATTGATATGTTTTGGACGATATTTCTGCATCTATTCGTATTTTGAGGAACAGCGATAAAAGATTCATGTTAGTAGACATCTGTTGTCCTTTATTGCTAAAAAAACACAACTGATGTTTTTCTGTTAAAGAAGGACGCAGACAATAGATCAATTGGTTACATCCTTTACTCAGTACGGAAATAAACAAATGAACAAAACAAAACAGATATATCACTTACCAGCTAGTTAAAATCAGTAAAACACGAATACAACATAACCAATTGTATTAGCATAAAAAAAAACAATCAGCAAAATCGCTCCAACATCTCAACAAACGTAAACGCTCGATAATAACATCTGAATATTACGTTACAGACATCGAATAACCGTATTTATTTAACAGATCACATTTCAATAAACAACGCGGCATAAAATTCCCCCCACACCGGCTGGAAACCTACATTATTTAAGTGGCCGTAAACTAAAAACATTTAAATCCCGATAACAACTATCAGAGGACTAAAAAAAAATTGAACGAAATATAGCTTACCGTGTGAAATTGCAAGGATAATCACAAAAACAGACACAGAAACAAACACGAGGGTCGATACGCGATGGGTGGGCGCGCGGTCGTGCGTCCGGCTCGGCGTCGTGACGAGCACTGTAGGGCGGGCGGCTTGAGGGCGGCAAGCGACGGGATTCGATTGGGCCAAGATTGAGCCTCCGAACGCAAGCGGGGTCATTGCGTTGTAGAACTTCAACTTTTAATGGTGAAAATATTGAAGGAACTTTCTGTGGAAACACAACGCAGTTGCTTTTAATGGTTAAAGCGGTTTAAAGCTATAATCTGGTTTTAGTACTATTTTAAAGTGGCTTTAGAATTTTAATACGTAAAGACGCTGACAAACTTGATATTATTTTCATTTTCATTTTGTATTCCGTGTTGATACAGTATTATGTAGTTTATTTTAGACGTTTTTTTTGTAAGTTATATCTCTTAAAAATATTAATTTGAATATATAGTTTGTGGAAGCATTTATAATTTTCCAGTTCAACGAGCGATGTAAATCAATAAATATAACTTATTAATGAACTAAAAATTGAAACTTTCAATCAAAGGTGTTTTTTTAAGCTTAGGCTAGTTTCGTATTAAGCAAAAGATCTGTTTGATCTAGCCACTGTTTGAAAAGTGCGAAGTTTGTTTCAGAATACACAGAGCATAGGAGAAAAAAGCTCTGCGTACATTTTCTTCGTAACCATGTCAACAAAGTAATAGACCGGGTGACATTGGTCATAACCTGTAACAGGTGAGGCCTCTATAAACTTTATATCGCTCAATCTTATGCGGTACTCTAGTACAGTATATATATGGTCTTGCCTTTTCTTTGACTTTCATTTTCGACTTAATATACAAAAAAAGATGTTTATTCGTGCTACGATGCCTGAGGCACACATCAACAGGCTGAAGACGTCCACACGTGAAAATAGGCCTCCCCATAAAACGCTACCACCATATGAAGGCTTATCATAGAGGGGCACCTAAACTTTGCACCGTAATCACCACGCTTGGCAGAGATTGCTGCTGCACATTCCCTGGATATTCCCTTAGTCGGCTCTTACGGTACCCACGGGAAGAGATGGGGTGGTCCTGTTCTCACAACACGCTGGGATCACACGGCCCGGATGCCTCAGACAGATACACATAAAACTTACAGATAAGCAGCACGTTAAACCTATAACACGCTTCTGTTTGCATCAGAGGTTGAAAATGCCCTACCACCAAACCGTGCTTCACATCACATTTTCTTTAAATGAATGCTCCTTCTGATATTTAATAATATTAACGTTGTGAGTAAAGTTATAAGACCGCCCATTGTAACATTAGTTTATATAATGTTTATTTTATATATTTCATTACTGAGACAATAAAGAATTCTCTATATGTATATCTTTCAAACGGTAAAACGAATTCCAACGATGGTCACTAGCTACTTGCATTGTTACTTATTTTTTATGAGAATAAAGGAGTAAATGGCTTGGCTGGCATCCCACGCACGCAAATGATATATTTTGAAAACCAGCGCAGCAGTGGTCCAGCAATGCATTGAAAAATATGGGAAACCACGTCTAGATTACATTTCAACGCTTCTCTAACCAGATAAGTCCAGTGTCGACTAAACCATACTTACTAATGCAACAGAGTTTTGTGCCAAAACTGGTCCAATTTTAAATGAAGAGAAATAATTGGACATTGTTTCGTGGAGGTATTATTCTCAGAACTAGCTGACCTGCCCCCGCTTCGCACGGGTTTATTAGTTTCACGCCTTATCCCATGCAGTCCAAAGGAAGAGAGAAGGAAGAGGGAAAAAGATAAGGGAAAAGGATGAATGCATGAAACAGCGAATAGAAGAAGGTGCTGGCGCACCGAATTGGACCTGTTACAGATTTATTAATAAGTAATATTAATAGATGAGGGCACGTTAAGCCTGGCTGTTGTCGTAAGACAACATTCGTTAAGTCAAGTACAAGCTTTTGGGCGGCCTAAAAATTCTGACACCAGGGCTGACCACTTGCCTACACGAGAAGAAGAAGAAGCACAATTTTGATTGCACTGATACCAAAATTATTTCTATTTTAACATAACATTGTTAACCTCATATTATCCTCGAATAACGATCAAAAGCATCTAATACATCTTATAAGCACTCTGTCTTAGTCTATAGATTAGATGTATTCTCCCGGTCGTAACTCAACAATAATGCAACCTTTTCTTAAACGACGTACCGTTTATTTTTTTAGCTTTAATATCTTCTAATTATGAGTTTATATTTTATAGTCAATCATCCTCTTTGCCTTTTCCTATTTGTTATTAGGGTTGGCTCTTAATCTAACCTGTAGCGGCAAGCTACAAGAATTACACGAGCGACTGTCATCTGACCTCGCAACCCATAAGGAACCAGTAACAGGAATGATTAGACCAGGTGTCAGATTTTATCAGGCTACCCGTAACGATTGTCATAGATGTTCTTATGACAAGCGGCACCGACGGCTTAACGTGATCTCCGAGGCACGGAGCGATGGCATCTAAAACTGCCCATAACTTACTAGATAAGTCATTGGTGCAGGGCTGAAAATAGAACCCGATACCGTAACATTCCGAAGCGCACATGCTGCCACTCGGCTACCATCGCTCTCTATTTTATATTTTATCGAATAGTATAAAATTACCTACTGTTTTAATCAACATGGGTCGAAAAACGCTTGTTCGCAATAATGCAATTCATAAAAGTAAAAATTGCATACCCAAATAGATATCCCACCACAAAAACATTTTTCTAATAATACTATGCGTTGTCTTCAACCTAGACCTAGGTACTATAGGTAGCCTAGGTACACGGCAGACGGTCTCCCGGGAGTCGTGAGGTAGAAATCTAGATTACCTCTGTTAAGGTGCGTCCAGATAGCTTTGTCGGTAGCTAAGGTTGTTATCGCAGCCTAGATTTAACTGAACTAGAGTATATTTTGCAAACTTAATTACGATTCAGTAATTTGTTACGCATCATTATTATAACGGTTACATTTTAGTAAATAAGTTGTTTATAGGTAGGTTAAAATTAGCAAATTGAAATGGCAATGGGCAGGCCACATCGCTCGTAGAATTGGCAACCGATGGGGAAGAAAGGTTCTCGAGTGGCGACCACGAACCGGAAGACGCAGCGTAGGCCGGCCCCCCCACTCGGTGGACCGACGACCTGGTGAAAGCCACGGGGAGCCGATGGATGTAGGAGGCGAGCAGCCGCTCAAGGTGGCGCGCTCTGGGGGAGGCCTATGTTCAGCAGTGGACGTCTTCAGGCTGATGATGATGATGATGAGGTAGGTTAAAAAGCCTAAGGCACTGGCACATTAAATGTAAAATAGCAATCGTTGTTATTAATATGATTTTTAATAGAAGCTTTTTTAGACTGTGGGATGTCTCAGGATGACGTGCGCAGTGCGCAGTGTAACGCGAAACTTTAATTTAAAGTTCCGAGTGACACTGCAATCTGTTATGGGTGGCCGTGTTGCTTAATACCAGGTGAACGACAAGCTCGTTACGTTATTCGTTTACATAAAAAAAAGATCGTTGACTTAAACAACTATACATTTCTGCCAATATTCAACTAGGTGGTAGGACTTTTCTGCAAAGTTCGTCTAGGTAGGTACCACCGCTTTGCCAGTTATTCTGCCGCCAAGCAGTAGTGTGCAAGCACTACTGTGTTCCGGTTCGAAGGGCATTGTAGCTAATGAAATTACTGTGCAAATGAGACTTTATGATCTGATCACTCAGTCTAGTAATCTGATTACTAGACTGTGTGATGTCTCAGGATGACGTGCGCAGTGCAGTGCCACGCGAAACTTTATTGTTTTAAAGTTCCGAGTGACACTGCAACTGTTATGGGCGGCCGTTTTGCTTAACATCAGGTGAACGACTAGCTCGCCACGTCATTCAATCGCATAAAAAAAAAAAGTAATATATATATATATACAGGTGTAATTGAATCCATTAACATAAATTGAGTGCATGATAGTACTTTTTTTATTGATGATTATGTTTTAAGTGCAAATGTGCAAATGAAAATATTTTTTATTAAAAATTATGAAGATTGCCGCGGCGCCTAACGTAGTTGGCACGAACGATTTTGATACTTTTAAAAGTTTTTAAACCCTGTACGTAATAATTGAAAACAGTACATTATTATTTTAATTTAATTTTGTACTTTAGCAGTTGATTAAGTAATTAATCCCATGTTTTGGAGTTATTATAAATAACAAATCGATGCATTAGATTTCAAAGTTTTAGGCCCACACGTGATCAGTATCAGGAGCCTAGTTTCAAAGGACAGTAATGAATTCAATTACACCCAGTAGATACAGAAACAAGTTCAAAAAACTTTTTTGAAAATGTGTAGTTTATTTTTTTTATCGCAAAAGCCGTTACTTGTGAATACATCTTTACGTATAGATGTTTTTCAATATTGGACCGTGTGCATTTCAGAAATAAAACCAATCGTGTTCGTTTGACAAACAAGTTTTTCGGTTGGTTTTTGGTTTTATTTTCTGACCACTGACATTGTAAATCAATAGTGGCACCGCAAATAGCTGGCTGACAAAAGCTTAATAATCGAAGTGTTTAAACCCCGTCTCTGGTCCACCAATTTCAAGTTTTCGCAAGATAAAATAGAGTTTATAAATCAGCTAACTTCTTATTATTATATGCTTGCGTTTTAGCAGTCAATGCTGGAGCATACTTTCCATATAAAAACAACCGGCCAAGTGCGAGTCGGACTCGCGCACGACGAGTTCCGTACCATTATCTATCCCTGCCATCTAGTGTGTTGAGTAGTACTATTTAAAGCAGCGCCATCTATGACTCATCTGTTAACGAGCAAAAACATCACGTTTGTTGTATGGGAACCCTCTTAAATATCTATTTTATTCTGTTTTTTAGTATTTGCTGTTATAGCGGCAACAGATATACATCACCTGTGTAAATTTCAACTGTCTAACTATCATGGTTCATGAGATACAGGCTGGTGACAGACGGACAGACAGACAGTCAGATAGACAGTGGAGCCTCAGTAATAGGGTCTGTTTTACCCTTTGGGTGCAGTTAAAGTTGTTAGGAAAGACGCTGGCAAGGTGGTATGTATCTGCAGATAATAATGATTCCCATCAAAGATGAGTTAAAATAAATAAAACAAACTTTATAAGTATCAATAAACAACAAATAAAAGTATCAATAAAAAGCATAAAAGAAGCAATCGATTGCTCCAAAGATTCTTTAAGTAGCTTTGCTTTTCGAATTCTCAGAAAGAGAAAAAGGAAAAAGTAAACATTCGAGTTGGAAAACTTCGGAAAAGTTCTTCACTTGAAATTAAATTTCTTTGACGATTTCTCAACGGAAAAATACTTAGTGAACGACTTGGTAAACGGAAATTGTATTTACAATTATTTCAAACAAAATCGGTTCGATAAGTTATGCGGTACTACGACAATTTCTCGTAGCTCTTCTACGAGGTATTACGTAATTACTAAATAGTCATATCAGCTACGCTGCTTATATAGACACACGAGCTACGACAAATTCTCGTAGCTCTTCTACGAGGAATTACGTAAATTCTATATAGTCATATCAGCTACTGTATCTATACAAAGACACACGTGCTACGACAAATTCTCGTAGCACTTCTACGAGGAATTACGTACATATTAAATAGTCGTATCAGCTACGATGCTTACACAAAGACATTACTCGTAGCGATGTATTTCTTAGTATCCTTCATATGAATTCTCTTCATGATCTTCTTGTTCTGGTCCTCTTATATCAAAAGTCCCGGGAAAGTTAAACCACTAAAACTTTTCATCCGATGGGGTTGGTGTCGTACGTCCTCTTATTCCTCTGTCCTCTGTCAGCCGCCATCGTTTCAATCTATACTCTTTCAATTCTTCTCTTACACAATCAACCCACCTTTTCCTCAAACCAACCTTTTACTAGGTGGTAGGACTTTTCTGCAAAGTTCGTCTAGGTAGGTACCACCGCTTTGTCAGCTATTCTGCCGCCAAGCAGTAGTGTGCAAGCACTACTGTGTTCCGGTTTGAAGGGCATTGTAGCTAGTAAAATTACTGGGCAAATGAGACTTTACGAACTGATCTCACAGTCTAGAAAACTTTTTTAGACTATGTGATGTCTCAGGATGACGTGCGCAGTGCGCAGTGTCACGCGAAACTTTAATTTAGAGTTCCGAGTGTTACTGCTATCTGTAATGGGCAGCCGTGTCGCTTAAAATCAGGCGAACGACTAGCTCGTCACGTCATTCGTTTACATAAAAAAAACCCTCAAAACTCATAAATTTTATTGCAAATTGGCTATTATTAGCACTTTTACTTTGCATTTTTTACATTATTGTGCTTACTAACCAAGCATAATTTTAGACAACATTACATAGTGCTTAATGTCAAAATGTTATATAAGAAGCCTACTACAATACGAGTTCGAAAAAAGAAATTCTCCTTCCCACAACAGGTGCAAGCAATCCGGCACAATGTAGAATAGAAAACTCCGAACCGTAGCTTCGAGTACATCTGTAAAGAAGAAGCTACAAGAAACTTTACAGTGTCATTATTTAAAATGTGGTTACAATATTTATAATTTGCTACAAAACATCCATCAACATTAATGATTCATGTTCATCAGTTTCTTGGTGGTGTGCGTTTCATCCCTACTCATAATATGTCTATATTAAGCAAAACTGTTCCCTTTCAATTTTAGACTTATAATTTATAGCAGGGTTGCCTAATCATAAATTTAATCATAAATCATTAACATTTGCAGCATTTAAGTTAATGTAACTTAAACATGCTGGTTCGGTTTATTCTATAGAATCTCTGAATAGACCACGTTGCCAACCTTTTATTGTACAAAGTGGAAGATAATAGGATATGAGATCGCTTGTTACACTTTAAAAAAATCATGTTCCGTCTTTAGGGACGGATGGACAAATACCGCTAATGATTAAAAATTTTTACCATAAAAATCTGTTTTAACCTTTTTGCCACTATAGGCATGCCATAACTTGAATTGCGTCATGATCATGACCCAAAACAATATTTACTAGACATTCAAGCTCATTATAAGGCTTGTAATACTTACAGCGATAATATCTCAACCGTCACTGCTTCATTAGATTTATATCTCTTACCATTGTTATAGCAGAGAAAGGGCCTTAAATCCGGTATATTAATAAACAACGTACAAAACGAATGAGCAGGTCGTATAACGTGACGACTCAATGCCGTCGCGTGACATTAAAATTCATAACCGAAACAAAAGCGAGATAAAAGTTATCTTACATTCAAATAGATGCAAATAAAACCTCCTGAAAATGGTGGGACAATAAGCTATTGTGAGTCGAAGTATAATGGAAACGGATTTTCACGAAATACCCCTTCAGGAGTGAATAATATTTTGTTATCGCTCTTACAAAACAAGACTTCAAAGGAAGGACTGAATACGTCTGATGTTTTATAGAAAATAACCGATTTTAAAATAGCGGTATATATGGCATCAATAATAATAGCGCACCGTAGTGACATAAAACTTGTCGTTATTAAATGATTGCTAAAGTTAAGCATACAACCGATGGGGAAGAAAGGTTCTCGAGTGGCGACCACGAACCGGAAGACGCAGCGTAGGCCGGCCCCCCACTCGGTGGACCGACGACCTGGTGAAAGCCGCGGGGAGCCGATGGATGCAGGAGGCGAGCAGCCGCTCAAGGTGGCGTGCTCTGGGGGAGGCCTATGTTCAGCAGTGGACGTCTTCAGGCTGTTAATGATGAAAGTTAAGCATCGTTCGCTGTCATCACTTGGTTAAACAAAAGAAGCGGTATTTACAACTTATAAACATATTTGAGAAATATCTTATTTCTTTAATCTCATATCTTAGTAACAACAACGCCAACAAGAGCCATCAACAAACTAATACTAAATGTAAAATTATATGTAGTATCTGAAATCTGTCTACAGGTAGAGCGATGTTGTTTGATAAACGAAGAGTGTTTCGTTGCGTAGATGAGATGTTTTGTGTTTTTGATAGAACTTAAATTTTACTTTACTATATACTACTACTATTATATTACTATTATATTAATTTTAATAATGCTAAAATGGCAACAATTAATAGATAAAAAATATCACTGCAGATCTCATATATGTTTTCTTAGTTAAACAAGAAAATGCTGCCACAATACTAGTTTTGCGTAACCTTTATTTTTTCATTATACGGAATTAATAGGGAATTCAGTCCTCTCATCAACTGAATAGGTAATGACCGAGTTTTCTTTAGTAGGTATTGTGATAATTTAAGAAAAGGAAATCACTTTATAAATACTTATCTACGCTTCATTGGGACTGAAGAAGAGTTAACTAAATTTAACGGAAGGTTTCATCTGTTAAATATAAATAAAAACATGAAATATTTACTGGCTGTGCTATCGTTTCGAGAAGGGAGTTTTTAAAGGTAATTTAAGATGTAATTTAGCCAATCAAATCTGAAATATTAAAATATTTATCATGATCAGCCGCCTGAAGATATCTATCTACTGCTGAACATAGGTCTCCACCATAGAGCACCACTTTGAGAGTGCTTTCCTCTTGCATCCATCGCACTGAGCAAAGCGTACACAAAATCCCAGGCACAGTTAGATCGAAAAAACATGGAGCTCGAACTATGGACAGGGCTAATCTCTGGGTTCCCTTAGATGATAAAACCCGGAATAAGGACTACTAAATTCACCGATATAGCTCTCAAAATTAGAAAGGTGAAATGGCAATGACGACTTGATCGTTGCGGAGAGCCGTTGGATGCACGAGGCAAGCAACCGCACCAAGTGGTGCTCTGTGGGCGAGGCCTATGTCCAGCAGTGAATTACTTTCTGCTGATGATGATGAATACGGAGTCTTCTTAATATTTTTAGCACGATGAACACAAAAATTAACCCATTCAATGCTTGCAATAGATGAGAAAATTAAAAAGGTACGAGTTGAATGATTGAGTATCGTACGTTTGACATTTAACATTCCTTGAATTTAAGACAAATTGCTTCATAGTTACTCAAGTAAGGTTAAAATTTGGTCTTTCAGCTTATATTTTCGGATGATAATCTCAATTAGAAAGTTCGAAGTTGTCTAACGCTAATTTTTGGTGCTGAAATTAATCCGGTACTTTCAGTTCGGAACCCAAGACGCGCCTTCTTTTCTTTGGGAGTTTGGCAAAGTATTGTACTTAAGTTACAGTTCACGAGGTGTATTTCGAAAATATATACTGTTACAGTTATTAAGTACAAGTTTTAATAACACGACGGTATGTTATATTTTCAAGAGTTTTCTGAAGGTATCAACGTACGTACGTAGGGACTGCTCTCAAAAGCCGCGCACATTACATATCATCTGTAAACAAAAAAAGTACCTACCTCCTTTGATAAATTAATCCCCTCTACACGTCACTGCCTAGCTCTCTCATAATCAACAATTATATTGGCGCATAATATACACTCTCGAATATTAACTTTACAAAACGGCTGAACTCTCGTCATTTAAACCAAATATGTATGACAATATGACTTTTAAATTCTGTAAATTTTCTTGATTCCAAAGAAAATTCTTCATGATTTTTTATTTTAATTTTTTTTTCTTTTTTTTTCTTCATTCTGCAGGTAGCAAACAAGCATATATACGACCTTTCTTATGAGAAGAGGTCACCGTGTATAGTGCCTACGGTGTATATCTATGCGTGCCCCTAATGCGTTGCATAACCAGTAATCATACTCTTTTGGCCCTCCTTCTACAGTATTGCATGTTTTAGCTGAAAGACCACTGGAGGAAGCTCATTCACCGATATTGACCCTCCGCCGGCATATTAATCGGAAAGAAACTTAAAAGCCAGCTTGCAATGTAGTCGTATAACGTGTCACCTTTGGCCATCATCAAGTAACAATTATTAGCTATAAATGACCCAGTGTAAAAAACGAAAGAGCGTCTATTAAATCAACAGGATGAGTTCTTAGAAGAAAATCCGACAATGGCGGTTGTAAATTTTGAATTTTTTACCAAAAGCTGTGTATTTTTTATTTTAATGTGTAATAAGGGTTGATTATTATTCCTTAAGTGTTCGTAAACGTGCACGAGTGTTGGCAAATGGTTCCAAGTTTATATATAACCATCCATTTTCGTTTTCTCTTCTAGCCTTCAGTAAAATATCCACCATTTTATTGATGGCATTTTGACTTACAAAATAGAACTTTGACATGACATACCCGTACAAATTTTTACTCACTTGTCATTGGCAGAATTATTGCTGAAAATCGATAGAAAGCCATTAAGAAGAAGAAGAAATCAACAGGATTCCAGTGGACTAGACGTCAATTCGACTTGCTGCATATCTTTTAAATACTCTTTCAAGAATCACTCGTGGCCGTGTTTATCTGGCCGTCATTTTATTTGAGTAACACAATTAGTTCCCAGTATCAAAGTTCCCAGTATTACCTCTTCTGCGTGCTACTTTCCAGACATTGATCAACAATCACTTTCCCAGTGGAATCAAAATTTACTTTGTCAAGACTTCAATTCACCAAACTTTAAAAGTAGAGAGGCACTAACTAAATTAAGACTTGAACGTAAAGCACTTCAAAATATCTTGCAAAATTATTTTGGGACCACAAAACCCTAGAGATAAAATATTAGGAAGGAAAGAAAATTATAGAATGGAAATAATCCAGAGACAGGCTTTCCAAATTATTTCTGAAGACTAAATTGAAACTTGGGCTCGTCAACTGTGGTATTAAACGTAGACCTGAGTCAATATAGAATGTTCTTATATTTATCACTGCACAAGCGACTACCATAAGTTCGGTTCCTTACATCAGTAGAGAAGCAGGATTTCATTATTGTTTATTGTATGATAACATTTGTGAGATTGAGACTATATTTATACTTTAATTAATTACTTTTTTATTAATTACTAAAATTACTGGGCTTCAGCTTTAAAACCGCTCAAAGACTTAACTTCAAATACAACGAATAGAGTAATATCATCAATTTGCTACACTTGTTTTACAAAAAAGCTCAACCATTCTATCTTGATCTTGACCTTAAGACTATTCTAAAATAATATACGAATCTTCGAGCCCTGATAAGCTGGGCCGGCTAAAAGCGGGCAGAAACGGTTTCTAGAATGCAATGGACGTTTATTGAAGTTATGACGTCATATCGGCACATTGATCTAGAATGGACCCTTTTTGGGATAGAATTTAATGGGACGAAGGTATCAGAGCTTCGAGATATCGATGGCATCAGTTTGAAATATGGTTTTATACCGTTAACGTCGGGGAAGCAAATACTTTTTTGATATTTTCCATTCGTTGATTAAACTTTCATCCTAACCCAGGAGAAGCATTACCTTTAATGGCCATAGCGATTCCACATCAGGTGACAGCCATGCGGTAGAGCGACATTGACCAATGTTAAAAAATAATTGAAATACTAAAACAGTAACTTATTAAATCCATACTCTAAATTGATAAATAAAAATATTGTCTGTTTTGTGTCGTACCTGATCGAAGGTTTTGTGCCCTTAAACGTCAGTTCAAATTTTTCATATTTTATAGATTACTTAAATTTCTAAAATCAACATCATCATCATCATCACCATCAGCCTGAAGACGTCCACTGCTGAACATAGGCCTCCCCAAAGAGCACCACTTTGAGCGGCTGCTTGCCTCCTGCATCCGTCGGCGCTTCGCGGTTCTGACCAGGTTGTCGGTCCACCTAGTGAGGGGCCGGCTACGCTACGTCTTTCGGTTTGTGGTCGCCACTCGAGAAAATCAACATGGATGCATTTAAACTCGGAAATAATTAGAGATTCCACGGGAAAATCAATAAATTGCGGGTAAAACCACCTCAAGTCTAAAATATAATTTCAGTTGAACTACAGAATAGAGACGTCAGGCCATTTTTCAAAGTCTAAAACATGGTTTGACTATAGACAGTGGCATAACTTTTTTCACACTACGCGTCGCAACTATTTATTATCATCAACGTGGCCTTTCCCATCTGAAACGCTCAATTTCCCTCACGTTCTCTGAGTAAACCTGAAACATTGTATTATTTATTCATTGCAATAACCGAGCGGTATCTCAAAGGGCTTCTGAAGCCTTTACAGGGAACGATGTAATGGGAAATGAGAAGTATGTGTTATTCTGTGGATGTGTTATATATCTTTAATGTTAATCATCAAGGATAGTTACTGAGAATGGATTAATACATCTTTCTTTTTTACGCATGACAGGGTAACGCTCATGACGGTGCTGTAGCGCTCATCATAACGAAGCTGTAGAGCTCACGACAAAGTTGTAGCACTCATAAAAAAGCTGCAGCACTCATAACATCAGAAAATATGTATGCCAAGCAGTAGTGTGCAACTACTGTGTTCCTGTTTGAAGGGCATTGTAGCTAGTGAAATTACTGGGTAAATGAGACTTTATGATCTGATCACACAGTCTAGTAATCTTATTAGTATACTGTGTGAAGTCTCAGGATGGCGTGCGCGGTGCAGTGTCACGCAAAACTATATTAATTTAGAGTTCCGAGTGATACTGCAATCTGTTATGGGCAGCCGTGACGCTTAACATCAGGCGAACGACTAGCTCATCACGTCATTCATTTACACAACAAAAGATGTTAGTCTTTAAGGTATTTATAATAAGGGCCTATGTTTATTTTATAAGTTTGTTGCCTGAAATAAATGGTTTATTATTATTATTATAACGAAGCTGCAGCACTCATAAAGAAGCTTTAATCCATTAGTTCAGCCGCAAGCAACGTTCCCTGCGGTCACTAATTGGATGGATGACTGCTATAAGTAGTGTTACAACTTATAAGTTAAGTTATAACTTATAACTGATAACTTACAACTAGGCGCTAATACCGTGCTTGGAAGGCATGTTAAGCCATCGGAAACAGTGATTATGCAACTTTTTTTAAATGTAAATGAATGACGTGATGAGCTAGTCGTTCGCCTGATGTTAAGCGTCACGGCTGCCCATAACATATTGCAGTATCACTCGGAACTCTAAATTTATAGTTTTGCGTGACACTGCACTGCACACGTCACCTTGAGACTTCACACAGTATAGTAATAAGATTACTAGACTGTATGATCAGATCATAAAGTCTCATTTGCCCCGTAATTTCACTAGCTATAATGCGCTTCAAACCGGAACACAGTAGTGCTTGCACACTACTGCTTGGCGGCAGAATAACTGGCAAGGCGGTGGTACCTACCTAGACGGACTTTGCAGAAAAGTCCTACCACCTAGTGAAAAACTAAAGACATTTTGGATCCACATACGTTTTACAACTCAGACTATATTTATTATGACCCTAATCTACCCGTCCTAGACGGGGCATAGGACTAGCACCAGCTTTATTAAGGCTACCGTGTCAAGTGATTTCATTTCCAAATTTTTCGACAACATCGAGCTGCGATCAATCCTTACACCTCGTAATACCTGTCATAATTCTACAACTTATCATCATTAAACACGCATAATTCGATTACACGCAGCTGGGACAGCGGCCGCGTCTCAAATATTTATCCCGGCGCGGTCCAGACAAGACAAGACGGAGACTATCTGCTCCATGCATAGTGCATACATCTGCGGTATCGTATGCATCGTACTACGCCTGCTTCCGTGTTCTATTCCTGGTCACACATTGGCACCCGCTTTACGTCTGCCCGGTAATATATTGTGGACACGAATTAATTGTTGAATATCGCGATGAGGGACTATTAAATTTTGTTATTTATTGTAGAGGCATGGATGAAGAATTTTGCTTCCAGACATGTGTGGATGCTTAGCCGGTCAGTTTGATGTGCAATGTGTATACAACTTTATTGCTGTAGTGTTTTTAAAAATGTTTTAGTGTTTTAATAAACCGGGTCATTTATTGTGGGCACGAATTATGGAAAGGGGATAACGGAATGATCTACCGACATGGACAAAGGGCCATGGTCATTGTTCTGGTAACATCAGAGCAGACTCTCTGGCTAGGGAAGGACCCAATAAGCAAATCGGCAAAGATGTGATGGAGCTCTGTAATCCGACTGCGATGGAAGTTAGGAATCTACTTGGGCGTTATTCGGAAAAAGAACAACGGAAGCTTTGGGCCAAAAGAACGGATTGCAGACATGCAAAAATGACGTTTCCGTCCCTAAACAAGAATGTAACAAATAACCTACTAAAGTTAGCTAGGCAGGACCTCCGCTGGCTCCGAGGATGGTAAGTATCTTGACGGGGCACTGCGACCTGAACTACCATCTGCACAAAATCGGAGACACGGACAGTCCTCTGTGTCGTGGTTGCATGCAAGAGCAAGAAACCGTGGAGCACGTGCTGCTATACTGCGAAGCCACGGAAGATGCAAGAATTAAAACGGGTCTACGAGCTGAGATGTCGGAACCCGCCAATCACAAGAATCGCTCATCATCATCGGCATGCTTGGGCTCATCCGTATTGACTGCTTTGTCATTATCACCACCATCATCATCACTGGAACAGTTATGTCAGCGACCCAAGGCTGTGCTCCGATATTTCAAGGAGTTATGTTGGCTAGGGTAACTGAGCTGGCAGGGGGAAATGCACAATACACCCCAAGCGGGACGTCAGTGCAGGCCTTTATCGCCCCCACTCGGAATAAGAATAAGATCTACCGAAGTGCATGCGCACACTCTCCAAAATGTAACCGATAGAAGACCAACAGACCGGCAACCTTGCGTCTGTGTTCAAGACTTTGAATTCTCCCTTTAACTAGTCTTTCATCGTTGATAAGCTTCTTGGCACGCCGCTCAATTGTGTCCAAAACCGAAAGATGTTACCGGGCGGAGCCATCCCACAGGTGGCTACAGTACTCCATGCGAGCCTTGACCTGAGCTTGAGATCACTTAAAATTTAATGTACCATGCGCCTTTACTTTCGTTTGCCATTGGTAGCATTATACAATACACCACTCTTATTGCGGACGAGTCATTCGGCCAATTTTATAACATCGATAGGCCGATGCTTCGCAACACAACAAAGGCTAATATAATTAGATCTTGGCACAGAACACCGGTCCGATTGAATTTATTATCGAACTGGCAGCCGAATATCTCAAGCATCTTACACATTATTGTGAGTGCATACGATGTTGATGGAACAGAGTGGGACAAGAGACGTAAATGCAGCTCATTTTGCGGGACAAGTGCCAATCGTTCACACGTTTAATCCACTCTTTGTAATCCATGATGGTTAACTGCATTTTCCTTCGGAAAAAATAGCATGACAATACCGTTGGTGTATTTCGGGTAACAATAATTAGAGAGAAAATATGCCAGTGGATTTCGTACTGTGTAAATTAGTTCGGCTAAAGTGATTTGAATAGAATTTGTACTGTGTTAAACATTTATAATTGGTTTGGTATTGAAATACATGACTGGGTTTACGAGCTTTTTAGTATTGTCACATACCTAATAAGCGCCGCCACAGCGCTGTATTATCATTCATAGGATTTAGTGGTTCAAAGTTCCATTATGATATATGGATTACATTTAATTGGTACTGAATATTATCAACTCAGCTGCACAACATTATTCGTTTATCAGCGATTGTAGCGTCATATTTTTTTTAACGTAAGCCCCGTCCGCGCGCTTGCCGCGTTGGGAAAAGGGAATCATGAAAGATAATCGTAAATGGCTTAAAAATGACTCGCTCCGCTTCAATTCTCGCCACTTCAAAAACAGAGGCGAAAGAAGCCGCTTGTCATTTGCTTTACAGTAATTAATAATCTCAGTTATGATTACTAGGGTTTTACGCGCACTTTTCTTGTCATTGCGCAAACGCAACAACCGCAACGCGAGTGACACCGACGGATTATGTTGAACTATTTAGTGCTACTTAGAACCCGTGGTATACGACACATGGCAGAAAACACATTCAACATAGGTGAGCTGATTTATTGCGTACACGACTTGTATTGAAATTATCGGGGCGAATGCTAGTGAAGTTTATTTATGCTTGGAAGGCAAACAAACCGTACGAAGAACCAAATAAAATTATTTGCGTTTATGTAGATTTTTGTTTGACAGATTATAAGCTAGGCTTGCACGCGCACAGGCATACTTTGGAAGTGTTCTATCAAAATACTTCTTGGGACGTCGTTGAGTAGTCAATAGTAATTTTATGACCAAAAAGATTAAAATTCTCAACAGTGTCTCAAAGTGGGTATACTTTGTGAAGATTTTAGGATTAAGCGGAAAAATCAGCCATATTCTAGTATTTATAAAGTCTACTACGATTTGGAATTCCTGAAATAGACTCTAATAAATAATGTATCGAGCCCAACAAACGGTAGAAACAAGTCCTTTCGGAGTTTCTTAGAAATGTAGTCGAGCCGTCACCATCTGTTAACCGACACGAGTGGCGGTTCATTCACGCCTGAAAACAGTAACAAAACTCGCTCTGAAATAGGGAAAACTTTGATATTACGAGGTACTCTAAAAATAAGATATCCATAGAGATGTGAGATGTCCATTTAGGCTACGGTAAGCGCTTCCCATCAAGCAAGTTTGCAAACATTAACATACCTACCCTAATAGGGTAGTGTCCTGCAGTTAAAAATTAACACGTAAATATTATTTTCAAAAAGTAGGTTAAAAAGAATGCAATAATTGGAAAAATAAGTGAAATCGGTAAATAAATCAAGGATTAATAAGCTTTTAAAGTTTCTGGAGGCATCGCCTGTCCCTTTCTCGCAAAACAGGAGATTCCCCACAGTTACTATGAAAACGGGATACCGTCTGTACTAATAATTTCATTATTCATAATTTCATTTCACATACCTCATTTTTAATAATGATCAAATTCATAATGGTGGTTATTCATAAATATTTTTTTTTCATAATAGATAATTTTTATATTGATCTTTTCTTATATAATTTATTAAAATAATGGTTACATTTACAAAATTTTATGTTATAATGTTAATGCTAAGATTTTTTTTACATATTTTTTTTTATTATAAGTTTCATTTCTTATAAATTTCATAATAACCATCCTTCATAATTTTATTGTTTAGAAGGTTTTTTACGTATTTATTAGGTGGCAAAATAATTAAGTTTAATCATGACATACCTATGCATGTATACCCTAAAGATACTAGGATACTACTCTAGGGCAAAGTCATAAATAGGTGCGACGACGAGCGAAGCGAGGAGGAGCGTTAGGTGAACTGTGACCACACGATGCACGAGCCGAGCGAGCGAAGCGAAGCGTAGCGAGCGTGCCGCGGCAGCGGCCGGCGAAGTGCCAGAAGTCACTTGTACTCATATAAAACATGACGTATTGTAAAGTGTTTCAGTTTCATTTGTTTACATTATTATTGATTTTTTGTTTTATGATTTAAGTTAGTTATGGTAAAAGAACATTATAAATTTGTACTGTTATGTTACAAACGCCTTATAGGTTTCATTTTTATAAATTTCGATTATTATTAATTTTGATTTATAATAAAGAAAATTAGATGTAGTAAAAGTATGTTAAATCACATTATGTGAAATGATGTTTATAAGTAACATTTTTATTTGTAACAAAATTACGATAAACGATTTTATAAGTTTCGACAGTGAACCTATGAAAACGTATGTTGTGAAGTCACATGCCAAAGATGTAAAGCTACCACAGCTCAGTAATGAGGTACTATGAAGGAGTAAGAGTCACGTCACTGCATGTTTGAGCTGTCTATTTCTATTCTTGTATTTTAAAATGCTTGTTGTAGCTTTGTTATTTTTGAGATATTTAATTTTTGTTTTTCGTCTATTTATTTTTTGAGAATAATTTTATGCAATAAATAAATCTATTCTCTATGAAATAAAAAGGAAACCGCGCGAAATGAATGTGGGATTGGCGCAATTTGAACTGTCAAAAATCATAATGTTCCACTGAGACGCGTTCCGAAACATCAACACGTCAAAAGTTACCACTTATGTCAATATTTATTCAAAATATGTAAACTGAAGGTATTTTTAATGCTGTGACATCATTTGAACAAGACACGATAATGACGTGGTTTCGTATCTTGCGGAATCTATGCTTTCATAGAGTATTAGGTCCCAGAGCTAGGATTCGGGTCTTCTCTCACAGGTAGAGTGTAGGCAATAATCCACCACGGTGGAAAACCCGCGTGTTGGTGGATGACACATGATATGACATGATATTTTATTGATAATTATAAAAAATTACAAGTCATTCAGTATTCCATATTAAATTAAACATCATCATCATCATCATTAACAGCCTGAAGACGTCCACTGCTGAACATAGGCCTCCCCCAGAGCACGCCACCTTGAGCGGCTGCTCGCCTCCTGCATCCATCGGCTCCCCGCGGCTTTCACCAGGTCGTCGGCCCACCGAGTGGGGGGCCGGCCCACGCTGCGTCTTCCGGTTCGTGGTCGCCACTCGAGAACCTTTCTTCCCCATCGGTTGTCAGTTCTACGAGCGATGTGGCCTGCCCATTGCCACTTCAACTTACTAACTCTAAGAGCTATATCGGTCACTTTAGTTCTCCTGCGGATCTCCTCGTTCCGGAGCTTATCTCGCAGGGAAACACCGAGCATAGCTCGCTCCATAGCTCGCTGCGCGACTTTGAGCTTACTAATGAGGCCAACAGTAAGAGACCATGTCTCAGTTCCATAAGTCATCACTGGCAACACACACTGATTGAAAACTTTCGTTTTCAGGCTCTGCGGTATTTTGGACGAAAAGATAGGACGAAGCTTCCCGAACGCTGCCCAGCCGAGTTGAATTCTTCGCGCCACCTCTTTGTCGAAGTTGGACCTACCTAATTGGACAATCTGTCCTAGGTAGACATACTTGTCGACAACTTCGAGAGTATCGTTCCCAACAATTACCGGTATAGGTGGAACATGAGCATTAGACATGATCTTTGTCTTGTCCATATTCATCTTAAGACCAACCTGCTGGGAGACTCTACTGAGGTCGTTGAGCATGGTGCTAAGGTCCTCGAGCGATTCCGCCATTATGACTATATCATCGGCAAAACGAAGGTTAGTGATGTACTCGCCATTTATGTTGATGCCAGATCTTTTCCACTCCAAGAGCTTGAAAACATCCTCCAATGCGTTTGTGAACAGTTTCGGAGAAATAACGTCTCCCTGTCTCACGCCTCTTTGCAATGGAATTTGTTCCGTACTCTGGTCCTGTAGTCGGACTGACATAGTGGCCTTACTGTACAAACACTTCAAAACTTCGATATACCTATAGTCAATTTGGCATCGCTGCAAGGACTGCAGCACCGCCCAAGTCTCGATTGAATCGAAGGCTTTCTCATAGTCCACAAACGCTAGGCATAACGGCCGATTATACTCTTCGGTCTTCTGTATAATCTGGCGCAGCGTATGGATGTGGTCTATGGTGCTAAAGCCTTTTCGGAAACCGGCTTGTTCGAGAGGCTGGAATTCATCAAACCTGCGAGGAGACGATTCGTAATGACTCTCGAAAACAGCTTATACACATGACTCAAGAGCGAGATGGGCCTATAGTTCTTCAATAAGGTGTTATCGCCTTTTTTGAAGAAGAGCACCACCACGCTCTTGTGCCATGCCTCTGGCGTTGTACCTTCAAGGATGACAGAATTAAATAACTTCTGGAGGACTAAAAGTACCGGTCTACCACCCGCTCTCAGAAGTTCAGTCGTAATTCCATCTTCACCTGGTGCCTTGTTGTTTTTAAGCTGTTTGAGGGCCATTCTAATCTCGTACAGGCTGACGTCCGGGATATCTTCGGTATAGTGTCGGACTAACTTGGCTCTGATGTCCTGAGCTGTGTTAGTAGCGGGCTTACGTGTCGAGGTGTATAACTGTCCATAGAAGTTCTCGATCTCTCTCAGAATCTCAGGCTTGGATGAAATGATGCTACCATTTTCGGTCTTCAGTTTTGTCATTTGGTGTTGCCCAATAGACGAATCCTTTGCGAACACTTTAGAGCCTTGGTTCCGCTCAATTGCGGCCTCAATACGTGAAGTACTAAGAGCACGCAAGTCGTGTCGCAAGGAACTCCAGATTCGTCTATTGAGTTCACCGTAGGCTGACATATCAACTGAAGACTGCAGCTTCATTTCGCTCCGGTCGGCCATTAGCTCAAGAGTTTTTTCTGAGAGCTTTTGAGTCTTCTTTCGGCGTTGGGTCTTAAAGAATTTCGATCCAACAGCTTGGACAGTTTCCACCAACCCGTCGTTTAGCTCGTCCACTGTGTTACAGTCGGCTAGGCACTGGAAGCGATTTTGGAGTTCCAGCTGAAAGCCTTCGGGGTTTTGGATTTGGACAGGATTTGGACGGAGCGTAGACTTCACCAGACGTGACCTTTCGAGCTTAACATTGATATTCAATGTGCCTCTAACAATACGGTGATCGCTACCGGTTTTCACCTTGCTGATCACAGAGACATCATCGAATATGTGCTTCTTGGTCGTCATGATGAAGTCTATCTCATTTTTAGTGGAACCGTCGGGACTTATCCACGTCCACTTCCTGGATGGCCGCTTCTCGTAGAAGGAGTTCATCATAAAGAGTTCCTCCTTCTCCATGAAGTCAGCCAGCCTCTGTCCTCGAGGGTTCCGCTGCCCGTATCCAAATGGCCCCACTCTCAGCTCATCGCTATTCCTTGTGCCCAACTTCGCATTGAAGTCTCCCATCACAACGGTGAAGTATGTTTCGGAAGTATGCATGGCTTCGGATATGTCCTCATACATAGCTTCTACTTCATCGTCTGAGTGTGCCGACGTCGGCGCGTATACCTGTATAACCTTCAACGAATACCGTTTGGTTATTCGGAGTACCAGGTACGCTACCCTGGCCGACACACTGTCGACTTTGACCACGTTGTTGACGAGAGACTTGCGGACGAGAAACCCGACACCTCCTTGGGAGAGTTGGTCTCCCTCCCGGTAGAAGAATAAGTTACCGGAATTTAGGATTATCGTGTCCTGTCCCTGTCTTCGGACTTCAGACAATCCCATTACATCCCAGCGTAACTTACCCATCTCCGCCTCTAGCTCGACCATCCTTTCGTCAGCCTTCAGTGTGCGCACGTTATGTGTTGCCAGGGCCAGGGGTCGTCGTTGGGGTTGGTAGCCGGGCGTCTGCCGGGGATTCTTCGCACCCCTTGCCCTGCCGTTACCGTGGCCGCTACCGTAGCTACGGGATAGCAGAGCTGCCGGGGACTGGGGGCCGTTTTTATTTGTGCTTGTCATTAGGGGGGGGGGGGGGGGGTTTTCCAAAAAAACCACGCTTGGCAGGCGGCTTGGTGATCGCAGTAGGTGAAGATTGATTGCCACCAAGACCGAGGGGAACGCTGCGACCCATTCCCTGGATATTCCCTTAGCCGCCTTCTACGGCACCCACGGGAAGAGATGGGGTGGTCCTATTCGTAACCGGGACCACACGGCAAATTAAACATAAAAAAAAGAAATAAGTAATAAATCAATAACAAAATTAATTATTGTAAATAAATACTTAGTATAAATATAAAAATAAATTAATTATACCAGTTTCGGAATGAATTCCTCGACGCTATATGGCGCCATATCTATAAAAAAGCTCTTTAATTTATTTTTGAAAATATGAACATTTTTAACACTGCGTATGGAGTCGGTAAGAGCGTTAAAAATTTTGACACCAGCTACCCTAGTACATTTCTCAGACTTGGCAAGTCTATGTCTCGGCAGTATAAGGTCACGAGCGCCTCTCGTACCTAAGTTGTGGACATCATGTTCTCAATTGTGTGATTCTTGAACATACCGGTTTCCTCACGATGTTTTTCTTCACCGATGTAAGAACGAATGTATATTCCGTATATAAAAAAGCACATTGGTGCAAGACCGAGCGGGATTTGAACCTGGGTACGTCGGTTTGAAAGCCGCACTTGCTACCGCTGCGCCACACTCGCTCTAAATAAATTAAGAGCACATATTTATAAAGCACAAACACTAAAGCTTTTCGCGGGGAGAAAATCGAAAATGATAAGATAATTTATTTGCCAAAAAACAGTAGTTATTTTTATATATTAAACTTATCCCATTTCCCAACTTATGCACTGTTAAACAGTACAGCTTACCTAAAGCCGGCCATTCACGGCACGACCGCATATTAATATCCTCAATAGCGTCCGCTTTGTGCCAAAAGGTCAGATTTATAGCTCTTGTTGTTCGAGTGGCGTGTACCGAGACTACGAGACTTGTATGAGGACGGGGTATAAAAATGAGGGTACTTTTATAAGCAGTTTTACTCGTACGTAAACGTCGCAATTGTCGTGATTGAACCCTTTCGCATAGGACGCTTTGTCTGTACGTGTGTAGCAGACCTTCAATAATTACCCAGGTACTTGGCTGTAATCACCCACTCTGTAATTACAGTCAGGATAAGTGTATGTAGGTTTACAATGGTTAAATCTTTCAGTGAGTTGAACTCCACGAACTTTTCTAAATCACGTCTGAAACTGGAGATTGATAAAATACCTCCTTTGCCAGGTTTCAAAGCCTAAGCAATGACACCGCTTGATAGGATAGAAATATCAACAGCCTGAAGACGTCCACTGCTGAACATAGGCCTCCCCCAGAAAGCGCTTTTTGATCAGCTGATCGCCTCTTACATCCATCGGCTCCCGGTTTTTACCAGATCGTCGATCCACCCAGTGGGGGCCGGTTTATGCTGCGTCTTCCGGTTCGTAGTCGCCACTCGAGAACCTTTCTTCCCCATCGGTTGTCAGTTCTACGAGCGATGTGGCCTGCCCATTGCCATTTCAACTTGCTAATTCTAAAAGCTATAGGCCACTTTAGTTCTCCTGCGGATCTCCTCATTACGGAAATAGCTTCATAAGCAGATAACGTTTTACTTCAAACAAATAATAACTATTATAACTTACTGACACATTCTTCGGCTTCATTTTAATTTAATCAATACTTACGTAGTACGTTAGTCTGTAATATCAAATGACAATCTGCGGTAAAGTACTCACTAGTGAGTTGAAACCCTCAAAACACCTGACTTCTATTACCTGCAACAAAAGTTACCTATAAGTTTTTTAATCATGTTAAGCGTACAACACTTGTACACTTTTTAATTATTAGTCATCTATTTTTATGCAAATTATAGCATTCGATTGGTTACTGCACACACGATTTTTTAACCCACTCAGCGCGAGGAGGGTTCACCTTTTCCGCATTCGCGGGCCCAAGGACCCACTTCAAGGGTCCATGTTAAAAATATGGTTTTTATCGTAAATAAACTGTAATAAGATTTTTTTTTCGGAACTTTTGGCAAAGTAGGTATCATCTTTATAATAACACATATTTACGACGTATTTGCACGTAAAAGCGTATTTATATTACGATTGCATACTATATTCCGCGAACCCTTCTCGTAGGCTCACTCTAGCGCATTTGAAATGCCGAGGCCCCCGCGCGCTCGGGTCTGTATGGCGGCATGGGGTATGAGATCTATGAACGGGGGGAGGACGCGAATGCGTTAAAATGAGAAGTAATCGTGACCAGCTCGTTCATCATCATGATACCATTCACCTCTCATAGCGCAATTCAAATTAAGACTTAAGGTGGCTAATAGCTACAGTATAAATTGACTTCCAGAGGACCGTCCTGGTATTTGAAAATGTTATTGCCGTCCCTCTGCTCTCCACACGTATGATAGAGACAATAGAGCCCCATGAGTGAACTTGCCAACATTTTAGCGTTTCGGGCGCCAGCCTCTGAAACTTAAAAAAAACTTTTGATTTTGTTGTCAATCGTTTGGATAGATTATAATCTACTTAAAAAAGGAAGACTTACGAGCGTAGTTTTTTACTGGGTAGAAAAAAAAAACATCAAAATCGGATAACATTTAGAGGTGGAAAAGCGTTGGCACTTTTTGTATGGACAAGAGCGGGGTATGCGCTTCTCTTA
The DNA here is from genome assembly GCA_910589525.2 of Ennomos quercinarius. Classification (NCBI taxonomy): domain Eukaryota; kingdom Metazoa; phylum Arthropoda; class Insecta; order Lepidoptera; family Geometridae; genus Ennomos; species Ennomos quercinarius. The sequence continues at coordinate 3,548,335 of OU342491.1, forward strand.
ATGCCTGTCTGCACTAAAGTTTGACAGGTCTTAAGCTCGCACTGATCTCTCTAGGACGTACCCAAATACTATGAAGTAGGTACGCCACAGAGGGATAAGTGCGAACTTAGGAGCTGTCAAACTTTAGTGCAGACGGGCATAAGTCTTCAATTGAATCGCGCTAAAAGCTGTGATGGTAAGACCCCAGCTTATATTTAATCCACTGCTAGTAATTGGCTTCTCCCAAAGTTCTGTCTTCGGCTTTGCTTATCCAATCTCTACCAGCTACTTGGCAGAGAGATATAATCTTATCAGTTTTTTTTAAATCAGAATAGGCACAACTCTTATTATTTTTGACCATGCTGTGATCCCAGTTTACGAATAGGACCACTCCATCTTTTCCCGTGGGTGCCGTAAAAGACGGCTAAGGGAATATCTAGAAAATGAGCGGCAGCATTTTCTCGGTGTCATTAAATATTCTGGTATCGCCAAGCCACCTGCTAAGCGTGGTGATTACGGCAAATCCGTAATATGATAAGCGTCTAAAGTGGCGTTTTATGGGGGAAGCCTGTATTCAGCAGGGGACGACTTCATGCTGATTATGTGTGTCATGTGTATTTATTTTTCCAATTTATTATACCTCTGAGGGTTTACAAGGTATAAAATGTAGGCATTTAAAAAGATTTGCTTCAAGATTAATTAAAATTTAAAATCTTTTGAATTGTCGTTTACGTCATCGCTACGCCCATCGACGTAACCTTACTAATATTATGCTTTTTGACGTAACCACGATCTTCAAGGAATACCAACACTTAAACGTACAAATTTGAATTCTAACCACCTGAAAATAGGAGCCATGATGGAATAATATAGAGTTGATAACACCCCCCTACTGAAAATTAATTACGTCTAATGAAACATGCGCTCTAGAGATGGGACATCAACTCGGTGTTAATTACTCTGTATACTTGTATATTGATAGTTCACGTTACTGTTTTGGTAAAGACGAGAATTCTGAAGGGTACGAGATGGTTTGTTTGATTTAGAACCTTGTTGCTAAGATAATATAGTGTTATTTTAATTAAATTTGATTCTAAATTGACCGTGCATATTGTAGTGAAATTTGATTATGCATCCTGTGCATTTACTATTTGAAGTGAAGGTGAGATTGAGATGATTCCTTGCAATTTGTAAGACCAGGCGAACAATACAAAATGCGTCGTTCACAATGCTCAATCTTCTGGCAGGATTCGAACTTAGACACACAGGTCGCAAGTCAACGTCCCAACCAACTGCGCTATATTCACTTCAAAGATCGCGGTCAAAAACTGCATTGACCTTTAAGTTCACGAGTTTTTAAGCAATATATTTGCTTAAAAACTCGTGAAATAGGGGCTCATGAAGAACTGCCTCCGCTACCATGAAAAGCTTTTGTGCGAGTAACCCATTTATTTCAAAAAGTAGCAAAGTCGCACAGGTGCCTCACTTTCAGTGTGCCAGTTACCTACGCCAATATGGGCGTACCTACCATTGACAAACTCTTACCTGCAAGAGTAGTATGAGCTGTAGAAAAAATGTATACTTATAATAAAACTGTAACAGGGTAAATTCTGTACATTAAAGATATTTTGAAAATTTTTGTTGGAGGGCTCTCTATAATCGAGTCTAAAGCCAAAACTATTTTTTTCTTTTCATTTTTGGCTGTCTGTCTGTCTGTCTGTATCTTGGCTGAACATCACGCCGAAACTACTGGATGGATTCAAATGTAACTTCGCATGATTTGAGTTCGTATTACGAGGTAGGCTATAGGATACTTTTAATCCCGAAATTCAGCACGGTTCCCACGGGAGAGGGGATGAAAGTAAAAATATATACTTATTTGTAATTCATTAACGCGATTTCATTCATTCTTTTTTGTTGAAAAGGGGGTATTTTAAATATTGTCCCGTAAATATTTCAAGTTCGTCGGTTTTGTGGTTCAGAAATTACAGACATTCAACCTTCAGTATTAGGTCCAAAGCCACTCCTATCCTGTACTATGGGAAAGAGAGAAGGGAGGGGGGAAAAGATAAGGGAAAAGGATGAATGGATGATGGTGAAAGCGCCTACTTTCACCGTGACTGAGATAAGGCGTAAAACTAATTAACCCGTGCAAAGCCGGCGCGAGTCAGCTAGTTAATAACATTCCTCAAAAAATAAACAGTCGTGAAAACAAAAAATTAAATATCACAAAAAATGACAAAGTTACAATCATTTTAAAATACAGGAATAGAAAGAGACAGTTCAAACATACAGTGACATCACTCTTACTCCTTCATAGTACCTCATAGTAATGAGGTACTATGCTGTGGTAGCTTTGCATAGTCTCTTTGGCATGTGACTTCACAACGCGCGTTTTCATAGTAACCGTGGCGAATCTGTTGTTTTGCGAGAAAGAGACAGGCGATGCCCCATCCAGAAACTTTAAAAGCTTATTACTCCGTGATTTATTTACTGATTTTACTATTTTTTTCAATGATCGCATTCATTTTTAACCTACTTTATGAAAATAATATTTACTTGTTCATTTTCAATGGCAGGACACTAGCCTATTATCTCTTCTCTCGAAAAAGCATTTGACCAATGACAACGCAACAAAAGGTATATGACGTGATCCGCGTGATCAATCATTGGTCAAACGCTTTCTCGAGAGAAGAGATGAGATATACATGTCGATCTACAGCTCATAGTACCTGTACTGAAGAACAACCTATTCTGCGCCACGATTTGTGTGCATTGACGCGGTAATATTTTCGTTATTACGAAATGATTTCGAATAGACATCGACGGTGGAAAGTCAATTTCATTTTATCTGATACAAAAAATCTGATGAATTCGGACAAGCCCTAGATTATTTTTGGCTTAAACAATGAATAAAACGTAAGCGTTTCGCGGCTAGTGTTAATATTTTTGGTAGGCAGAAGATTTACCTACCTAGGGGGCCAATTTTGATCGCTAAAACGAGATAATAAGAAATTTTAGTCAAATATTATTTTTTTCAGTATTGTTCAACAATGAAGACACTTTGGTCCATCGAATAACGCTCCATTATTACTAACCATGAACAGTCAGGCGTAAAATTGTTTTTTTTTTTAAAGTTGCCAGCACTCTACCGCACAAATGGCGGCAAATCAAAATATTGCATTTTTGGGATACCCTTTACTACCATAATCACAAAGCGATTGTAAACCGCAATGCAAGAAGGGATCGTTATACAAACAAGACGCTTCGCTTCGCTTCGTTTATTTGTCATGCGTGTGGTTCGCCACGGAAACATGTCAACACATGGCTTTCGCATTTCTGGTAAATACAATTCACCCTCAATAAACATCCAAATCACAATGATTAACTGATGAATGATAGAATGAAAAGGTGACATTACACCGTGATTCTGACTGATGATATCAGTCGTCATCAGGCAGAAGAACCCCAAAAGTTAAAAACTTATGACCGATGGAACAGTAGACCGCCATCATGGCTGATGGCACAATGGATCGCTATCATGACTGATGCAGGAATAGTAGATTTCCGTCATGACTGATGGGACAACAGAACGCCATCATAACTGCTGGGACAATAGATCGCCATCATGACTGATGAGTCAATAGATCGCCACCATAACTGAGGGTACAATAGATTGCCATCATGACTGATGGGACAATAGATCGCCATTATGACTGATGGGACAATGGATCGCCATCATGACTGATGGGACAGTACATCGCCATCAGCCATGGTTTAAAAATTGAGCTTCCGACGCTTGCTACCCACTAAAACCGTTTCGCAGTCAATTTCTACGTAAAGTAGATTAGGCATCTGGATTTATAAGATAGGAAAATTATGTGCTAAAAGCTGTTACCGCGTTTAATAAAATGGTAAGGTTTGCGAAGAGATTGCTTTTCGATTTACTCTGGTGATTCGCTTAATGCGCATGCGAATGTCATGGAAAAGAAAACAGCATTTTAATCACAGATTAGAAAAAAAAACAATTATAATCTCAATATTTAAATTTTAAGGTGGAACGTTTCACTAGCGCGGCAAATTCAAATTTTCTTGCGTTCTTTTGCCAATAATCGCTTAATTCCTAAACGTGAATACATTAAAACTGATTTAACGTAAAGAAATAGAATGTATCAACAAATTACGATTAAAAGTACCTCCTAGATACCATTGGTTTAGCGATGAATGGCAAGAAACAAATTTCGTCGGAGTTGTTCAGTCTATTGCTATTTGTCGCTAAACCGTTGATATGTAGGTGATAATTTTAATTGTAACTGATTGAGACATTCTATTTATTTGCGCAAAATTAGTTTCCATGTAATCACGTTGAGTAATTAAGCTATTATTGGCAAAAGAAAGCAAGAAAATTTGAATTTGCCGCGCTGGTGAAACGTTCCACTTCAACATACTAAATATATGCCTACTATGAAAGTTCTAGTATAATGGATCGTGGATCTCTGAAAGCTTTGACTATCCAAGTCATAAACAGCGCTTACACAAAAGTTTCGTAATGAACAACATTTAAAAAATATTATTAAACATACATCAAAATGAAACCTGACGCCCGAAAATCCAATTTTACCACCGAAATATTATGTACGATACATAATAATGCTGTGTACAGTAATAACAGTATCTCACTTGCAGGCACAATTACAGTTATACTGTGTGCGTGAAGTGAGATTTGTTGCCATGTTTAATAGACTGTATCTATAGTACTTATACCGTTTATACTGTTAAGTTGACTGTGGTTATGGAAAACGGCAAGCAATTTTGTGCCTTAGTGAAGCACCACTGAGCCTCCGTAGTATCGAATTTTACGCGTATTAGGTATAGCTCTTATAGCTTAGTTTAACTAAGCGTTTTGCAATTACCTACGTGGCAACTTAACTTATAGTATCAAAATTGATTTGTTGTTAAATAAATAAAATAAAAGTTATTTATTTCAGGCAATAAACCCCAAAAAATACATAAAACACGATACAAATTAAGCGAAAACTAAAAAGAATTAACGAGTAATTAAAGCGTGGGTTTGCAAATAATAAGGTTTATTCCTCTTATACCCACTAACTAGGTCTTCCCCACTCAAGAGGGGAAGACCACATTTTTTGACAAAAAATTTCACAAATTTTTGATTTTGTTTGGGAATAACGGTAAAAATCAAAAATAACTGGCCTAAATTCCCACCACGGATTAAATTATATTGCGGTAAAGAAAAGCGAAAAAGTAATACGTATTCAATTTTTCCCCATTTAAGCCAAGCAGTGTTTACATGTCGTACGCAGTTGGGATACTGTTTATGTTTATACTGCGCCTTAACACAGTTTTAATTGAATAAATTCCCCCAGACAAAGTGAAACGAAACAATTCGTATAACAGATGATGGATATCTGAATTATAATGTGGCCAGTTATTAAATTTTACGTACAATCGCAGCTAGAGGGGAAAAAAGAATACTTACTACAGAGAATACTTACAGTCTACATAAATATTTACCATTATGATAAATGAGATTATTTCAACGCTTATTTATGGCTGTCTGTGGCAATGTAGTTTCAAACGAACCAATTTCATTTGGTGTTTTTAAATAAGAAAGAAGATCTTCATCACCATCAGGAAACATAATTTTATTTCTAAAGTTATTTCAATAGTCATACTGAATGTTCTTATCCTAAGGTTAAAGAGTTTTTACTACGAGATAAATAGCCGATAACATTTTATCCTATAATTAAAATATCGGTCAATAAAATTATTTAAAACTGGTTAACTACAACGCTTGGTGATTCTTCACATCCTTACGTCGTTAGTGTACCCCAAGTCCGCACTAAGCGTTTTGCTGACTCATTCATAGTCCGAACGGCCAATGAATGGAATGCTCTTCCAGCAACAGTGTTTCCTCCTGGGTATAGCCTGGGTCTTTTTAAGTCTAGAATGAATGTGCATCTCATGGGCATACGCGTGCTCCACCTTAGACAACTTCGCCACCTACAATTAGGTGAGTTGTTGTCAAATTTATGCCCATTTGAGCAAAAGCAAAAAATAAAACAGATTTTTAGATACTTAATTATGTTAAGATAAGCGATTTGATTTATAACTTTAGCTTTGTGATTGTCTCTGACGTTACGTTTTCTATAGCATAAGGCTGCTTGTCCACCGCCCGCCGATACCGACCCGACAACGGTAACGAGATGGGAGAGAGATATACATTGCTAGTAATGTATGTCTGGCTACTTCGGCGATACGTACATTACTAGCAATGTACTTCGATGACGACATCTCGTTCTCGGGTGACGGCTCGGTCACGGTGCGGTGGACAAGCAGCCTAACGGTGGTTGAAATTTCTCCAATCTAAATTTAATCTAGTCACAAAATTTCACAGCCACAGATGCCGTCTATACTTCATTTAAAAGTGACAGCTGTTCGTGATTAAAGAGATATTGTATCTTTCTACATAAGAGATCCTGAAGTCTATGATTAATGGATTTTGAAGCAATGTCAAGATTTAATACAGTTTGGTTAGGTTTAAAATATCCAAAAGTAATTAGATTAGAAGTTGTGTACTTATGTTATATTGTGTGCTTATAAATATTAGTTTTAGATTTGTTTCATTGCTGTCAATATGGTATACTTTTGTTTTGTATCAGTATTTTAGATTAATCTAGGAGATCCATAGCTGACCTTATATTCCTTATATTACCATGTGTATTACATGTGGCGAAATTTCTCACTGAACAATCTTCATTTGATGTGTTATTATTCTAGTCTACGTGAAATTGGCAAAATTGTAGTTACCTCTCCACAAAGGCCAAGAGTTGAAGTTGAAGTTGAAAATTTTCAAACATATAAATAAAAAAGAACCGCGGAGAGCCGTTGGATCTTAGAGTATAGACTAAAGCATAGAGAGAACTTGATTATATGTCAAGCGTACCACTTTTTTTGACACTTTTTATATGAAGTGAGCACTTTGATGTGAATGAGTCAGACAGATTTGTATAGAAGAAACAGTTGACTCGAGTCGAAAAAATGGTACGGTGCTTATCGCAAGCGTAGCTAATTACTATATGTTTGTTTCTTTCCTTCGCCACTGACGTAGCGACACGTGTGAGCATTACAAATATAATATCGTCTTGATGATCTCTCTATGCTTTAGTCTCTATACTCTAAGCGTTGGATACAAATGGCAAATATGGTCAAAGTAACGCTCTATGGGGAAGGGCGGCCTATGTTCAGCAGTGGATGTCTTCCACCTGCTGATGAAATCAAGCTTCGCTATGAGCACTACGTTTAAATCTCAAAAATAAATGTCTTTCCAGTGACATAACAACTAGTAGTTCTGCAAACGGTAGACCTCGCGGGCACAAACGTTTTTGGTGGTCCTATTATTAATCTGCAATAAAGATTTATTATTATTATTATTATTTTTATTCATTTATTTAAATTCTCGGGTCTAGCCCGGACATTTGAGAGGCATTGGTGGGGCCTAAGCTAACACCAAGAGGCCCTTTTGAGTATAAAATTAACTACAACTATTACAAGGCATGGTATGGCATATTATAAACTATTTTGTTTACAAAGGTTAAAAATAAATCTGGGCTATTGTGGTGAACTTATGATGGATTGATGTTTGGTTTATGGAATGAGAAAACGGCACCTGCCAATTTTGCCTCATGTCAAAATGTTTGAGGCAGGTGATGACTTGCCACCCACTAAATGGGCTCCCTATAGTGGCTACCGCATATTGGTGCCCAGGAAGCAACATTGGTGTGGGTGGCTTAGGGTGTCGAGAGGTGTGCTGCACTTTCACTGAGCGCTACTCGCGGCGTTATGCCCTTTAACACTTCCACCCTGGAGCTTAGGTTTTAGCTCTTGCGACTTCCACCCCCGGACAGCCAGTTAAGGCAAGCCAGGGGTCAGGGGTCTCATTTAGCCCCTTGGAATCAGGGTACGCGGTGTCGCCACTCACCGACGGCTCGCCACAAAGCCGCCCCTGCGTTATTATTATTATTATTATTACACCGCTGGGACTACACGGTATGACGTTATATTTATAGTATGTATTTACAATGTCCCGAACTCAGACCTTACGGCTCTATATCTCGTCAACCTCTTGACTGATTTTACTCATAGGATTTGAAATATTTGTTTAGAATCGGGTAGCTAATGTTCCTGCCAAATATTATTAAAAATAGCCGATAGATGACACAGCATCAAACTTCCCCCTCAAAAATCACCGATGTGGAAAAAATCCCTGAACTGAAAGATTTTTTGAAAAATGCGACCTTTACGCGGGTACATACATCCGGACAGACGAAAGCAAAAAAGTCGAGTTGAAGCAGAAACTTTCGCTCACTTCGTTCGCTCGGTCAATAATTATTCTATTGTCATTCTACTGTCGTTTACTTACTACCAAGTAACTATACCTGCATTAAATTGAAGCAGATGCCTTTATGTATATAAAGGCATCTGCTTTTGCCGCGCTTCTACCGCGCTGCTAACGTTCGTGTGCAGTAAGCGGCCTAACTTGAAAACTCACAGTTACAGAACTGAGCGCAAGCGGGATCGGAATCAGAGTAAATATAGTACAGGTAATAGGTACGTAATATAAAATCCTCATATCAAATTAGGAACACTGTTGATTAACGAATCAGTACAAAATATACTTTAAAACATAGCTTTTAGGTCTTTAATCCAGTAACAATCGTAGTAGCAGTTCTCCACCTTTCTAAAGTTGTAGGTACTTCATCTATAGTTTTAAAATTGTTCCTGTACTGAAACCACCGCCCTTATTGTTGTTCCTTTCGCTGTTTTCTGGGTTGTCTGGAAGAGATCGCTTTAAGCGATAAGACTGCCCATTGTGACACTTAGTATTAAGTTTGTGTGATTATCAATATCGTTCCTGTAATGTGGTGTTTCAATAAAGAGTTTTATCTATCTATCTCATTCTCAAGAACGTGCAACTCTGATGCACACTTTATGTAGAGAGAACCTTACTAGCACAACCGAAAAATAAACATGCTTATCTAAAATACCCTTCGATACTCGCAGGTATTGGATTCGACCTGAACGCGACCCGACACTATTTGGTTATTTTATCGGCGGGAGCCATGAAGTAGACAACCAATAGAGAAGTATTTATTTCCGTAGAACCAGCAGAAGTCGACATCTAAAATCAACTCATCGGTAAATTCTCGTTAGGGGTGGACGAAAATGTACTGTCAAGTGTTTGTGTTTCTACTATAATTCTTATTCTTTCTAATTGGTCAATACCCTGAGAATCGAGAGCTCCAGTCGACATTTCTCTACGCCCCTGTGTGATTTTTCATAGTATGCAGAGCTTCATATGAACTGTCTTTTTTGCCATGTCCTGCTGTCTTGCTGCTGCTTTAAATGACGCAGCCTAAAATACCGTTTTGTAAAGAGATGGTACTACTGGCAAGGTCGCAATAGTTGGAATTCTATGATAAGTCACCATGCAGATGCCAATAAATACACCACACATCAGGCATACCACAATCAGCTGTTTTATTATTATCCCATAGCCATTACGCCGTATTCTACCAAAAATCTCCCACTTCACAGCTTAAAAAGGTCATGACCTGGCTTAGCAGATAACAAAAAGCTGCCTTTTGTTTTTAGGCGAATTTCATGTATATTCTATAAATGGCACATAATTTTAGTAGCTGAAAGGAAACAGTATTTGCAGTCAAATGGATCGATAGTCCATGGCTGGGGCATTAAGGTCGCTGCAGCCGACACATAGGCGGCTTTACGGCGGTTTTACTGCTAACTGAAACTGTGTTGAAGCTTACTTTAAGACGTGTAATCGAATTGTAGAATTTGGGGCAAGAATTTTAAAGTATTGAATAATGTTCTGGCGGCTTATTTTGTTCCAGCCGTTGAATAGGTACTACTTTTTATAATTTAAATTAGCTATACTGATCGAGTGTAAACTTTCAGTGTTTGGCAGGTAGGTATTGAAAATGTATAGGTATAGTGTGTTTCAAATCCCCTGAGAAACTCTTACATTAACCTTTGAGCGGACAGCAGCGACTGTCAACTTATTTTTTGGGTGGGTCGCTTTATATTTTCAAATCCCTTGCATTGAAACATGTCAAAACAGGTTTAGCGCCGCTGATTGACCTTCCTTGTACACTTCCTTGTACCACAAAACGCAGTACACGCGAAAACGACAGTGAAACGATGCATAATTGTATGGAAAGCGATACTGTCGCTTTTTTTCGAGACTAACATAATACCGGGGGAGCAATGCGCGTGTTTCTCAGGGGATTTGAAACGTACTATAGATATATTGTACAGGTAGGGATTGTACGGGTAGGTGTACAGTACTAAGGTATTTTTGAGGCATCGTCTTATAACAACGTAAACGATAATCACCACCCCTATCTATACTATAAATTTGTCTAGGCTTTTACGTACCTACAGTAAGTTTACGTTTGAACCCCCAGACTTAGAATATTTTCATTTCCTAGGTCTATGTTTGAACCTGATAATATTGCCTAGAACTACTATAGGACTTTTGCATTATACCGGTTGGGCAGATGCCCCGGTGTGAAGTGTCCAATCACTGTTACACACTGTTGTGGTGTACACTGTTGTGTACACTGTTATTTTGTTATGGTGTTATATTGTACTCTATGTCATCATCATCATCATTAACAGCCTGAAGACGTCCACTGCTGAACATAGGCCTCCCCCAGAGCACGCCACCTTGAGCGGCTGCTCGCCTCCTGCATCCATCGGCTCCCCGCGGCTTTCACCAGGTCGTCGGTCCACCGAGTGGGGGGCCGGCCTACGCTGCGTCTTCCGGTTCGTGGTCGCCACTTGAGAACCTTTCTTCCCCATCGGTTGTCAGTTCTACGAGCGGTGTGGCCTGCCCATTGCCACTTCAACTTACTAACTCTAAGAGCTATATCGGTCACTTTAGTTCTCCTGCGGATCGCCTCGTTCCGGAGCTTATCTCGCAGGGAAACACCGAGCATAGCTCGCTCCATAGCTCGCTGCGCGACTTTGAGCTTACTAATGAGGCCAACAGTAAGAGACCATGTCTCAGTTCCATAAGTCATCACTGGCAACACACACTGATTGAAAACTTTCGTTTTCAGGCTCTGCGGTATTTTGGACGAAAAGATAGGACGAAGCTTCCCGAACGCTGCCCAGCCGAGTTGGATTCTTCGCGCCACCTCTTTGTCGAAGTTGGACCTACCTAATTGGACAATCTGTCCCAGGTAGACATACTTGTCGACAACTTCGAGAGTATCGTTCTCAACAATTACCGGTATAGGTGGAACATGAGCATTAGACATGATCTTTGTCTTTTCCATATTCATCTTAAGACCAACCTGCTGGGAGACTCTACTGAGGTCGTTGAGCATGGTGCTAAGGTCCTCGAGCGATTCCGCCATTATGACTATATCATCGGCAAAACGAAGGTACTCTATGTATGTATTTACAAATAAAAAGTACATTATTAGTATCCTATCATCAGTTATCTGGTTGCCATAGTATAAGTACAACATTTATGCACAAGCTTGCTTAGTTTGGGACTAGATGGCGTTGTGTGAAATGTCTACAAATATTTATTTATTTCTTTCATCGAACCGTTTCCCTTTCCCAGTTGCTCAAGTTACAGAACAACGCCTTACTAACATTAACGATAATCATAACACGAAATTAATTAGTTCCGAAAACATAACTATAACGGTAATCGAGAATAACTGTATCATTTAATTTCACCCAAATTATTATTGCTTAGCGCTACGAGGTTATAAAATAGGCATGAAAAATGTCGTAACATACCAAAATGGAGATTTTATCAAGGCAGGGCCACTAATAAAAAGGTTGTAACGAATTATTTGTCCGTAAAAATGGGTGTAAGTGCTGCTGTAACCTTATTTATTTAGGTGAAGGTTTCCGTGGATTATTGTGATGTTGATTGGGAGATAACAGTCATGCCTGTTATTCTTTATTTGACGTGCATTTAAAATTCTGTTGGTAAAATGGTTTTGTAGTTTTGTAACTACCTAACTACTAACTAACTTTTTACTAGGTGGTAGGACTTTTCTGCAAAGTTCGTCTAGGTATAGGTATCACCGCTTTGCCAGTTATTCTGCCGCCAAGCAGTAGTGTGCAAGCACTACTGTGTTCCGGTTTGAAGGGCATTGTAGCTAGTGAAATTACTGGGCAAATGAGACTTTATGAACTGAAACTTTCCTAGATTGTGTGATGTCTCAGGATGACGTGCGCAGTGCGCAGTGTCACGCGAAACTTTAATTTAGAGTTCCGACTAGTTCCGAGTGACACTGCAATCTGTTATGGGCGGCCGTGTCGCTCGTCACGTCATTTGATTACATAAAAAAAAAACTATTGGTTTATGGGGTGGATTTTTAAGACAGGGCAATAAGGGCAGTTATACCTAAACCGCTGTAGCTACAGAAAAACATTCTCGGGAGAAATCGAAAGATACTTAGAACGATATTCACAGATTTTGAAAAAGCTTGTAGACGAATGTGGCGTTTACTTTTTAATCAAAAAAGCTTTGAAGAGCTATTTACTGTTGCAGTTTTATACTTTTTTAATACTCATGAATTACATATCTTTGATTACAAATTAATATATTAACGAAAATAAAAACTAAATTGAGTTTTGAAGATACCATCATCATTAAGCGCCACTTTGAGCGGCTGCTTGCCTGCTGCATCCATCGGCTCCCCGCGGTTCTGACCAAACTGAGTTTAAAGATATGGAGGTAAATTATCATGGATTGATTTTTAAGTGTAAACCACACTTCAGGTATATCTATAAAGATATTATAGTTCTTAAAATTTACACATAGTCCTTAGGATTTTCGCAGCTAGCGGTCATGCGACCATAGCCTAATTGGTAGGGCGTCTAATCCAGTGAGTTATAGAAGGCGCGGGTTCAAATCCCGCTGGTTGCTAAAATTTTAAGAACTATAATATCCTTTTAGATATACCTGAAGTGTGGTTTACACTTAAAAATCAATCCATGATACATTTGGCAAGCGCGCCATCTCTCGTCATTAGGTAGTATCGAAATTACTACTAATGAATAGATTACCTGTCTTAAACAGGTTCTATAGATGTCGCCACGACTGCTTAGTCGGTGAACACATAGTCCTTAAGATTTTCGCAGATAGCGGTCATGCGACCATAGCCTAATTGGTAGGGCGTCTAATCCGGTGAGTTAGAAGGCGCGGGTTCAAATCCCGCTGGTTGCTAAAATTTTAAGAACTATAATATCTTTATGGAGGTAAATTATACAGATATAATATCGGAGCAGTAACATATAGCTATCTACATATTTTTACACTGAATTAAAAGTATATACCTACAATATAGCTTAATATAATATGAAAATCCTCTCACATTCTCTGCTCAGATAAAAGACAAAAGTATTATTCTTCTAACTAACTTCTTTCTCTAACTTCTCAATATTCTGCGGCTGTGCTCTCAGCTCTCACGTATTGAAGTGGCGTGTATTTTCACTCTGAGGTATAATTATTAAATTTATACCGCGTACCTACTGAGTTGTCTTTTTTTTTCAATTAACGTGTTTGTAACCTTTGATAATAGTACATTATGATATAAGTGTGCGAAGTTTCATACGACATTTTTCAGCACACGCGTTTCATACGACATTTTTCAGCACACTTGGGGGGGAAAAAAGCAGACTTGTACTATTATATAATCTGGGAGTAGTGATCTTCTAAGCAAGCATACTCCATCGTCATCGGATGTTGAGGGCTTGATAAACATTGAACAAAATGATTTGTAAAATCTAGTAATTACGAGGAAGCAGAACTGGCCCCACCACCGGCCCGTGTATCACCGTACATTCCACATGGCTCCAGTGTTTCGACTCACAACATTCGCAAACATAACTTTTTATTCTTTCAGAAACACAATAATGGACCGGAACGAATTACGTGCCATATTTCAACAGCTTATGTGCCAAATGCGCCTAATAATAAACGTAAATTAGGGGAAGTTTAACACGATTCCAGAATTCACGCTTGTTGGTAACACGGGGAATGAAACGAAATGTTTCCTCGCTTTGAATTGAACTTTATTTGACGCTTGTTTTATCGTAAACATGTATAAGTAATGACATATTGTTTTTTGAAGGTCAGACGGTGATACTTTTTATATGAGGGTATCGTCCTTAAACTACAAGAAAATTATAACTAGACTACATTTTTATAACAATGGCAATGGGCAGGCCACATCGCTCGTAGAACTGACAACCGATGGGGAAGAAAGGTTCTCGAGTGGCGACCACGAACCGGAAGACGCAGCGTAGGCCGGCCCCCCACTCGGTGGACCGACGACCTGGTGAAAGCCGCGGGGAGCCGATGGATGCAGGAGGCGAGCAGCCGCTCAAGGTGGCGTGCTCTGGGGGAGGCCTATGTTCAGCAGTGGACGTCTTCAGGCTGTCAATGATGATGACATTTTTATAACAACTGAAAATGAAGCTGAAAGGAACTACAAAACAGTAAAAATCTACGACGCTGCTTGCAATACTTCGCAGCAATGATCAACAGCGTATATCTGTATGTATCTATATGTATAGGACTAGATTATCTAGGATTAGTAGGGTGTTTGTTGACGCATTACATGCTCCCGATAATTTTAAGAGCTCAATTATTTGATTTTTCGATTCCATATTCTTTGTTTTTCTATAGTCTATGTTTTTGCTCCATTTCGTAATTCTGAGCACGCTTTTTGTCTTCTTTTTCTATCCTTTAAAAATGTTTTTGAACCTATATCTTATCTTTTCTGTATCTGCATAAAAAATCACCAACTATTATGGAAAAAAGTCTAATCATCAGCCGACCTACACCTACAGCACCACAAAAACCTTTAGATAAACTAATACGAAGCCCATACTGACTCATCTTAATATATCTCCTCAAAGATAAGTCTTGATTTTCCCCTCACGGCTTCTAGTCTTTAACTGACATTATCAGGGCGAAAAGCCCGAATCTAACCAGCCCTGTCATTATTCCTAAAGTGGCACTTACACAAAGAGACTTTTACACCACCAATCTGGTCTGTGAGACCTCATTAAATTTTTACAGTATGATTCGAAAGGCGCTAAGGGCAACCTCCATTAGCAGCATGAAGGTAAAAATTCAATGGAGTACCAGTTTGCGCTTTTCTCTAGACTCGCGAGTTACCGTGGGCTTGACATTATATATTGTTATAGGGTTAAGCAATGCATTAGTGGCATGACTATTATTGCAGATTTTCTTAGGCTATGGTGACCACTTTCCATCACACATGCTTGTTGTAATTGTGTGTGATGTCGTATAATCACTGCTGTTATCTTGCTCCTTTGGTCCAAGGTGGGAGTGTAAAAAAAAATTATGTGATTGGTCGGAGCACTACTCTACGATTTATTAACTAGACCGTACGGTAGCTCATGTCACATTCATATTCTGTAAATTATGATTGGCGGAGTAAGATATACGAGTATTATATGAAGTATGGCTATTCAAGCTACAAATTTTCGTCTGAGAAAAAGCCTAATGCTTGGCTCTACTTGTTTATTTGTCATTGATTAGAAGCCAGGGTCATAGAACAGTTATGTATTGGCCACTTAGTGTAATGGTTGCTTTACTTCGATCAATGCGTTAACTGTTTACAGTAAATGCATGCTGATGTGTTTTACTGTTAACTGTTTGTTTGGGATTGATTGATTGTTTACTTTTTCTCCTTTATTTCTACGTCATCATTGTATGAGTTGAATTTGTGTTAGTGGTTTAATTTATTCCGTTTAATCCACTACTAAAATCATTGGTGGCTATAAGTCTTTTATGATGGAAACGTCTAAAACAATTGCTAAGTGATCATAAACATGAATGCTAACAAGTGGAGAAACCTTGAAAGTACTATTGAAATCATCACTAGTGGATCCAAGATGTGGAAGCAACAGTCCTTGTGGTGTGGAGACCAAAGTATTCACAAGACCTAATAGTTCAAAAACAACAAAAACTTATTGACCAAGATAAAAACATACTGATATAGGAATTACATTACATGATAAGTAAGCATTCTCATCGCTAAGAGTGATGTCTTCCAGACAACCTTTAGATGGACAAACACATTTATAGCTATGAGCATAGACGGTGGTGGATTTAAATAGTTTACTAAACTACCGAGGAGATACGCAGGAGAACTAAAGTCACTAATATAGCTCTTAGAATTAGCAAGTTGAAATGGCAATAGGCAGGCCACATCGCTCGTAGAACTGACAACCGATGGGGAAGAAAGGTTTTCGAGTGGCGGTTTCCGAGAAGACGGCAGCATAGTCCGGGCCCCCACTCGGTGGACCGACGATCTCGTGAAAGCCGCGGGGAGCCGATGGATGCAGGTGGCGAGCAGCCGCTCAAGGTGGCGCGCTCAGCGGGAGGCCTATGTTCAGCAGTGGACGTCTTCAGGCTGTTGATGATGACTTAACTACTTACTTATACCCACTTAGTTCAATAGTTAAAACCACCAAGTTCCATCTATGTTAGTTAGCAATGAGATTTGAAAATCCCACTGGACACAACAGTCCAAAGTCTTATTTACAATACATGATCTGGGAATGAATCTAATAATTCCTTTACTTTTTAATGTAAAATACAATATGTACTACGCCAGAGTAGCCCTCTATCGCTACCTACATCACAAAGCCAGTAGGGTAAGGGGCATAAATCAAAAACTTTCGAAATGTCATCGAAAACTGTACTAACATTCCATAGACCTTTCGTGGAGGGTGACCACTTCAACTTAAACTGAGGGAAATCATGGAAAAATATGTGCCCAACATTTTTCCTAATCGAAGTGATATATAAAATTGTTAAAGAAAACTGCCGACTTTCAACCCAACCTTCTGAAAAAATTAAAAGTGCGCTTCATGAATGCAATAATCTTGTTTTTTATAATATATAGATTGTTTTTTCTAAATGTCTTTTATATTTTAAGAAGGGAATCAAAAGCACTCTATATCTATTTATTAGAACTATATATATCAGTTCCATACGCATTCTTATGCAGTTGTCTATGAATCCATTCCATTCAAACTGTCAAAGGCAACATCATGTTATATTTATTTGTAAGTATCTGGTATTCCAACCGAAACTGAATTGAGTTAGCTAAGTTAAGTATATCATTGCGATTCACCGACGAATTTAAACTGTGGCCACTATAAATATAGTACTACTACGTACTATGACCATGTTTCGTACTACAAGTCTACCAACAAGAAAATACGAGAGTGAACACACAAACACACTACAAACGAACGAACAAATTACTAGTTTCCCAAATTTTGCAGCCTACATTCAATTTGCTTAATTGATAGTTTATGGATATATTAACTGTAGCGAATCCTTCTAAAGGTTTTTGTCAGTTCACTATGACAAATATCATATATTTACTTTAATAAGTCGTCGTGTTTAGGTAGATGATAAACGATTACATTAAACTAACTTTTGCTGTAATACTGTGTAGCACCATTTAGTGCAATCGGTGTTTATTGTTATTATAATTATGCCAAAGTAATAAGAGAACTTGCAAAACTTACCGTAGAGAACTGAAGCTATAACAAGCAAAACTGTTCATTTATATAAACTGTCAAAAGTTTTTATTAGAATTTTAGAGAAACCGGAGTTTTTATACGCAGGTTTTGTTTTTTCTCTTGAGCTAATCCATCCTTGTCCATTTTGTGAAACTGTAAGATGAGCAACCAGACGGAAACATTACCCTTTCAAATTGCTTGCAAAAACTACACAGCTGTATCCACAGAAAATTTCATCTTGTGCTTCCGCTTTTATTGCTTGGCTATTTTAACTTTTCATTCCCATCACATCACATCAGCTTAGTTACATCCGCTACTGAACATAGGCTTCCCCCGTTAGACGGAAAGGGGTTTACTATAATCACCACGCCAGGCGTCTTGGTGATCGCAGTAGATGCAGAATGCAGACCGAAAAGAATGCTGCTGTTCATTCTCTGGATATATAGGGTGGTCCTATTCTTATACCGGGGGCGGTTTAGTCGATTTTTGACGTATTCGCGAAACGGCTTACCCTTAAAATTAAGACCTATTCGCCAAATGACTTATTCTTAAAAAGGCCTATTCGCCAAAAGACTTATTTCTTAAAAAGACCTATTCGCCGAATGACTTATTCCTAAAAAGGCTTGTTCGCCTAATGAGTTATTCCTAAAAAAGCTTGTTCACCTAATGACTTATTCCTAAAAAAGGCCTGTTTGCCGAATTACTTATTCTCACAAAGGCCTGTTCGCCGAATGACTCATTCATTAAAAGTACACAACCACACCCCATGCATAATTTTGGAAAGATAAACAAAATCCAATAATATTATCGCTACATTCTCTACTCTGGGCCACGGAAAGCCCACAAATCCTCTAAAGCCTCAAGTTAACCGGTAACTCGCCTGTTCAAAATGATTGATTCCACGACATCGATCAAGGCGGTGTCAGTGGGATTCTCAGAGCAACGACAGCCCGTCAGATTTGACCTCGATTTACTAAAGTGATGTCAAAATTTTAATGTTGATATCTCTGTAGATTGTGAATAAAGATTTCCGTAACAAAAGCTGTTAAGTAGAGAGATGTAACCTGTTTAATAGTTCGGTCAACATTATGCATTCACAAAATGACTAAATGACTTGCACTCGTAAAGGACCTATTCGTATATGACCTTATTCTGAATACGTTCTTAGCGGGAAAAAAACTCTGGATTTTTCCCGCATAAGTCGTTTTAATAATAAGCCTTGTTAAGAATAAGTCTTTTAAAGGATGAGTCTTTGTAAGTACGAATAGGATTATTTGTCGAATAAGGCATATTGCGAATAGGTCTTTTTACGACTAAGGATCATCTTAAGGATAGGCCCAATGTCAACTAAACCTTCTATTCATACAAATCTTGTGAATGGCGTGACATTAAACAAGACTATTACAGTAGCTTTGCTATGGCTATTATTACCGATATCACAAAATTGAATAATATCCTGTTGAAACCGACTTCCATCGCCTTGATATCGAACCTACTGAGAAATACTTGAATGATATTATCATTTCCACTTATTTTGAATTAAATAAAACTGTTGAACCGATTTTGACAAAATGTCTATACTACGAATCTGAAAGTATATCTTTTCAAATAACAAAAAGATTTTCAAATCTGTTTATAAATGACGGAGGTATGAAGTAACAAACATAAAAAACCTAATTGATAAACCCCTCCTTCTTCAGTCTGTTGAAAAAAATGCATACACAGCACCACAAGATCAAATAAATTTATATTAGATGTAAAAGAACTAATTCACTCCTAAAATCATACGCACCCTAACAGTAGATACTACATACACAGCCTAAAGCTTTCATAAGAAACAACCAGCAATATATTTACATCTGGACATTCACGACGAGGCGCGAGGTAAGCAAGATTTATAGGTGCAATACTGACGCAAGGATACACTAACTTTGGAGACTGTGGGAATACAACAGTTGTTCAGGTTCGCTGACCTTCAAAAACTAAGTATCTTACGGGTACTGAGCTATTTCTTTGAAAGGATTGTGTTTTACGCGCTTCTTCCACTTCTTAGAACAAGTACTTACGCTTTTTTCCGTGCAAAAATACGCAGTGGAGAATGACTATAGAATAGAAATCCGTCCATATGATTAGAAAGTTAAATTATGAGTCAAAATGCTGAGATAAAGTTTTAAAACTGCTAAGTTATTAAAAAAAAAGCCAGCGTTATTCAAACTACCAAAATACTTGAGTGTTTTCCGAAAGCTCTAAAGCGAAGTTTCCGAAACAGCGTTCAAACACTGAACTGCGATCCATCGAACTCCACTTGAGCCAAAAACCAATTGCATCGGTGGCAAACTTGTTCTGCTGAAAAACAATTAGGCGAATCAATCTCGGCAGACAGATCGTGCGCAGATTATGCAGTAGTTTCTATTAGGAGCCACAGATTGAAGAGTAGCTTAGAGTATCGCCCCACATATTAAATTTAGCTTATTAAGCTGAGCAAATGCAGTACTTTTGTCTAGGCAGTAGGTGAAGTTGCACTAACATTGAAACAAAGCAATTTCTGGGAGGCTTGAAAAATTTACTGAAGAGGTAGTTTAAAATTCAGCAGAAATGTATGTAAGTAAGCCTTGGAAAAAGAAAATACCGTTTTAACAAATTAAAATTATTAGTGCTCAAATATTCTTGTACAGCACCCCAAACGAAAACTAGCGGTGCGGTATTTGAATCCTATCTTCCAACTCACTGGGCTTACCTAGCCAGTTAAGCTATGGTTGCTCTTCTCAGTGCTAGCACAAAACATATTGGTATAGTTCCTGCGAAAAATTTTAAGGCTATTATTATCCTCATAGATAACATCATAGAGCCACAGAGACGCCACTCCCGTGCGCTGACTACGAAACTGGGGTCTCATTGGAAGCTCACGACTGCGAGCAGCGGCGCGGTTAAGTGTTCTGTTAGATTCAATGTATTCATTATCCACTGCGTTACCTATTAGAAGTCAACATTGGAATAGTCGTTAGTACAGACCGTGCATTGTAAACAACATACAATATCGTGACTGCCATTCGGCCACATGATACTTTTAACCATTAAATGTGTTCTGTATTTGCATATACTGCTGCGACACTAGCCTCGCCTCCATTTAATATCTCCCGATAGTTTCTGAGATCTGTGGGTAAGATTTTCTTCATGAAAACTTTTCTCAATGGGTGTTACCAAACTGTGGATTATTAGAAATTTAAATATATTACAAGGTAATGTTAATCAATTTTTTTGTCACATTCCGAATCCCGAAGGAAACTACCATAACGTGACAACAAGAGTTCAGTAGAATTAGAACAGCTCTTTTTTTATGTTAAAGGGAGCAAACAAGCATACGGCCCACCTGATGGGAAGTGGTCACCGTAGTCTATGGACATCTGTAACACCGGAGAAGGCGTCACCAATGCGTTGCTTACCCTGTAGGACTCTTTTAACCCCTCCTTTTAAAGTACTCCATGTTATAACTCTCTTCTCTCTTTATTCCAGTTTAGTGAACCATAAACATCCTCCGTCCATCCATCTCACTGCTGGGGCAAAGGACTTCTCTCACATGCAGAGAGTGTTGGCCATTATATCATGCTGGTCAACCGAGTGCGAGTTGGCAAACGGCACATGTTCTCAAATTTTGGAACATGCCGGTTTCGTCACGACATATTTTAAGAGCAAGAGCAGAATCTGCACATTACTTAGAAATTGATGCAGGGCAGAGTGGGACTTGAGTCTGGGTGCGTCGGTTGGAAAGTCGCACGGGCACCCCTGAAACATGATCGCTCTATAATAACAGATCAGCCAGAAGACATCCACTGCTGAACATAGGCTTCCTCATAAAATGCCAATGTGAATGCTTATCATAACCACCACGCAGGCAGGCAGCTTAGTGATCAAAGATCTTAATGTACATAGGAGAATGCTGCTGCACATTCTTTGGATATTCCCTTAGCCAGCTCTTACAGCATCCACGGGCAGAGATGGAGTGGTCCTATTTTCACGCCGCACGCTGTAAATACAAGTTCAGAGTATGGTGGGTTTAGATCAGATACACAATAATGTTATGTGTGTTATGTTATGCCTCAGATGCACATCAAAGCTTTGATTCGGATGCCACGTTTGATTAATTAATGCTCAGCCAACTGGCGACGTTGCGGGATTCCGTTGCGTACAAGCAGTGTTGTCTTTTCTCTGTTTCATGTATGCCGGATGCGATACATGTTCTGGATAATATATATGAATGATTATATTTGCATACAGTTGTATACTGGGTTGCTATTGTTGTTGAAATGTATGCAGAATTAATGTCGCATTCAATTTGTTAGAACCTACTGGCCAAACTTCTGACAGCACGGCTGATCACTTGCCTAATACACGAGAAAGAAGGAAAAAAGAATCTCAATCTACAATTTTTTTAATAATATAAGGCAGAGTATTTGACCACTGTCTCATCTGATAGTAAGTGATGACGCGGCCTACGGTGGTGCATGCTTGGCTAGAAGATACCTGTTCACTCTTGACTTGAATACTTATAATGCTGATATGACTAAATCTAGAAAAATCACTGAAATTCAACACACCTTATTCTCAAAATATCTGCAATGCAAAATATATTTTGATTAGCCGATATTATGACTCATGTAATCGAAAAATTTTTAAACCTTTAAATCTGACACATGTATAATAGTACTTGTTGTAATATGTAATCTAATATAGTAGTTTCACTAGTACCACTGACGGTAATGGTATTATTATATTAAGTAAACCATACAATCTGACATTAGTGTTTTTGTTTTACCAAAACAGAAATGCCATTATATATATATATACATATAATAACAAGCCATTTGAAATTCAAAAACCAGCAGCTAAACCAGAATAGCAGATTCCGCATATTCCTGACAAATGCAATTAACCTTTCGCCTGCCTTCATGCATACACTTGAATGTATGTATGTAAAGCAACCCGTCTGTCTGTATGTCTTAATTAAGCGAATGCGTTCTTGCTATGGCTGCATATGGCTCGACATCCGGCTTTTGGAAATGGAAATGGGATAGAAATTTGAGCTACCATTCACGGGTTCAAACTATACTTAGTAAAGAATTGTTTTTTTTACTTTCAACAAAGTTTTTCGTACAGAGTAACAACAACGTTAGGTATTTCGTTATCGGTTGTTACTTAGTTAATTATTTGTTTGTTTAGTTTTATACTTAGAGCTAGCATGCCTGAGAAGACCCGTTTCCTAGCAGCAGGAACGTATTGAGCTGATGACAGTGACTCTCTCATTTAGGAACACTTTATAGACTAAAATGTATGCTAAACTAAATGCTCTGTCGATATTTTATCGCTGGCGGGTAATATTATGCGCATGCGTACAAGCGGTACTACATCTTTTAATTATAGTTTAGTATATCGAGCGCTTCAAATCTCAGATGGACATTATAAAATACTGTCGATATTTTATCGCTTACATTTTGGACAGTCTATGCCCTCCATCAGCTCATTCCGTTATCCCCTTCCCATCAAAGAACTACAAGACTTGGTAACTCCTTACATCCTTACGTCGGCGTCGTAAGTGTACCACAAGTTCGCACTATGCGTTTTGCTGAGTCTTTCATAGTCCAAACGGCCAAAGAATAGAATGCTTTTCCAGCAACAGTATATCCTCCTGGGCCTGGGTCTTTTCAACTCAAGAGTGAATGGGCATCTCATGGGCAAACGTGCTCCACCTTAGATAACTTTGTCACTAACCATCAGGTTGTCAAATGTATGCCTATACATAACAAATGCATGCATAACAAAACGATAGAATGTTTTCAGGTATAAAAAATTTACAGCTTTACAAAAGACGTTTTTCATAATAAAAGTGACTGTCTACTCAACCGTTAAACTTATCTCGTAGGAATTTCTTGCATTTTCAGTTCACGACCTGCAGTCCTATTTCACGGCTAATTTGATGCTCGCTCGCAAGCTACAGATATGAATAATCGAGCGACGAACTCAGCTCAAAGTTGAGAGTTTAGTGAATTCTTGAATGAAGTTTTAGTGATGTCTTGAGAGATTTACATTATAAGATATTGTCAATTGGAATGTTCACAGAAAGCTTCATAAAAAAGCTTAGGTCCAAGTGGAGGGAGCCATAATAATGTGGAAGTATCACGATTCACGTTCTCGAGTGACGACTTCAAACCATAGAAAGCAAAGCTCAAGCTCGAGTCCCCACTACCAGTGATGTTTCATCAAGATTCGTTGAAAAATACCCTTTACGACCTCTATGTAAATCCGGACAGATGAAAGCAATTTCGCGAGTTGAAGCAGAGACTTCGCTGACTTCGTTCGCTCGGTCAATTATATTATATGTGGTTTCAGTAAGCTTTTTGCATTGCCATGTTTCAGTTTTATGACATAGACAAACACATGTAAAGACATTAGATCGTGAACTCGGAGCTCGGCTGAAACAAAGTTATGGCTGTTCCAGTGAATCATCCTTAGAATCTGAAGGGAAAATCAGGGATTCCGCTCACGAAGCGGCTAGCCGTGTCGTTGAACTTTCATAGGGCTGTTGTAAGGTTCTATTGACTCCGGTTAGTAATACCATTTATTATCTTTTTACTTTTGACACAAGAAACTAAATAACACGATATGTGTTTTACTTTAATGAATAGCGTTTGATTAGGCATACCAACTTGTTAAACAAAATTTTGCTAATGGCGAAGTTTGGTCTTATAACCAGCCAGTACTAAACAACCTTATCAGCGGTCATTACTTGGATAGGCTGCCAACAAAAAGTGGTAATTAAAACTGCGGTATCGATTTCAAAAAGTACGTTAAGCCACTTCAAATGCCTTCGAGCAGTTTAAGTATTCTGGCATCAGGGTTAACTAATCATTACACGAGTAATAGGTAGTAGGAACAAAAGGACAATAATTATCTTTGTTTAATTGTGAAACATTAATCTTGTGTCTCTATTTATTTTTTAGAGATAGATCCTGTAGAGAACTTTAAAAGAATATAAAGATTTTCCAAATATGTTTTGTTCTTCTTCTCACAGTTGCAAGTGGTTGGCAACCCTGTACACTTGGACAGTACTGACCACAAAGCGTACAGTGTACGTTACAGTCCTGAAGTTACGACTCCTAATGAATAAAAAAAGGAATTAACGTTCTGTTGAGCTCTGGGAACTTTTTTAATAATGGCAACACCTTGCTAGCTGTTACTTGAGGGCCGTTTTGTGCCTAATATTTTGTGCGGTGATGGTGATGACTATACTTTACAGACTACTTTATGGATGTCAGCGGGAAATAGTGGTGTATTTTGTTTGTTTTTGGCACGAAGTAAATGAGCAGGAATAGGGCAACACTTTCCTAAGGTTGAATGTTACACTAGCGCGGGAAATTCAAATTTTCTTGCGTTCTTTTGACAATAATAGCTTAATTACTCAACGTGATTACATGAAGACTAATTTTGCGCAAATAAATATAATGTATCAATAAATGACAATTAGAAGTATCACATACTTATCATTGGTTTAGCGACAAATGGCAATAGACTGAAAAACTAAGAAGAAAATTGTTTATTGCCATTTGTCGCTAAACCAATAATATCTAGGAGATACACGTTTCCCACGGTTGGGACACTGGCCTTCTCCCATAGATAATGTAGAGTTGTAGACTTTAAGCTAGTTGGTAGATGACACAATAGGCTAGTGTCCTGCTATTTTTTTATTGCATCATCCTCATCATCATTTATGTATAAATTAATAATACTCCTCAAATAAATCTCAAAAAATGACAAAATTACAAGCATTAAAATACAGGAATAGAAAGATTCAGCTCAAACATGCAGTGACGTCACTTTTTGGTCCTTCTACCTCATTACTAGTAGTAGCTTTACACACATCTCTTTAGTACGTGACGTAACAACGTGCGTTTTCATAGTAACTGTGAGGAAGATCTTGTTTTGCGAGAATGGGGCAGGCGATGCCCCCACCAGAAACTTTAAAAGCTTAAGCATTACTCCATGATTTATTTACCGATTTTACTTATTTTTTCAATTATTGCATTCATTTTGAACCTACGTTAAGAAAATAATATTTACTTGTTAATTATTAATAGCAGGCAATTAGCCTATTGATAAATCACATGATGTTCTGTGTCAGTTTTGTGATTGTTGGTCATGCCGGTTTCCTAACTATGTTTTCCTTCACTGTTGTAAAGCGAGTGTAAATACTGTAACGAAAGTGGCAAGCTGCTGACAAGGATTAAGTCATAGCTACTATGAGTTGGTTACTGCACCCCACGCCCGTAGCCAAAACAATAGAGACCGTATACCTGGGCCCTGTAGATAATTAGACAATAGGATCTTTCTCGATGTAGCCATGTTCTAGCAACGTTTTTATGATGTTTTGACCAATGGGACAATAAGTGTTTACTTTAGTCCTTTGTATTCCGCGATTATTCTAGAATTAAGGCGGGGCTACAGGAAACAAACACATTATTGTAATCTGCGCTATTGTGTATCAGAATGTTCTAGAGATCCCGAACCCGTTTATAGGCGGGCATTCGATGGTCAGTCAGTCAGTCCGCCCGGTGACGCTGTAAAGGTCGGTAGAGACCAACAGCATTAGCCCGTTCAAAAAAAAAAAAAAAAATGTCAGTCAGTCAGTTTTTCATTGGCTTTCGAAGCGATAAGAGCGAAATCAGTGATCAAGCGATACTCTCAGTGCATTGTATAAGTGTTGAGTTACAACCGTAATCAGTGTAATCAGTGTGTTCGGACTGTAACCAGTAAACGTGTTATTGTGGTTATTCAGCGAATAAATTGTGTGAATTGGACTAATTGGCATTTAATCATTTTACCCCGAACCCAGCGCGTAACAGTACTACCAATACTTAGAAAGTCATTGGTCGAGCGGAACTCAAATCGGGGCGCGTAGGATTGACAACTTCTGCTAACCTACCGCTGAGCCACGTTTAATCATAATATGACAAAATTAGAAATTTAAAGCATTTTTTTTATCAACGATAGGCTAACATTTGACCACGGTCTCACCTGATGGTAAGTGACGACGCGGTCGACGATGGAGGATGCTTGCCTAGAAGATACCGGTTCACTCTAGCCTTAAAAATTCCCAGATTATATTTGTCAGGAAACAATGACGCTGGTAAGATGTTCCATTCCTTATATTTATTATATAAGGAATGGAATTATATTTGAGTACAACTTTCAACCTGAAAAATTATTCGAAATATCTATAAAAAGGTCAATAATAAAAAAAACATTTTATAGTGGAATAAATACAGACACAGCGTCCAAACTGTCCATTAACGAACGTCGATTGGTATTGTGCTGTCCATCAGTGAATGAATTTTCGCTTTTAGTGTTATTGCCATTTTTCGTTTTTTTTTTTTCTGTAATAGATTAGAATGAGATACCGAATGGTTTCTATTTACTTAACAACTCAACTTTTTGTGATGAAATATGAAATTACAACGAACAGAAATACTGTTAATTGCATAGTATAATAAAAATGTTCTTATATTACCTGTCGATTTTTATTTTCCAGGGATAAGTAGTTGTACGTAATATGTTAAGTATTCTAATAAGAATTTAAAAAAACTGTTAATTATGGGTTGTTGTGGGCACTCTCTTGTAAGCGTAGAGAACGCCCTATGTTCTTTTTTTTATGAGATGAGTGGCAAACAAGCAGGCGGCCCACCTGTTGGTAAGTGGTCACCGCCGCCTATGGACATCTGCAACACCGAAGGCATTGCCGGTGCGTTGCCTTATTATGCGTTGCGTTATTATGTTGTTAATTGTTATATGTTCTGAAGCTACGTAATTAATGGTATGTTAAAGAAAAGTGAAACGATGTTGTCGGAGCGACTGTCTATTATCAACTAACTTATAAAATAATAAATGTTACTGGGATGCGGTCGGGTGCCCGATACCGCCTATTCAGCTAATACGATTACTTATGTACGTAGCCGTACATGGGTAGGGTAACACACGTGTTTTAACAGTTTTACTGATTACTTACATTATCATTAATTTTTTAGAACGTGCTAATGCTATTGATCTGCACCGACATTTACAGTACCTTCTTCATCCCGCATAAGGCGCCCAGAAGCAACGAGCTCAAGGTTACCCCTGCACGGGTAGCATAGTAGAAATTGACATAAGTATCTATTCTCTCAAAAAAGCGATTTTTTTTTGTTATTGACCAATCAAAACGCAAAAAAAGACGTGAATGACGTCACCCGCGTGATCGTTCATTGGCCAACAAGTTTTTTCGAGAGAAGTGATGTGTCGATTTTTCTAGCTTATGCTAGACCTACTGGGGTGTAAGCCTCGGCTTAGGCCGTTGCAGGGACATAGTCATATATAGTTTTTCCCAGCTGGGTTAGTGCGGACGGTAGACAAAATTGTCTTTCCCCGTTTTATGGCACTTTCTTCATACTTGCTTACTTGTCAAGTGGAGTAAAACAGGGGAAAGACTATTTTGTATACCGACCCAGCAGGAGAAGGCTGCGTTTCCACCAGAGATATGCGAGGATGGGTAGCGAGGAATGTGTTTGTAAGAACCAATAGAATAGATAGATAGAATCCTCGCACTGCTCAGTGGCCTCGCACATCTTTGGTGGAAATGCAGCCGAAGAGGATTAAAAAGACTACGTTCACTAGAAGAGTGGACTCTATGAAAAGTTTAACGCTAAGGTATTTGCCTTATTAGGATCAGACATTTACTTACTATCGTATAATCCACCAAAGCTTGTTGTAAAATATCTAGCGAAATAAAAGATGTCATTGACATTGTATAGAGTTAGGTCGTCGCCGCATATAAAACTCTTTTACGACGTTTACATTTTCACGACTTACAAGTTCGAGATAAGCCGCGAACTTTCGGTCTATTTGAAAATGATCCACCGGCATTCAATCAATTATGGGCCATTAATGGAGACGTGTGGGCCGATATTTCGTTAACCCCCATTCTCCAATCCCTATTATGGAGAAAGTCAATAGGGATTTAGGTACTTATCTATCTACAGACCCGAAGTATGGATCTCCTAGGAACCCTAGTTACTGAACAGTTGGTAAACTTCGAAAATAAACTCTGTATGGATACTCCAAAACTACTCATTGGGAATACCAAACGTTTCAACCATTAAAGAATCACATTATTCGAGGACATTGTGTAATCCCATGTGAGAGAAGACCCGTGGCCGAGCAGTAAAAGCTACTACTGACCACTTGTCTACACGAAAGGAAGTTAGTCAGGACTGCAATAGCTTTTTCTGTGTAAGTATGCCACATTGCTTCTTTTTTTTCAACTCAAAAATCTTTGATAAAATTTTGGATTTTCACCATAAAGGTAAAGTAATTTTCATCCAAACGATGTGCTATAAAAAAAAATATTCACGCAAAAAATGTAACTTGCAAGGTATTTTCCTGTACCTGTTTTAAAAATGTTTACTTATTATGAAAATTGCAATGCCAAGCAAAAGTGAACGCAATACCCAATTTTCAAACTAATTCAAGCAAAATTACCGACATACCAAAATATATATGTGATTTTCCCCAGTTAATTTTAGGTTACTTTAAACGTCAAGACATGTTGGACGCACATGATGTTTGAAGCTTGTGTAATGTTAATCCATTGTCATCGTTCTACTGTACGATAACTAATTTAAAAAAAACTTTTTAATCAAAATGAAAGTTTCTAATACCATTAAATTTAGTGCAGTTAATTTACAAAATTGGCCGTGAGGTCTCGGTTTGCGAATAGGACCACCCCATCTCTTCTAGTGAGTACCGAAGAGACGGCTAAGGGTATATCCAGGGAATGGGCAGCAGCATCTTCTTCGGTACATTAAAAATCTTCTGCGATCACCAAGCCGCCTGCCAAGCGTCCAAAGGGCGTTTTATGGGGGAGGCCTATGTTCATCAGTGGTATTTCGGTCTGATGGTGGACGAATTTAAAAATAATATTTCAGCGTCAGACAATCAGGCATGTCGTATTATAGCAATTCTCATTGTCAAATAGCCTCCGAAACAAAAAAAGGGAAAAACTCTCATAGGACGAGTTATCAATACTCGTTCAGCTCAATTTGTTCCTCCCATTAATCCGAAACTAATTTATTAAATGGATCCCTGGAGATAGCTTTGTATTTCACTGTATTAGCACAGTGTAAAACAGTGATAGAGGTCAAAATAAGATTGAAAATGGCTTTGAGGCTCGGTTGAAAGCTGTAAGAGAACCATGTTCGCTTAAAACGCGAAACATTACGTATTTGAGCTAGCTCTAAACGCGCACAATTTAGCAGCAATATGCCTTGTACCACTGCACCGGGGGTTTAGCAAAGATCCCTTTCCATGAGCGTTAAACTCAAACGATAACTCCAAAATGTATGGGAGTGACATTACCTGCGGAAAAGCGACATCCACAGGTAATGCCATTCCCATACATTTTGGAGTTATCGTTTGAAGTTCACGCTGATGGAAAGGGATCTTTGCTAGACCCCCTATGAACTACGCCATATCGTCGCTTGTTTGACTAAGTGACGTATCTGACATTTTTACGTATCTGAAATTTTAAATGCTTTTATCTACTTTCAAAGACGCGTCGAACTGTCTAATCAACGTATTTGTAGAAAAAATGTCAGATACGTCACTCAGTCAAACAAGGGACGATATGTGCGGCCGTGACGCTCAACATCAAGTGAACGACTAGCTCGTCACGACATTCAATACTTAACACAAAAAGTTATATAATGGCCCCATTACTGTATAAATAGTCACACAAACTAAGATTCCCAAAAAACACTGAATTAAAATGAAATGCACCTAACTCTGGTTTTTATGGAATACCTAGCTTAGCTTACCTATATACTTAAATCATATATACTATAGATACACAATCTCTAAGTCTCTATGAAAATCAAACCACTAAAGCGTCCCCGCGCCAATGCTTACTTACACAGATATATACCTCTCCAGCTAATATAACATAGTCCACAAGCGGATTTTTCATTTTAATTATGAACCATAGCACCCTGTAATAGCGTTGTAAAACAATAACATTAGGCGCGGTCACACGCGACTGAGATCAAAAACAAGGCATATGCCTTGTTTAAACGGTGCCGTTTTCGAAGCGTCGATCGTGGATCTACGCTATATTTCATCGCAGTCTATAATTATCATCAGTGCTCTTTAAGGAATACCTCAAGCAATCCTCACCGTGTAAGTTTGATAAACCGCGCTATCTAAGTCACTGCATTCTACTATTAATATTCCCCGACATTAGCGTTATCAAACGGGACAAGTGAAAGAATATTGGGAACATAATTCAGGAGTCCAGTGTATAGGAAATTGTTTGTGGCTGGTCTATTAGTTCCTTTATTCTTTCTTGTTCACTGATTGCTACAAGCTACAATAAAGTTTCGGTGTTTACCTGTAGGTTTCATGGAAGTTTTCCGCTCGCACGAATGACTTTCGTCTCGTCTCTGATTATAAACTTGGTAAGAAGAATATATTTTTATCAACGTTTTTTATGAAATTGTTTCTGTTATCACAGAACTAATTAAAACTTCATTGCTACTATCTACTTTTAGTGAATTTTATTTCTAAAAACACGTCGTTTTAGGTAAACTTTGAGGGTTAGAGCTTTAGATTTTTTTTCAAGCAAGAAGTTTAAAAAAAGAAAAAGTAACTATTAATATTGTAGGGTACCTACTTATAGCAAACCCGTTATTTTGTATTCTGGTATAAGTTTTTTTAATAAAATAATATGGCAAATTTTTACATCGTACAGTTTCCAAAGCAATTTTTTCTCGGCTGTATTTTAACACACAATTTCTATTTCATTTGCCTAAACAAAGACTAAGTGGTATTATTTAGTTCGCATGTATGTAATTATATAACATTGATAATTTGATATACCATCGGAAACGAGGCGTAGACAAAGTAAAGGTTAATGAACAATTAGTTTCCTATCCTACACTAATTAAGTAATTATATACCGGTTTCATAGCTAAGAACTATCCGAATACACGCTTACACGGAATATTAAATAGCGAAAACAGTAAATAGGTAACAATATTAATATTATATCATTTTTGAGCATAGGAAAAAAATGCGAAAATACTTGTTCTGAATTTGGGTGTTGTTTAACTATCGTCCTCGTAGTTTCAGGGACCCCAGATACAGGGAACCCTAGCTAGAGTCCAGAATTGATGTGTGTGATCGTTGGGTATTATGTTATGTTATGTTATTTTCTGCCTCACAATAACCATCATTATAATCACAGAACAGGAAAAAAACTACGCGCCCCGAGAGACACGAGACAAATAATAATATTCGTACCCAGCATGTAGGCGCCGAGCGCATACATTAATCATTTGCGCAGGTAATGCAAGAGATTTTCTTCTAATGAAGTGTAAATAAATGGGATAGTGAAGTGAGGCAGAGAAACGCGCACTGTCAAAGCTGTCAAACGTCACTTTGGCAGATCAAGCGCTAGATCACCGACTGTCGGACAATCGATGAACTAAGAAGTGCATTATTTTGTTTTCGTCTATTGCTGTTCTGTTGCTAGTGGCGCTAGTATCAAAGGCCAAAGTGCATTCAGCGCCAGGCGAGCAACAGGCAGGCGGCTGCGACCGATTGCTAAGTGTTTGCTGCCGCTTAGCTACTGCTGTTGTGTTGCTATTTTTATATTATACGGGTGCGGGTCATCCAATAAAAATATTCTATGAAATACTAACCCATTTTAAACACGAAAGCAAGTGACATAACGTGTCACGTTACCGTCAAATGGATCGGCATTATCAGCGTCAGTACAGCTGCTCCCTTTGATCTGTTGCGATCGAACTACATTCCGTTTTAGTTAACAAATCGCGACTGATCCGTGTACCTTGGGCCTAAACCAATTTGCTGTTATAAATTGGCATCACAAATTGGGTTGAGATTATGTGATTTGATGCTAAAGGAGTGTTTAGTGAAGGCGTACATGTCGATAGGAATACAAGATCAAAACATTTTTTAATTACAAGTGGGGTTAGAACTCTTGCGTTACATTTCATAAATTGTGGTCCACACGTGACCGGTGTGAGTAGTAGGTACCTAGATTCAAAGGATGCTAATGAATTCAATTACACCCAGTATAAATGTATCCTACTAATATTATAAATGCGAAAGTTTGTGTGTGTGACTGTTTTTTACCATAAATCTCCGTAACTACTGAACCAATTTTGATGAAATTTGGAATGCAGATAGCTTATACGCTGGATTACACATAGAATACTTTTTATCCGCAGGTGAACTGCGGGGCGCAACTACTCCTGTACTGGGTGGCGCAAAAGTACTGGCACTAAAGAAAATACTTTTATTTTTTTTATATGACATTTTCTGTCATTCTGTTGTTGAAAATTGTGTAGTGAACAAATGTAAAATACACTGAAAATAAACATGGACCGTTTTACTCCCCAAGAACGTGGAATAATTGTGTCAATGTTCTTACGGAATAATTCATCAGTGATAAGAACACAACGTGAATTTCGTCGACGATTTCCCCACCGTCCGGCACCGATTGGTCGCACAATTCGACGCTTTGCCACACGCCTTGAAGCAACTGGCTCAACATTGGATAGACCTAAGTCTGGGAGACCAAGAACAGGCCGTTCAGCTGAAAATATCGATGCTGTGCGCGAAGATGTGGAAGAGTGTCCAGAAATATCAACGAGGCGACGTGCCACGCAATTGGGCATTTCCAGACGGACCCTGCAGCGTATTTTGGTGAAAGACTTAAAGATGTTCCCGTATAAAACTCAAATGACTCATCAACTGCTGCCTGCTGACCACCGAGCTCGTCTAGATTACTGCCAGCGCGTCATAAACCTCAACCTTGAAGAGGATGATTTTCCTTCAAAATTGGTTATGAGTGACGAAGCGCATTTCCATCTCTCAGGGCATGTCAATAAGCAGAATACTCGGTTCTGGGGCACTGATAATCCGCGCATTATTCAAGAAACACCTCTACACCCACTAAAAGTTACTGTATGGTGTGGCATCTGTGTTGACAGAGTGATCGGACCCTATTTTTTCGAAGACGCTGGAGGCAATGCGATAACTGTCACTGGAGAACGCTACAGAACCATGTTACGTGAGTTTTTGATACCCAGTTTGGACGAATTGGGGCTGGAGCACATCTGGTTTCAACAAGACGGCGCTACGGCACACACAGCGCGCGACACTATGGACTTAGTGAGGGACGCTTTTCCAAGCCGAGTTATCTCTCGTTTTGGCGATTTGCCTTGGCCTGCAAGATCACCCGATCTGACCAGTCCAGACTTCTTTCTTTGGGATTTTTTGAAATCTCGGGTGTATGTGAACAAGCCACAGACTCTCGCAGCTCTAAAAGAAAACATTCGTCAAGAAATAACGAACATATCGCAGGAAGTGTTACGGCAAGTTATGCAAAATGTCATAAATAGGGCTCAAATGTGTATCAACTCTGGAGGTCACCATTTAAAAGACATCATCTTTAAATCCTAATGGTACGAAATTTAATGGCACAAATATACATTTAAAAAAACCTAAATCTAGTTTTCTAATTTAGAAAAAATGTTATAGCTGAACCAAATAGGGTCTTTACTTTTGCGCCACCCAGTATAAATATAAGCAATTTTTTTTCCAAAATTCATACAAATCCATCTAACCATTGCGACGTGAAGGGGGAACACACTTACACACAAACTTGTTTCCTAACAACTATGATCATACCACATTACAGTAACACAATCACGGTCTTAAACTGTGATGAAATATAGGGTAGATTCTCGATCGCCGGCACCGCTTCAAAGACGGCACCATTAAAATAAGGTATATGCCTTGATTGGTTTTCTGTAAGGAAAGGTTAATCTTTATTGAAAACCGAGTAATCTAACAGTAAACATTTTTTCTTATTTGATAACCAGCTATCAAATTGGTTTTCTGTACTTAAGGAAATGTAAATCTTTATAGATAACCGGGTAATCAAACAGTAAATATTTTTCTTGTTTGACGACCAGTTACGAAACTTGGTTTTCTAACGGGAATAAACGGCTTTTTCTATCAGTTGCGTGTGACTGCGGCTGATGAATGTGATATAACTCACATATTATTATTATTGTTTTACAACGCTATTACAAGTTGCTATGGTTCATTATTAAAACGAAACAACCGTTTGTGGGCATGTTATATTAGCTAGAGAGGTATTTTACCTATAGGTATAAGTAACCATTGGCGCGGGGACACTTTTGAGGTTTGTTTTTCATAGAAACAGTGTATCTATTAGTTAGTATATTTGATTTAAGGTCCTAACCCTCAAAATTGAAGGGCATATGTCACCGGGTCTTACGGTACGCATTAGTATTTCGACAGCCAGCACTTACGATGATTATTATACGAACAATTCACAATTATTTATTAACACCGAAGCAATGTACAGCAATCAAGCTTACTTAATAACTCATACGCGCAGTCAAGGACTGTCAATCAATATATAGATTGATGGAGAGCTCCAGAGGTATTACAAATTCATATATCAATTAGGTACTGTATTTCCTGTGACACTGCTTACAGTAGCATTGATCAGAAAGGCAACTTTGATTAGTTCAGACTTGCATAAGGATATAGTTTAAAATATTAGTGTGTCGCTTTATTATTTACTGAATTTTGTAATTTTCATACATCATTTAAATAGAAGAGCGATGGTGGCCGAGCGGTAGCATGTATACAGTACCGGGTTCGATTCTCGGCCCTGCACCAATGGCTTATCTAGTTTGTTATGTGCAGTTTTCGATGCCATCGCTCCGTGCCTTGGAGAGCACGTTAAGCTGTCAGTCCCGGTTGTCATAAGCAATGTAGGTATGGCAATCGTTACGAGTAGTCAGACGCCTGATAGAATCTGACGCCTGATCTAACCATCCCTGTTACTGGTCCCTTATGGGTTGCGAGGTCAGATGGCAGTCGCTCGTGTAATTTTGGTAGCTCGCCGCTACAGGTTAGATTAGGAGCCGACCCCAATAACAAATGGGAAAAAGGCAAAGAGGATGATGAATTAAACAGAGTTTAAAAAAAAACAATTTCACTGTCATAGTTAATCAGATTTCTATGGCAATAGAGCAAATGCATGAAAAATGGACAGATAAAAAGAAAGAAAATAAGAGAAATAAGGAAACGTAAATTTGTTTTACAAATTATTGAGTATGCTAGACAGTTGGCGCTCTATGGCATATGTTCAGAAGTGGATGTCTTCAGGCTTATGATGATTCAAGACACCGTCAATCTGCTGCCTTGTAAGATAGCCTTCTTCTCTCTTTCCACTGTGACAAACATATACCTAGGCATTTCGTAACAGACGGCAATATAGTGAGTCGTAAACCAATTTCAGTAATTGGACGCTTGGATTTCAGTTAAATTTGAGAGCCGGCATTCATTTAAAAGACCATTGTCCTGATGGCCAGCAGTGGGGAAATATAACCTGAGAAGACATACTGTATAACGCATTTTTAAAATTTAATAAATGAATAGCCATGATTTTAAGGTTACCGATGAAAAAGAATCTAAAATATTCCCAGAGCGGTACCAAAAGAAAAATATATGAGTGAACTTTTTTAGGAGAAAAGTACCATTCCGTAAATAAAATAAATCAGTAACACATTAAACTTGCAGCGCGAAATAGAAATGGATATACATTTGGTGACTCACCTTTGGAGTTTTAATTCACCTTCGCGAATTGTACAAGTAACTTTATAAGGCTCGAATAAACTATTTCGAAAGGTATCAAACACCAACACTATGCAACGAACACGAAGCTCTAGGTAATAGGAGTTGAGTTGAGAACTCCCTGGCATGGTATGAAGATGTTAAGGGATACAGTATTCAATGTTTGACAGTGGCGTGTAGCACGCGACCGATGTTGCATAGACGAATGGCCGCATCGCAGTTTGATGTCGGCCAATATAGATTCTGTTATGGCGATATACGCAATTATAAAACTTTTTGTTTGCATTCGTAGTTCCCGATCGATCTTAATGGCGTTGGGTGGTCTTAACAGCTAGTATATTTTGCTGTGGAATTACATGATACCAATCTTTTTCTGACGGAGTTGTGGTCGTTAAATGGTAATTATCGCGACGCAGCTATCAAGATTTGGTGATATTGTTTTCAAAGTCCATCGGAGCTTCACATTACGAGAATAAATAAGCTGGATGACCGAAACTCCTTGGAAGCGCTTTTGTTCAATACGTTTGTCGTGCGTTTGTCATACTTTAATACAAAAGAGAAAATGAAACTAAATATGTAGTTCTAATTTTCACCACACGCACGTGGCGCCATTTGCATTGTACTGGGTGGCGCAAAAGTACTGGCACTAAAGAAAATACTTTTATTTTTTTTATATGACATTTTCTGTCATTCTGTTGTTGAAAATTGTGTAGTGAACAAATGTAAAATACACTGAAAATAAACATAGACCGTTTTACTCCCCAAGAACGTGGAATAATTGTGTCAATGTTCTTACGGAATAATTCATCAGTGATAAGAACACAACGTGAATTTCGTCGACGATTTCCCCACCGTCCGGCACCGATTGGTCGCACAATTCGACGCTTTGCCACACGCCTTGAAGCAACTGGCTCAACATTGGATAGACCTAAGTCTGGGAGACCAAGAACAGGCCGTTCAGCTGAAAATATCGATGCTGTGCGCGAAGATGTGGAAGAGTGTCCAGAAACATCAACGAGGCGACGTGCCACGCAATTGGGCATTTCCAGACGGACCCTGCAGCGTATTTTGGTGAAAGACTTAAAGATGTTCCCGTATAAAACTCAAATGACTCATCAACTGCTGCCTGCTGACCACCGAGCTCATCTAGATTACTGCCAGCGCGTCATAAACCTCAACCTTGAAGAGGATGATTTTCCTTCAAAATTGGTTATGAGTGACGAAGCGCATTTCCATCTCTCAGGGCATGTCAATAAGCAGAATACTCGGTTCTGGGGCACTGATAATCCGCGCATTATTCAAGAAACACCTCTACACCCACTAAAAGTTACTGTATGGTGTGGCATCTGTGTTGACAGAGTGATCGGACCCTATTTTTTCGAAGACGCTGGAGGCAATGCGATAACTGTCACTGGAGAACGCTACAGAACCATGTTACGTGAGTTTTTGATACCCAGTTTGGACGAATTGGGGCTGGAGCACATCTGGTTTCAACAAGACGGCGCTACGGCACACACAGCGCGCGACACTATGGACTTAGTGAGGGACGCTTTTCCAAGCCGAGTTATCTCTCGTTTTGGCGATTTGCCTTGGCCTGCAAGATCACCCGATCTGACCAGTCCAGACTTCTTTCTTTGGGGTTTTTTGAAATCTCGGGTGTATGTGAACAAGCCACAGACTCTCGCAGCTCTAAAAGAAAACATTCGTCAAGAAATAACGAACATATCGCAGGAAGTGTTACGGCAAGTTATGCAAAATGTCATAAATAGGGCTCAAATGTGTATCAACTCTGGAGGTCACCATTTAAAAGACATCATCTTTAAATCCTAATGGTACGAAATTTAATGGCACAAATATACATTTAAAAAAACCTAAATCTAGTTTTCTAATTTAGAAAAAATGTTATAGCTGAACCAAATAGGGTCTTTACTTTTGCGCCACCCAGTATATGCACGCCATTTTAGCCCATTTTCATATTAGATTAGAAACGTCAAAGATTTTTTGTTGCGACTTTTCCACTAGTAAACAAAAGTTTGTTTCATTACCTATTGTACTGTTTTCTCGCAAATGTGTTGGGAAACGTTGTATGATATACGTACGGAAATTGGTTTTTACAAACTCGTGACTATGGTTTTGTCTACTCGTTTGTAATAACCAACTTTTTTTTTGACGATAGGTTAACATTTGACCACGGTCTCACCTGATGGTAAGTGACGACGCGGTCGACGATGGAGCATGCTTGCCTAGAAGAACTTACCGCACTAATATCATAAATAACTATTTTTATCATGATACGTTTAGTGAACATGAACACAAGAACTCATAAGCTCCTATCTCTGTAGTATAATACAAGTAAGAATAGAAAACCAATAGCAATTGGATCAAAATTATATCTATAAGACTTTGCGTAACGATTTCATTAACACAATTTCTCAAACGATTACTTCCCATCCATTGTGAAAGTTGTAAACAATTCACTCTATTGATTTCGAACTCCATAAAGCAACGATTGGCTACCAAGCAAAGAGGAACTTTGAGAAATATCTACTGAACTACATTCATTGCGGAGTTAAATTTGACTCCGATAAGGCCGCTAGTTACGCGAAGAATTCCATAACAAAAATGGACTTCATCTCTCTTTCAGAAGGCTTGTCTCTTAAAAGAGAGTGTGCACACTGGAACAGACATACAGAATACTAAGGACTTTTCTGCAATGTTCATCATTGAAAGCCACATTTCCTTCGCAATGCTTTTACCAGTGTTTTACATAAACTTCTTGCACGTGCTTCGTCAAATGAGCATCATTTCATCAAGACCCTTCATCGTCATCATCAACAGCCTGAAGACGTCCACTGCTGAACATAGGCCTCCCCCAAAGAGCGCCACTTTGAGCACCTCCTGCATCCATCGACTCTCCGCGGCTTTCACCAGATCGTCGGTCTACCAAGTGGGGGGCCCGGCTTACGCTGCGTCTTCCGGTTTGTAGTCGCCACTCGAGAACCTTTCTTCCCAATCTGTTATCAGTTCTACGAGCGATGTGGCCTGCCCATAACCATTTCAATTTGCTAATTCTAAGAACACCTCAACCCACTTCCACTTTAATTTAGATGCAAGCGACAGCCTATGTCTACCTATATTAATCGTGATATTGATCTAACAACAGCTATATTTCTAGTTAGACAGTTGTGATCTGATAGCTGCTTTCATCAAAATTTATCCGACAATATCTTCGCAATTAGTTAGTCTGCCTCCCTTTTCCGCCCCTTCTTCAACTGGGCGATTTATAACTAGCATTAGCATACAGATTGGAAAGTTGAGGATCACGCGCTTGGAGCTTCTGACAAACTATAACCTTATTAAAGGCTAGGTCTCTGATTGGCGATGGAAATTCTTCAAGACTTAGGATCTTTGGGAATGATTTAAACTTAGCATTATCTGTACTATTACCTACTTGTGTGTTATCTGTAACTGATATCGCGTTTCAATCGTCATTTTGATCTAAAGAATACATTAAATTGATTGATTGTTAGTCAGAAGCCTAACTTTTAGTGGATTCAAAAGTATCAGAATCAATATTTAAATAAATTGTTGGGGCTTTTCTACCTCTTTGTGAATAATACCTACTACTAATTTTAAACTTCAATAAATATCACGTTATTAATATTTGACAATACACATAAAAAAAATCTTTATTAATTATAATCCTAACTCTTTTTTATTAATTATTAATAAGTAGTGAATTGTTATAACGTAGTTTTTTAAATATTTCCGTGAAATATCGCTCTAGAATATCTGGGGACGTTCTTTAATTTATTAACGTAGCTTGAGGAGTGGTCCGATTGACAGCGAATAATATGATTTTGTGTCTAATTAGGCAGGGAGTAAATT
Organism: Ennomos quercinarius; assembly: GCA_910589525.2. NCBI lineage: Eukaryota > Metazoa > Arthropoda > Insecta > Lepidoptera > Geometridae > Ennomos > Ennomos quercinarius. Next base: position 3,588,625 of record OU342491.1, read on the forward strand.
ATAATTTTAAAAACATTGTGCCGCATTTAGTTTTAAAATTAAGATAGTTCATAATAATGGTTGGCAGTACAAAAAAAAACAAATAGAAGTGCATTGAAATGTTATTTAATACGTGATTTCCAAGTAGAATATTGAGATAGACTTACATTTTTCTTATTTAAAGTTTAACTAAACCTCAGTCAATTTTTTCCTTCTTTAAATTTTGCATGAATATAATCATTATCGCTTCTCGCTTCTAAACCCGCCACACCGCATCTATCGGGCTCTCTAAGACCAATATCTATTCATTACTAAAACAATGCTGGGCCGGGCCGGGCCCTTCCAAGGGAACAATTTGTAGCTTTACTTGGCACTGAAACAATTAGTGACCTCGTTCCCCAAGCCCTCCAGAATCGTTGATGCGTCATTTTAGAATCTTAACGTACTCTTAAGGATCTTAAAGGTCATCCCTTTGAAATCCTTTCATTTAAAACATTAGCGAGAAAACTTTGCCATAAGAATTTTAACTTAGTAGACATTTTCTGTTTTATGAAGTGGGAAAAGGACAGAAATTCGAGAGCTGTTTAGAATCTTCAAACCTTCCTCTTCTGTATTTCGGCAACCTGTTAGTCCTAGTATTTAGCAAGTACCCTAAATATTCAGGTCACACGAAGGCTTTTGACTTAGCTTAACAATTGTTCGCCTGCATCAGCACCCAGGACAGACGGCTTGACGTGCCCTCTTAAGGACTCTGGCACGATTATTTTAAAACGGGTCTTTCATGAATATTTAGAAGCTTGGAAAATATTCCATATCATTTTATCAGCCTCACATCGGTAAGTATATTAACGGTATTTTCATGCGCAGAAATATGGTAAATCCAATCAACCAACTGTTGGAACCGCGCGCCGTGTAATTGACAATAACGTATCGTTCACAAACCCAAATATAGCTTGTATAGTTTTTTTTTTTATAACTAAATAGGCCCCAACTTGAGCGCAATCTCACCTGATGGAAAGTGACGACGCGGTCTACGATGGTACATGCTTGCCTAGAAGATACCAATTCACTCGCGACTTGAAGAGCTCCAGATTGTACTTATCGGGAAACAAAGACGCTGGCCACAGCACACCTAACCAATTTGGTAGAAAAATTTCTTAGTAAAGGCTACTGACATATAATGTTGTCTGTGGTTTGGTGGACAGAATGCTAATTTGGACACATTGCGGTTATTAATATTTTTTCTGCACTACTATACATACCATTATATGAACTACTATTAAATGCTAATACCAGCTACTATAAATAAATAAATAAATAAATAAAAAAGCCTTTATTTCCACTACAAAAAATAATTGCTCACATAATTTTTCACATATTCATGGGTTCATAATAAATACATGCAGTTTTCGTTTTAATTATTCAAAAGCATTCCATAACTTATTTAATTAATAATAACGAATTTATCTATTTATCATGTTCTAGCTAATTATCATATTTTTATTATTTATTTATAATCTACCTACCGACACCTACTCATTTTTATTGTAAAAATATTATACCTTTATGTGATGCCTATACTATTTACCAAGATAATTATTGAAAATATAGGCACATACTTCAAATTATTCAGAGTTATAATTATTAATTCCATGCAATTGATGATTTTTTTAGAACTTAGTTTCAATATTTAAGCACATCTACTTACTACCTATGATTTTCAATTTCCATACATATAGGTATATAATCTTATGTATTAGATAATACTTATTTACACTAATAGGATTACATTGATCAAGTATTGAAGTTTGATAATTGTATATAAATTAACTAATATAGGTAGATTAAAATTGCCTAGGTAGTGGTCGCCTAAATGGCGTAGGCCTCCCCTGGTACATGTGTAGTTCATTTTTCTTCTTTCATATTATCATTCATGTTCTTTTAAATTATTGCTTCGATTACAATATTGCCGTATCCGGGGGGTAGTGGTATTTTCCTCCACGGTGACCAGCCGGCTTGGAGGAGTTCTGGGTACCTTTTATTTATCTCGAGTATTTCTTTCTGTTAGTTAAGTAGGTATGATAGTTTATTATTTTCTTTTATTTATATAGCTTTGTTTATATTATATGAACTACTATTAAATGCTAATACCAGCTACTATACGATCAATTAAAAAGAAAACACTTGGGCTGTATATACTGCCCGCGCTGACCTATAAACAAATGCTGTTGCCTACTACCAGTAAGTAGAGTACCCAACATGCTGACAGCATTGCCCCATTAATTTGCATTACTAACTCGGTGTAAGTTCCTCCATTTTGGTCAAGCATTGCATCAATGCGGGGTATGGATATTTTAACCGAGTAATCCAGCTCGTTATGAACCAGGAAGTCTAAATCTATGCAAACCCCCTTAAATGTAACATTTTTCAATGCATTCAGCCTATTTCTCAGGTATGACCATACCTTTGAGAGTACAGAAAAGTCTTTGGGTATTACAAAACTGTAACAAAAATTCCTCTTTCATATTTGGTTTCAATAAATATTATACATTATAAACTTTTCTAATCATTTTTGTAATACATTTGCCTACAACAGTCATTTGCAGCTTCCCCAATATAGATAATCTTATATGATCTTTTAGCGGAACTACACTAGATATACTTTTTTCATTTTGTTATTAAAAATTCCTCTTCCCACTAAGTAATATTAATGTTTATAAAACAAAAATAGTGCAATCCTCCCGGTTTTCCACTACAGTTACAAATATTGAAACGTCATTTCCGTGTAGAATCCCGACTTAAATCCCGGAATCCCGGAGAGAAGACACGTCCGGGATTGTCGTGCGACGTTGCACTCGCGCCGCTTTTATATGTACACTTTATTGTTGCACGTTTTATGTTTCAAATTCAATTCTGCTGTAGATAAATATTTTAACCAGTCTGCGAGAGAGCACTGGTATGGTACTATAAATACATACCTAACCTCTCTTGATCCATTATCCATGCGTGACAGCCAGCTTTACCTTTTGAATTTCAGGCAGCTTGAAGGCCTTAATAGCTGGTATCGTATGACAACTATCAAGGTCTTAAGACTTTGTGTTCTTTCGAAAGTTCTGCACTGGATGGTCAGGAGAAGGCGAAAAGCCAGCATGTGGTAGAATAAAATTCCTTATTGGCTTCTAAAGTTAAGGAATTAGAGATGCCCGTCATCGCTTACCGTCCTAGGCGTAGGGCCTCGCTAGATCACACGTCGGATCAGAATTTTTCTCGAGTGAGGTTCCTGAATACTTTCAGAAGTCTTTGGAGGTAGATTTTTGTGGTACCCTTAAATTCAGTTGAGAAAGCGTCTAATGGAGATTTGAAAGGCGCGGGTTCAAAACTCACTGTAGGGTTAGCACGGCCGGTAAACAAAACTGTCTTTGCCCTGTTTTACTCCAAGCAAGTATGAAGAAACTGACGTAAAACGGGGAAAGACAATTTTGTCTACCGTCCATGCTAACCCAGCTGGTTGCAAAGTATTTTTAGGAACTATAATATCTTTATATTTTTAATAGTGCTTCCCGCATTTACAGTGTTTTATAATGTCTTTGTACTTTGTTTTCATCACTATGTTGATCAAGGTAAACTACACTGCAGGGTTCCATTGTATCCTACTTCAGAGCGCAGGTCAGCGTTACTACCAACTGAGCCATCCCTTCGGCCGCGAACGAAACCGGGAGGTCATAACCAGTTATGGTAGCATACTTCGTTTTATAGTAATACAGCAGCGTTATAGTGCTGTGTTGCCATAAATCGCACTAACGTAGCAATAAGTCGCCGCTGACGTGCGAACTGCAATATGCGGATTAACTGCAACTGTTTGCAATGTTCCTATAAACGGTGTGTTAGGCAGTTTCGTTGAATCTATAGAGCCATTTAATTTGCGAATGGTGCCCTACTCATGTGGATTATCCCGTTATCATTTGAACAATTTTTCAATTGCTGTTTGGAGTCAAAATCAGTTGTCATATTAATATTGGTAGCTAGTGGGAAAAAGTTGTAATAAATAATCTAATTGTTTTTGTCTACTCTAACCTAAATTTTAACTTGATAAGCAAGCATAGTATCTCTACATACATATAATAACTGTAATACTATCTAAAATTGTAAATTGTAGGACGTAGTTTTTTTTTATTTCCTAGAGTACCTACTAAATTAAACACTCTACTAGTAGTACTACAACCTAACCAAATGTTTTGGCTCATTAGAAATTTAAATCTACCCTAAACTTCTAAAAACGTAGAGATTTGATATTTGTAGAGAATTAGTGTCTTTCTTTTATTATGATGAAAGTTTATTAAGAACTAGCTGCTGCCCGCGGCGTTGCCACGCGTGGACTACATTACCTATAGTAATAGTTATAGGTACTTAGCCCCGATGCAGACCGGCCACCGTCCACAACCACCGATGGCTGCCACGCACCACCGCAACTTACATTCGGTAAAAATATGCCTTAAAACTTGGTTAGGTTTGTCCAGACGTATGGTAACGGTACTTTCGCAGCAGTAACGTTTACGCGCGACAGCCACCGGTATTTGGAAGCTGCCACATCTTATGCTGTGCAGTCTCATGCTTCTGAATTAGTTACGTGTGTCAGTGTAGTCTTTGTTCTGCATAGTATATTTCCTATCTGCATTGCATAGGAATGAAAAAAAATGGCTTTATTTTTAAATCCACAAGCCAGAACCTTTTAATTCGAAAGATTTAATAAAAATTTAAATTATGTAAGCTTTAATATATTATCTTTTGGTACATAGGTAGGTTTGGTATTTACTCCTAAAACGCCATACAAGTCATACAACCTGTAAAGGCATAAATAGAAAACCTGTAAAATAAATAGGTAGCAAAGAAGGTTAAGTTCTCAATTACTTATTGTACCTACCTACCTCTTAGAGTAGCGGTTATAATTATTACTCTTTGGTCATATCCTACACAGAGATTTTTTTCTTTAATCTGTGCCATCATTTGTCTTTTTCTCTAATCTGTGCTCCAGATAAACAGCTAGGCACCAGATAGGTGACATCTTGGTGACATAAAGTTACCATCAGTGGCCAAAAATAACTTCACCATCTCACCATGAAGCGGCCATGTTGTTTATAATTCAGTTTCGTTTCGTAATTAAAACTTAATAATTATGACCAAAAAATTAATGTAATTTCAATTTTAATATATCCTATTTTAAGCGCCGGTTATTTCTAAGCATATTAGTGAAACCTGCATGAAAATCAGTTCAGTATTTACGGAGTTCAGTCATAACAAACAAACAACGACACATCACTGTCCCTAGATGGCGCTGATACAAATAAAATGTCATAATGTATGGAAAAAGGGCAAAAAGCCGCGGGCCTGCATCGCGCAAGCGATATTTTTTGAACAATAGAACCTGTTGGTGATGATGAGTGTAGGTGTTTCCGATGTAGAAAAGATAAAATAAAGTGCGATATAAAAGGAAAGCTTGTACTGCGGCGAAAATCAAATATATAATGAAAAATTAAAAATTTTACATAAAAATTATAGCGACATATTTTTCCTTGTCCTGTTAACTTAAAAATCTGTCTATTCTAGACAACTAAATAAAACTTAAATAAAGGAGGTTAAACTCCGACCTCCGTGTCGCTCACAGAACCTATGGGATAAATTACATTGGTTATAATTATGTATGTGTTCCAAAGCATACCAGAATTTCACATTTATTATATGTAGAGAAGGTTTTAGAAAATTCAACCTATAAGGAGGTCAAACGGAGTGTGAAAAATTGTATGAAGAAGTTCGGCTGCCATCGCGGGCTGCCTTTAGTTAGGCATTAAAAACCATTATTTGTAGTGTCTATTTGGTATATTTGACATTAATACCCATGAGAATGAATATTAAATTCCATGAGAATAAATATTACTAAACCTAGGTGGTAGGATTTTTTTGCAAAGTTCGTCTAGGTAGGTTCCACCGCTTTTCCAGTTATTATGCCACCAGGCAGTAGTGTGCAAGCACTACTGTGTTCCTGTTTGAAGGGCATTGTAGCTCGTGAAATTACTGGGCAAATGAGCCTTTATGATCTGATCACACAGTCTAGTAATCTTATTATACTATACTGTGTGAAGTCTCAGGATGACGAGCGCAGTGCAGTGTCACGCAAACCTATATTAATTTAGAGTTCCGAGTGATACTGCAATCTGTTATAGGCAGCCGTGACGCTTAACATCAGGTGAACGACCAGCTTGTCACGGCATTCATTCACATAAAAAAAATCTAATACGACTTTATGGATTACAACCAATGGTTAAACATCTAGTAAGTCAGCAGTAGTCTGGTCTAGTATAGCCAATGAATGCTGTTTCACGTGACACAGACTATTAGAAATATTGTTCATGATAAAAATGTTTCTTAGCATTAAGGCGTACAAATTAGTTTCTCAACCACAAACGGGTCAGCATTGGAAACTGAGCGAAGGCTTCCTGACCGCTATCATTTCGGAGGTAATTAAAAAATTAGCATATAAACTAGAAGTGTAATTAATTATGGTAGAGCGTCGACTTATTTTGTCGCACGTGTCACAGTCCAGAAAATTGTTAAGGTTTGATCGTGGAACTGGCTGCTAAACTCAAGAAATTACGTTGATTATGATAAAGCGCTTTGAGGAAATTGCAACCTAATGCGAAGTAGGCACAGGTGCGACAATGGCACAGCAGAAAGTTGCTTATTGCTAAATAATTTTACGGTACTTATATCTGATCAAAGTTGGTGTCTCAGACTCCACTGAAGTATATAGGTACTTCGAATAACAATAAAAATATAGATAGAACCAACTGCAACCTCGGAATGATTTTGACACTTAAAACCTGATGATGCCTTCATAATAAAAGTGCTGATGCAACAAATCAAATCAAATCAAAACGACAATGCGCACCTTACACTTCATTTAAGCACTTCCATATTACTATGTTATCATCATCATCATCAACATCAACAGCCTGAAGACGTCTACTGCTGAACATAGGCCTCCCCCAGAGAGCACCACTCCGAATGGCTGCACGCCTCCTGCATCCATCGGCTCCCCGCAGTTATCTCCGGATCGTGGGGCCACCTATATAGTGGAGGCTTTCGGTTGTCTGCTGTCTATATTCTTTTGTCAGCTTTCATTACAATCATTAGAGAGATAGAAAGTTTTTCAATAGTGCCTTCCATACATTTTGTGTGTAGACTCATTCTTACAGTAGCAAATTATGCACACTATGGAGTAATTTCGCTGCTTACCTACATACAGATATTATACAGATTTAAATAGGCACTTAGTAGTTAGTCTATATACATCATCATCAGCCCACTGTTCCAGAGCATAAGCCTGTCCGTCAGCCGTCAGTCCACGTGTGAGGGGTGATCTATGTTTCTTGTTCGCGGTCGCTACTCGAAAACCTTTCTTCCCCTTAGTCATCGGTTCTCGACGTGGCCTGTCCATTGCCGTTATTTCTAATACCATGTGCATATTTACATCGTATGAAAAGAATGTCAGCCAACTGTCAGTAGCAGGCCAGCTTCCTTGCAGGTTTAGCGGAGCCATTTTCATTTAATCGCCCTTCTGTGTGTTGACTGCGCACATGGGATAGAGCGTGCGCGGCCGAGATAGCCGGCACGCATCGCAGGCTCGCTTTTAACCAGGACATAGAGAATTCAGAATAGAGCTGTCAGATTATGGCAAACGTGCTTACGTTGGTCTAGGTTTAATGCAGATTATTCCCTGGATTTTTTGTTTGTTTGTGTGTTGCTACTTTCATATTTTTCTTTATGGGATTACTTGTCGTGTTTTAATTATGCAGCATAATGTTTAAGATATAACAAGTTAAAATTATAAATACAAACGCTTATGTATAGGCCTATTACTCTGTCTGCACGCCGCTACGACTAAACGCATATGAATAAAATTTGTAATGGAGATAGCTCCACGGGGAAAACACGGGGCGCCGCTGACGGCAAGTAGATATTTCAAAGAGCATTTATACAGATTTTTGAGTAACTTATAGTACCTACTAAGCATATAATTATTGTTTGAAAATGTTACTAGAAACCAGTAAATACCAGTTCTAATGAGTTCTTTTAATAAAATAAAGAGTAATGGTTTCCCTAATTTAGAAGAAGTCCCATTCGCTCTCATATTTTCATTTTAATGGCTATAATTAATTGTAGTGATACTTCAGCCTGCAAATAACCTCATTAATATATTTTTAGAATGTGATTTTCATTCTAATACCTTTTTTAATAAGGGCTATTAAGTAAGGTCATGCAGACCAGATGTTTCTAAAATTGATTAAATAGCAAAAATCGTGTAGACTTTGTGACGTCTATTATACCTATATCTCTTTCCATTGGACTTTATTCGCGGTCGAGTCGTTTTCCAAGAATTCAGTTGTGTTAAGCCCAGCTTCATCACTGTTTATTTTCAAAGCAGAAATCAGAAATAGAAAATTATGAAAGCGTAATATGTTCCTTTTTCAGGGGAAATATCAGCACGGAATATGTAATAGTACTAGCGTACCGTCAGGCCAAAGTTGAGCCTATATCGACTGTTCTTCTTTTTCGAACAATGCCTCTCCAATGCTGAAATTGGCTTTGGCTATTAGCTCTGCGATATTATCCTATTCTATTTCTCAGGGGATCGTAGAATATTTCATAATCTTCCCTACATATTATAACTTTCTAATGACATCAAAAAGTTAAGGCAAGGTAGGGGCTCAGGAATTAAATCCACCTTCCTTTGTTCCACCAGATAAATTGGCATATCCAGTAAATATAAATCCGTGACACAACACTAGCACTTCGTTTACATAGTACCTACTGCAGCATCGTCGTAATTAAAACGCTTGTGTGCGTCAAATGATGTGTTGGATTGTTGTTTCAGTCGCCGGCACTTCTGACTTTGTGCCAAAATTTAGAATGGTCTCAGTAGACCTATCAAATTATGCCTCTGTAATATCGTAAAAAAGAGTATTAAAGATGCTGGATAGTATCGGTAATTATCTGAAGTTGTTTGATTAGATTACTTTTCGATGCTTTCATTTCGGATCTTATTCTTCAGCGCAAGGATTAGTAAGCTGAAGACGCAGTAAGCTGGCCACATTTCTTGAAAAACCGATAACCGTTGGGGTGGTGAGTTCTTGAGTAAAGACCACGTTTAGGTAAACGTAAAGTGGACACCCTGTGGTCGGGTGGAGTGACGACCTGCGGAAAGCGACTGGTAGTGACTGTATGCAGAGAATTGAAGACCAAGCTTATTTATAGTGGCGTGCTATTGGTGAACATTCAGTTGATAGTTGTTCTTTCCTTATAATGATGGCTATGCTTATGATAACTTGACTGTCACCAACTAGGGCTTGACCACTTAAAAAAATGGTATTCATCAGTTTTTCCTCTCCAGTATTATATCTATTTTTAATATTGAAATCTATTGACCTTTACAATTTTAAATTCAGCTTTCTATTGTAAGCATAAACAATCCAATCAAACATCGATCCGCACACGTCCAATTTCAGACAACAGCGTGTATATTTCATACTCGATACCGGTCGGGGGATCCCCAATCTATCTTCGCATCCCCACAAATCCCCGATGCTTAAAAATGTACAATAACCAAACACATCCCTTAGAAGCCGCACATGAATAGTTGAAGAGTGGCCGATTGAAGTGACGGAAGTACATCGACATGGTTCAAAAGGAACCTTTTGCATAGGTCAGATTGAAGGAGTGGTTTTTGAGCTTGGATTTATGTGTTATGGGAATTATTTTCTGACTTCCTCACTTGTTTAAAATGTTTACCAATTTGTAAACAAATAAATAAATAACACCCAGCGATCAAATACATAGGCCCTGGACCCTTACTACGATTCTCTGTATCTATAAGGCCCGAGGAACTACCGAGGACTATGGTCCCACAAAATCTAGACACAGGACAAGTATTTGCGATTTTTCCCCTTGTGCACTATATGTGTCACGGGAATGGAACCCGTCGCCACGGGGGTCGCCGCCCTAATAACCACCACACACCACCGAGGCTGTCTAAGGGTTGGTTTTTAATCCGTGATTAAGGTAACCAATGTTCGAAATTTGTTAAGATTTTCAACCATTGGTTATATACCTATTTAAATTAACTTGTAAAATTCAATTAAATAAATATCACACACCGGATATATTAATCAACAGATTTTAAGTTTATGCATAGATAAGGGCTAGGTTTAAATTAAATTGTTTGTGATTTTTATAAAAGAGCCATATAAGCGAAGCAAATGAGCCAAACCTTAGAGTATAGACTAAAGCATAGAGAGAACTTCATTATGTGTCAAGCGTACCACTTTTTTTGGACACTTTATATATGAAGTGGACACTTTGATGTGAATGAGTCTGACAGATTTATATAGAAAAACAGTAGACTCGAATCGAAAAAATGGTGCGTTGCTTATCGCAAGCGTAGCTAATTACTATATGTTTGTTTCTTTCCTTCACCACTGACGTAGCGATACGTGTGAGCAGTACAAATATAATATCGTTTTGATGATTTCTCTATGCTTTAGTCTATACTCTAAGAGCCAAACCATGCTAAGCGATAACTCCAAATAAAAAAAAAAGCTTCATAACTCCAAAGAGTTCCAAGTGCATCATTAACTTGCGAAACCAACTCATTACAATGGCGAAGTGCAACTCTCTCCATTTATTTCGAAATTAGGTGTTTGTACGAAGTGAAAATGTGCTTTTGACGAGGGCTACAAACGGAGCTAAAATGTTTTCAAACGCTACAGGACTTGATGAAAGGAAGATTGGTGTTTGTGGAAAATGGTTCATGGAGCGAGATTTAATTAGCTTTATGTACATAGTAAAGAGAGACAAAGCTCAAGGGACCATTAATTAATTAAATCCTTTTTAGAGGGGTTCACCTACTTTTATGTATGAAATCAAGGCTTCAGTCGCTTACTTTAGAAGTACTTGCATTTATACAGTTATTTTGATTTAAAAAAAACTACACACCCAATTTTGATGAAATTTTTATGGGTCTAATTTGAAACTATATATCTTTTCAAATAAAAAAAGAGTTCTTGTAATCAGTTTATAAAAGATGGAAATATAAGATAACGAACTGAGATCCTTCTCATTCACACGATTATGCACAGCGTTTTTTGTATGAAAACCACCGTCCATGTATTGCTGCGTTATTCCTTTCCATGCAAGGTTGTCTGGAAGACATCGCTCTGAGCGATAAGACCGTCCATCGTTACACTTCGGTTAAGTTTGTTTACTTAGCTTTTAATTATTTGTGATGTGGTGTTTCAATACAGAGTTTTTGTATTTATCTATCTATCTCCTCCTTTTTTGAAGCCG